>OW052244.1:83858995-85082924 GCA_932526585.2 Philonthus cognatus | reverse complement strand
ATAAAATTTATGTATATTTGATCCTCACTTAAAATCAGTGTTTTATACGCTTGACGCATGAAGTAAAATTTCGAGTTTAGAAAAGCTCAGAAAATTTATCTCGCGTCGCTGCGCGACTCTCGACAAATTTTCACAGGGCTTTTCTAAACTCGAAATTTTACTTCATGCTTAGTCTGGGAGTGGAAAATACTCGGTTAAAGATTCAAATTGAACTCTTTTAAAAAAACAACGAATATCTAAAGATTTAAAAGAAAATAAACCTAATTTGGAATACGTATACTTTAAAGAAAAACACCCTGTATATAAAAATAGGTCAGAACTACTATGCTTATAATGCTTTATAAAGTTAATAAATCAACTAATAATATATAAAACTTTAACAGTTTGTTTTATTTGAAATGATAATTTTGAAATTAAGGACATAGCCTCTTTTCAAAAAAGCTGATTCAATTAATTGTTGGTTTGTTTCGTTAGATTTTTATGTTTTTCCAACTTAGAAATATTGACAATATTTGAAATATAAAAAGTTTATTCCGATTGATTTTTATTTTATGTAATTTAATTTCAACGTATCGACGATTTTGAGAAATATTACTTGGTAAATCGATCGGCATTCTTGAGGGGCCTAAATGAATCGATTTATTCAATTTTAGTATCGCAATGTCGTAATCGAAGGTGGCTGGATTGTACTTCGGATGCTCGAAAATCCGCGATACGTTAAATGTGTCGCCATCTGAATAACGGGCGGTTGAGCCTACGTATATTCTAAAATTTCCAGATTTTCTAAAAATAGAGAAATATGTTTTTTAATGAACTGAAAGTCAAAGTCAAATTTACGATTTCAAAACAATCATAAACTATAAAACTTCATTTTATAATTTCTATTATTCTTGAGCAATGATTCCTTGCTCTAGAACAGTGGTCTCCAAACTACGGCCCGGGGCCAAATCCGGCCCGCGACTTTCATGAATCCGGCTCGCGATTGGTTGGAATTTGTTTTGTAAATGTCATATTTTGAAATATTGTAACAATTGTTCCTTAAACTTTTCATTATCTTATAAAATTAATCGAATCTTGGCCGACTTTATTATGTAGAATTGTATTTGTGGCCCGCGAAGAAGATAGTTTGGAGACCCAGGCTCTAGAATAATAGAAACGTCACTTTTTCAGGTCATCGCACGGAAAATGTTTGTTTGTGCGCTCTTTGCGTACGCTAACCAAATGTTTCCAGAGCAACGATGTATTTGTCACTATTTGTCACACGATTTATTTTCCTTCAGTAAAAGACGTTAGTTTGCACAGTAAAATGTACTCAGACTTAGAAGAAATTGATTTTGTAGCTGATATTCCGGACAATATACGAGGGGTGATCAAAATGTAAGGTTACAAAGTCCCAATTACAGCGTAAATGCTGTAAATCTTCAGATATTGGTTGTTTTTTTTAAACAAGTTCAATTTGAAACTAAACGAGTATTTTACACTCCCAGATTAAGCATGAAGTAAAATTTTGAGTTCGAGTCTGGGAGTGAAAGACACTGGTTTGTTTCATCATCACAAATTGTTAAGTAAATTTCAAACCCGCCAAGTTACGTAAATTATGATTTTTTTAATCATAATTTACGTAACTTGGCGGGTTTGAAATTTACTTAACAATTTGTCTAATTTAGCTTGACAACCTTGTCATTTACCCTAACCTAACTTCACTATGTATTAAACGAAAGAAATTATCCTGAAAAAACTCTAAAATGTAAATCTAATTTGATATTTTCAACAAGTAATGGGAAAGTATGTCAATAATGAGAAGCTACGTTAAAAATATCATTTTATCATCAATATTTTCATAATTTCAAGCTGTTTTTGAAAAGATTGATTTTTTTTCTAAATTTTCAAATAAAATCCTACATTGAAATCCTATTTCTATTTTATTTAAACATACCATTTGTGATGTCAACTTTGTTCGCGCCTAACGCTGCGCATATATGTATATATATTGGGTTTTTCAAAAGAAAGTCCCATTTTAAACGACTCGTATCGTGGCTGACTTTTATGCAATTTTGAAAATAATAACAGTATCAGGTCTCAGGGAAAGCGGGATTTTTGTTTTACACCTTTGGGTCGTCATAGCAACAAACTTGTTTACAACAGTTGCGTGAAGAATAAAGTGTCTTCACAGGTTTTTCAAATACCTTTTTTTTGTGAAAAGACATGGTTTTGCCTCTGCAAACTCGCATTGGACTTGTCCAATGTTATTACGAAAGTGGACGGAGTTTTTTGGCAGGTATTTGACGGTTTCGCAACCGTAACGATTTAAGAGGTGGCCCATGCACTTTAAAAGCTTTTCGAAAGCTGGTAGCAAAATTTGAGGAAACTGGTTCTGTTATGAATAAAAAGAAATCAGGAAGACCCACTGTGGCAACAGATGTTGCAGTTGCTGAAGTTGTACAAGAAACGCAAAATTTAGCAAATGAAAACGAATATGGAACATCTAGTGTCAATAAAATAGCAGGACGTCTGGAGATGAGTGGCACCACAGTCTGGCGCATTCTTCGAAGGCAACTTAAAATGTATCCATACAAAATTCAAGTTCTGTTCGAACTGAAGGAAACTGATAACGGTATAAGAACTGATTTTGCCCTGCAAACAATAGCGGAAATTCAAGTGAATCCACAGTGGCTTGATAATGTTTTATGGACTGACGAGGCACACTTTCAACTTAATGGTGGTGTGAACACACATAATTGTCGAATTTGGTCATTAAATAATCCGCATTCGGTCATTAAATAATCCGCATTCGGTCATTCAACCAGGACTTCACGATTCAAAAGTTACCGTTTGGTGCGGCTTTACATCACGATTTATCATAGGTCCATATTTTTTGAACAGATTGTGGATGGACGAACAAACACAGTTACAGTAAATGGACAACGTTATTTGAATATGCTTCGTGATTATGCAATACCATTATTACAAGAGCACGACATTGAAAATATCGTATTTATGCAGGATGGCGCACCTCCGCACATCTTTAACCCAGTAAAACAGTTTTTAAGGAACACTTTTGGAAACCGCATTATCAGTAGACAGTTTCCTGTAATTTGGCCCGCAAGATCGCCAGATCTTAACCCTGCTGATTTTTGGTTATGGGGATATCTAAAAGAAAGGGATTTTTTAATGAAACCTAATTCAATTGATGAATTGAAAGAGTCCATTACTCAGAACATAGCAGCTATTCCACCAGACCTACTCAGAGCTGCGGTTTACAGCATTGAAGAAAGGCTACTTCTTGCTGTAGAAGAAGATGGCGGCCACATTCAACATTTACGATAATTGTAATATTTTTACTAAATTCCATTTCTTTTGGCACATATAGACATTTTTCATTTTCAAATTGCTCAATTATTGATGAAGATATCAATTTTTAAAAATAGGACTTATTTTTGAAAAACCCAGTATATTTCAAACATTAAAAGTGCGGGTCTTTTCGCAATCTACAACAAGTTAGTCTTACAAAGACTATATCAAACACTCATTGAAACAACTACTTCCCGGCCTAATACCCCGACGGACATTGAATTATACAACAAGTGTTTGCTGTTACATACAGTAACCTACTGTAAATGTAACAATTTGGGTCAAATTATTCAGGCCATCTATAGACGCGTTTCGAGATTTATCTCTCATCAGTATAGCTTTGCCATTCCCTCTAATCAATTTGACACCTTAGACTGGCGGTCACGTTACCGTTCAAACATAAGTATAAATGCGTTAGGAATCATTTTTACAACTCCATTTTTACCACTCCATTTTTACCACTCTATATTTACCACTATATTTTTGTACCACTATATTTTTTTCCACCATTTTATTACCATCATATTTAATTACAAATCATATTTTTCCTGATTTACATCATAATTGGTGATTTACATCGTAATTGGGTACGGCATATCCAGTTTGGTTAGTAGACACACAGCTAAATTTAAATACAATTAAAATAATTTAATAGAACCACATAACCAATCAAAATTATCTGATTTAAGGCTTCGTATAGCCACACATTTTTCTATAAATTAATAAGATGCAGATAAACATTTTATTATGCTTAGGCGATTTTACATGTTTTTAAGTTAGGTTAGTAGAAAGGTTTGCAATAGAATAAATTGCGGAAGTCTTTTTGCGCAAGTTAAATATTTCACATACTTCTAGGTTAGGTTAGGAGAAAGGTTTGTAACAGAATAATTTGCAGACGATGACTATTCCACATACTTTTAGATTACGTTAGGAGAAAGGTGTTCAATAGAATAAACTGCGTAAGTCTCTTTTCGCACGGTGACTATTCCACATACTTGTAGGTTAGGTTATGTTAGGAGAAAGGTTTGCAATAGAATAGATTGCTTAAATCTCTATGAGATTCTACATACTGCTACGTTAGGTTAGGTTAGGAGAAAAGTTTGCAATAGAATAAATTGCGTAAGTCTCTTTGCGTGTACGGAACAGCCCCTGAATATTTAAATATTAACATTAATATTTTACATCATTCTCAAAGATGTCGATGACAGTTTTGTAAACAGTTAATATCTATTACATTTTAATACATCTAGCGCAAAAAATCAAAAATAGAACCGAATGAATGTTTTATACAGACTTGTAAATACTTCAGAAACATTTGTAAGATAACTAATGGTAAAAAATTAGTAGTAAATAATATATGGTAGTAAAACCGGAGTGGTAAAAAGAATTGGTGGTAAAAAATATATGGTGGTAAAAATGGAGTGGTAAAAATGTCGTACAATCGTATAACTGAAATTGCCAATTCTTGGTTGCAGAATACTTCAAACATTAAAAGTGCGATTCTTTTCGCAATCTACAACAAGTTAGTCTTACAAAGACTATATCATTTATACTTATGTTTGAACGGTAACGTGACCGCCAGTCTAAGGTGTCAAATTGTTTAGAGGGAATGGCAAAGCTATACTGATGAGAGATAAATCTCGAAACGCGTCTATAGATGGCCTGAATAATTTGACCCATATTGTTACATTTGCAATAGGTTACTGTATGTAACAGCAAACACTTGTTGTATAATTCAATGTCCGTCGGGGTATTAGCCCGGGAAGTAGTTGTTTCAATGAGTGTTTGATATAGTCTTTGTAAGACTAACTTGTTGTAGATTGCGAAAAGAATCGCACTTTTAATGTTTGAAGTATTTTGCAACCAAGAATTGGCAATTTCATTTATACTTATATATATATTTTATTTAAGATGTCCTTTATTCAATTTGTAATTTTTTATATTTCTAAAAATGTGAACCTTTTTTATTGCTTATTTTCTGTACGTGCCGATTCCGAGCGAACAGACCATAAAACTCATTGTCACAAATTTTTGGCCAGACAATGGCATTTCTCTAGTACGTGTCGGAAAACGGGCCATCGAAGATAATCCGGAGTTTGAGTTTTATGGATCTGGGTCATAAAGTGCAGCCCTGGGAATCTAAAATTTTATTCTAGATACTTCCACCCGGCTTTTTTCTATCACTTTCTTTCATATGTTGTTTTCTTCTATCTGTGTTATTTTTATCCCTACTTTCATCCCTACTTTTATCCCCACTTTCTTCTTTTAACCCAACTTTCTACTTTCAACCCAACTTTCTTCTTTCAACCCAACTTTCATCCCTCTAACTAAAAATGTATCATTCTCTCGAAAGTGTCTGATAGAGTAAGTTGTCTTTTCTTGCATACGTGAACTTGTATTTTTTGTCTTGTGTTTTAACTTGCATTTTTAACTTGTATTTTGTCTAGCCTTTATTTCTCGTGTTTCAATTTGTATTTACTTTCAATTTTCATTCATTCATTATTAATTTGTCTTTTTTTCATTTGTCTTTTAATCCATTATATTTATTGTTTCATATTAATTTAAATTGTATATATTTGTTATTGTTTTATTGTTTATTCCCGATGCACATTTTTATGCGAATAAAGAAATTTGTACCTAAATATTGTGTTTAAGTAACCGCACAAACAAATTTTAACTTCAAATTATGCAGACTATTTAAAATTTTAGTATTGTGAAATAAAAAATGAATATTTCTATGTGATTTTTTGTTAAATTGAAATTGTTTATGCATACAATTATTTTTCTGTGAATTTTCAAATAAAATCCTACAATAAAATCTAATGATTAAAAAAAACAATTTTAACTTTTTAGAACTTTCAATACAGCTAGGCAAAATATTTTGACTTTCTGTATTAATACATAAACAAAAATTATGATTTTAAGCAATTTTAAAAAAATTTATGTAAAAATTGTTGTTAAAGTACAAACAAACAAAGATATAGCCAGTCAAACGTGTTTCTTATTTTGTTTTATTATTTCGATGATTTTGAACAATTTTTGCATTTATCCTTCGACATTTCACTCGTTTTTCATTTTCAATAAGTTTTTGCAAAATATTTACACAAAAAATTTTCATTTCAAAAATATTGGTTAAATCAAGGGAATTGCAAAAATCAACGGATTACCTAATTAACTCAAAATTCCGGAGGTTTAATTTTTTTTGTCAATAACAAAAACAATTTAAATATTTCAACTTGTTTTTGCAAAATAGTTACTTAAATTTGGAATTTCTCTTTCGAAACATTGATTAAATCAGGTGATTATTTTGTTAGAAAAAATGGAAAAATCAATGGATGGACTTGGCGAGAATATTTTAGAAAAATCAGTTAAGATATTTTAATGTTCTTTGTTTTAGACTAGGGCCCATTGATTTTTGTATAAATTCGGCAAATTTTGTGCTGATTATCTAAGTTTATACCAAAATCAACGGGCTTTAGTCTAAAACAGTTGTCTCCAAACTACGGCCCGCGGGCCAAATCCGGCCCCGCATTTTTGTAAATGTCATATTTTGAAATATTGTAACAATTGTTCCTTAAATTTTTCATAATTTTATAAAATTAATCGGATCTTGGCCGACTTTATTATGTAGAATTGTATTTGTGGCCCGCGAAGACGATAGTTTGGAGACCCAGGGTCTAAAACAAAGAACTTTAAAATATTTCAACAGGTTTTTTTAAAATATTCACGCAAAGATAGAGTCCATCCATTGATTTTTTCCAATTTTTTGAATTTGTTTGTAAAATATTCACGCAAAGTTAGAGCTTTCATAAAGACAAAATTGATTAAATCAGGTGATTATTTTGTTTGGAAAATTATAAAAAATCAACAGTCTACCTAATCAACTCAAAGATCTCCAAGTTTATTCAAAAATAACTATTCTTTTGTCATAAACAAAAACGATGAGATATTTCATCGGGTTTTTACAAAATATTCACTTAAGATTGCAATTTTCATTTCTTTAAAAAATTGCAAAAAATTAAGGAATCACTTAATCGACTTCAAATTCCTCAATTTTATTGAAAAATCATTGTTCTTTTGTTAAAAACAAAGAAGAGTGAAAAATGGAAGTCGATTTTTTTACATTAAATAAAAATCGTTGATTATTCATTACAAGAGTAATGCTATTATAAAAGAATAAAAAATAAATAATTGGTATCCCGTTTTCTTTGCACGTAAGTGTATATTAATTTTGAAATAGTTTAATTATTAAATTATGTGAACAATTGAATGATTTTATGTTATGTAATATTTGTGTTATGAATTCGTAGACCTATTTTTTCTCGTAAATTTCTAAGATTGTTCATTACATTTAAATAAAACCTTTATTGGTTCGTATAACCTTCATTTAAATGTAATGAACAATCTTAGAAATTAACGAGAATTGTACGTAAATGTTATGTTATGACTTTTATTAGAATAAGATAATATTTACCCATGTACACAATGACAAGCTGTGATGATGAATTTTGCTGTAACTATTACTCCTCCGCAAATATGCCTCTTATTTCTTATCAGCGATGCTTGATATGGATATTCCTCTCGTGCTGCTTTATAGCCGCCTACAATTCTTCCATCCAGTGCAGGTAAGTTATAATTATTATCTTCTGCATCCATATACTCAGCTAAAACACAAATAATTATCATAAACATTGACGAACATAAAAGGAACACTGGATTACTAAAACAATTAATGATAATAATACAAACAATTTTAAATGTAAAATGGAAATCTGTATTCAGCAGATAAACTACACCAAGTCACATTTTTTATATCACTTATAAAAATTACAACCAAAAACGAAATACCCTGAGAAACTTTTGAAATACATAACAAATTAAATCGGCATTCGTACACACTTTAAGACGTTTAATTAAAATTCTGTAAAAACTATTAATAGGATTTTTAGAGTTTTTAAAAGAGAAAACGCAAAAACTTTGTATATTTCCCAAAGTTTAGGGTAATTACACCTTTAGTCGCGAACATTAAAAAATATGGTGATGTGTCCATCATAGCACTTTTCCCCTTAAAGCTGTGATGATTCAAATTTCAATAATATGGAAAAGTTGCCCAAACTAAATTTATTTCACATTTATTATTTTTATTCCAAAACTATTCACAGAAAAAGTTAATGTTTCTTTTTTTCGCTACATCTAGGTAAATATTGATCACCATCACATCTAAGCATTATATATTTTTAACTGTCTGTAAATCAGTGGTTTATACGCGTGGCGCATGAAGTAAAATTTCGAGTTTAGAAAAGCCCCGTGAAAATTTGTCTCGGGTCGCGGCGCGACCCTCGACAAATTTTCTACGCGGGGCTTTTCTAAACTCGAAATTTTACTTCATGCTTAGTCTGGGAGTGGAAGACACTCGTTACTTAAATTTAAATACGTTTTTTTATACTGTTGGAATCAGGATTTTTTACTCTGTCGAGAGGTAAATACCACTGTAACATTTCAAAATTGTGTCTTGGTGTTGTTTATCTCCCACATACAAAAACTATATTTCTATTACATAGTAGAAATTTGAGTGTTTTGTATTGTAAGCGTTATATATTTTTAACTATCTGTAAATCAATGGTTTATACAAGTGACGCATGAAGTAAAATTTCGAGTTTAGAAAAGCCCCGTGAAAATTTGTCTCGGGTCGCTGCGCGACCCTCGACAAATTTTCTACGCGGGGCTTGTCTAAACTCGAAATTTTACTTCATACTTAGTCTGGGAGTGGAAGACACTCGTTACTTAAATTTGAATACGTTTTTTTAAACTGTTGGAATCAGGATTTTTTACTCTATCGAGAGGTAAATACCATTGTAAAATTTCTAAAATGTGTCTTGGTGTTGTTTATCTCCCACATACAAAAACTAAATTTCTATTACATAGTAGAAAATTGACTGATTTGTGTTGTAAGCGTTCACTTTGTGGTACATCTTAAATGCACTTGTAAATAAAACATTTTTTTACTTATTTACTCTGTTTGGCCACTATACAGGGAATTTTTCTTTTAGGTATACATACCACAATTTTTCGATGTAAATTTTCAGACATTAATTGTTTTAATTAAAACTTTCAATTTGAAGCATTTAACGAGTGTTTCCAATCCCAGATTAAGCATGAAGTAAAATTTCGAGTTTAGAAAATCCTGAAAATTTGGTTTGATCGCTCCGCGTAGCGGAGTGACCAAACCAAATTTTCAGGATTTTCTAAACTCGAAATTTTACTTCATGCGCCACGCGTGCAAAACACTGATTTAAAGTGAATATTAAAATACACTGCTTAGGTTTGATCACATGTTCATTAATTTTACAAGTGTTTATATAGAATATGTGAATGTATAATTTTAAGAAAAATTTCCTGTATATACAGTGCTTAGGCAAGGTAAATAAGTATTTGATTTACAAGTTACCAGAAAATTGTTAAATGTAGTTTAATGATTATGAAGAAAACTGTTATTCTATTCATGTATAATAATCACTTTATGTAAACCTAAAAACATAGAGTGATTACAATAAAAAAACACTGTTATTCCTTACGTCACTTTTATTTTTATTCGTTAGATGTACATTTCGAGTGCAAAGCACTCATTATCAATAACGAATGAGTGATTATAAAGAATTTTTTAAAAATACAAACAATATTACAATTTTTAGAAACTATACTTTCTACTTTAGAATATTTAAATTATAATACAAAAATAAATAAATTAATAAAACTCACCATTTGTGACACATATCAGTAAAAATATTAAGATAGGAGTTTTCATTATTTTATTAATAATCTTGAAAGTATTCGATACATTAATAAAACATTCGTTTTGAGTACAAGTATTTATTATGATATTGTAACTCTGTTTACGTAATAATTTTTTCAGTTTCAAAGAGAGAATGTACATAAATAATTCAAATTTTAATTAGACTGATTATATTCATTGTAATGACTCAAATGTAATCAACAACGTGATGAAAACAATTACAGTGGATATAACAAACATTTATTTAAACCAAGTTTTCCTAAGACGCTATTATGTTTTAACATGGGGTTTTAATTATTTTTTTTGGATTTAACAAAAATGTTTAATGGCTTACGTACAATGTGAGTTACGTAAGCCATTGAACATTTTTGTTATATCCCAAAAAAATTATTATAATTATTAAGCTCGGTTTAAAATCGTTTGGCTTTGTTTACACAAAATGGAGTATATTTGACATAAAGTAAAATTGAATTTGCCAACTGTTTAAAGAATATTTAGAAAATATGAAAAGGCCTTAAAATTATTATCAATTTTCTGCAAAAACATGGGAGTTTTCCTTTTAAGTATACATATCATAATTGTTTGCTGTAAATCTTCAGATATTCGTTGTTTTTTTTTTTGTTTAATTTAAAGCTTTAAGCGAATGTTATCCACTCCTAGGCTAAGCATGGAGTAAAATTTCGAGTTAATAAAATCCTGAAAATTTGGTTTGGTCGCTCCGCGACTTGATATTTTACTTCATATACACTTGCGCTGAGTAACTCAAATATTCATTGTTTAATTCAATATCTGTCGGGGTATCGGCTCGGGAAGTAGTTGTTTCAATCAATGTTTGGAAAAGTCGCAACGAGACTAAATTTGTGCAGAAAGTCGGTATTAATTTTAATTCGTTTTTATATGAACTGTATTTGCTTTATTGTGTCTCTAATCTTTTTGACGTTATATTTAAATAAAACTAGAGCAATGTACTGTCGTCATTATTGACTAAATTAGTTATAATCTGTTTTTTTTAATATGACCAATCAAATTTGACACTTCAAAAATTTAGTGGTGTGATGCAGGTTGTGTGTTTTAGGTTAGGACAAGATTAATCACATGCTATGTTGTAAATGAACTTTTAATTAGTAGGTTATGTAAAGGGAAATCTGAAAATTATTTGACAACTCAATTAACTCACAAAGATTACGATTATCTGGGAATGTTCCAGAATCTTGGAATAAACAAATTATCTGTCCTATTTTAAAGCCTGGTAAAAGTCCTAATTGTGCTAACAATTATCGTCCTATCGCTCTTACTTCTTGTAGAAGAAAAACTTTTGAACATCTCATAAAAATGAGATTGGATTGGTGGTTGGAGAAAAATGATATTTATCCGTCTTCACAGTGTGGATTCAGAAAAGGGAAGAGCACTATCGATAACTTAATCAAATTAATTTAAGATATAAATAGCTCCTTTTTAATCAAACAAATCACTGTTGCATTATTCATAGATATTTCTGCTGCATTTGATTCGGTTATTCCGTCTAAATTGATCGACAGACTTTCATCAATAGGCATTCCATCGAATGTAGTAAAATGTATTTGGTCTCTAATAAATAAAAAAATTCTTTACCTTAAAAATGATACCACATTTTCGAATCCCAGAGTGTCATATATAGGTCTCCCTCAAGGATCCATTCTTAGCCCAATTCTGTACATATTATATACTTTGCCCTTACAATCTTTAATTTCCCCCTATTGTTCTATTCTTCAATATGCCGACGACATAGTTTTATACTACTCAGGAGATAACACCCAATCATTGTTTAATAGAATAAATCAAGCTTTATTTGATTTGTCAGATTGGCTGTTTTCTCATGGCTTATCTCTTTCCCCTTCAAAGTCTAAAAATATAATCTTCATGAAAAAATCTAGAAATATTCCCAATTATCAACTCTATTTCCAGGACGTAGCAATACCAAAATTTAAAGAAGTTAAATATTTGAGTATCACTCTAGATTCTTCGCTCTCATGGAAACCTCATATTTTGGACTTACAAGAAAAAGTTAATAAAACTCTTAATGTTTTCAAGAGTCTCTCTCATATTTGGTGGGGTTCGGATCCTGCTACTCTAATTACTCTGTATAAATCGTTAATAAGATCCCGAATATAATATGGTTTGCTATTGTTCTCTCCACAAAATAAATCTTCAGCGATAATCATTGATCGACTACAAACATCTGCATTGCGTATTGTCCTGGACTGTATGAGATCTGCCCCTTCTAGAGCTTTAGAAGTGGAAAGTGGTGTTCCTCCAATACTTATAAAATCTGATTTTCTAGCAAGAAAATATTTTCTGAAATGTCTTGCAAATAATAATCAAATGGTCATCACATCTATAAATAAATTACTGGATACATACAATCTGAATCATAAACCCCATCCTGCAATATTAGAAAACTATGAAATTTCCTCTTCTTTTAACATTTTTACCTCATCTAAATTGCCTTGTTATCTTTCTCCCTACTTCTCTAATTTTCTCCCTATAAAAAGCACATTCAATTTGGATATTAACAGCCCTAATCCTAATCTACATAATAGAAACGTAATTTTTTATAATATAGCTCGAGATAAATGGCCAGACTCTGTTTTTTGCTTTACGGATGGTTCATTTACATCTTCTCATACTGGTTGTGGAATATATATAGAAAACTCTTTATCTTACTCTTTTAGAATCCCTCATTCCTCTTCTATACATACAGCAGAGCTTTCAGCATTACTTGAATGCCTAAAATTAATTAAAGAACTCAGTATAAATAAGGTATTAATATTTACAGACTCTAAGTCAGCTCTATATTCTATACATAAAATAAGGAATAAACCCTAATATATATTTATTAGTTTCTAATATTAGGACTATAATCTTTGAATTGTTCAATAAAGGTTATAAAATAAATTTTTGTTGGATACCTAGTCATGTAGGCATTATGGGGAATGAAACTGCCGATTTATTAGCTAAATCTTCAAAGGATAGCTCTTTGTCTGAATATTCATCTCCTTATAAGGATTTCTATAAAACACTCATATGCAGCCTTAAATTGAAATGGCAATCTTTTTGGTCCTCTTCTTCCTCTCATATAAGTACTTTTCTTTACACCCTGTAATCCCTACCAGTGTTTGGTTCTTTGATCCAAAAGTTAGAGGAAGAAGATTCGTGACTTCCATTATTCGTATGAAGATGGGTCACAACTCTTCTCCCAGTCATTTATACAAAATAGGAAGCATAAGTTCTCCAAACTGTTCTTGTTGTGACATTGGGGATTTGAATCATATATTCTTCTCATGTAACAATTATTCTGAGAAATGTAAAAATGTGTACTCTCGTCTTATAGCAACTGGTCACCCAGCCTCTCTTTCTATTTTATCTGTTTTATCTAAATATTGTATTAAAACTTACATCATTCTATATTCTTTATTACACGAAACTGATACATTTATTTAATTATTAATTCATTTTTTCAAGGGTAATTCCTTTCCATCTATCCTAATCCTTTTTTCACTTTATCCTATCCCCTATTTTCTTTTCCGCTGTGGCTGGTCAACAGAGCTATATAGCTGAGGCCATTAAAAACGCAAGAAGAAGAAGAAATGTATTTACTTATCACCTCCTCAAATTATTTGTATCTACTACCAATTTAATAAAGTGTATCTAAGGATCAGGTAAGATAGGAGGATCAGGTAATATTCCTTGCTCAGGAATATCTGTCTTTTTTAATCTGCCGATGTATGTGTTTTAATTTAAAATAAAGTTCTAAATACAAGGAATTTTTCTTCTAGGTATACATGTTACAATTTTTCAACGTATATTTTCAGACATTCGTCATCTTATTAAAAACTTTTAATTTTAAAACTAACGAGTGTTTTCCACTCCCAGACTAAGCATGAAGTAAAATTTCGAGTTTAGAAAAGCCTGAAAATTTGGCTTGGGCGCGTAGCGCAGCGGAGCGACCAAGCCAAATCAGGCTTTTCTAAACTCGAAATTTTACTTCATGCGCCACGCGTATAAAACACTGATTTAAAGTGAAGTTCAAAATATAATGCTTAGTTCTGATTACATGTTCATTAATTTTACAAATGTTTATATGGAATATGTGAAAGTATACTTAAAAGAAAAACATCTCTGTACGTGTTGTAAATTTGCAAGTTGTAGCATTCCCCTTTTTGAAAATCTCTGCATCATGGCAGTTTATTTGACAAATTATGATTTATTTGTCATATTGATAATCATTTATATACCAACATCTCAAAATTTGATGTTTGAAGTACCCCACTGTTAATGCAGGACTGCAACTGTTCGTAGTAAATACACCCTAAGTTTAGTCATAAAAATAAAAAGAAACAGTATTTATTTAAAGTGTATTTGCTTTATAATGTTAATAACCTTTTTGACATTATATGTAAATAAAAGTAGAGCAATGTATTGTCGTTATTATTGGGTTGTAAATCACTATTGAATTATTGATGTTGAATGTAATGTTGAATGTAAGGTTGATGTAATGTTGAATGTAATGTTGAATAATTTAAGAGATTATTACTTTTAAAGATTTATTCGAACAAAAAATAATAAATTTAAGCACATCGTATATGTGGCTCATTTTAAATTAGTGCAATACTTTTTATAAAAGGGGCTACACTAGCAATATTAGTAAATATTTCAGGATAGATTGGTTTTAGACATCCGTATCCCCGAGCAAATATACCCACAAGGACTCCATTTGCAACAAGTGGTCCACCTGAATCACCCTAAAATTTAAAAAAAATATTCATATTGAAGATACCAAAGAAAAATTCTAATATCTAAAACTTTCCAACTCACTTGACAAACTCCATTTTTATTCTGAACAAACTGAGCACACAACATATTATCATTGAAAAATTTCTGATCAAACACTTTTTGACAATCGCCGTTTTCAACAATTCGAGCTTCAACGTATTGCAAGTTTTTCGATTGGTACACGTGCTCTGGCAAAACTCTCCAACCCGAGCAAATCCCAGAGAGTCCGACCTTTACCATATTTACATCCTCATTCAAAGGAATACTTATTATTCCGATATTAAACCTTAAGGATCTGTCTAATTCTACAAGTGCTATATCATAATCATGCGTGATATTATCGTATCCAGGATGGATGTGTATCGTTTTTATTTTCCGTAAAATTCCGCGATGAGAATAATCTGTCGTTGCTGCTTTTACTTGGTAATCAACAGCTGTAACTCTAAAAAGAAAAAGGAGATGAGTAACATAAAGTTATTCAACTTTGTTTACTTAATTAAAATTAAAATTATTATACTAATCATGGATTTTAAATTATTCTGTGGATTTAAAGAAAGTATTAGAATACTGCAGAGATAAAGGATTCGTGATACTAATTCATTACTATACATAGAATTCTTTAAGTATACGTATCCCTAAATTTTAAAGCATTCGTTGTTATTTAAAAGTGTTCAATTTGAAGCTGCTAACGAGTGTTTCCACTCCTTGATTAAACATGAAGTAAAGTTTCGAGTTTAGAAAATTCGGAAAAACCAAATTTCAGGATTTCCTAAACTCGAAATTTTACTTTATGCACTACGCGTATAAAACACTAAATTATCAAACAATAAGACCGCGTAGCGCTAAGCGACCGAACCAAATTTTCAGGATTTTCTAAACTCGAAACTAAATTATCATACAATAACAGCGCGTAGCGCTAAGCGATCAAACCAAATTTTCAGGATTTTCTAAACTTTAAATTTTACTTCATTGCCCACGCGTATAAAACACTTAATTATCGTTATGTTCGAAATACACGGATTTAGCAGTATATTTTAAACTTTACAATATTTAAACGTTTTATACTTGTGGCGCATGGGGAAAATTTTTAAATTTAAAAATAGGAAATATCGCCTATTTACAAATATATTACTTTAGGACACTAATAAAGACTGTTATTCCTTACTTCACTTTTTAGTGAAGTGAAGTAAGTAAGGAATAACAGTCTTTATTAGTGTAATAATCACTTCACGTAAACTCAAAAACATACAGTTACTACTTTAGGAGTATATTTTAAACTTTGCAATATTTAAGCGTTATATATGCGTGGCGCATGAAGTAAAATTTCGTGTTTAGACTTAAATATCGTCACTAGAATGTCGCTTAAAACCATTTTTCAAATTTTCAGAAAATTTAATATCGCGCGACATCCCATTAAATGTAATATAAATAATAAAATTGATTGAAAAAAAATAAAATTCTTCGCAAAGCATTCTTCTCCAATGTGACTGATTTAGTTTCCCAATATTTTTTATAAATATTGCAGAAAAAAATAATAATTAAGACACGATTACGCTAGTTTATTAATGTTTGATATTTTTTTATGAAAGAACAGTAATAGTAGGAAATATTCTATTGAGACAGGCATCAAGATTGCACTTTCCTTAAAGTATGAATATTTCATCCTTCAATGAGGATGTAGTTAAGACGACAATATGCAATGTGTTTTATGCGTTTGCATAGAGATGGATTTCAGCACAATGGGCCTAATGAGGTCTAAGTGTAGTGCAGAAATGCGCACTCCCAAAGAACCAGAGCTAGAGATGGACTTCCCCTTAGTATTCTATTTTCTACTCATTAATTAATAATTATATAATTTACATTTCGCTTCGACAATATTTTTTTGTATTGTGTATTATGTCGTGTTATTACATCATTTACTGAATAAACTTATAACAAAAAATATTAAATATAAATTAACATGCGTACTTTTGTGTACTTTATCCACAGCATATCCAATCAAAACATTTAAAGGTAAGCATTAGCAATAATTAATGTAATTTTTATAATCATATGATGTAAACTGTTTAGTCAACTTAATTTTTAATAAAATGTTATTAATTACTCTTGGACACAGTGGGCTGCAGCAACAACGAATTTAGGGCTTATGATGGTTCCACTGCAAATGTGTGAATTGTTTTGTTGGATTGATACATGAAATGGAAATTCCTCGATGTCAATTTCTTTACCACCGACGACATGTTGGGTAGAATCCATATCTATTAAAAGTAAAATATAAGTATAATTGCAGATGTAGTTTATACAATTTGTTTAAAGTAAAAGTCGACTTAGAAGTTAAAGTGAGCTATTAACACTATAAATAGATAAAGCCAATTAAAACCGAGCAACCTGAAAATGTTCTCTAATGCTCAAAAGAATTAATCGCCGGCCAGAAGAGTAAATCTCAGAATGAACAGTATTTATATTAAATAGAAGATTTTTTTTGGCTTTTGCCTGGCCTTAGTTACGAGACTATTAGCCATCATCAATTTTTATTTGTATACATTTGTTTTATTAACTTATTACTAAGTATAACATACAGAGAGTTTTATGTAACACCGAACATACTAAAATGTACTTAATGTTAATTTTCCTATGTTCGATGTGTACTGGGACGCATCAAAGCATTGAGTAGAATGGATTGGCTACTATTTCTAATGGTAATATAGTCAACCCAATGCACACTCTTCACGTCAAAAATAAATTAAATTTGTCAATTATTATGTCAATCACAATATGTTGTATTATGAATATTTCAGTACAGCGGAATGGTTATCAACTTTTGTTATATTTTTATTCAGTAAAATACTAGTTTAAGAAGGTAAGACGATGTAAACGCTTTATCAGTAAACACAATTTTTCGCAACATTTCGTTGTTTAATTTAACATAATAAATACAATTTTACAAAAATGTTATCGCCTAATTTTGTTATACAGCAACTAGTAATGTTGGAATTTGTAGGACCTGAATTAAATTCTTGTCGAACTCCTACGTACAAAGGATTTTTAATTATTAAATGATATTGCAATAGTAAGGATATTATTATATTATTAGACACTCTTTGCATTAACAGAAATTGTTTAATTTCATCTCTTCCGATAATATCGACACACTTCTAACTCCTCGCTTGTGAAATTTATCCAAACAAACTGTTCTAGAAGGTTCGAAATGGTTGAAATAAATGATAGTCTGACTGACCAGATTTTTCAGAAAATAAATCATGGGAATTTCTTGAACTGCTTTCTCCATGGTATAAGTTTACCAGAATAATCTTTTCCTAGTTTGTATACATTATTGATATGTTTAACTCTCCGTTCTTCGTCTACGTCTGCTTCAAGTGCTAGAGCAGCAAATATCACTTGCTTGCGATAACTGACAGATTTTATTTATTTTTGAAGGGAAGAGTGTAAATTGGGTTGACTATATTACAATTAGAAATCGTAGCCAATCACATCGCACTCAATGCTTTGATCCGTCCCAGTACACATCGAACATAGGAAATTTAACATTGAGTACATTTTAGTATGTTCGGTGTTACATAAAACTCTCTGTATAACTATATATCTGGACGTCACAACATATTCTCACAACACCCAGGGTCACGACGAGATATTATTTTTTGAATAACATCTCCCCGTACACGGGAATCGAACCCGGTCTGTGGCTCGCCGAGCGATATACCGTCCGGCGACGTTACCGTTCGGCCACCACCTGCCCAAAAATAGAAGATTGTTTGACAAGTTTTGAAAGCTTCGTATTGCATGCGAATACCAAATTGCATTTACAAGCCCGCATGGCGAGTAAATGCAAGGTATGAGCAGTGCTGCCAACTGGTAACCATCAAATGTCTAAATGTCTTGTGTTAAAAATCACCAGAAATCATTAGATTTTTCGGTTTTTTTTATTAAACGAATTTTAATTATGTTAACAACGAAAAACCCTCATATAATTAAGAACTCACAAAGTTCTTAATTATTCTCTCACAAAGACTAAAGAAGTTTCAACAAGATTTTGATACTATTTTTTTTATCTCATCAACTGTAGCTTTATTATCGATTCAATCAAACAACGCTTCAAAGTAAAATTTCGAGTTTAGAAAGACCTTGAGCAAAGTTTGGCTCAGTCACGCAGCAAATTTGACACAAATCATCAATTTACTCGATTTTTGATTTATCACTTTCGAACGAGAGTCATCCACTCCCAAAAAAATTTCGAGTTTAAAAAAGCTCCGCGTAGAAAATTAGTCGAGTGACCCGAGACTAATTTTCATGGGGCTTTTCTAAACAGGAAATTTTACTGCATGCGCTACGCGCACATAACACTGAATTCAAATGAGGTTTAAAATATACTCCTTAGAAATGATTCATACAAAATTGATCAAAAATGATTCTCTTGCAATATTCAACCATTTCGGCATAAACAATTTTATGGATGATATACTGAATATTTCCGAATTTTTGTTAGTTTTAAGAGTGTTTTGCCATGATCGACTGTTTTAACTTTAATTACTTTCTAATGACAGTAATTCCCTAGAACGTCACTGAAAACTTCCAACAAACAGCAACATTTAGCCACGTCAGAATCACAAACAATTTGTTTGAATCCGAAAGTGGATAACACCAGATTTGATGACAAAATCACTGATTTGGCAACCTTGGGTATGAACATGCAATGCAGCTTTCAAAACGTGTTTAACACTGTGCTTCTTCTACGAGCAAAGAGCGCGGTGTTAATTGTTATTCGTCACTACTCATTTTATTTTAATAATTTTGACACTAACGTTTGAGGACTTTACTTTTAAAACTAGTTTTGAAAATTCAATTTTCAAGCGTGACATTACTTGTCAAAATACAAGTATACAATTGACACATTTCAATGCACCGGTGTAGCAACGAAATGTCTGTTCGGGACGTTCGTAGTAAAATTCGTTATAAATCAGAAATCAGTTTTTTGTCTTCTATTGGCATAGGTTTGACCATTTGGCCACTAATGAAGATTTAAAATAAAACCTTTCCATAATTTTGTTCAATACATTAAAAAAAATAGAAACTAAATGCCATATTTTTCGATTAACCCATTACCGGCCGAGCAATTGTAGAGTTAACTCTAAAAGCTGATTTTAGGTAAAATTCTACACTTCTTTTAATCATTTTTATGAATGACTTATTGTATTACACACTGTGAATGTTTCTTTTAAATATACATAATGTATACGCTGCAAATGCAAGGCATTCGTCGAATTTGTATAAAAACGTACAATATAAAGTTTAGAACGAGTATTTCCACTCCCAGACTAAGCATGAAGTAAAATTTCGAGTTTAGAAAAGCCCCGCGTAGAAAATTTGTCGAGGGTCGCGCAGCGACCCTAGACAAATTTTCACGGGGCTTTTCTAAACTCGAAATTTTACTTCATGCGCCACGCGTATAAAACACTGAAATATTGTAAAGTTAGAAATACACTGAATTTTTTTTTTAATGAGTAATAATTAAGATATTTAAATAACAAATTATTTACGTTTTTCTGTATACATTTTCAAGTCAAATCAAATAATATAATATATCAAATTGATTCATTTAGTAGTTTAATTAACATAAAATTATTAATGTTGCGTATATGCATCAATAGCGGTTAATGGGTTAAACTGAAAAAGTATAAAAAATTAATTTCACTTTACGATTCTTCGTCAATTTAAATTCGCGTCTTCAAGAATAAAAAATCCGCATCACATAAATGAGTTCCCCAGATGCAAAATCAGCTGTACGTATTTTGACAAATTTGTGGCAAGTTACAAAAACCGATTTTGCAGCGTCTTTTAAATAACTTAAAATAGTGTATCAATAATTAGGGAACAAGAAAAATTATGTAAAACTAAGTAAACCTGGCAGGATTTGCAACTGAAAAAATATGTTCGCTTAGGCAACCGAGAAATGCAGCAGGTTTTGCATTCGACAGGATTTTTCAAACATAATTTCTAAAGGTTTAGGAAGGGTTTTGAAGATTGATTTATTTTCAAAATTGTAGCCTGAGATGAGCAGAATTCAAAGTTGATACCTCTAGATTCTGCTCGTCTCAGGCTACAATTTTAAAAACAAATAAATTAAAATTAAAAAAAGGTGTGTGGCTGGTTTTGCACCTGGGCGACTCAAATGATCTATTACAGTTTGAAGTCGTCAAAACATTTGAGACACACATTGTGATCGTATGACGGAGAAAGTAGAATAATCACATTTTTCTGAACAAAAAAAACTTAGCGCATGTACTAATCAGAGCTGGGATGAATCCTCAAAAACAGGATTCGAATCACGAATCCGAATCACCTAATATGATTCGAATCACGAATACTCGAATAAAGGATTCGTAAGCGGAAAATATGATTCGAATCAAAGATTCGAATCCTCATTTTTGAATCACGGATACAAATCCTTTAAAAATAAATTTGAATCTATTATTTGCAACCAGTAAGATTTTATTCCATCAGTTTCTATTAACAAAAGTGTTCATTTACCGACTTAAATATCTGATTAAATAATGATTTTAATTAATGATGATGTATGTGTTATTGAACTTCATTTTAAATCAGTGTTTTGTACACGTGGCGCATGATGTAAAATATCGAGTTTAGAAAATCCCCGTGAAAATTTGTCTCGGGTCGCTGCGCGACCCTTGACAAATTTGCTACGCGGGGCTTTTCTAAACTCGAAATTTTACTTCATGCTTAGTCTGGGAGTGGACAACACTCGTTCTTAGAAGTTTCAAATTAAGGGACCACTCTAGATTATTAAGTTAATTACCATTTTACAAAGGCTTCAGCTCGAAGGACCAATCGTGGTCTTCGGAGACCGAAGGACTACAGGGAATCAAAGTTTCTTTACAAAAATACAACAAATATCTGAGGGTTTGCAGCATGGATAGGAAAGAAAACATCCAATTTTGAAAAAATATCGAAGTTGGGTTGGTTTTCAGTGCGTTTTTAACTTCACTTTAAATCAGTGTTTTATACGCGTGGCGCATGAAGTAAAATTTCGAGTTTAGAAAAGCCCCGTGAAAATTTGTCTCGGGTCGCTGCGCGACCCGAGACAAATTTTCTACGCAGGGCTTTTCTAAACTCGAAATTTTACTTCATGCTTAGTCTGGGATTGGACAGTCAAGATTTTCTACATGTCGAAATTTTCGATTTTTCTAGATTTTTGTCGATTTATTCACAGTTTGTTATTATATTAAATGCAACTTTAATATTAAATAAATACGGTTTTTCTTAGGAATAGAATATTCACCCATTAAGAGCCGAGCAAATTATAAAGTTAACTCTAAAAGTTAACTTTAGGTAAAATTTTGAATCTTTTTTTATGATTTCAATGAATGATTTATTATATTACATACGTCGATTTTATAAAAGAGTTAAATATAAAGTTGAAACGAGTGTTATCCACTCCCAGACTAAGCATGAAGTAAAATTTCGAGTTTAGAAAAGCCCCGCTTAGAAAATTTGTCGAGGGTCGCGCAGCGACCCGAGACAAATTTTCGCGGGGCTTTTCTAAACTCGAAATTTTACTTCATGCGCCACGCGTATAAAGCACTGATTTAAAGTGAAGTTAAAAATGCACTGAAAACCTACCCAACTTCGATATTTTTCCAAATTGGATGTTTTCTTACCTATCCATGCTGTAAACCTTCAGATATTCGTTGTTTTCTTGTAAAAAAACTTCGATTCCCTGTAGTCCTTCGGTCTCCGAAGACCATTATTGGTCCTTCGAGCTGTAGCCTTTCTAAAATGGTAATAAACTTAGTAATCTAGAGTGATCCTTCAATTTGAAACTTCTAAAAACGAGTGTTATCCACTCCCAGGCTAAGCATGAAGTAAAATTTCGAGTTTAGAAAAGCCCCGCGTAGGAACTTTGTCGAGGGTCGCGCAGCGACCCGAGACAAATTTTCACGGGGCTTTTCTAAACTCGAAATTTTACTTCATGCGCCACGCGTATAAAACACTGATTTCAAGTGAAGTTAAAAATATACTGTAAAGGTTGGACATTTTTTATGGTTAAGGGGGAGTATTTTTATAATTTTTTCAAAAAATCGATTTCTTTTTTATTACATAAATCTAATGTCACATGTCTGAAGAATATTTGGTTAAAATTATATGGCGGTCCGTGCATTAGTTCCGTCGCTATACGGCTTTCAATGAACCATTGTCCTGAGCGCGGACCGGCCACTTAGGTAGCAATTCCGCCGCGCGGAAAAACAGTTGTCAAACTTCAAACGCGTTTATCTCGAAACAAGATTTTTCAAATCTGCGGGAATTCTAGCTTGCGAAACGTTCAACCAATCGACTTCTAGTTTTGACTGCCTAAAAGGAAATTGAATTTATGGGCCTCTGATCCTTTAAAATCGCAACATTTGGATGACTAACGATTTTTAACGGCATGCCAAAGTTGAAAAAATCATGCGAAAATTCGTACCTTTTTTCAAACGGCCGCCATTTTGTTTCTATAAGGAATTTTTTCATGTTTCTTAGGTTCAGATGCCTCCTTGGAGTTTAAACTTTACTTATTTTTTGGTTTCATGCTTCTAGGTGACGTATTGCGGCTTCTATCCATCCCGCAGATAATAAATATTTTCAAAACATGACTTCTCGGAGCCGCCATTATGGACGCTATTTTAAATTATTATACTTCGAAAAAAATCCATTTTGTAGACAAGAGATGAATAAACATTGTGCCAAAAACCGCAAGTCTTTTCAGTTTCCCCAAAAAAATTGCCAAACATCAGGTAGTTTTGGCACACTTATAAAAATACTCCCCCTTAAGTAACCAAATATGCATTCACAAATATTTGAATTATTCGAATTTAAATATTTATTTTCAAATATGAATAATTTAGTGATTGAAATATTCATATTACAATATTTAACTATTTGAATTAATCGAATTCAATTCCCAGCCTTAATAGCGATGATTCGAATTATTTGGGAGGATTTAAATCCGTGTATGAGGATTCGAATCCTTTTATAAGGATTCGAATCCTTTTATAAGAATTCGAATCCTTTTATAAGGATTCGAATCCTTTTATAAGAATTCGAATCCTTTTATAAGGATTCGAATCCTTTTATAAGAATTTGAATCCTTTTATAAGGATTCGAATGATCTACGTCTGGATCTGAATACGAATCCTTTTAAAACAATGTAACGAATCCGGATCACGAATCCGTTTTCACTAAAGTATTCGAATACCTCTTTTGAATCCTCTTAAAGGATTCGAATCCGGGAATCGAATCCTGAATGATTCGAATCCTGCCCAGCTCTGGTACTAATCAAATAACTTAATTTAATTTACCGAAAAATCGCCAAAAATTAAGTTACTGGGTCAGTCTGAAGAGTATTTTTAGGACCAAAGATTGTAGTACAGGTTTCAAGATTTACTGGCATTAAAATCTCTAAATTTTACCGGAACCAAGTGAAGAGCACAAAAACGGGTTTGCAGTAATTAAAAATATTTACCTTTAAAACTTCTGCCGGTCGCTTGATCAAATGAAAATGTAAGAAAAGCTGTAAAGTATAGAATAGTAAACATTTAGTTAGTAATACGTTTTATTTCAAGTTCTAATTTAAACAGTTGTATTTTTTAATATTGTTTAAATTAATTGCATCATTTTGAGATCTAATATAAACAGTTGTATTTTGAATTTTACTTAAATTAACCTTGACTGAATTTTAAGAATTATTCTTTTGAATTTATTAAATTCGTTAAAAACCTTTGCATTAGTAGAAATGTTTTACTAAGTGAACAATGAAGAACAAATTAACGATTTATTAAATTCTATAATGATAATAATTCAATCATGTTTAGGGTAATATTTTCTTTTCACATGAGGTGGTGTCGCCTAGCGTCCCACAGTATACGATTTAACCAATCTAGCGGGACAAAATTCATGGACTACTTTTTATAATCCATTTTGGATCATAAATTTATTAATTTTGAATCAATATAAAAATTGATAGTTTTCCAGAAGAATATTTAAATGTATCAATAATTAAATTCAGTAAGAGATTTAAGGTGTGTTGTCAACAAAACAAATATTTTTTCATAATATATAAAATTACGAAAAAGGAACAATTCGTGAAAATGCAAACAATATTTTTTCTTGTAGGTCATTTTGCATACATTTAGCATTGTTTGTCGCTCAATTGATGTTTTTACAGATTTCTTATTCATAATGTGTACGACTGTTTATACAGGGCTTTCATTAATTCCCGAACCCCACGTGACTAAATTTAAAATTGCCGCGTAAATTATTGTATTTGTACGTTGGAGGCTTTGAAAAAAGTAACCAAACGTTACTAAAGTCAAATTTGACATAAACGTTTATGCGCGGTGTATCGTTAAACCAACCTTTGAGATCTTACAAGATTCGCCCGGAATTTTCAGGTAAGCAAAATATGTTTAATTATTCTGAAACATTGAGTTTTATTTCTATTTATTTTGCAGAGTCAATTTGCTAGGATAAGCAAATACTGCGAAAATAGTATTTACAACGGAGCAAGACGCGTTTATTTTGATGGCACATTTTCGTAGTGCTTCACGTAATATTGACGGCAACTGGAAAAAAAATACGCCGGCGAATAAATATATTTTTAAATCTAGGGAATTTTTGTGTGAGCCATACCACCTTGTACATTTGGTTGCCTATTATTTTTGGTCACGTGGGGTTCGGGAATTAATGAAAGCCCGGTACTTTTACACTTATTACAAGCAATTGACTTTTATAAAACATTTTGAATAAAGGAAATTTTTATCCTAAGAAAACCCTCGATATTCGTTGTCTTTTTTGAAATAGTTCAATTTAAAGCTTTAAACGAGTGTGTCTACTCTCAGATTAAGCATGAAGTATTAGTATATGCTGTAAATCCTTTGAAAATCGTTTTTTCTTAAGAGTTCAATTTGAAGCTATAAGCGAGTGTCATCCACTCCCAGACTAAGCATGAAGTAAAATTTCGAGTTTAGATAAGCCTCAGCGTTTGGATTTGGACGCGTAGCGTCCAAATCCAAACTCAGGCTTTTCTAAACTCTAAATTTTACTTCATGCGCCACAAGCATAAATCACTAAAATATCGTAAAAGCAGGATAAAAAATGTACTGCTGTATAAGAATATATTAAACTTCACTTGAAATCAATGTTTTATACGCGTGGCGCATGAAGTAAAATTTCGAGTTTAACTCATTTAATATACTTTTATTAACCCATTACCGGCCAAGCAAATTATAGGGTTAACTCTAAAAGTTGATTTTTGGTAAAATTCTGCACTTCTTTTTATGGTTTCTATGAATTATTTATTATATTAAATACATCGATTTTATGAAAGAGTTCAATTTAAAGTTCGAACGAGTGTTTCCACTCCCAGGCTAAGCATGAAGTAAAATTTCGAGTTTAGAAAAGCCTTAAAATTTGGTTTGGTCGCGTAGCGCGAAGCGCTACGCGACCAAACCAAATTTTCAGACTTTTCTAAACTCGAAATTTTACTTCATGCGCCACGCGTATAAAACACTGACATATTGTTTAATTTAAAAAAACATATATCTCTAACACAAATGTTCAGTGTTAATACTAAATAATTACGTAAGCAACTTTTTTCTTTATAAAAACTGGTAGGTATGGTTAAAAATAAACGATTTTTCATAAGATTTAGTACAAAACAAGTTCGTAATAAATTGACTCAATGAAGCGTTATTAAATTTAGCAAAATATTGATAAAAACATCTTCAAATTACCGGTTAATGTTGGTGAGTATTATCGGTAAACTTTACAATCCCTAATAAAAATGCATCATTTGTTTATATATCTTTTAAACATTTGACAATAATTTTATAATGCTATTACCTAATTTGCAAATTTTATAAGTAAAGCAAACACGTTCCAAACAAACTCTATTATAAATCAATTTGATGTTTGCTAATACTAATAATAGAATAATAAATATATAAATTATGCAATTTCACGTTTTCCTCTATATATTTTGCGGCGGTTAAACCATAGAATATCATTAATTTAAATGTTTCGCATATTTAAACATTATCGTTAGTGTATTTATTGTTTCAACATGGTCGTCATTAATTTTATTCCAACGACATGTTTCAATTTATTTTTTAATTTTTTAGTCAATAGACAACGAATATTTTAAAAATATGTCATTAATTGAGCCGTTTATTTTAAAAGTGGCCAAACTCCATTTCTCAAATTTTTGTTGTTGACAGTAAAAACCTTTATAATTTTAAGTTTACAGTCATAATTAACAATTTGTTGAGGTTAAGTATAGTTAAGTATATTGAAAATATACAGAGAGTTTAATGTAACAACGAACATTTTCATAAAGAGAATTTTTCTTTTAAATATACATACAGAGAATTTTATTTAACACCGAACATTTTAATAAAGATATATTTTTTTTAAGTATATATATGCAAACGTTGTACATTTTACCACGCTCGGTTTATTAAAATAATACAATTAGAAGCTTTAAACGAGTGTTTTCCACTCCCAGGCTAAGCATGAAGTAAAATTTCGAGTTTAGAAAAGCCTGAAAATTTGGTTTGGTCGCGTAGCGCGAAGCGCGGAGCGGCCAAACCAAATTTTCAGGCTTTTCTAAACTCGAAATTTTACTTCATGCGCCACCAACATAAAACACTGACATATTACGAAGTTATAAACACACCGCTAAGCTGTACATTGAATCAGTGTTTTGTACCGGTGGCGCATGAAGTAAAATTTCGAGTTTAGAATAGCCTGAAAATTTGGTTTGGCCGCTCCGCGCTTCGCGCTACGCGACCAAACCAAATTTTCAGGCTTTTCTAAACTCGAAATTTTACTTCATGCTTAGCCTGGGAGTGGAAAACACTCGTTTAAATCTACTAATTGTATTCTTTTAATAAACCGAGCCTTGCAAAATGTACAACGTCTGCACGTATATACTTAAAAGAAAAATTTTCTTTATGAAAATGTTCGGTGTTAAATAAAACTCTCTGTATGTATACGTTGTACATTTTCCGACGTTCGGTTTATTAAAAGAATTTAAATTTAAGCTTTAAACGAGTGTTTTTCACTCCCAGGCTAAGCATGAAGTAAAATTTCGAGTTTAGAAAAGCCTGAAAATTTGGTTTGGTCGCGTAGCGCGAAGCGCGGAGCGGCCAAACCAAATTTTCAGGCTTTTCTAAACTCGAAATTTTACTTCATGCGCCACCGACATAAAACACTGACATATTACGAAGTTTTAAGCACACCGCTAAGCTGTACATTGAATCAATGTTTTTTACCGGTGGCGCATGAAGTAAAATTTCGAGTTTAGAAAAGCCTGAAAATTTGGTTTGGTCGCTTAGCGCGAAGCGCGGAGCGGCCAAACCAAATTTTCAGGCTTTTCTAAACTCGAAATTTTACTTCATGCGCCACCGACATAAAACACTGACATATTACGAAGTTTTAAACACACCGCTAAGCTGTACATTGAATCAGTGTTTTTTCCCGGTGGCGCATGAAGTAAAATTTCGAGTTTAGAAAAGCCTGAAAACTTGGTTTGGTCGCTCCGCGCTTCGCTCTATGCGACCAAACCAAATTTTCAGGCTTTTCTAAACTCGAAATTTTACTTCATGCTTAGCCTGGGAGTGGAAAAACTCGTTTAAAGCTACTAATTGTATTCTTTTAATAAACCGAGCCTGGCAAAATGTACAACGTCTGCATGTATATACTTAAAAGAAAAATTCTCTTTATGAAAATGTTCGGTGTTAAATAAAACTCTCTGTATGTATACGTTGTACATTTTCCGACGTTCGGTTTATTAAATGAATTTAAATTTAAGCTTTAGACGAGTGTTTTCCACTCCCAGGCTAAGCATGAAGTAAAATTTCGAGTTTAGAAAAGCCTGAAAATTTGGTTTGGTCGCGTAGCGCGAAGCGCGGAGCGGCCAAACCAAATTTTCAGGCTTTTCTAAACTCGAAATTTTACTTCATGCGCCACCGGTACACAACACTGATCCAATGTAAAGTTTAGCGGTGTGTTTTAAACTTCGTAATATGTCAGTGTTTTGTACCGGTGGCGCATTTTACTTCATGCTTAGCCTGGGAGTGGAAAACACTCGTTTTAAGCTTCAAACTAAATTGACGTATGCATATGTATACTTAAAAGAAAAATTCTTTTTATGAATATGTTCGGTGTTACATAAAACTCTCTGTATATTATTTATATTGAATATACTTAATCACAAATTGTTGTTTATGACAAAAAACTTGAAATTATATGATTATTTTAGTCAACAACAAAAATCCAAAGAAATGTAGTTTCAAAATAATCGGCTCAAATATAGAAAATGAATTAGAACACTCAGTTTGTTTCACTAGTTTGATCACAAAATTTGTGAAATGAGCCAAGATTTTCAATTTGGAAATTTAATTGAAAAACTTGGCAGATTTCACTGATTATAGAAATTTTAATTAATACAAAAATAATTCACGTTTTTAAGTATGATTCATATCCATGGTTATTTTCAATTTCGAGTTTAAAACCCTGCTTTAACTAATTAACGGCCGAGCAATTATAGAGTTAACTCTACAAGTTAATTTTAGGTAAATTTCTGCACTAATTTTTATGATTTTTATGAATGACTTATTGTATTAGATACTGTGAATTTTGTTTCCAAATACACCTAATGTATATGTGCAATTTTAGAAATACACTGATTTAATATAAAAACGTGCGATTTGAAGTTTGAAACAAGTGTTTATACTCCTAGACTAAGCATAAAGTAAAATTTTCATCCTTTTCTAAACTCGAAATTTTACTTTATGTGCCACGCTTATGAAACACTAAAATATTATGAACTTAGAAATACACTGTTTTTTTTAATAACTAATAACCGAAACATTTAAATAATAAAATATTTACATTGTTCTTTATAACTTTTCAAGCCAGCTCAAATCATATCATAAAAACAAATTAAAATTAATATCGACTTTCTGCAAAATGTTTGTCTTATTGAGACAAGTCTCCAAATATTCATTGAAACAACTACTTCTCGAGCTAATACCCCGACAGATATTGAATTATACAATGAATATTTGCGTTACACGACAGCACTGCTGTTCTATGCATAATTTATATGCAAAATGCAATATCAGGTCAAATTATTCTCTAACCAAACTAAATGAAACAAAAGGAAATTGAAATAAATTGAAAAAATTACAGGGAATGAATTTTAATTGTCTTAAGCCATCTATAGACGCGTTTCGAGATTTACCCCTCATCAGTATAGCTATGCTTTAGACCAGTAGTCTCCAAACTACAGCCCGCGGGCCATATCCGGGCGCGACTTGCATGAATCCGGCAAGCGGTTGTTTTTAATTTTTTTTGTAAATATCATATTTTGAAATATTGTAACAATTGTTCCTTACATTTTCCATAATTTTATAAAATTAATCGGATCTTGGCCGACTTTATTATGTAGAATTGTATTTGTGGCCCGCGAAGAAGATAGTTTGGAGACCCAGGCTTTAGACTTTCAATACAAACTCTAAACTATTGACAAACTCAATTTTTCTTTATAATAAATTGTCTTTATGTGAAATCATATCATATATCAAATTAACTAATTTTGTAATTAAATTAACAAAAAAATTAATAGTGTTGCGTGCATGCATCAAAGGCGCTTGAAGAGTTAAATGGAAGTTCAAAAACACTCCCACATCACCATTAATTTAAATAGCGCGAAATCAGATATCTGCATTGAACTAATTATTTAAAACTATGCTTATAACTCCGTTAATGCGTAGGTATTGGGTTTCCTCATTTTCATCACCCTTATCGGTTCTCAATTAAAACATTACTAATTGACGTGGCAATTAGTAATGTTTTAATTGAGAAATAAGATACATTATCACTTCTAAATAAAAATTAAAAAATGAAACACATTTTTAACGAAATCACGGGATTACTTGCCTGTTATGTAGAAGATTAAGAAATTAAATCCATGCATATTTTCAGCGTGCACATGCAACAACACGTAAAATGAGGTGTGTAAACGATTGCGGTTTGCTTTCGATTGCACGTTCAATGGTTTAACAATTCAGATAATCAGCTGAGTTTTTAAATGCTAATGATCAGAATTTCGGATGTATTTACAAGTTTAATGATTTATTTTTTAATTTTACCTTCGTATTTAGACTTTTAGAGATACGAAGACGGTTATTGATAATTAAATAAAAGTCACTTGGTTTGTTTCACTACTATTTTTTTATTCTCTCCGACTAGTTTCGACTTATCGTCATTCTCAAGGAGTAATACAGAAAAATATTTTACAAGTTATATATACATATTTTTTTGAAGGTCACGTAATAAGGGCTTTAAGAATTGGGGAGTTCGTACTCGTTTACGATGTGTTTTCCCTGTTTTATTGCCTTGCTAATTTCCAGGCCTTCTCTAAAATTCAATTCTCGTCCCTTATTACCTGAATATAAAATTTGGAAATCGTCTGAATTAAAAAAATGATTGGATGCGATGCAATGACGGGCAAACCCCGTTGTTTTTTTGTTATATAGGATGGATTTTTTATGTTCATCTAGTCTTTTTTCAAAACTTCTACCCGTTTGTCCAATGCAAATTGCATCGCATTCACTACATTTAATTTCATAAATACCGCATTTTTGATTTTTATTAATTGGTGGTTTATTATTTACAAATAATTTTCTCAGGTTGAGTAGATTCGTCATAATAATATTTAATTCTTTCGCCTTTATGCATTTTTTTATTTTTTGTGAAAGGCCGTTGATAAAATGTAATTTACTCCAGTTTTTGGTTTCAATGTAACTGTCGTTATAAAAATATTTTAAGAATTTCTTGTGTTTTTTTCTCTTAATTAATTTGTTTATGATATCAGTACTAAAATCATTATTAGTTGCTATTCCTTTTATTGTATTTACTTCCTGTTCATAAGACGGTTAAATTAAACTTAACATCATGTATCATACAGAGAGTTTTTCTTTTAGGTATACATATCTCAATATACTGTATACGCTGTAAATCTTCAGATATTCGTTGTTTTTACAAGTATTTTAAATTGAACTTTCAAACGGGTGTTTTCCACTCCCAGATAAGGCATGAAGTAACATTTCGAGATTAGAAAATCCTGAAAATTTGGTTCAGGCTTTTCTAAACTCATGCGCCACGCGTACCAAACACTGATGTGATGTGATGTTCAGAATACAGGTTTTTAGCATACTGCTTTAGTAGAATATTTTGAACTTCAACTTAAATCAGTGCTTTATACGCATGGGGCATGAAGTAAAATTTCGAATTTTCAGGCTTTTCTAAACTTGAAATTTTACTTCATGCTTATTCTGGGAATGAAAAACACTTGTCTAAGATTTCAAATTAAACTATTTAAAAAAAAACAAACGATTATCGAAAAAGTCACAGCTCATGCATATACAGAGAGTTTTATGTAACACCGAACATTTTCATAAAGAAAATTTTTCTTTTAAGTATACATATGTATGCGTCGTACATTTTCCGACGCTCGGTTTGTCAAAAGAATTTAATTTGAAACTTTAAACGAGTGTTTTCCACTCCCAGGCTAAGCATGATGTAAAATTTCGAGTTTAGAAAAGCCTGAAAATTTGGTTTGGTCGCGTAGCGCGAAGCGCGGAGCGGCCAAACCAAATTTTTAGGCTTTTCTAAACTCGAAATTTTACTTCATGCGCCACCGGTACAAAACACTGACATATTACGAAGTTTAAAACACACCGCTAAACTTTACATTGAATAAGTGTTGTGTACCTGTGGCGCATGAAGTAAAATTTTGAGTTTAGAAAAGCCTGAAAATTTGGTTTGGCCGCTCCGCGCTTCGCGCTACGCGACCAAACCAAATTTTCAGGCTTTTCTAAACTCGAAATTTTACTTCATGCTTAGCCTGAGAGTGGAAAACACTCGTTTAAAGCTTTAAATTAAATTATTTTTATAAACCGAACGTCGGAAAATGTACGACACTTCTTTGTATATTTAAAAGAAAAATTCTCTTTATAAAAATGTTCGGTGTTACATAAAACTCTCTGTATGTATGTATATTTAAAAGAAAAATACCCAGTATGTCAATAAAAGACAGCATTCATATTTAAAAATAATTGAAAGACCCTCTTAGTTTTATTGTATATTCTTAGGATTACGTCAGATTATTTACAGAATTTCAATTTTATATCTCCTTTCATTTCGGGCTTTTCTAAACTCGAAATTTTACTTCATGCGCCCCGCGTATATTATAACACTGATTTAAAATTAAATTGAAAATATATATTATAGACATCCAACAGATCAATATTACCCGATATTTGTTTAATCTTTTTAAATCATGGTCGTTCTTCTAAATGTCCTAAATTTCCGTTACATTTAAAAATGTTGACATATTTCATGAATTTTAAACGATTTCGACCATTTTTCGTGAATTTTAAAATCATTGGACAATTTTGAAATCGTTAACACATTTCGATTTCTTTTAATTTTCAAAATTCTGACGGTTGTCCTGAATTTCCGTTAATTTTATAAAATCTTGATGGTTTTTGCAAAATTCAAAGATTTCGTTAAATTTACAAAATAAATGACTTTCCCTGATTTTTATTAATTATAAAAAAAATGTTGACTCCCTTCGTGAATTTCTAAAACGTTAAATTTTACATGTTTATTTATTTATTTATTTACGGAATCTCCAGTTTTATGTTAAGCCCTTAAATCGTGCAAATTTATCAAAGTGTATTTTATTTAAATAATGATAATGATATAAATTCACGAAAAGGTTTTAATTTCAAACTGTTCACTGTGGAGGCTTCTACTTCGGTATACATCATTATTTACACAAATAAGACAATTAACTTTGTTTGTATAACTGAGAATTTTATTGTGACTATAGTTTCGACAACTTTAACTTGTCATTATCAAACATAAAGACGTTATGTTTGATAATGACAAGTTAAAGTTATCGAAACTATAGTCACAATAAAATCCTCAGTTATACAAACAAAATTAATTGTCTTATTTGTGTTTTAATTTCAATTTAATTTGAAATAATTAACTAAAACCTTAAAACCTGTCGAGTTTTTATAAATTAAGGAAAAAACTTGATAAAGTAATCTATTATTTACTAACGAGTATTTACCAATCCCCGATTAAGCATGAAGTAAAATTTCGAGTTGAGAAAAGCCTGATGAATTTGGATTTGGACGCGGAGCGTCCAAATCCAAATTCTGGCTTTTCTCAACTCGAAATTTTACTTCATGCGCCACGCGCACAAAACTCTGATTTAGTGTAAAGTTCAAAATGTATTGCTCAGTTAATTAAAAGTTATATTAATATACATTGATTGTTTACAATTATTAATGTTTCTAATTTTCTTTTCACAATTCTCGCATTTGACGATTATCGAGAGTTTTTCACACTGTTACAAATTTAATAGTAGCACTTTAATTAAACACTTAGTTTGTTTCACTAATTTTAATAAAATTGGACATTTTATTGTAAAAACTAAGAATAATAATTAACTAAAATTTATTTACAAATTGAATTTGAGTTAAATAATTTAGAACTGAATTTATTTCTTTTACATCATCGTGTGTTTAAAAAATTAATGGAATATTTACAATCCAGTTTGTTCAGTAATAAAATTACGAAGGACTGGAACTGAGGCGAAGATTCCTGGAGATGTTGGACGAGCACACCCCACACCCCAAGAAACAATTCCAATTAGTTGGTCATCCATGACAAATGGACCACCGGAGTCACCCTAAAAAATAAAATTGGAATAAATGTATTAATACTCACTCAAAAGTACATTTTTGTTTTACTTTTTGTTATTTGACTAGAATCTTGTAGAACATACAGGGAGTTTTATGTAACACCGAACATTTTCATAACGAGAATTTTTTTTTTGAAGTATCCATATGCATACGTTGCACATTTTTCGATGCTCGGTTTATTAAAAGAATTCAATTTGAAGCTACAAGCGAGTGTTTTCCACTCCCAGGCTAAGCATGAAGTGAAATTTCGAGTTTAGAAAAGCCTGAAAATTTGGTTTGGTCGCGTAGCGCGAAGCGCGGAGCGGCCAAACCAAATTTTCAGGCTTTTCTAAACTCGAAATTTTACTTCATGCGCCACCGGTACAAAACACTGATTCATTGTAAAGTTTAGCGGTGTGTTTTAAACTACGTAATATGCCAGTGTTTTGTACCGGTGGCGCATGAAGTAAAATTTCGAGTTTAGAAAAGCCTGAAAATTTGGTTTGGTCGCGTAGCGCGAAGCGCGGAGCGGCCAAACCAAATTTTCAGGCTTTTCTAAACTCGAAATTTTACTTCATGCGCCACCGGTACAAAACACTGATTCATTGTAAAGTTTAGCGGTGTGTTTTAAACTACGTAATATGCCAGTGTTTTGTACCGGTGGCGCATGAAGTAAAATTTCGAGTTTAGAAAAGCCTGAAAATTTGGTTTGGTCGCGTAGCGCGAAGCGCGGAGCGGCCAAACCAAATTTTCAGGCTTTTCTAAACTCGAAATTTTACTTCATGCGCCACCGGTACAAAACACTGATTCATTGTAAAGTTTAGCGGTGTGTTTTAAACTACGTAATATGCCAGTGTTTTGTACCGGTGGCGCATGAAGTAAAATTTCGAGTTTAGAAAAGCCTGAAAATTTGGTTTGGCCGCTCCGCGCTTCGCGCTACGCGACCAAACCAAATTTTCAGGCTTTTCTAAACTCGAAATTTTACTTCATGCTTAGCCTGGGAGTGGAAAGCACTCGTGTAAAGCTTCAAATTAAATTCTTTTAATAATCCGAGCATCGAAAAATGTGCAACGTATGCATATGGATACTTAAAAAAAAATCTCGTTAGGAAAATGTTCGGTGTAAAGTTTAGTGGTGTGTTTTAAACTACGTAATATGTCAGTGTTTTGTACCGGTGGCGCATGAAGTAAAATTTCGAGTTTAGCCTGGGAGTGGAAAGCACTCGTGTAAAGCTTCAAATTAAATTCTTTTAATAATCCGAGCATCGAAAAATGTGCAACGTATGCATATGGATACTTAAAAAAAATTCTCGTTAGGAAAATGTTCGGTGTAAAGTTTAGCGGTGTGTTTTAAACTACGTAATATGTCAGTGTTTTGTACCGGTGGCGCATGAAGTAAAATTTCGAGTTTAGAAAAGCCTGAAAATTTGGTTTGGCCGCTCCGCGCTTCGCGCTACGCGACCAAACCAAATTTTCAGGCTTTTCTAAACTCGAAATTTTACTTCATGCTTAGCCTGGGAGTGGAAAACACTCGTGTAAAGCTTCAAATTAAATTCTTTTAATAAACCGAGCATCGAAAAATATGCAACGTATGCATAAGGATACTTAAAAAAAAATTCTCGTTATGAAAATGTTCGGTGTTACATAAAACTCTTTGTATATGAAAATACGACAATGTTCGATATATTTTCAAATAGTTTTAAATTTAAAACATTCATGTTTAATCTTGTAAATTCTCAATTCAGTTCAGAATCCTATATTTTTTCTCACTCATTAGATAAGAATATTGCAAATATACAAATTAGTTTTGAACCTAAACTGCTCCAAGAAATTAACGCCCCACCTGCAATTTCTTGAAAATTGTAAATAATGTACGATTTTTGTGTATTTGACATTAGAGTCTTTGAAATAACGAAGTATGCTTTGAATCTTGTGTTTATTTTAACAAGCTCCGTTTGCATATAAGGGTAAGTTAATATTTTTAAGAAATTGTAAGGTGGTGTGTTAATTTCTTGGAGCAATGTAATTTATTTTTTTATGTATCCTCTATTTTTATAATTATGCTATTATTTTCTTGAATTAATTTCTCATCTGGCACTTGGTGAAACATATTAGAATATGTAAAGTTATTTAAATAAATAACACTTGGTATTGTTTCACAATTTAACACTTTATTCCGACTAGTTTCGGTTTGTTAGACCATTTTCAAAGGAATGTGAAAATTTGTTCTTTGAAAATGGTCTAACAAACCGAAACTAGTCGGAATAAAGTTTTAAATTGTGAAACAATACCAAATGTTTTTTTATTTAACTTACTTGGCAAGAATCTTTCCTGGGTTCCAAAGTACAAAACATATTTAGTGTCAACCAAAAGTACGGAGTCAAATAACCTTGGCAATCGACACGATTCAACGTCGAAAGCTCGACAGAGTACAAATCATCAGTAGCAGCTGTGTTTCCTTCTTTTTCCAAGCCCCATCCAGAAACGAGACCCTTCTTTCCAATCGGGATTGCTTGGTTCAAAGTTGGGAGTTTTGCCGGTTGGACGTTTTGATTGAAAACCAGATCTTGATCGAGGACCAAAATTGCAATATCGGAATCTTGGGACTTTGTGCTGTATTTCGGATGCTCGATGATGTTTTTGACTTTCCTCAGTTGACCACCTGTGGCGTATTGGGAGCTTCCAGCACGGATGCTCAAGATGTCAGCAGTTTTTCTGATTAAATGGAAAAGCGTAGTATTTAATAACACATTGTTTGAAATTGTGGGTAAATTGATACAAATAATTTGGGCATTTAATTAGAATAATTTGCACATTAAATGAAATAATTTGCACATAAATATACTAAATAATTACCATTAAAATTGAATTTGTGTTCAGTATTCCGGCACCAGATACCCACAGACGCGTTTCGGACTTCAAGGTCCTCTTCAGTGTGGTCCCGGCCCAGTGCTGAGGAATACTGAATATTTCTGACTATTTCAAGCCAATATGTGAAAACTATTGATGATTTCGATAGCTAACGCCATCTAATGCTTCGTGTCACTGACGATGCCACTATGAAGCATTAGATGGCGTTCAATAGTTTTCACATATTGGCTTGAAATAGTCAGAAATGTTCAGTATTCCTCAGCACTGGGTCGGGACCACACTGAAGAGGACCTTGAAGTCCGAAGCGCGTCTGTGGGTATCTGGTGCCGGAATACTGAACACAAATTCAATTTTGATATTTGTTTTCTGGTTTCACAAACAGAGTTCTGCTCGCTCGTGGACGAAACAGTGACCTGTATATGCACTTTGTGCATTCGTGTCACTGACGATGCCACTATGAAGCATTAGATGGCGTTAGCTATCGAAATCATCAATAATTACCATTAAATTATGACATCTATTTTAAATTTTAAAAAAACATTATAAAGAGCCACATTTTTTTTTTCTAGTGTGCATAAAACAACTTTTTGGGCAATGAAGAATAACAGTTTGCGTATTAAATATGCAGAGAATTTATCTTTTAAGTATACACATCCCGATGCATACCTTGTAAATCTTCAGGCATTTACTGTTGTTGGAAAGTGTCCAATTTGAAGGTTCTTATGAGTGCCAATGAGATTTTCTAAAATCGTAATTTTACTTCATGCTTAATCTGAGAGTGGAAAACACTCGTGTAAAGCTTCTATTTAATTCTTTTAAAAAAAACAACGAATATCTAAAAATGTACAGCATATAACCTCTGTTTTTTTTTAGTATGAGTAAACTTACGGTGTATTTATTGCGAACAGTATTTTAAACATCAAATTTTGAGATATTGATAAATGATTATCAATGTAATAAATAATTCATAGTTTTTCACGATGAAGAGATTTTCAAAAAAGAGAACGCTACAACTTGCAACACATACAGGGATTTTTTCTTTTAAGTATTCTTTCACATATTCCATATAAACATTTGTAACATTAATGAACATGTGATCAGAACTAAGCAGTATATTTTGAACTTCACTTAAAATCAGTGTTTTATACGCGTGGCGCATAAAGTAAAATTTCGAGTTTAGAAAAGCCTGATTTGGCTTGGTCGCTCCGCTGCGCTACGCGACCAAGCCAAATTTTCAGGCTTTTCTAAACTCGAAATTTTACTTCATGCTTAGTTTGGGAGTGGAAAACACTCGTTAGAGTTTATGAATTGAAATTTTTTAATAAGATCACGAATGTCTGAAAATATACGTTGAAAAATTATAATATGTATACCTAAACGAAAAATTCCTAGTATTTAGAACTTTTTTAAAATTTAAACATATAAATGGACAGATAATAAAGAAGACAGATATTCCTAAGCAAGGAATATTACCTGATCCTCCTATCCTATCTGATCCTCAGATACACTTTATTAAATTGGTAGTAGATACAAATAGTTTGAGGCGGTGATAGGTAAATACATTTGTAATCGTAATCTTTGTGAGTTTATTGAATTGTCATATTAAGGCCAGATTTCCTTTCGCAAAACCTACAAATTAAAAGGTTATTTACAACATAACATGTGATTAATCTTGTCCTAACCTAAAATACAACCTGTATCACACCACTAAATTCTTGAAATGTTAAATTTGATTGGTCACATTAAAAAAACAGATAATACGCTGAAATTGCTGTATGTATACTTAAAGAACTCCCTGTATACGTTTTTAATGCTATATATATATTTATTAATGCAAGCATATTCTATATAACGTTTACAATGAATGTGCATATTATTTCATCTAATGTACATTTACATTGTTTTCAATGTAAAATTTGATTGAAAATAGTTCAATTAACTAATGTTGGTAGTATTTTTATTTAAAGAATTACAACACTTCAACTGATAAATAAAAATACTTACCCATTAGTACAATGGGCAGCTGTTACGATGTATTTTGGGCTGATAATGGTACCTCCACAGAAATGGAAGCCATCGTACATCTGAAGGGAAATTTGGTACGGAACTTTGGAAATGTCCGTCAAAACTCCCCCGACAATTTTCTCTTCTGGACGAGGGGCCGCTAATTATTTAAATCAGAATTAGCTACAAAAATCTATCATATTTTAATTATATATGTAAAGTTATCATAATAATAATAATAATACATGTCTTATTCAATAATAAATCTAAAAGAAATACAACTTCTATTTTACAATTACATCAATATTGAATATAACCAAGTGTAGCGTAACATAAAATGTTTTCGATTTTTAAACTTTACCATAGAAACATTTAATAACAAAATAATAATATTGTAGAAATTACTATAGTAATTATTTTTAATTTAATCTAGAAGCATTATTATAATAAAATTACTTGTCAATAAAACACTTTTTACTTTGACCACTACATTTTGCACTTAATTTGTAACTATAGTTTCGACTATCTAGTAGTCATTAATAAACTAAAACTTAAAGTTGGATAATGACTAGAAAGTCGAAACTATAGTCACAAATTAAGTGCAAAATATAGTGGTTAAAGAAAGTAAAAAGTGTTTTATTTACAAGTCTATTTAAGAAGTACCACAAAGTGCCTACAATACAAAACGTAATAAAATTATAAAACTCAATGGTTCAAATCGTTATTATAATTTGAAATTAATTTTATGACAAATTTATAGAAATTGTTAATTCTGAACTAAATTTTCAAGCATTGCTTTTTGTATCATATTCATTAAATACGTACAAGGGCCAGAGCCAGAGTAGCTGCTAACAACAAAAAATGCTTCATCGTTGTAAGCTAAATATTTTCAATTCCCCTTGTATTTATATAAAAAATATCTTAAGTGTTACTTATGTAATATTGATAAAAAATATCTATCTCGTAAATCGACCTTTGCTAGCAGATCAAAATTAGGTAGACTGTGGCCCAGTTGCACCGAAAACGTTCAACTCGAGTTTAAACTGAACTTTAGTTTAAGATGACAGTTCCTATTCTTCTAATGTCACATTAAACTCGAGTTTAGAGTTGAACTAGTTTAACGTGTTTAGTGCAACTAGCCCTAAAAGCAGAACTGGTGAGGATTAGAATCACTCAGAATTCGAATCCTGGATTCGAAGCCTGATAATTTGGTTTGATCGCTTCGTTTCGCGAATATGTGAAGAAAAATGTAAATATTTTATTATTTAAATATTTCTAGTATTTTTCATTAAAAAAAAAGAACATGTGATTAGTGTATTTTTAACTTCACTGCGTTCCAGTGTTTTATACGCGTGGTGCATGAAGTAAAATTTCGAGTCTAGAAAAGCCTGAAAATTTGCTTATGTAAACTCGAAATTTTACTTCATGCTTAATCTGGGAGTAGAAAAAACTTGTTTAAAGCATCAAATTGAAGTTTTTTAATACCGAAAAATGTACAACGTATGCATAAAATAAAAATGATTTCAATTTGAATCTTTAAAAGAGGGTTTTCCACTCCCAGACTAAGCATGAAGTAAAATTTCGAGTTTAGAAAAGCCTGAAAATTTGGATTGGCCGCGTAGCGAAGCGGAGCGGCCAATCCAAATTAGGCTTTTCTAAACTCGAAATTTTACTTCATGCGCCACGCGTATAAAACACTGAAATATCGTAAAGTTTAAAATATACGCCTTCGAGAATCTAATATGTAGATGTGAATAAAACGTGAGTCAAATTCTGTGCTGAACCAATTGTTTAAAACAGTGATTATAGGCGACCCAATAACTCTTACGTATGTTGGGTTGCCCTTAATCGTTGTATCTGCGTGTTTTTTCAACTTCACTGTAAATCAGTGTTTTTAAGCGTGGCGCATGAAGTGAAATTTCGAGTTTAGAAAAGACTAATTTGGATTGGCCGCCCCGCTTCGCTACGCGGCCAATCCAAATTCTTAGGCTTTTCTAAACTCAAAATTTTACTTCATGCTTAGTCTGGAAGTGGAAAACCCTCGTTTAAAGATTCAAATTGAAATTTAAAAAAAAAAACAACGAATTTCGTAAAATTTACAGTATATACATATGTATAAATTCTTAGGCTTTTCTAAACTAGACATTTTACTTCAACAAAAAATTCTTCGTATATTACATACGTTGATTTTAAAAGAAAACAATTGGTTAAATTTCACTAAAATTTTGTTTTTTTATTGAAGGAAATTTAACTTTTAAAATTTTAAGATAATAGTTAAAAATATTTCACTGCGTGAAAGATGAGAAACTTATTCAAGATAAACATGTTGTATTAGTTAATTATTTATTAGTAAGTTAACTTTTTATACTGAATTAATCGAAGTGACGCTTCCACTAGGTACTGAAAATGTGCCGATTTGATTTCCGATCTAGTTTTAAATGTCATTAACTTTTTAAAAATTTCTATAATACCAAATACAGCGATTAAATAATATCTTTGAAGTGCTTTGACGTTGATTGAAGTACCGTATTAATTTAAGGAATTTCGATTAGATTAAGTATCAGACTTAAAATAGAAACATCTGCAAGTGTTTTGATGGATGCGTTGATACAACTAGATTTTTATCATTAAATAGATAAAGATTAATACACAACTTGAACAAATTATGCGTAAATATTATTAATAGTAAAATTTGGATTAATATTTGAAATGTTTTTTATTTCAGAACTTTATGTCACTGTCAAATATTGTTTCTATAAAAATACCATATTAATCTGTATAATAAATTTAATAAAATAGTAACACTTTCTTCACTAAAAAAAATATTTTCGCTAAATATACATTTCGAACACTACGTGCTTAATAGCTATCAATAGCTTACTGAGTAAATACAAAAGGGTGCGGGATACTTATACCTAAAGGGATTATAGGAAAAACGTGGGTGAGGTTATCACTTGTGTTTGGTCGGGTTATTTGTCGGAGTTAGCTCTAATAAAGGATTATGCAGGGGACTCAAATCGAAATTAAGCAAATTATTTTCGTATTTCTTCATTTGCATTGCTTCCAACATATTTAATTTTTTATTGGTTGAATGTTTTAATCATTTTATATTGTTTTTCGAAAATGTGTGGCCGGTAGTTATGGTATGATGTACAGGTGCTGATTTTTCCGGGTTAAAGTTATGGTAATTGTGTTCTCTAAATTTAATTGCTTATGACCTTTGGGTTTGTACAGTTGCAACAATGAATTCTTTATATACCTGGTTTTTCTAAATCACCTATTTTATTAAAAGTATTTTTTAATAATGATTTTAATTGTGTATAAACAGCCGGACGTAGATTAAATTTAATGAATAGTTTAATAAATTTAATTTCAATTGTAAGGATGTATATGAGTCTAAAAAATGTACTTTTGGTTTTTTCTTCCCGATGTTTTAATTCTGTTGACTTTTAATACTATATATATATATATATATATATATATATATATATATAATTAAGAATTGTATTTATTGTGATCTAAAAAACAATTGCATAAGTTACAGTGTATTTGTTATTAGAATCGTTTTCAAGAATTTTCTTTAGCCTTGTATTTGGCAAACCTTAACACCTGAAAACATGCCTTACTTTGTCAAAATCAATTTTTTTGTTGATCTATAATAAATTGAAAACTGTACTTTTGTAATTTGTGTTTGATTATACAGGGTGTTCACATTTAGGTATTACTATAGAAAATCTCGGTTAGTGATAGATAGATAGAGATAGAAAAAACGAATGGCGCAACTTCAATCTCTTTTTTCCAAACAAACTCAACGGTAAAAACAAAAGTCGGCTGTCGCCTTTTGTTTTAGAATTATTGCCAAAAACTCATTATTTTCCATTTGCGATTTTGTTGTTATTTATTATTTTATCAAAATATGAGTTGTATGTACTTCGTGTACTTTTTCGAAAAGAATTGAATGAGGTAAAAAAAAATATTTTTATTAATAACCAAGATACAATACAAAGTTGTGCTTTTTAAAAATGGAAGTCATAGTTGGCTTTGATCTCAATAAATAGGTTATTTTTTTCTCTTTAAAATATACATCATTTTATGAGGAGAATATTTTGCAATTTTTTTAACATTTATTAAAATTCTCCTCAATTTTTACGAGTATGCGTTTCTATTCATCGCAGTCAACTTCTTTTAAATTACTTTGGGAGCATATAAATGATAAATTATATAAAATAAATAAAAATTATAATAATAATAATTTAAGACAAAATTTTATTAAGTGTATAAATTTAATTTGAAATATTTATATTTATAATGCACTTAGGTATGTCATCAGGATTTTTGATTTGCATTCACTAATTAATTTTTAAACTAAATAAATAATTTTATTGACAATATTTTTATAAATATTGATTTTACTGATATAAAAACCGAATGCATAGATACTCATCTGTCTGATCATTTAGGTATATCACTGTAAATAAAGTTTCATATAAAAAAATAGCGCAATCAATCAAAATATATAGACCAATTATAAATAGAAAATATTATTAAATTTGTTAGAGCATGCTCTCAATAATTGCTTTCCTACAAAACGAATAAAAATTAACTCAAATAAATAAATCAAGTTAAACTGGTTCACCAATGAAATAATAAATATAAGGGAAGGTGTACATTTACTTCAAGAGTTGTATAAAAACTATCCTTCAGAAGATCTCCTATTAATTAAAAAACATTCAGAACTAAATTATAAAAGAGCTATAAGGAATACCAAAATGAAAGCTGCTGATGCATTTATGCAAGGAGCAAAAATTAAATAAAAGCAGCATGGAATTTGATTAACTGTGATAGAAATATACATTCAAGCAAACTAAACTGAAAATATATCTTGTGATCACTTTAATATTTTTTTCAGTAACGTAGAAAAGAATCTTCTCAAAAACTTACCCCCTGCATCAACAATTCCGAATATTGATTTTTGTAATCATTTATATTTTTGCGTTGATTATGTTGGTTCGATTCTTAAGAGAGATGTTTTAGAAAATTAAAAATAGTAAGTGTGCAGACACTCACAACTTATCTATAGACTTATTTAAGTGTATATAAGACGTATTAATTATGCCACTTACGAATCTAATAAATCAAATCATACGTACGAAAATATTTCCGAACGTGTTAAAACAGGCCAAGGTTTTTCCTATACCCAAGAAAGGTAATCCCAGTGACACAAATAACTATAGACCAATTTCCATCTTACCGGTACTATCAGAAGTTGTAGAACTTGTATTAGAAAATCAAGTTTTAAATTATTTTAAAAAATATAACCTTTTACTAAGGCTCAATTTGGGTTTCGTAAATGTATGTCAGCAGGTGATGTTGTGCTTGCTCTCAGTAATAGAATTCTTGAAACGTTTGAAAGGAAGAATGCTTCAATTGTATCTTTTTTATAACTTAGTAAAGCATTTGACTGTGTATCTTATGACTTATTGATCACCAAACTAAGACTTTACAAGTTCGATGAAAATAGTCTTCAATTATTGAAGTCATGACAGAGATAGCAGTCAGTACATTTGAAAGATGTCTCACAAGAGTAAATGTTCTTATATTCATAAATGACCTACCCTCTCATATAGGGGACACGGACACAATTCTATTTGCAGACGACAGTACCACTCTTAATTAGGGTAGGACAGCTGCAGAAGCCTAAGCAAAAAACTGTATCTCAAATAGTTTAGTAGTAAATTGGTGTAAACAAAATGAACTAATCCTAAACGAATCCAAAACAAAAATAATGTTATTTTCTTTACACAAAGAGAATTTAATTACTGAGAGCACATACTTTCTCGGTCTAGATACAGGTCTACGGTGGGATCAGTACTGCAATTACCTAGCAATTATATATTGTCTAAAAACACGTTTTGTCTCAGAAACCTATCAAAAACGTTTTGAAACAAATTCTAAAAACCGCTTACTACGGCACAATTGAATTATACATAAGATATGGTATCCTGGCATGGGGTTATTTTGCCTCCAGGCATAGAATTTTTAGAAAACAACGAAACGCAGTGAAAATTATAACTGGGGAAAGCTTTAAATCAGACTGCAGGCCAAGTTTTAAAGACCCTGCCGTCTATCTACATTTTAGAATCGCTATTGCATGTAAGAAAGCATCGAAGCCAATATATTACCTCTACGCACCACTATCATAAGACTAGATACAAGACGAACTTATACCAAAAGAAAATTATGCTAAGCAAATCTTATACTAGCACAAACTATTTTGCATTAAAAGTCTACAACAAATTACCCACAAATCTTAGACAAATGCGCGGACTTAAAATATAAACCAATAACCAATTTAAACAGTATTAAAAGGCCACTTTACGAATGTTATTCTTTCCAGGCTTTTCTAAACTCGAAATTCTACTTTATGCTTCATGCCCTAAACACTCGTTTAAAGTTTCAAATTGAAGTCAAAACAACATCGAACGTCAGATAATTTATAGCATATGCATATGTATACTTAAAAGATAAATTACCTGTATAAGTAGGAAATTTGGAATAAACTCAAATTAGCAATAAAAAATATAATTTAGGTCCTTCATATTCAATACAATAATGCTTTCTTTTAATAAAAGTTTATTTTCAGAAATGAAACACATTAACTTTCTATATATAACTGTTTCATTTGTGAATTATGACTTACAGGGTGATTCAGTTTGTTGTTCCACCCCCTATTTTATTTTGAGAGTAAAGTATAACAAACTATATATATATATATATATATATATATATATTTGTAAACGGCAGGAAATTCTCTATTTAAAGGTGTCACCGAATTGATAATTCGAGACAACTGTCAAAGTAGCGAGAGTCAACTTTTTTTTTCAAATGACACCATACCTATTTTTTGTTCAATTTGGATAAAGAGTACTTTGCCTCATCCGAATATCATTAAGAACTATGCGCTTAGATAACAAAACAAATTATAAAAAAATCATATGTGGCTACGAAAATTATGAGAAATTAAACAAACTATTTTATTAGGTGTTTAATTTTTGAAGGCGTGTCATTTAAGAAATTCAAACATTCATTTAAAAAAAATAGCAACAAATAAAGATAAATAAGTCGATATTTGGATAAATCCTTATATTTCTTTTCTATAGACATATAATTGTTTTAGAAAATAAACCGATTTATTAATTTTTTTTTTCTTATTTAAACGTAGAGTTGTGATAAATATGCAGATGTAGAAAAGTTTATTTATTTCAGAGACAAAATGTATTTCACTTTTTTGTAGAGGGAAAAATTCTAAACTTACTAATGTTCACACTTAACACTTTACGTTTCTCTAAGTTAAAATAATTATGAAAAAGTAATGTGATTTTATAAAAATAATGCCATACCATGGTATTGATACAAAAATTGCGGATATTCTATGTTTTTTTTTTAAGTTTAATTTAGAGCTTTAAACAAGTGTTTTCCACTCCCAGAGTAAGCATGAAGTAATATTTCGAGTTTAGAAAAGCCCCGTGAAAATTTGTCGAGGGTCGCGCAGCGACCCGAGACAAATTTTCTGGGCTTTTCTAAACTCGAAATTTTACGTCATGCGCCACGCGTCTAAAACACTATAATATTGTCAAATTTATGTTTATTCGAACTTCACTTAAAATCTGTTTTATACGCGTGGCGCATGAAGTAAAATTTCGAGTTTAGAAAAGCCCAGAAAATTTGTCTCGGGTCGCTGCGCGACCCTCGACAAATTTTCACGGGGCTTTTCTAAACTCGAAATTTTACTTCATGCTTAGTCTGGGAGTGGAAAACACTCGTTAAAGCTTCAAATTGATCTCTTTTAAAAATTAACGAATGTCAGAAAATGAACAGCTAAAATAATTAGGAAAAAGTAATGTGATTTTATAAAAGTAATGACATTTTTCTTGTATAGTGTAAATCATTTCGAAAACATTTACTTTAATCAAGTGATTACGATATTTTTTACCATTTTGACATCCGCAGTTGTTGTTTGAATTCCATGGCATGTCATTATTTTTATAAAACCACATTATTTTTTCTTAATTATTTTAACTTAGAGAAACGTAAAGTGATAAACGTTAACACGAATGAATTCAGAATTTATCCCTTTACAAAAAAGGTACACACATTTTGTTTCTAAAATAAATAGGGGAGCCAAAAATTTAACGTTTCAAAATGTACATGGGATTTCCTATGCTGCGTCCGCCAAGTCAACACCCGGTATAGTTTGTTATACTTTACTATCAAAATAAAAAAGTTAGAACTCGGTAGAACACCAAACTGAATCACCCTGTATAATGAAGTAGAAACCTCCACCATTATTAGTTTATTTAACTGGAATAACACAAGATTAGCAATATAACTTCAACGTCGCGGTAATAAATTTGTCTTTCGATAATAGATGATTTATAATAAGTGGAAAATTTAGGATTATAAAATAGTAAAAGAATATATGTTTTTTCGAGATGCCTCATTTATTCAAGTTCATGAAAGAATCAAAACAAACAAAAGGCAGATAAGCTCATTCACCACTTAGATTCCAGTGGATTGCCTGATGAAGTTGCGGAGCCTGGCAACATCAGCGTAGACACCTGGATATTTGGGATCAGCGCATCCGATTCCCCAGGATACAACACCGATGAGGGTACCGTCCAGGACGAGTGGGCCGCCAGAGTCACCCTAAAAAGAATAAGAAACAATTAATAAACATCACCACACACCAACAGTGTCGTCTTAGCGATTAAAAACGTTGTATATTTAAAACGTTTCTCCAAATATTCATTAGTAGTAGTTTTTTCAATAAATATTTGGAGAACAGTGTTAGCAGATAAAATGGTTACAGAAAGGCGATATAAATATGTTTTTTATATCTTTTAAGAGTAGAATAAATTTATTTTTAGACACTTTTCCATAATTTTAATTTTTAAATCATCATATCTCTATCGGGAAAAGTACTATGATGGACACATCACTATTTTTCAATTTCAAATTATAGCAGTTCTAGGAATTTTAAATCATTATTGATTTAACTGTTAAATAAAACGAGTTGTGCATTAAAAAACTTACTTGGCAGGCATCTTTTCCTTGGTTGAAGGTACAGATCATGTTGCTGGTGACGGTAGCGGCATTTACGTAACGATAAGCGCAGTCGGTTTTGCTGATGCTCCTCAACTTGACGTATTGCAGGTTGGCTGGGATGCTTCCACCGGCCGCTAGGGTTCCCCATCCTGAGCAGACGGTCTCGCTGCCTACTGGGACTTCTCTGTTGTCGTATGGGAGAGCGACGGGCCAGACGGAGTCGCCGAAGACCAAGTTGCGCTCCAAGACCAAGATAGAGATGTCTCCGTCTTGGGTGCTTGGGTTGTAGGCGGAGTTTTGGATAATCCTCGAGACTCTGATGTTCTGACCGCCACTGGAGTGGTAGGTGGATCCGGCGCGGATAGATAAGGCACTAGCAGACTGACTGTAAAAAGAATAGAAATATAAAATAGTATTAATAAAAAATTATTTAAGTTAGAAAAATTAGAGAAACAGACAATGGTTTTCGATTATAGGTAGCAAAGATCAAGATTTTAGATGTTAGCAGGGGTGTAGTTAAAAGAGTCAGCAAGGAAAAACTTGAAATATTGTACAAAAATTGCTGGGATAACAAAGTATCAAATGTTGTTGATGAAATTTATTGAAGAAATAACTGTTAATTAACCCATTGGTGCAGTGAGCAGCGGTGACGATGAATCTGTTGCTGATGATGGAACCACCACAGATGTGCTGGCCGTAGTATTGCAAGGAGATTTGGTATGGGAAGTCCCTGATGTCACCATTGGTACCACCCACGATCCTGCCATCGAGAGATGGAGGAGCAGCTGAAAATAAAAAACAACATTATAATTAAACAAATTCCTAAAGTTCTAATTTACGTATGTAAAAATTATACAGGGATTTTTCTTCTAATTATACATACAGGTATACGCTGTAAATCAGTAGGGATTCATCCTATTTATAAAAGCGTTTAATTTGAAGATTCTAACGAGTGTTTTTAATTCTAGATTAAGCATGAAGTAAAATTTCGAGTTTAGAAAAAGCAATTAATTTGGTTTGGTCGCTCCGCGGAGCGATCAAACAACATTTTCAGAATTTTCTAAACTCAAAACTTAACTTTATGCGCCATACGCATATAACAATGAAATATTGCGAAGTCCAGACTATATTACCTATGTTTGATCTAACGATAGTACATTTTACAAATGCTTAATCCAAATATGTATGTTTACTTGAAAGAAAAAATATATGCACAAGCAAATTGCTTCAGTTGGTTGAATTTTGAGTGCGCAAGATTTACTTAGACGAAATAATAAAAAAATATGTTTACTTGTTAAATAAAACATAAGTAGTATATTTTAAACTTCACTTAAAACTAGTGGTTTGTACGCGTGGCGCATGAAGTAAAATTTCGAGTTCAGAAAAGCCTGCAAATTTGCAGGCTTTTCTAAACTCGAAATTTTACTTCATGCTTAATTTGGGAGTGGAAACCCTTGTTAGAAGCTTCAAACTGAATGCTTTCTAAAAACAGCGAATGCCTGAAATTATACAGCGTATACATCAGGTTATGTGAATATACTTAAAGGAAAAATTCTCTTTACGAATTTTTAAAAATTAGTTATTTTAAATATATAAAATTAGTAAAGAGGTATTATTATAAATAACTTGTTATATAAGTAATATGAATATTTTTAAATTTAATTATTTTTCTTACCAAAAGCTGCGACAAAGAGTACGCTCAAAGTGATGAAACGAAGCATGTTGGTTTGCGATGTCTGACGAGTTTTCGCCACCATATATATATCGAAGTTTGAGTGGATTTTTTGTTATCGTAAGATTTTTTAATCTTGATTAATCAATCAATCGATTGTGTTGGGAAATTCGAATCGCTCTTGTTGGCGTATGTAGAGTTATTATTTGTATTATTACCTAACAGGTTTAAAGAATAAGGATAAAACACTTGATTGAAAATGTAACTACTGATAAAGAGAATATTTCTACAAAAAAATTATGTATACTAATATTTAATGAAATTGGAAAATAATGGTATTTAATTGGGACAATCACAAAATTTGTACTTTCCATAAGGTATGAAGTATTACTTACGGGGAGTTTTTCAGTTAGGTATACATATCCTAATTACAGTATTTATGCTTTAAATTTGCAAATATTGCTTGTTTCAGTGTTAAATTTCAAGCCTTAAACGAGTGTTTTCCACTCCCAGGTTAAGCATGAAGTAAAATTTCGAGTTTAGAAAAGCCTGAAAATTTGGTTTGGTCGCGTAGCGCGAAGCGCGGAGCGACCAAACCAAATTTTCAGGCTTTTCTAAACTCGAAATTTTACTTCATGTGCCACGCGTATAAAATACTGATCAAGCTTAAGCAGTATATTACGAACTCTACTCTGAAAGAGTGTTTTATACGCGTGGCGCTTGTAGTAACATTTTAGAGTTTAGTTTAGAAAAGCTTTAAAAAAAAAACAAAAAAATGTTGAGGCTTTTCTAAATTTGAAATTTTACTTCATGCTTAACCTGGGAGTGGAAAACACTCGCTTAAAGCTTCAATTTCAATTCTTCTTCAAAACAAGGCATGTTAAAAAATTACCATCGTATGCATGTGTATACTTTAAAGAAAAAATCCCTGTATACTTCATGTAACTAAAAAAAGAATAGTGAATTTTATTTAATTTGATTTGTTAACAAATCAACTTAAATAACTTTAAATAAAAATACTTGTCAACCTTTCTTCACAAATTTTATTTTATACCAGATGTTCATTTCGGTCACAAGGTGACCATTATCAATGGTTTGATACTGTCATAGTATCAAACCGTTGATAATGGTCACCTTGTGACCGAAATGTAGATCTGGTATAAAATAAATTTGTGAAGAAAGGTTAAAAAGTGTTTTTATTTAAAGTTATTATCATCTTCACGTCACTCACTCATATTCAACTTAAATAAAATTCACTATTCTTCTTTTAATTAGATGTAGTATATGAAATGGGTACTTTATATTATATAGAAAGTACAAACATTGTGATTGTCGCAATAAAATGTTTCCTACTATTATTTTTATATTTCATAAATACACATTGGTAAACTAGCATAATCACGTCTAAGAATTTATTTTTTCTGCAATATCTATAAAAAGTATATATGATAACGAATTCGTACATATTGCAAAATGTAGCTTAACGAAGATTTTATTTATTTATTTCTATACAAAAATAAATTTACTGGGATGTCTCGCGATTTTGAATTTTTGGAAAATATGAAAAACTGTTTACATACTGGTGAGTTTATTATACCAAAGAAATAAATTAAAAAAAATCAATCATCTCCGAAAAAAAATATATATATATATATATACAATGTGACTGAGATAGTTACTTATTATATGTTTACTATAGATATCACAGAAAAATGTAACACTCGTTAGAGTTTGTAAATTGAAAAGTTTTTAATAAGATCACGAATGTCTGAAAATTTACATTGAAAAATAGATAAAGATTAATACACAACTTGAACAAATTATGCGTAAATATTATTAATAGTTAAATTTAGATTAATATTTGAAATGTTTTTTATTTTAGAACTTTATGTCACTGTCAAATATTGTTTCTATAAAAACATATTAATCTGTATAATAAATTTAATAAAACAGTAACACTTTCTTCACTAAAAAAAATATTTTCGCTAAATGTTAATTTCGAACACTACGTGCTTAATAGCTATCAATAGCTTACTGAGTAAATACAAAAGGGTGCTGGATACTTATACCTAAAGGGATTATGGAAAAAACGTGGGTGAGGTAAACACTTGTGTTTGTCGGGGTTGTTTGTCGGTATTAGCACTAATTAGGGATTCTTCGGGGGTCTTAAATCGAAATTAAGCAAATTATTTTCGGATTTCTTCATTTGTATTGCTTCCAACATATTTAAATGTTTATTGGTAGAATGTTTTAATTATTTTATATTGTTTTTGGAATATTTGTAGCCAGTAGCTATGGTATGATGTGCAATTGCTGATTATTCCGAGTTAATTTTATTAATATGGTAATTGAGTTCTCTAAATCTAATTGCTTATGACCTTTGGGTTTGTCCTATGTACAGTTTTTCACAGTTGCAACAATTAATTAATTATAAGTAGGAAATTTTGAATAAACTCAAATTAGCAATAAAAAATATATTTTAGCTCCTTCATATTCAATACAATAATACTTTCTTTTAATAAAAGTTTATTTTCTGAAATGAAACACTTTAACTTTGTTTATATAACTGTTTCATGTGTAAACTATGACATACAGGGTGATTCAGTTTGGTGTTCCACCCCCTTCTAACTTTTTTATTTTAGTAAAGAGTAAAGTATAACAAACCATATATTGTAGACGGCAGGACATTCTCTATTTAAACGTGTCACCAAATTGATATTACAATGGCAACTGTCAAAGTAGAGAGAGTCAATTTTTTTTTTCAAATGAAACAATACCTATTATTTGTTCAATTCGGATAGAGGGTACTTTCCCTCATCCGAATCTTTTTTTTCAAATGAAACAATACCTATTTTTTGTTCAATTCGGATAGAGGGTACATTCCCTCATCCGAATCTTTTAGAACAGAGCAATATATAAAAAAATCATATGTGGCTACGAAAATCATGAGAAATTAAAGAAACTATTTTATTAGGTGCTGTCATTTAAGCAATTCAAACATTCATTTAAAAGAAAATGGGAACAAATAAAGATAAATAAGTCGATACTTGGGTAAATCCTTATATTTCTTCTCTATAGACAGATAGATTGTTTTAGAAAATAAACCGATTTATTTATTTTTTGTCATTTAAACGTATAGTTGTGATAAATATGCGGATGTAGAAAAGTATCCTCTATCCGAATTGGAAAAAAATTGGTATGGTGTCATTATAGAAAAAAAAGTTGACTATCGATACCTTGACAGTTATATTGTCGATACGGCGACGCCAATAATTAGAGAATTTATTGCCGTTTACAAATATATACAGTTTGTTATACTTTACTATCAAAATAAAAAAAGTTTGAACTGGGTAGAACACCAAACTGAATCACCCTGTATAATGAAGTAGAAGCCTCCACCATTATTAGTTTATTTAACTGAAATAACACAAAATTAGCAATATAACTTCAACGTCGCGGTAATAAATTTGTCTTTCGATAATAGATGATTTATAATATGTGGACAATTTAGGATTGTAAAATAGTAAATGAATATATATATATATTTTTTTTTCGAGAAGCCTCATTTATTCAAATTCATGAGAGAATCAAAACAAACAAAAGGCAGATAAGCTCATTCACCACTTAGATTCCAGTTGATTGCCTGATGAAGTTGCGGAGCCTGGCAACATCAGCGTAGACACCTGGATATTTGGGATCAGCGCATCCGATTCCCCAGGATACAACACCGACGAGGGTATCGTCGAGGACGAGGGGGCCGCCAGAGTCACCCTAAAAAGAATAAGAAATAAATAATAAACATCACCACACACTAACAGCGTCGTCTTAGCGACTAAAAACGTTGTATATTTAATCCGTTTCTCCAAATATTCATTAGTAGTAGTTTTTTCAATAAATATTTGGAGAACAGTCTTAACAGACAAAATGGTTACAGAAAGGCGATATTAATATGTATTTTATATCTTTTAAGAGTAGAATAAATTTAGTTTTAGACACTTTTCCATAATTTTAATTTTTAAATCATATCTTTATCGGGAAAAGTACTATGATGGACACATCACTATGTTTCAATTTCAAATTATAGCAGTTCTAGGAATTTTAAATCATTATTGATTTAACTGTTAAATAAAACGAGTTGTGCATTAAAAAAACGTACTTGGCAGGCATCTTGTCCTTGATTGAAGGTACAGATCATGTTGCTGGTGACGGTAGCGACTTTTTCGTATCGAGAAGTGCAGTCTGCCTTGCTGATGCTCCTCAACTTGACGTATTGCAGGTTGGATGAGATGCTTCCACCGGCCGCGAGGGCTCCCCATCCCGAGCAGACGGTTTCGCTGCCTACTGGAACTTCTCTGTTGTCATATGGGAGAGCGACGGGCCAGACGGAGTCGCCGAAGACCAAGTTGTGCTCCAAGACCAAGATGGAGATGTCTCCGTCTTGGGTGCTTGGGTTGTAGGCGTAGTTTTGGATAATTCTGGAGACTCTGATGTTCTGACCGCCACTGGAGTGGTAGGTGGATCCGGCGCGAACAGACAAGGCACCAGCAGGCTGACTGTACAAAGAATAGAAAAATAAAATAGTATTAATGACAAATTTATAAAGTTACAAAAATTAGAGAAAGAGAGAGTGATTTTCGATTATAGGCAGCAAAGATCAAGATTTTAGATGTTAGCAGGGGTGCAGTTAAAAGAGGAAAAAGTTGAAATTTTGTACTAAAATTGCTGGGATCACAACGTATCAAACGTTGTTGATGAAATTTATTGAAGAAATAACTGTTAATTAACCCATTAGTGCAGTGAGCAGCGGTGACGATAATTCTGTTGCTAATGATGGAACCACCACAGATATGTTGGCCGTAGTTTTGCAAGGAGATTTGGTATGCGAAGTCCTTGATGTCACCATTGCTACCACCCACGATCCTGCCATCGAGAGATGGAGGAGCAGCTAAAAATAAAAAACAACATTATAATTAAACAAATTTCTAAAGTTCTAATTTACATATGTAAAAATTATACAGGGATTTTTCTTCTAATTATACCTACAGGTATACGCTGTAAATCATTAGGGATTCATCCTATTTATAAAACCGTTTAATTTGAAGATTCTAACGAGTGCTTTTAATCCTAGATTAAGCATAAAGTAAAATTTCGAGTTTCGAAGAGCTCCGTTGAGCGACCAAATAAAATGTTTAGAATTTTCCTAACTCGAAACTTTACTTCATGCGCCACACGCATATAACAATGAAATATTGCCAAGTCCATAATATATTACGTATGTTTGATCTAACGATAATACATTTTACAAATGCTTAACTCAAATATGTATGTTTACTTGAAAGAAAAAATGTATGCAGAAGCAAATTGCTTCAGTTGCTTGAATTTTGAGTGCGCAAATTTTAGTTAGATGAAATAAAAAATATGTATACTTGTTAAATAAAACATAAGCAGTATATTTTAAACTTCACTTAAAATTAGTGGTTTATACGCGTGGCGCATGAAGTAAAATTTCGAGTTTAGAAAAGCCTCCAAATTTGGTTTGGTCGCTCCGCTTCGCGGAGCGACCAAACCAAATTTGCAGGCTTTTCTAAACTCGAAATTTTACTTCATGCTTAATCTGGGAGTGGAAACCCTTGTTAGAAGCTTCAAACTGAATGCTTTCTAAAAACAGCGAATGCCCTTAATTATACAGCGTATACATCAGGTTATGTGAATATACTTAAAAAAAATTCTCTTTATGAATTTTTAAAAATTTGAAAGTGAAAATCAGTTATTTTAAATATATAAAATTAGTAAAGAGGTATTATTATATATAACTTGTTATAAAAGTAATATAAATATTTTTAAATATAATTATTTTTCTTACCGAAAGCTGCGACAAAGAATACGCTCAATGTGATGAAACGGAGCATGTTGGTTTGCGATGACTGACGAGTTTTCGCCACCATATATATCGAATTTTGACTGGATTTTTTGTTATTGTGAGATTTTTTAATCTTGATTAATCAATCAATCGATTGTGTTGGGAAATTCAGATCGCCCTTATTGACGTATGCAGAGTTATTATGTATATTATTACCTAACAGGTTTAAAGAATAAGGATAAAACACTTGATTGAAAATTTAACTACTGATAAAGAGAATATTTCTACAAAAAAAATTATGTATACTAATATTTAATGAAATTGGAAAATAATAGTATTTAATTGGGACAATCACAAAATTTGTACTTTCCATAAAGTATGAAGTATTACTTACGGGGAGTTTTTCATTTAGGTATATATATCCTAATTACAATTTTTATGCTTTAAATTTGCAGATATTGCTTGTTTCAGTGTTAAATTTCAAGCTTTAAACGAGTGTTTTCCACTTCCAGGTTAAGCATGAAGTAAAATTTCGAGTTTAGAAAAGCCTGAAAATTTGGTTTGGTCGCGTAGCGCGAAGCGCGGAGCGACCAAACCAAATTTTCAGGCTTTTCTAAACTCGAAATTTTACTTCATGCGCCACGCGTATAAAATACTGATCAAGCTTAAACAGTATATTACGAACTTTTCTCTGAATGAGTGTTTTATACGCGTGGCGCTTGTAGTAACATTTTAGAGTTTAGTTTAGAAAAGCCTAAAAAAAACCAAAAAAATGTTGAGGCTTTTCTAAACTCGAAATTTTACTTCATGCTTAACCTGGGAGTAGAAAGCACTCGCTTAATGCTTTAATTTCAACTCTTCCAACAAACAACGCAAGTTAGAAAATTAACATCGTATGCATATGTATACATATAAAAAAAAATTTAAAGAAAAATTTCCTGTATACTTCATGTAACTAAAAAAGAATAGTGAATTTTATTTAATTTGATTTGTTAACAAATCAACTTAAATAACTTTAAATAAAAACACTTTTTAACCTTACTTCACAAATTTATTTTATACCAGATGCTCATTTCGGTCACAAGGTGACCATTATCAATGGTTTGATACTGTCATAGTATCAAACCGTTGATAATGGCCACCTTGTGACCGAAATGTAGATCTGGTGTAAAATAAATTTGTGAAGAAAGGTTATAAAGTATTTTTATTTAAAGTTATTATCAGCCGTAATATAACGAGTGGTATGATTATTATCGATGATATTTTGGAGTTGAAACCCAGCTGCAGATTCAACGAGCCCGAAGGGCGAGTTGAATGTGCTGCTTCGGTTTCAACGACAAAATATCATCGATAATTAATCATATCACGAGTTATATTTAGTGAGAGAATATAACGAATAAAATAATGTAAGTCCCTTAACATTATCGACAGCTGAGATATTGTTGTTTCCCTATTGATTGAGAATTTTTTTATCGCACAAAAGTTCGTAAACTGCCGCCACGGTGATTCTTTATTCATGACGGTGTTTTTTGGCGTCGCACTTTTCACTTTCCTATTAATATCACTGCACGAAACTTTACCTATTTTGACGTTTCGAATGACAGGAAAACTTAACACCCACCGCTTCTTTTGTTTTTTATCATCGCGGTGATAGACATGTACCTACGGCTTTCCTTGCATCTCATTGGTTTAAAATTCGTTCTAGTAGGCTATGAGTTATATTCTCATCTTCACGTCACTCACTCATATTGAACTTAAATAAAATTTACTATTCTTCGTTTAACAGATGCAGTATATAAAATAGGTAGTTTATATTATATAGAAAGTACAAACATTGTGATTGTCTCACTAAAATGTTTCCTACTATTATTTTTATATTTCATAAATACACATTGGTAAACTAGCGTAATCACGTCTAACGATTTATTTTTTTCTGCAATATCTATAAAAAGTATATACGATAATGAATTCGTACATATTGTAAAATGTAGCTTAACGAAGATTTTCTTTATTTATTTCTATACACAAATAAATTTATTGGAATGTCTCGCGATTTTGAATTTTCAAAAAATATGAAAAACTGTTTACATCCTGGTGAGTTTATTTTATCAAATAAATAAATTTAAAAAATCATTAATCTCCAAAAAAAAAATTATATTTACAATGTGACTGAGTTAGTTATTTCTTATATGTTTATTATAGATATCACAGAAAAATGTAATTTAAGATGTTACTATGTATAATTATAGTTTTATTAAACTTTCTAATGAGACGATGTTTGTATATTTCTTAATGTATAGTCGAGTTCACGAGAGGTGTCCTGTGGCATTTAAGTTCAAATAAAAATAAGTATAATGATATAAATTCCTTATACAAGAGAGTTTAGCATAAGTTGCAATTGAGCACACAAAAGTAACAGAAATAATGTAAATATGAAAATACCTCGGCAAATAAATATTCTATAGATTTCAAATCTGTAATAATAGGATACCTTTTGTGAATTCTACTATACCGGGTAAGCATTTTCAATCCGGAGCATATAATATAATTAAAGGTAAGCATTTTTAATCCAGAAGGTAACAATTCACAAAAAAACTATTCAATTTAATTGCGTTTTAATTCCTACTTAAAGAATAAAAACAAATTGAACATCTCTTGAAAATAATAGTTAAAATTGAAATAACCCTTCATTTTTCGTCAAACAGTACCCTAACCCAGGGGTCTCCAAACAACGGCCCGCGGGCCAAATTCGGCCCGCGCCATCATGATTCTGGCCCGCGACCAGAGATACATTTAGTGTAAATGAAATATAGTGTTAACTTTCTCTAAAATTAATATACAATAAATGATATAAAATTACCGGTAATTTAAAATTGGGTTATATTATCGCTAATATTACTCGAAACATAGTAACAATTAGTAATTTAAAGTTAGACATAAAACACACATAATTTCCAATAAATAGTTCTAAGTTATTCTATGATTTTTTTTTAAATTATAAGTTTTTAAGAATCTTTCAACAAACCGCCATTGTTCTCTAAGAAAGAAGATAGTTTCTCTAAAATTAATATACAATAAATGATATAAAATTACCGGTAATTTAAAATTGGGTTATATTATCGCTAATATTACTCGAAACATAGTAACAATTAGTAATTTAAAGTTAGACATAAAACACACATAATTTCCAATAAATAGTTCTAAGTTATTCTATGATTTTTTTTTAAATTATAAGTTTTTAAGAATCTTTCAACAAACCGCCATTGTTCTCTAAGAAAGAAGATAGTTACGAAAAACTTGAACATAGAAAAATTGACCAAAATTTTACTATCAAAAACTTTTGTTTGAACTATTTTTCGGTATTCTCATTAGTTATTGAGTTATTTGCAACTTTAGCAAAATATAAAAAAAGCGAGCGCACTCCCGTAAATTCTCGACATTTTTCAATTTTGACAAAAAACGTTATAATTCAGAAACTATTCGAGCTGCAGAAAAGTATAATACATTCATTTAGCCTATTTCAACGATATCTACAAGATGGGCGTATTTGTTTTTATACAGGGTCCATAAAGTTTCTAAAAGAACATGTCAATTGTTTTTTTTTCTAAATCAAGAAGGCGAATGTTTATCAAAGTTATCAATATTATGTATAAGAGTGTTTTCCACTCCCAGACTAATAATATTTGTATTATTGACAATTTCCGCCGGAATATTGATTTTCTGAGGATACTGCGTCTTTGTGCTAAAACTAAATAAATCACGCACATTCCTTATGCCGCCTCCAGTGTAAAACGTTTTTACTATTAAAATTCTCTCTTCAATAGTATAATTCATATTTATTTATCAAATTTAATTTAACAACTTATCACAATAGACACATTTAAAGTCATTTATATAATTCATTTTATTTCATGTTTCGGAATGAAAATGCTCACCCTTAATTATATACTGTCCCCGATTGAAAATGTTCACTAAGTATATCTATTTTTAATTTTAAGCGATTAGGAAGAAGTGATCGTGCATCCTTGATCCCAATTTTCTATAAACTGAATTTGTAAAAGCGAAATTTATATACAGTCTTCAGTGAACTAAACGTTTGTGTTTCTGCATTATCACTGTATGCAGAAACACAAACAAAATAATATCAGACGTTCCAACGGTGTTGGCCACAGATAATATATCACAAATCGAAAAATTAAATGAGAACGGGTCACAGAATAATTATAAAAATATAAAAATATAAACTAGGGCAATGAACTAAAAACAGAAGCCAAACAATATGTTGACAATAAAAGTACTGGACGCAAATTAACCTATTATACGCCAATGAAGACATAATGCAACAGTATTTTTTGTTATTATATTACTAAATAATTTAATTTGATGCATTGTATTATTTGACTTGACTAGAGAATGTGTGAAGAAAATGTAAATATTTTATTTAAATGTTTTATCATTACTCAATAAAAAAAATCTATGGATTTATATCTTTATAATATTTCAGTGTATTATACGCGTGGCGCATGAAGTAAAATTTCGAGTTTAGAAGAGCCCGAAAATTTGGTACGCGACCAAACCAAATTTTCAGGCCTTTCTAAGCTCGAAATTTTACTCCATGCTTAATCTAATAGTGGAAACACTTGTTCGAAACTTCAAATTGAACGCTTTTTAAACACAATGTTCTAGTATTTATTATATTACAGCAATATAATAACTGGAAATGCATCAAAGTTAACAACATGTTTTTGTTGCATACAAGGAACTCGTTTAAATTCCTTCTCCATACACTTTTTTTAATACAAATCCTAACAATCTGGTATTAATTATATTTGTTTTCAAAAGACATTCTCTTGAGAATATCGGCTGCAATATAAAGATGTTGCGCTTAAGTTATTTGGCTATGAAATAATAATAGTTAATCCGAATCCGAGGTCCAATTAACAACTGGATAAACTCATACCTACTAAACCGACAATTACAGGTTAAAATAGACACCACAACGTCAGAATTGTTCGACATAAACTTAGGTGTACCACAAGGTAGTGTAGCTGGTCCTCTCCTCTTCATTCTATTTATCAACGATCTACCTGATCATATGATCGACTCACACATCTGTATGTTTGCCGATGACACATCGGTTATTGTTAGTGGATCTAGTGTAAAAACATGTCATGATAAATTAAATAATATGCTTAACCAATTCAATGCATGGTGTAACTCAAATAACCTAATTATCAATTACTCTAAAACAGTCTTTATAGAATTCTATAATAGAACAAATCCTTCTAACTTTACAATCAGTTTAAATAATAACATTACTGAAATAAGCAGATCCACGACATTTCTAGGAATAGAAATAGACGGTAATTTGGCATGGAATGAACATACCAACAAACTCTTCTCCAAACTTAATAAATCGTATTTTGCCATAACACGATTAAGAGAGGTATTAGACATAAATGCCTTACTGTCTGTGTATTATGGTTTGGTCTATTTGGCCCTAACCTATGGACTTGTTTTTTGAGGGCAGTCCACTGGTGCGAACAAAATATTTGTAATGCAAAAACGCATCATAAGATTATTATTTAATATTAAGCATAACGAATCATGCAGAACAGCATTTAAAACAAAAAATATACTAACTTTAACATCAATATATTTACTGAAGTTGTTGTGCTACATTCACGATCACAATAAACACTATAAAAGAAGTAACATTATCCATGATCACAACACAAGATGTTCAAAGAACATATATCTACAGAAACCCTCTAGTGAAAGATATAAAAAGTCCTCTCTCTATGCTGGTAGTTTCATATATAACAAGCTTCCTGATATTTATAAAAAATTAAATCTTAAATGTTTCAAAGCAAAATTAAAAAAACTCTTGATTGACAATTGCATCTATACTATAGACGAATTTTATAAACTATTGTAAATGTGCTGATTATTATTGACAACTGTATCTGTACTATGTATGGCAATATGCAGAAATAAATTATCTATCTAAATTTGTAAATTCTCAACCAAGGGTAACTTAATTTTTTTTAATGGAACCAAATAACTTTTTTACATGGATCGACTTGAAATGAAAGTCTCTTTCGAGTTCATTAATCATTTTTAATATGTAGATGTTAATTTTGTGAATAGAACCAAATAACTTTTTTTACATGAATCGGCTTATAATGAAAGTCTCTTTTGATTGTATTAATAATTTTTAATATATAGATGTATGTAGATTTGTATACAAATTTAAGATTAATAGTGATTCGACATTAATTCTAGAACTTGTTTAATTTATTTTATCTTTATTCTTTACATAATTAGTCCTCTAATTATGTGAAAAATTGAGACAAAATAAATTACACAAATTTATAATTAATAATAATTCGACATTAATTTCGAAAATTAGGGAGTAATGCTACAAAATTGCTATAATGGATTTTATATTAATTCCGGAGAATATAGAGTCTAAATCTAAAAAATATATCTTTTATATCTTTTTTATTTTACTTATAAAATCCAAGGAGAATGATACAGGGAATGTTTCTTGTAAGTATAAATATATCAGAGCTGGGCAGGATTCGAATTCTGGATTTATTATTAATTGTAATTTAATTTTTTGCATTATTAGTCCTTTAATCTCCAAAATTATTATCGAATCTTAAATTTGTTCAAGTTATTTCATCTCCATTTTTTGCACAATCAGTCCTCAGAATTGAGTTTGGAATGAAGCGTTCTATGCACGTCATATTAAACATCTGGTGCATTCTATAAATACAATAAGATTATTTCAATTTAATTTTAATCTTGATGGATGTGATGCTAATCTTGAGATATTTAAATAGTTTGTTTAAGCGATTTCCAAACTGATTATAATCACTTTCTTAAATATTCAAGCGATCAAAGTTTAAAAGGAGGAAAATATTTAGGCCAAATTCAATTCTAAGTCAAATAATTAAATATAGAACAATTGCGTGGAAAATACTTGATACTGCTTGTTGAGAGAATCGAGCGTAATTTCGAAAATATACTCAAGATACCTCATCTTGTAGCCTTGTGCAGAGAAATCACGTGTACCTTTAAAAATACACTCAAGATAAAAATTGATATCTAGATATTTAGCATGATGATAATTCAATATATAAATTGAAACAAAATATATATTTTTGTTCCTAGCTGATCAAAGATGTTGCGTTTATTGTTAGTCTCGGTTCTCGTAGCAACTTCCCTCGGTAAGATAAATTTACTTCTAATTATTCAGATCAATTATTCTTTTTTATACTACTACACGGTACTACTACACTTAAATGGCAGGGTTTGTTTGTTGCATTTCACTATTGATCAAATAAGATTTATAATATCCCAAATATCTTTCACCTTGTCAAATATATGTCAAAAGATATCCCGATTTACGCAATGAGTTTCACTTTATACCAAACACTTTCTCCTTTAATATTTTTGCTGGACATTTTTGCAGCAACAATTACTTACTTCCGGAAATATTTTATTTTTATTTATACATAAGTAACACTAACTAGCATCCATTCTCCTGATAACGAGTTCTCTTAGTTCATTGCTAGCATGCATTTTTTGAAGAACTGCAGCCATTTTGCTGACAAGTGAAATGTAATTGATAAACTGTGATAAGGTTTTGACATATAAGGAAATGTAATGGTATACCGGGTGTTGACTTCGCGGATGCAACATAGGAAATCCCATGTAAATTTTGAAATGTTCAAATTTTGGCTCCCCTATTTATTTTACAAACAATATGTATTAAATTTTTTGTAGAGGGAAAAATTCTGAATTCATTCGTGTTAACGTTTATCACTTTACGTTTCTCTAAGTTAAAAAAATTAAAAAAAGTAATGCGATTTTATAAAAATATTGACATGCCTTGGAATTGAAACAACAATTGCGGATGTCAAAATGGCAAAAGATATCGCAGTCACTTGATTAAAGTAAATGTTTTCGAAATGATTTACACTATACAGGAAAAAATCCTTCTAATAAAGTGGTATTATGCAGACTACAGTTATCACGATGTTTGCGTTATGTTTTTTGTCGTTAATTAAGTAACAGCAATATCTTGTGCTATTTTGACATCCGCAATTGTTGTATCAAGTCCATGGTATGTCATTATTTTTATAAAATCACATTATCTTTTCTAAATTATTTTAGCTCCAAATTTTCTGACATTCATTGATTTTTAAAAGAGTTTAATTTGAAGCCTTAAACGAGTGTTTTCCACTCCCAGACTAAGCATGAAGTAATATTTCGAGTTTAGAAAAGCCCCGTGTTATTAAAGGTTCTAATGGTTGTCGAACAAGTGTTTTCCACTCCCAGGCTAAGCATGAAGTAAAATTTCGAGTTTAGAAAAGCCCCGTGAAAATTTGTCGAGGGTCGCGCAGCGACCCGAGACAAATTTTCTGGGCTTTTCTAAACTCGAAATTTTACTTCATGCACCACGCGTATAAAACACTGATTTCAAGTGAGGTTCAAATATACCTAATGTTCACAATATTTTAGTGATTTACACGTGTGGCGCATGGAGTAAAATTTCGAGTTTAGAAAAGCCCAGAAAATTTGTCTCGGGTCGCTGCGCGACCCTCGACAAATTTTCACGGGGCTTTTCTAAACTCGAAATTTTACTTCATGCTTAGCCTGGGAGTGGAAAACACTTGTTCGACAACCATTAGAACCTTTAATGACATTACTTATTCCTAGCAAAAAATCAACAACGAGACAATTAACGAAACTCATAAAGATTATGAAAATAACTGCAGTTTGTTTGTTTTCTATTATCTTTAAGAAATTAGTATTGTCATTAAAGGCTCTTATAGCTGCCGAACAAGTGTTTTCCACTCCCAGACTAAGCATGAAGTAAAATTTCGAGTTTAGAAAAGCCCCGTGAAAATTTGTCTCGGGTCGCGCAGCGACCCGAGACAAATTTTCTGGGTTTTTCTAAACTCGAAATTTTACTTCATGCGCCACGCGTATAAAACAGATTTTAAGTGAAGTTCGAATATACATAAATTTGACAATATTATTGTGTCTTATACGCGTGGCGCATGAAGTAAAATTTCGAGTTTAGAAAAGCCCAGAAAATTTGTCTCGGGTCGCTGCGCGACCCTCGACAAATTTTCACGGGGCTTTTCTAAACTCGAAATTTTACTTCATGCTTAGGCTGGACGTGGAAAACACTTGTTCGACAACCATTAGAACCTTTAATGACAGTACTTATTCTTAAAAAAAAATCAACAACGAGACAATTAACGAAACTCATAAAGATTATGAAAATAACTGCAGTTTGTTTGTTTTCCATTTTCTTTAAGAAATTAGTAATTAAAGGCTTTTATAGCTGCCGAACAAGTGTTTTCCACTCCCAGACTAAGCATGAAGTAAAATTTCGAGTTTAGAAAAGCCCCGTGAAAATTTGTCGAGGGTCGCGCAGCGACCCGAGACAAATTTTCTGGGCTTTTCTAAACTCGAAATTTTACTTCATGCGCCACGCGTATAAAACACAGATTTTGAGTGAAGTTCGAATATACATAAATTTGACAATATTATAGTGTTTTATACGCGTGGCGCATGAAGTAAAATTTCGAGTTTAGAAAAGCCCAGAAAATTTGTCTCGAGTCGCTTCGCGACCCTCGACAAATTTTCACTGGGCTTTTCTAACCTCAAAATTTTACTTCATGCTTAGCCTGGGAGTGGAAAACACTTGTTCGACAACCATTAGAACCTTGAATGACAATACTTATTCTTAAAAAAAATCAACAACGAGACAATTAATGAAACTCATAAAGATTATAAAAATAACTGCAGTTTGTTTGTTTTCCATTTTCTTTAAGAAATCAGTATTGTCATTAAAGGCTCTTATAGCTGCCGAACAAGTGTTTTCCACTCCCAGACAAAGCATGAAGTAAAATTTCGAGTTTAGAAAAGCCCCGTGAAAATTTGTCGAGGGTCGCGCAGGGTCGAATTTTCTGGGCTTTTCTAAACTCGAAATTTTACTTCATGCGCCACGCGTATAAAACACTATAATATTGTCAAATTTATGTATATTCGAACTTTACTCAAAATCTGTGTTTTATACGCGTGGCGCAGAAGTAAAATTTCACGGGGCTTTTCTAAACTCGAAATTTTATTTCATGCTTAGTCTGGGATTGGAAAACACTCGTTTAAAGCTTCAAATTGATCTCATTTAAAAAACAACGAATGTCAGAAAATGTACAGCTTATGCATATGTTTACCTAAAAGAAAAATTCACTGTATGTAACACTACTTACGCCAGCATCCATTCTTCGGACTAGGAGCCCTCTTAGTTCATTGCAAAAATGCATTTTTTGACGAACTTCAGCCATTTTGCTGAGAATTGACAAAGTGATAAGGTTTTGACATATAGAGAAATGTAGTGGTATACAGGTTCCTGCATCTCACCTCCCGTCTTCTATAGCTCAGTTATTAATTTAGTTAGGATTTTGATATTTGGCAGACATTGCCTGTATCCTAGGGCGTATTTCAGTAAAATAATTTTTATTATACAGGGTGTCCCAAAAAAGTGTGACGTCATGATGATATATATTTTTAAATTAAATGGTGTACATTTTGTTAATAATTTGAGTGCCTTTTATGGTTACCTTCATACCCCTAAATTTTTATAGAAATCGGTTTAGTGATATCAGCCAATAAAATAAAAACTAAAAAAAATCGGTTTTGCACTATTAATTTAAAAAATTAATAACAATTAAAACTAGTATCTCGTCAATTAAATTATAGAACATACTTATTAAAAAAGGTGTAATGGTCCCGATAACCAAGTTTGGTGGATATCAATTATACAGAGTGTGCAAAATTTAGTGTCAAACTTTTTAAACTTTAATGCACTGTATTTTTCTTATTTTAGATTGGAACCTATGTATATTTTTATGTCATTCCATGCGGAATTAAAAAACAAATATTTTTCCTAATTACAACCCTATCACAATTCCTAACACATTATAAGTTATTTGCAGAAAACTCGTTTTATCAACTAATCCAGTAGCCATTTTAATTAATAAAAATCGAAGGTGGCTTTGAAAAACAATTTATTGACATAACATGTTTTGTAATTAAATTGCATCTCGAAAGTCTTAAAGGATTCACAGATTTTCGTCTAAACATATTACACATCGTGAAAGTACAATGAGATCGAAAAAAAAATTATTCAGAGCAGGCATTGACTACTACAAAACGATTAGCTACACTGATTTCAATTCAATAAAAACAAGAAACTTCAAATAAATTTAAACACAAAACAGTATTCTGAAATTTGTCTTGCCAACCATATTGTTCTAGTCAAGGCCTGCTCTGAATCATGTTTTTTTACGATCGCGTGGTATTAAGTTTGGTATAAAAAATAGTTTTAGTAATTACATTTCATAAAAAACATAACAAAAATACGCATTTCTAAAATTAATCACCTACTAGAACTTATGTTCGATATGTCTTCCGTTCTCTTGGAGGCACAATTGAAGACGAGTATGAAATGACCTTGCAACTCTTCGTAATAGGTCGGGTGTAATGTTGTGAAATGCATTTATTATTCTTTGCTGCATGTTTTCTGGTGTGGTTGGAGGTTTTTGATAAACGATTTCCTTAACGTAGCCCCACAAAAAGAAGTCTAATTTAGTTAAGTCGGGTGATCGGGGCGGCCATTTACTTGGCCCTCCTCTTCCAATCCACCGATTCGGGAAGGTTGTGTTGAGATGATCCCTGACTTGTAATGAATAATGTGCTGGGGCTCCATCCTGTTCAAGCTACATTGCATCCCTCACAGCTATTGGTAAATGTTGACATAAATCTGGCAATTGATTTTGCAAAAAATCTAGATACGTACGTCACAAATCCATTTTTACGAAAGGTGGCCTCATCAGAAAACAAAACCTTATCAAAAAAGTCAACATGTACCCTAATTTTAGTTTGCGCTCAGTTGCAAAATTCGACACGTTGATCAAAATCTTGTTCAAAGAGTTCTTGATGGAACTGCATATAATAGGCATGGAAACGGTTGTCCTTTAAAATTCGTTGAACGGTTCTTTCGCTTACATCCACGGCAGCAGCGACTGCTTGTTGACTAACGGAAGGATTTTCCGTAATTGATAATAAATAACACAGCCAATTGATTTTCTTCAGTTCGAACCGGCCTATTTCTAACTGGTTTTGTATAGTTTACATTACCCGTATGTATAAATCTCTCCAATAAGTTTTCCAGGCTCCTGTTGTCTGGATGTCGTCGTTCCGGATACCGCTGTGCGTAAACTCGACTTGCCAAAAAACAGTTCTTTTCGCATTCTCCTAATATGAAAATCATATCTACGAGATCGTCTCGGTTGTACTTCATGACCACAAATTCTTGGATATAAAGAGCTTAACTCATAATGCTTTGAATTTTTACATTACTAAAGTCAAAATAGGCTTTTGTCACTTTGTTAAACAATAAATTGTTTTTCAAAGCCACCTTCGATTTTTATCATTAAAATGGCTATTGGATTAGTTGATAAAACGAGTTTTCTGCAAATAACTTTTAATGTGTTAGGAATTGCGATAGGGTTGTAATTAGGAAAAATGTTTGTTCTATAATTCCGCATGGAATGACATAAAAATATACAGGGGGTCTAATTTAAAATACGAAAAATAAAGTGCTTTAAAGTTTGAAAAGTTTGACACTAAATTTTAGACACTGTATAATTCATATGAATAAAACTTGGTTACCGGGACTGTCAGACCTTATTTAATAAGTACATTGTATAATTTTATTAACGAGGCACTATTTTTATTTTTTATTAATTTTTTAAACCAATGGTGCAAAACTGATTTTATTTAGTTTTTTTTTTTTTGCTAAAACTACTAAACCAATTTCTATAAAATATTAGGGGTATGTAGGTATCCATAGAAGGCACCCAACTAACGAACAAACAATATAGCATGTAATCTAAAAATGTATATCATAATGACGTCAAACTTTTTGGGGACACCCTGTATAATCAAAAATATTTTCCTAAAATACGCCTTAGGATACAGGTAAATTCTGCCAAATATCAAAAGCCTAACTTAATTAGTAACTGAGCTACGGAAAACGGGAGGTGAGATGCAGGACCCTGTATAGGGAAATGTATTTAATAAATGAGAAATATATTTGAGATCAAGGGATTCATATTTGATATAAAGTGAAATGCAACAGAAAAACTCTGTATCATCAAACCAAGTAATAATGATTAGTATTTTTTATTGCTTTATTTCTTTCCTCCACTTGTTTTCATAAACACTATTGTTATTTAGCTTTTGAATTTGAACAATTTGTGTTTGAAATGTGCATACAGCGTACAATAAAATAAAGTCAAGAAACAAATAAAATAATAAAAAATACTAGAAACAACTTTAACTTATTATTATTTTTATTATTATTATTAACTATTAGAAGAATAGTGATAATGATTAATTCCACTATTACCGTGTAATTGAAAGAAGTCATAAAAATAAAATAAAAGTGTTAACAAAAGTTAAGAGTTTTTTTCTGTCAGCATTTAAGGTCCATCACGAAGATTCAAGAATATTTCTTTGTTAAGTATTGTAAAACTGGAAATGTCCACAGTGTCAAATAATTCTTAATATGTATTTTATAAAAAAGTATCAATTTCAATCATAATCTGTGCAAACAAGAATACTTCCAATTCTAAAATATTTGATATTTGGATATTTAATGTCTTACTCACATTGATTGCATTTTACACGACAAACATTTTCGTAATTTTATATATTATAATCTGTATAATTTGTATTGAATATAGCCATTGTAAATTTACTCAACTTTTTCAATTACCTGTAATTCCTTAATATAGTGAATAAAATCCGGTTTATGGATAATTTTCCGGTAAATCACAATATCGTTGTTTTAGCGGTAATAGTCATTAAATACATGAAAAATTACTACGTTTAATGAGTGTTTACCGCTTGATTTTTTTATTGGATTAAAAATATATTGAATTTAGCTACCAATGATGGAAGGATCGTTGGAGGACTCGAGGGAAAAATCGAAGATTTCCCATACCAAATCTCCCTTCAATACATCACCTCTCACATCTGCGGTGGATCCATTATTAGCGATAAATACATCCTCACAGCCGCCCATTGTTTACAAAAGTACGTAACTCAAGACATAACTTTACTTATTTTAAAGGAAAAACTTCAAAAAATTGGAATGTTTATTCACTACAATTGCTTCGCAAATTTATTTCTTCTTCAGATGAAGAGAGTACCTGAAGAAGCAATACATTTGCAAAACAAGTGAATAAACATTCCAATTTTTGAAAATCAACGAGTTTTTCTTTTAAAATAAGTAAACTAATATGGATTTTCAACACTGAAATACCAATCAACAATGTCAAGACATAACATAATGTTTACTTGTTTCATTGTCGCTGTTTACTTGGTAGATCGTTTCTATTAATATAAAGAGTGTTTCAGCGAGGACACTGCATATAATAATTCCATATTAATATTTTTTGTCAATAAATTAGATTCTCAGCTTCTTCTATGCTAATCCGTGCTGGTTCAACCACCCATAACAAAGGCGGTCAATTGGGCTTCGTCAAAAGTTTCATCAACCATCCCGAATACAACAATGTCACCCAGGATAACGATATCGCCATCGTGGAATTAAACCTTCCCTTGAAATTGGGAGGAGCGATCCAAGCCATCCCTTTGGCCGAAGAAGGATCAGTTGTTCAACCAGGCAGACAGGCAGTTGTTTCCGGATGGGGCTCAATCAACCCAGCTCGCGCTGTACCAAACCTAAGGTACACACAATTGACAACGATCGGAAGAAGCGAATGCAGAAATTATTACAACAATCTCATGGGCATTACCGATAACATGATCTGCACTTTGACAGGTGGTAAAGACGCTTGCCAAGTAAGTGATTTGATTTTTTCCTTTTTTTGTAATACTAAAAACATGTGATTGTTATTTTTTAAGGGTGATTCTGGCGGTCCACTTGTTCTTGATGGTAAATTGATCGGTGTTGTGTCTTGGGGAATTGGATGCAGTCGTCCAGACAGGCCAGGTGTTTACACTAACGTTGCCAATTATAGGAAATTCATCAAAGACAATGCTGGAATTTAAAAAGTTGTTTAAAGTATAGAAACAGTTAAAATTAATAAACTTTAAAAAAACTCTGAAATGCTTATATTCATTTATTCTCCTCAGACACTTTTTCTTATACGTGATTCAAAACAAGTGTAAATAAATGTCACATTTTATACAGGAACTTATTTAAAGCCAAAAATCGCACGATTTAACAGGAATTATCGTTAAGAAGCAATCAAAAACAGGTAGAAAATTATAACGATGTATGACACAAAACATATGAATATGCTTGTATCAGATGTTTATTGGAATTTTTTAAAATTTGGTTAGCTATCAGAGCTGGGATGAATCCTCAAAAACATGATTCGAATCACGAATCCGAATCACCTAATATGATTCGAATCACGAATACTCGAATAAAGGATTCGTAAGTGAAAAATATGATTCGAATCAAAGATTCGAATCCTCATTTTTGAATCACGGATACAAATCCTTTAAAAATAAATTTGAATCTATTATTTGCAACCAGTAATATTTTATTCCATCAGTTTCTATTAACAAACATGTTCATTTACCGACTAAATATCTGTTTATATAACGATTTTAATTAATGATAATATATGTGTTATTGAACTTCATTTTGAATCTGTGTTTTATACGCCTGGCGCATGAAGTAAAATTTCGAGTTTAGAAAAGCCCCGTGAAAATTTGTCGAGGGTCGCTGCGCGACCCTCGACAAATTTTCTACGCGGGGCTTTTCTAAACTCGAAATTTTACTTCATGCTTAGTCTGGGAGTGGACAACACTCGTTCTTAGAAGTTTCAAATTAAAGGATTACTCTAGATTACTAAGTTTATTACCAATTTACAAAGGCTACAGCTCGAAGGACCAATCATGGTCTTCGGAGACCGAAGGACAACAGGGAATCGAAGTTTATTTACAAGAAAACAACGAATATCTGAAGGTTTACAGCATGGATAGGAAAGAAAACATCCAATTTTGAAAAAATATCGAAGTTGGGTTGGTTTTCAGTGCGTTTTTAACTTCACTTTAAATCAGTGTTTTATACGCGTGGCGCATGAAGTAAAATTTCGAGTTTAGAAAAGCCCCGTGAAAATTTGTCTCGGGTCGCTGCGCGACCCTCGACAAATTCTCTACGCGGGGCTTTTCTAAACTCGAAATTTTACTTCATGCTTAGTCTGGGAGTGGACCGTCAAGATTTTCTACATGTCGGGATTTTTGATATTTCTAGATTTATGTCGATTTATTCACAGTTTGTTATTGTAATAAATGCAACTTTAATATTAAATAAAAACGGTTTTTTTAGGAATAGAATATTCACCCATTAAGAGCCGAACAAATTATAAAGTTAACTCTAAAAGTTAATTTTAGGTAAAATTTTGCATCTTTTTCTATGATTTCAAAGAATTATTTATTATATTACATACGTCGATTTTTTAAAAGAGTTTAATTTACAATTCAAACGAGTGTTGTCCACTCCCAAACTAAGCATGAAGTAAAATTTCGAGTTTAGAAAAGCCCCGCGTAGAAAATTTGTCGAGGGTCGCGCAGCGAGCCGAGACAAATTTTCACGGGGCTTTTCTAAACTCGAAATTTTACTTCATGCGCCACGCGTATAAAACACTGATTTCAAGTGAAGTTAAAAATATATATATATTAACGTTGGATATTTTTCATGGTTAAGTAACCAAATATGCATTCACAAATATTTGAATTATTCGAAAACTTTAATATTTATATTCAAATATGAATAATTTAGTGATTTAAATATTCATATTAGAATATTTAACTATTTGAATTAATCGAATTCGAATCCCAGCCTTAATAGCGATGATTCGAATTATTTAGGAGGATTTGAATCCATGTATCAGGATTCGAATTTTATAAGGATTCGATTCCTTTTATAAGGATTCGAATCCTTTTATAAGAATTCGAATCCTTTTATAAGGATTCGAATCCATTTATATGAATTCGAATCCTTTTATAAGGATTCGAATCATCTACGTTTGGATTCGAATACGAATCCTTTTAAAAAAATGTAACGAATCCGGATCACGAATCCATTTTCACTAAAGTATTCGAATACCTCTTTTGAATCCTTTAAAAGGATTCGAATCCGGGAATCGAATCCTGAATGATTCGAATCCTGCCCAGCTCTGTTATCTATTATATGTTTGTTATCAAATATTATATTTACACAAATAATATACAGGGCGAATTATACTAGAAGGCGAAAGATTAAAATTGGTTTTTGAAATTGGATTCGGCCTTTGTTTTATAGATATCGATGATCAAACTTTTGAAACATATAATTATTTCAAGTTTCACAAAAAAATGAATAGTAGGCAACATGAAAACTGTATTTATTTACAGAAAGAATAAGCACTAGTTTAAATTACAAGAGATGTACCAAATCTTGCTTATTTTCAATTTCAAGTGCAGCATTCATAATTATTTCTTGTAATTGCTCTTCATTCTGACATTCTGAATTTCCTTTGTATAAACTAGTTGTTTTATGTGGCCCCAGAAGTAAAAATCCAATGGATTAAGATCTCCTGGTATAAATCACCTAATATTGTAGCTACACTTATGCAGAAAAGAGCACCAAAGAGAAAATATCTTCCAACTTTGATCAAACGATGCAATTTTGAAATAATTGACAATAAAATGTAACAATAAAAATGCAATGAGTGAGTTATCACAATTTTGTTACTAGATATTATAGAGATTTGATAGTAAACTGAAATAATTTATTGCGATTGATTCGTAATTTTTCTTATTCCATTATTTGTTTTGTCCCGCTAGAACGGTCAAACCGTGTACTGTGGCCGAGTGACCAAACGAAATTTTCAGGCTTTTGTAAACTCGAAATATTTACTTTATCCGCCAGGCGGATAAAATACTGATTTAATGTGAAGTTAAAAATAATCTGCTAACATACTGGTTCTGGTTCAAAGGGGAGTGTGCAGTTCTGCACTGCACTTAGGCCTCATTAGGCCCATTGCTAACATACTGATTTAGAAGTATATTTTAAACTTTACACTAATTCAGTGTTTTATACGCGTGGCACATTATGTACGCTTTCGAGTTTAGAAAAGCCTAAAAGCTTGGTTTAGCAGGCACTTTAAAATTGCTTCGCGGTTTTTTCTAAACTAATGAATAACTTTTTTCTCCCTTATATTTGGTTGGGTTATATAAATATATTTTTAGCGATCAGGCAAACAATCTGGAATCATGGAAGAGTCAGGAAAAAGTGTGGGATATTTAACATTTCAAATTAGTCGCTACCATGATTAATTTAATCCTTATTCCAATTCTGTAAAGAAATTTTGATTTATTAAAAGGGAGTACAAGTGAAAACAAATGAACAAATATGCTCTTATTTCTCATTTATTTATCTCTAAAGGATTATTCCAATTTATTAAAATTATGGAAAATGAACTTTTGAAATCCCGTAGAGATGAAAAACGTTTCAGCTTCTTAGATGCCGGTGTTATCCTTGATGTAGTTGCGGAGGTTACCAACGTTGGAGTAGACACCTGGGTATTGCGGGCGAGCGCAGCCAATTCCCCAAGAAACGACACCGACCAATTTGTTTCCGACGACCAATGGGCCACCAGAATCACCCTAAAACAATAAGCAAGTTATTAATCATCAACCAGTGGAATAGTTACATATGCAGTGCCCTGCAAAAATCCAGTTGGTAGGTTATAATACAAACATCTGATATTCAATTGTGACAGTGAGTGTTGTCATCTTTTACTTAAAGCGTCATCCATGGGGGGAGCTATTCCCATAATTTTTAAAACATACTATGGTTAATACCATAAATTAACGTGTTTAGGTTGATTCTATTTGCGAATTTTCGAGATACGATTTTGGTGTGAGCGATATCTATTGCTTATTTACGTCGACGATGTCAGTATAAATAAGTAATAAATGTCGCTGCTTGTATCTTTATAATGTCTGGACAAAAGAGTTTTAAAGATCGTTTTAAAACTAAATAAACTGTGCTTGGCTGGTCGAAACTAGTTAATTGACATGTGGCTATCCACATGTTTATCTTGTACTTACTTGGCAGGCATCTTTGCCGCCTCCAACACCAGCGCAGATCATGCGGGAGGTGATGTCGTAGGATCCGGAGTAGGAGGATTGGCAGGACGAGCGTGCAATGATGCTGAGGTCGACGGCCTTCAAAGTGGATGGGATGGAGCCGCCCTCGGAGGTGGTGCCCCAGCCGGAGCAGGTGCAGGTGGTTCCAGCGGAAGGATCTTCGTTCAAGGCGGGGAGATTGATTGGCTGAACAGCTTCGTTGAAGGTCAAGGTACCGTCCAACTCCAAGATGGAGATGTCGTAGTCGAGGGTGTAGCCGCTGAAGGAAGGATGCTGGATGATCCTCTTGACGTTGAGGGATTGGCCTCCAGAAGCGTGCCTGGTGGAGCCGGCGCGGATGGAAAGCATAGAGGCGATTGTTCTACAAAAAAGGAATAACTTGATAGAAAAAAATAGCTTTACACAAATCATATAAATTGTTAACGGTGGAGGCTTCTACTTCGTTTTACATTATAATTCACAAATAAATACGATTTTAACTTTGTATAACTGAGACTCAGTTATGCAAACAAAGTTAAAAACGTGTTTCATTTGTAAATCATATAAATGTTCAGTATTCTAGCATAGATGGATAATTCACAAACTTACTGGCCCTCATGAGTTTAGTTTGATCCATCGAAAGGAATACTGAACAAATTTACTATTAGAGTCTATGAGTTATCTTATCCCAGAAGTCTACCACCAGCTATTAAACGAATTGTTTGTCTTCAGTTAAAGTAGTATAAGTTACTACAAAACAAATTCTAGAAGACACGCTATTATAACTAGACCTTCTTGTAACCAATAGATATTACCATACCCAACTATTTAACACAAAATTTCATCTATTACAAAATCATGTGTAACGACGAATCTGTTTTCCATACTTTAATGAATAAAAAAAGTAATCATCTTCTTAATAATTTTTTGAAGGTAATCCTTAAACATTTTTAGTTCAAGAATGCCCTGTTTTTGTTCTTACCCGTCAGTGCAGTGAGCAGCGGTGACGACGTATTTGTTTGAAATGATGGATCCACCACATCCGTGGCTTCCGTAGAATTTCAGGGAGATTTGATGAGGGAACTCTTCGATGGTGGCATCACGTCCTCCGACGATCCTACCATCCAACCTCGGGACTGGGCCCCTGGCTGGGACAGCTAAGAACAAAGAGTCATTAAATAACACATTCTCTAAATTATCTTTGAAAGAACATCGATATCTAGGTTTCTAACAGGTTAATTTGAATCTTAAAGCATGTAAAACACTTTTCAAGTTAATCTAAATGTATTTTTATAAATTATTTTTGAAGGAACATCGATATTTAAGTTTCTAACAGATTAATTTGAATCTTTAAGCATGTAAAACACTTTTGAAGTTAATCTAAATGTATTTCTTTAAATTATCTTTGAAGGAACATCGATATTAAAGTTTCTAACGTGTTAATTTAAATCTTAAAACAAGTAAAACACTTTTGAAGGTAATTTAAATGTATTTCTCAAAAGTGTTGTACTTTAACGTTCTATAGACCAGCGCTTCCCATGCGCTTCCCATTGTATGTGGGGGATAAGCTACACCAAGTCATTGTTGGAATCAGGATGGTTTACTCTAATAGTACTGTAAAATGTTAACAATGTACCTAACAACTAGCACTGTATAAATCGATAAAAATATGAAAATTGACTAAAATCTTAAATATCTCAGACCATTAAATTTGACAGAAATTAATAGAAACATCGTGAAAATAAATGCTGTTATAAAAACGTTCAATTTGATGATCTACCGAGTGTTTCCACTCCCAGATTAAGCATGAAGTAAAATTTCGAGTTTAGAAAAGCCTGAAAATTTGGATTTGCCGGCGCGCGAGCGAAGCGAGTCGCGCCGGCAAATCCAAATTTTCAGGCTTTTCTAAACTCGAAATTTTACTTCATGCGCCACGCGTATAAAACTCTCATTAAAAATGTAATTCAAAAACATACTATTTTTATAATAATATTACATTACATAAACATAAAGATTTATTTTGTTCATGTTTTTCTTTGATTCAAACTGGAAAGTTTTAGACGAAAGTAATCAACATTAAAGAACATGAATTAGAATCAATATGTATTTACAAATGAGTTTAAGAATGCCAATTTTAACAAACTTAATTTACACAATATTTGCTTTTGATTTTTTATGATTTGTATTATTGTGAAATACTTTACGTATAAGCCATTGAGGTTTCTTAAGTTTTTTATATTGATTAAAAGTTAAATTTTATGTGCTAATAAAAACAGACAGTATTTAGATAATAATATATATGTATTATTCTTTAAATTTATATAAATTAAACAATATGTAATAGATAAAATTACAAAATATTCGTATAAACTGCAAACAATAAGTAATTAATAAGACTACTAAGACAACAAATATTCATTATATGGACATTATATGTTGCGATTGACTAGCACTGGTCCACAGACCATACTTTGGGAAGAACTGCTATAGACTACTTAACTTATGTTACTACTTAAAATTTCTGATTAAAGCTCAGCAATCAATAAAATTAACAAAAATTCAAAAACGTCTACAAGACTAAAAAAATATCTACTTATATTTATTAATAGGAGTGTAACGTTTTAATATTATATTATAAATTATCTATTAATATTAATAACTTGTGCATACATAGTGTAATATGTTTCACCAAGTGCAAATTAATTTAAGATATTATCAATTAATAATTGTGCATAATTCGAATTTTTATCTTACCAGCAGCGACGGCTACGAAAGCGCAGATCAGAACAATCTTCATCATCTTGGCTAGTTTTGCGAAAAACCAACTGGATGCCTTTCCGTTCGAAAATCTGGCCTTATATACCAAATAAATCACGCATTATCTAAAAATTTCCATAATTTTTATGGCTTAATCTATATCCAAATCCTTGATAATGATAAAAAATAGAACCTCGTGGCTCTTGAATGAAGTTCATTCGTAACTTATCACGTTTTTATGTTTCGATCAAAATCTGATGGTAATCGGGAAGTAGTACATTTAGATAAATGCATTTATCTACAAGTGTGTGTGATTAAGCTTTGAATACAAGTTTATTACATTACTTAGTTTATACTGACATTATCGTAATTTTATATGTTATGTTTAAGATATTTTAATAAAAAGACACTTTATTCTGCTAAAAATAAATATAACGAGATACTTGCGGGAAGATTTTATTCTGCTAGAAGGGAAGAAACATAAACAGAAAATTGCAGGATACTTTTATTCTGCTTAAAGTAAACAGAAATCGACAGACACACTAATTAGACTCTATATTCTGCTAGAAATAAACACAACGAGTTACTTGCGGGAAGACTTTATTCTGCTAGAAAGGAAGGAACATAAACAGAAAATTGCTAAAAAAAAACAGAAATCAACAGAAACATTAATTATTCACTAAGAAGACTTTATTCTCCTAGAGAGAATGAAGAGAATGAAAATTTGCTAAAAAAAAAAAAAAACAGAAATCAACAGAAACATTAATTATTCAGTAAGAAGACTTTATTCTCCTAGAGAGAATGAAAGACGAACAGAAAATTGCAGTTAGATTTTCTATTAGGAAAAAAAACAAACAGAAAGTTACAGAAGAATTTAAGAAGATTTAATTTTGCTAAAAATATAGATAAACAGAAAATTAGCGAAGAATTAATCATATTTAGATCATTTTTCTTCTATTGTGTGCTATTGTTTCTATTTGCTTAAAAATCTGTATACTATTGTTATTTTTATTTATTACACTGATTTACAACAATATGGTTAAGTGGGTTTTAATTATTGTTCTTCACTAATTCTAATACGCTGAACTTGAATCCGATGCTCATTTTGGCCCAAAGTCGCCAGATTTTGAGATATCTTATCTCAAAGTAGTCAAAATGGCCCACTTGTGATATTTTTGGGCCCCGGTAACTAAACTTGCCGTGACTTCTGGCCGGCGAGTAATAGTGCGTTTTAAAGACACAGATCTATACTTTTTGATTCTAAAAGTATAGATCTATATAATTAAAATGCGCCATTTCTCGCCGGCCAGAATTCACGGAAACTTTACTTACTGGGGGGCCCAAAAATGCCACAAATGGCTCATTTTGACCACTTTGAGATAAGATATCCCAAAATATGGCGACTTTCGGCCCAAACGGGCCTCGAATTCGGATTCAGCGTACTCAAATTAGTTAAGAACAACAATGAAAACCCACTTAACCAAGGCGTGTTTTACAGTCTGTTCATCAGTGTTATTAAGATGTAATAGCCCACTGATTTAATAAATACATTAATAATAAAAATAAGATAACTTTATTTTGCTTCAAAAAAAAAAGAAAATCAAACCGATAATTGCTTTGAAATGTTATTCTGGTAAGCAGAAAGAAAAATAGAAAATACCTAGCAAAGAATTAGTTATTCCAAAAGAAGACTGCTAGAAAAACAAAACGAAGAGACAATTGAAGGAGAATTTAATCAGCTAGAAAAAAGCAGTAAGATTTTTATTTTAATAAATACTCGCAAATTCATTTTGGACAAATGAAAATGTTAATAAATAAATCTAGTAATCATATATAATAATTATTATTACATCTAGGGAAATATCAAGAGATTATTTCCCGAGGTTGGCTAGTTACGGCAAAGCCGGAGGGATGTATAACCAACCAAGGGAAATATATTCATATTTTCCGTGTTGTAATCAATAGCTTTTTTCTGGTTAAAGCAATACCTTTCTGCAAATAGAAAAATATTTGATACATTTTTTGTACCTAGCAAAGAATTAGTTATTCCAAAAGAAGACTGCTAGAAAAACAAAACGAAGAGAATTGAAGGAGAATTTTCTCAGCTAGAAAAAAGCAGTAAGATTTTTATTTTAATAAATACTCGCAAATTCATTTTGGACAAATGAAAATTTTAATAAATAAATCTAGTAATCATATATAATAATTATTATTACATCTAGGGAAATATCAAGAGATTATTTCCCGAGGTTGGCTAGTTACGGCAAAGCCGGAGGGATGTATAACCAACCAAGGGAAATATATTCATATTTTCCGTGTTGTAATCAATAGCTTTTTTCTGATTAAAGCAATACCTTTCTGCAAATAGAAAAATATTTATAAAATATAAAAACGAATTAAAATTAATATCGACTTTCTGCAAAAAGTTTGTCTCCAAATATTCATTGAAACAACTACTTCTCGAGCTAATACCCCGACAGATATTGAATTATACAATGAATATTTGCGTTACACGACAGCACTGCTGTTCTATGCATAATTTATATGCAAAATGCAACATCAGGTCAAACTATTCTCAAACCAAACTAAATGAAACAAAAGGAAATTGAAATAAATTAAAAAATTACAGGGAATGAATTCTAATTGTCTTAAGCCATCTACAGACGCGTTTCGAGATTTATCCCTCATCAGTATAGCTTTGCTTTAGACTTTTAATAAAAAAATATTAAAATAAAATAAACAGGAAACTTACAGGAATGTCGAAGTGTGTCGTCGAAACAGGTACACAAAACTGGGGCGAGTGAAAATGAAGGAATGTTATTTATAGGTAAAGGATTAAGTCATTAGTAGGTGCAAACAATTTGATACCTGAGAGAGAGTGACATACCGCCCTTAAGGGTACAGTTTCACATAAAGAAAATTTATCATAAAGAAAAATTGAATTTGTCAATAGGTTGCAGAATATTTATAAAATATAAAAACGAATTAAAATTAATATCGACTTTCTGCAAAAAGTTTGTCTCCAAATATTCATTGAAACAACTACTTCTCGAGCTAATACCCCGACAGATATTGAATTATACAATGAATATTTGCGTTACACGACAGCACTGCTGTTCTATGCATAATTTATATGCAAAATGCAACATCAGGTCAAACTATTCTCAAACCAAACTAAATGAAACAAAAGGAAATTGAAATAAATTAAAAAATTACAGGGAATGAATTCTAATTGTCTTAAGCCATCTACAGACGCGTTTCGAGATTTATCCCTCATCAGTATAGCTTTGCTTTAGACTTTTATTAAAAGTCTAAAGCAAAGCTATACTGATGAGGGATAAATCTCGAAACGCGTCTGTAGATGGCTTAAGACAATTAGAATTCATTCCCTGTAATTTTTTAATTTATTTCAATTTCCTTTTGTTTCATTTAGTTTGGTTTGAGAATAGTTTGACCTGATGTTGCATTTTGCATATAAATTATGCATAGAACAGCAGTGCTGTCGTGTAACGCAAATATTCATTGTATAATTCAATATCTGTCGGGGTATTAGCTCGAGAAGTAGTTGTTTCAATGAATATTTGGAGACAAACTTTTTGCAGAAAGTCGATATTAATTTTAATTCGTTTTTATATTTTATAAATATTCTGCAACCTATTGACAAATTCAATTTTTCTTTATGATAAATTTTCTTTATGTGAAACTGTACCCTTAAGGGCGGTATGTCACTCTCTCACAGGTATCAAATTGTTTGCACCTACTAATGACTTAATCCTTTACCTATAAATAACATTCCTTCATTTTCACTCGCCCCAGTTTTGTGTACCTGTTTCGACGACACACTTCGACATTCCTGTAAGTTTCCTGTTTATTTTATTTTAATATTTTTTTTTATTAAAAGTCTAAAGCAAAGCTATACTGATGAGGGATAAATCTCGAAACGCGTCTGTAGATGGCTTAAGACAATTAGAATTCATTCCCTGTAATTTTTTAATTTATTTCAATTTCCTTTTGTTTCATTTAGTTTGGTTTGAGAATAGTTTGACCTGATGTTGCATTTTGCATATAAATTATGCATAGAACAGCAGTGCTGTCGTGTAACGCAAATATTCATTGTATAATTCAATATCTGTCGGGGTATTAGCTCGAGAAGTAGTTGTTTCAATGAATATTTGGAGACAAACTTTTTGCAGAAAGTCGATATTAATTTTAATTCGTTTTTATATTTTATAAATATTCTGCAACCTATTGACAAATTCAATTTTTCTTTATGATAAATTTTCTTTATAAGAAAAATATTTGATACATTTTTTGTACCTAGCAAAGAATTAGTTATTCCAAAAGAAGACTGCTAGAAAAACAAAATGAAGAGACAATTGAAGGAGAATTTACTCAGCTAGAAAAAAGCAGTAAGATTTTTATTTTAATAAATACTGGCAAATTCATTTTAGACAAATGAAAATTTTAATAAATAAATCTAATAATCAGAAATTCGGAAATAAACTTTATTTTTTTGTGGACACATATCGAAATATAAATTAAGCTGGTTATTTTGAATGTGACCTAAGTCCATTTCACATCTTTGTTGTTGACTGTAATAACCTTTATAATTTGAGGTTTTCTGTTATAAACAGTAATTTGTGGTCAAGTATATTGAATATCCATATGATTAAAAAGTATTGTCCTCTAAAATGCTATCAAATTATTTCTAAAAAATATTATGTTGGCAACAAATTATTGAAACCAATAATAATTTTCACTGCAATTGTCACTGTAAATATTTTGTATACAAAATACATACATAACGTAACCTAAACTAACCTTACCGTCGCGCGGCAAATGTCGGGCCGCGTCTGGTCACGCGGATTTGTCAGTGGTACCAACTCACATTTAAATGTAAACACAAGTCATAGCATGTTAGAGGATCAAACTTTTCGGTCATATGGTACTTAACCACAAATTGTTATTTATAACAGAAAACCTAAAACTTTAAAAGTTATATCTTTCAAAGATAGTTTTAAAATTTAGCGCTGATGCCGACAAACAACTCCGACAAACACAAGTGTTAACCTCACTCACCTTTTTCCCAATAATCCCTTTAGATATAAGTACCCCGCATCCTTTTGTATTTACTCAGTAAGCTATTGATAGCTATTAAGCACGTAGTGTTCGAAATGCACATTTAGCGAAAATATTTTTTTTAGTGAAGAAAGTGTTACTGTATTATTAAGTTTATTTTATTAAATTCTTCACGTAACTTAAAACAAATACGTTTAAAATTTAGATTAAATTCTACTAAGAAATTACTCGTTTGGAATTTTACATGTTTTTTGATTTTATGAACTTTCACATTTTTGTCAATTTGTCTCTACTTTCACATTTCTTAGGTTTTCTTAAAATGTTATGATGTGTGTTGGTTTTAACGATTTTATTTAAAATAGTAATAATAAAAAATTGTGTTATAGTTCAATATTGTCATACATTCATTTTTTCTTTTGAGTATACTTTCACATTTTTCATATAAACATTTGTAAAATGAATGAACATGTAATTAAACTTAAACAGTATATTTTGAACTTCACTTTAAATCCGTGTTTTATACGCGTGGCGCATGAAGTAAAATTTCGAGTTTAGAAAAGCCTGAAAATTTGGTTTGGTCGCACCGCTTCGCGGAGCGACCAAACCAAATTTTAAGGCTTTTCTAAACTCGAAATTTTACTTCATGCTTAATCTGGGATTGGAAACACTCGTTAGAGACTTCAAATTGAAAGTTTTTAATAAAAACAACGAATTTCTGAACAAATCCATCAAAAACGCGTAATATGTATACCTAAAAGAAAAATTCCCTGTATTTATCTTCTCGTGTTATTAATTTTAATATTTCCAAACTAAGTTTATTAATATTTGTTAACTAATTTTTTAAATTCTACTATCAATTTTAAATGAAATTGTAGTTTTATTTTTTTAAATGGTTCTCGAAAAGAAATAAATAAATTCAGTTTGAACTTTCAAACATCTTTTTATTTTATTAGTGTTTTTTGTAATTTATAAAATTCGAATTATATTTGTAAGCTTTAATTATAAATTTAGATAATTTTCAAGATTTTTATAAACTTTAAAATTTTTAACGAATTCTGTAATTGTTGCAGTTATAAGAAAATCGTGAAATTAAAATTTTTCACAATTTATCTAAATTTTATGATTCAGTGTTTGGTAAATTTTTCTTATACAAATTACTTGATAAATTTAAATTTTTCACAATTTATCTGAATTTCGTGATTAAGTGATTTCGTCAATTTTCACGATGTCGATTTAGCTATTTTTCTATTGCTGTATCCGGACCTGGCCACATACAGGGCACTTTTTTTAGATATACATATCACGATTTATTGATGTAAATTTTCAGACATTTGTTGTTTTTATACAATCGATCAACTTGAAGCTTCTAACGAGTATTTCTAATCCTAGATTAAGCATGAAGTAAAATTTCGAGTTTAGAAAAGCCTTAAAATTTGGTTTGGTCGCTCTGCGAAGCGGAGCGACCAAACCAAATTTTCAGGCTTTTCTAAACTCGAAATTTTACTTCATGCGCCACGCGTATAAAACACTGATTTAAAGTAAATTTCAAAATACACCCACCCCGTTCGATCCTCACCTTAAATAACTTCTACAAATATTTACTATTCACTTATATACTTATACACCTTTTGTTGTACCTCTTAGATTTTGAGATATTATGATTTTCATATTTAATCGTGATTTCAATAACGAGGGAATGTCATTTATAATAACGTAACTGTTTTTCGGGGGTTCTGACCAAACTAATTGAACAAACAGGAAATTTAACACTGACATGGATAAATATTCATTTAATAAAATCTTAGGCCATCTACAGAATGAATACTATACTGATGAGAATTAAATCTCGAAACGCGCCTATAAATGACCTAAGACTTGTTCTTTAATATTAATTCTGTGGTGTCCGGTGGTAGGTTGGTTATTAATCATAACACTCACAATAAACTTAATCCTGAATTTATTTAAACATCCGTTCAGCACAAGACAATAACAGAGACTGGTGCTGGAGCCGTGCTCGCACCCTGGTACACAAAAACTGTTCCGCTTTTTTTGTCGCTTCTACACGCACACATTTAAATATTAATACACCACATTACCTCCCCCTAAAAATATACATATTTTTCTTAACTACTAATACAATTTACATACCTTAATTAAAACAATCGTATGTTAATCTCGAGGGCTGTCTAATTACTCGTTTCGGACGATCAATTTTTTTAGTAATTATACCGCTCTCTTGATTCTCATTTCCTATTTTATTCTCTTCGTTGTTAGCGTCTAATGGTATTTTATTTTGATGATAAAACCTTCTTAGTTGATTTACATGTCTTTTCCATACCAAATTTGCATTCGACACTTTTACTAAATACATGCTAGTACCAATTTCTTTTATAATCCTAGCTTTTATCCATGTGGGTTTAGTTACATTCTTACTGTAATCCCTAGCTAATACTACGTCGTTAACATACAATTTAATTTTTCTAGTACCTTTAAATAATTTTCTTTGCTTATTTTGTTTATGCAACACATTACGTTTTAAATTGTTTTTTAAAAGGTCAAATCTCGTTCGCACTGTATTTCCAAACATTACAGTTGCAGGTGAAATGCCTGTAGTACAGTGTGCTACATTCCTATAGTCGAAAAGAAAATTATTTAATACTAAATTAATGTTTAAATATTTATTTTTAAGTAATACTTTTTTTAACGCAAACTTAACGGTTTTAACCGCATTTTCAGCAGCACCATTTGATTGCGGGTGATAGGGTGCGCTGGTAACATGACGAATACCATTCAATCTCAAAAACTCTTGGAATTGGCTAGAAGTAAATTGTCTGCATTGTCAGACACAATTAATTTAGGTAATCCAAAGCGTGCGAATGTTGTTCTTAACACTTGAATCGTGGTATCTGTCGTAATATTACGAATTGGAAATACTTCCAACCATTTTGAATACGCATCTAAAATTATCAAAAAATAATGATTTGAAAAAGGTCCCATAAAATCAATGTGTAAACGTTCCCACTTATTATCCGGTACTGGCCATGGGGTCAATCTTATTTTTGGGGGACTATCCCGCAAACTCACACAACCTTCACAATCGTTAACTAACTTTTCAATTTGGTTATTTAATCCCGGCCACCAAAAATAAGATCGAGCCAAAGTCTTCATCTTGACCATTCCCAAATGAGAAGTGTGTAATTCCTTTAATAAAGTTGTTCTTAATTTTTCCGGTACTATTATTTTGTTATTCCACATAACACAATCATTTTCGACTGTCAGCTGATATCTAATTTTATAGTATGGTTTTAATTTCATATTCATATTATTTAATCTCGGCCAGCCTTTTTTTATATATTTAATTAGTAATAAAATATTCTTGTCCCTTTCACTCACTCTCTTTACAATTTCAAAATCAATCGGACAATTTATATCTATTTTAAAAAATTGTTCATAATCGAAATCGGCATTGTCATATAATTGTGAATTTTTATTTATGACAGGAAGTCGTGATAAACAATCAGCGATATTATTTTCGGACTTAACATATTCAATTTTATACTGAAAGCTAGATAAAATTGTAGCCCAACGTTTAAGTCTGTTAGCAGTATACTGAGGTATTCCTTTTACTGGACTAAAAATGGCTAGTAAAGGCTTATGATCTGTTACCAAAATAAATGGCCTTGCATATACATATTGGTAAAATTTGGTCAGTCCAAAAATAATTGATAATCCCTCTTTTTCGATTTGCGAATATTGCTTTTCAGCTGAGAGTAAAGTTCTGGATGCGTACGCCACTGGTCGCTCTGTGCCATCCGTCATAATGTGCGACAACACAGCACCAATGCCGTACGAGCTAGCATCTGTAGTTAATTTTAATTCTAATTCTGGATTATAATGCACTAATACTTCGGTTTCCGATAAATGTTTTTTTATTTGTTTGAATGAACTGTCACATGAGTTACTCCATTTAAATGGCGTGTCTTTTTTCAATAATTGATATAATGGGTACAAAATTGTAGATATATTTTTTATAAATTTCCCATAATAATTTACAAGCCCTAAGAAAGATTTTAGTTGCGTGACATTGTTGGGAATAGGTGCATCAACCATGGCTTTAATTTTGTCCTTTGAAGCACTTAAACCCTCTTTGTTAATTATATACCCTAAATATGCAACTTCAGCCTTAAAAAAACTACACTTACTTTCTGATATTTTTAGACCAGCAGTTTGCAATCTCTGCAACACTATGTTTAGCCTTTCTAAATGCTGTTTGTCATTTTTCCCCGTAATCAAAATATCGTCCAGGAAGCATGCAACACCATCCACCCCTTGCAAAAGCGAATCCATAATTTTCTGGAATTTGCTTGGCGCACAAGCAATACCAAAAGGCATTCTTGTATATTGATACAATCCTTTATGAGTGGATATTGTCACGAACTCCCTAGATTTATAATCCAAGCAGACCTGTTGGTATGCTTGCGACAAATCGAGCTTAGTAAATTTTTCACCCCCTTGCAATTTTGTGAAAAGTTCCTCGATGCGAGGTAACGGGTATTTATCTATTTTAAGAGCAGAATTAATTGTCACTTTAAAATCTCCACATATCCTCACCGTACGATCTTTTTTTAAAACCGGCACTATTGGTGTGCCCCAATTACTAAATTCAACAGGAACAATTATTCCTAAATTTTCTAATCGCATTAGCTCAATTTCGACAAGATTTTTGAGAGCAAATGGTATTGGTCTAGGCCTAAAAAATTTGGGTGTACACTTTTCATCCATATCTAAAGATATTGTTCCTTTATTAAACGTACCTAGTCCCGGTGAAAATAAATCTTTAAACATTTCCATCTTAAGATTATTAATACCTTTTATATAATTTACTGGCGCAATAGTTAACTTGCAATAATTTAAAAAATCTCTGCCTACCAAAGGTTTTCCTCCATGTTTAATTATGTAAACTTTTAGTTTGAATGAATTATTGTTAAAAGAAAAATTTAAATTACAAGTCCCCAATGGAATTATTTTACTGCCATTATAACAAACAAGAGTTTTGTCCGCTGGGTCTAATTTAAATTTATTGAAATATAAATTATATAAATTTTCATTAATTGCAGTTATACTAGAGCCTGTGTCAATCTGACACGTAATTGGAATATTTTCCATTTTGACATCTACTGTTAATGGTTCATTAATTTCATTATTCATCATAAATAAGTTGACTTTTGACATTTCATCAATGAAATTATGACTATCCGGTTCCCCATTACGTCTTCTGTTCAATTGTCTCTTACCCGAGCATACATTTGCCAAGTGTCCTTTTCCGTTGCATTTATAGCAAGTGCGATCGCGAAAATAGCACTGATGCGATTCGTGATTTTTCCTTCCGCACACACTACACTTTTTGCTCACTATTGTTGCACTTTCGGTCTCTCTCCGTCTTAGATGATGTCCCACTGGCGCTGCTTTGCTGACGTTGTCTCCTCTCTTCTTGATTGGTCGATTTCTGGTCACCTGATTATAAACCATTTCCGCCTTCACCTCGGTCCCGAAATTGGTTTCCGTATTGTATTTGGCTGCCATCTTGGAATTTGCAATCTCGACGCACTGATTAAATTTCACTTCCAAAGATTCTTCAAACAACCGATCTTGCACAGACCCCTTTTGGAATCCTATAACGAAACGATCCCTCATTGCCTCTTCAATTCTCGCGTCTTCAAATTTGCAATGCACTGCAATGCTTCGTACACGTGCTGCCCAATCTTTTGCCGTCTCCTGATCTCGTTGCGTTGCGTTGTAAAATTTGTAACGCGCCGCAAATGCACTCACCTCTGTTTTAAAATGGTCATCGAGTTTCTCAATTAGACTATCAAATGTACAGTCTTCGGGCATTGACGGTACTGATAAATCGTAAATTAATTTATAGGCCTCTTCGGACAGAGCGTTCAATAGTATAGCCCGTTTTTTATCCATCGCCGTAATCGAATTTGCGAGGAAATAATTATTTAAACGGCGTTTATAAATTCCCCAATCCGTACTAGGATCAAATTCGCGAAGCTGTCCAATTAAATATTGACTTGCGTTTCCTTCCGCCATTTTCGAAAATTCACACGTGCGCAATTAATTTTATTACCGGAATTCCGCGATCAACACGTATTTTTACTATTCCACAAAATCCTCGTCGCCACTTGTGGTGTCCGGTGGTAGGTTGGTTATTAATCATAACACTCACAATAAACTTAATCCTGAATTTATTTAAACATCCGTTCAGCACAAGACAATAACAGAGACTGGTGCTGGAGCCGTGCTCGCACCCTGGTACACAAAAACTGTTCCGCTTTTTTTGTCGCTTCTACACGCACACATTTAAATATTAATACACCACAAATTCTATATAAGTATATCCTAAAATTACCAAATGATATTTTTACAATTCATCTACTTTTAAAAAATAATCACTTTCATTAATAGTTTTCATATTTACAAAAAATACATTCATACTGATAATAAAAGAAAAGTAAACAACGAACAAAAGAGTGTGCATATATATTCCACAAATAGACGTTCCCAGCAATTTAGATAAGGTATCACTTAATTAAGGCCGGGACTCATTCCCGCGATCCCTTTCAAGTTTTCCCCCGACGGGGCGCGAAAAACTACATAAAAGCTTGGGCGAAAAGCTCGCACAGACAATGACACTAACTTCAATGGCCAACTACACATTCCCCATTATCTGTCTCTCGTTCTTCAGCTTGGTATTCGCCAATCCCAGGGGGTTGGTCGATCAGGAAGAAAACTCCTCAATTAAAACCAACAGTATACAAGTAAGTGATATTGTAAATCATACAGAGATCTTTTTTTTCACGAATAGTTTTTCGTAATTTTATATATTATGTTTAAAGTGTGCAAACTATAAGAAGCGTAAGCTTATTTTCTCAAATTCAAATAGTTTTGAATTTGAATTTATCATGTCAGAGATTTTTTTTAATTTTAAGAAAACATCCTAATGTAAAGGCTATACACTGAAAAAAATACACGAGCCTGCCAGTAACGTATTTGATTCAAGCATGTAACATGTTTCTGTCAAACATTCTAACTTGTTAGAATGTTGATATAAAAATGAAACATGTTTGAAGCAAGCAATTAAACAAGTTAGAATGTTTGACGAAAACACGTTACTTTGCAGGCTCATATATAATAATTATTATTACATCTAGGGAAATATCAAGAGATTATTTCCCGAGGTTGGCTAGTTACGGCAAAGCCGGAGGGATGTATAACCAACCAAGGGAAATATATTCATATTTTCCGTGTTGTAATCAATAGCTTTTTTCTGATTAAAGCAATACCTTTCTGTAAATAGAAAAATATTTGATACATTTTTTGAATTTATTATTAACGTTGCTAAGGACTATGTTTGCAATTATCATAGTAGACTGGCCTAAAGTGGGTCTGACTTTCTCATCATGTCATAATTTGATATGTCGTCCGTGCTAACGCAAGTGGCAAAAGCCCGTGAATGTTTGGTTCGAGCCAAATCTAAATCTGCATGTATATGCACTTCGCGATTTATTGTAAAATAAGTGAACTTCACGCAGCTTTAGTGCGCAGCTGTCATCGCGATTACATTTTAAAGGTCAGTTCGAATGTCAAAAAGTCGGTAATTTTAATTTTAACCCTCCCAATCAAGCTTGAGTTACGAAAAAAATCAGACCTTATCTTGAGGCCATGTTAGAAGTCGTATGTATCGTTTATAATTCTAGCTTTTATAATTTTCTCGTAAAATATATTACACAAATTGCAGCAATTTTCACAGTATATCAGAGCCGTCATCGCGATCACATGGCGGTCGACGAAGTGTCATTTTAAATTATTTATGTCATAGATAAATGATTAATGATATTTAGCTTCTTGTGTGATTACTTCGTGCTCGTTAGTTTCAACAACGAAAACAAATATGATTTGTTACATGCCTTCTTGTAACAGTATGTATTCTAAATTATCTGATATTAGCTTTTTACTTTCCCCCGTATGTAATACAAAGGGAAAGTATTGTTTTCGTGAAAATTTTCGAATCAAAAATTTTAGCGGAAATATCCGTTTTGAGGTCCCCTGAGTCGAATAAGACCATTTTTGAAAAATGTCTGTCTGTCTGTCTGTGTGTCTGTCTGTCTGTCTGTCTGTCTGTGTGTCTGTGTGCGCTGTACCGCAAAAACCGCTAAAGATATCGAGATGAAACTTGAAACTTAAGCTTTTTGTTACAATCGGAAGAACTAAAAAGCTTTTGGTGAAAATCGGAAAACCGGAAGTGGTACTTTACTCTTAGCGTTTTTCAGTTTTTTCAGATTTTTTCAATAAATGTTCATCAAACAAAAAATTCTTTCAAATAAAAGTTGTAGATAATAACAAAATGAAGATGTATTGTTCACTTACTTTTTGTCATAGCACTCTTAGTTTTTGAGATATTTAATAAATAGTGTTTTTTTATCTAGTCATTTAGTCATTGATTTGTGTCAGTGTGTGAGTTGATACAATTGGAAAATGTTTCAAATAAAAGTTGTAGGTAATAAAATATTAAAGATTTTTGTATCTTCATTTTTTGTCATAGCACTCTTAGTTTTTGAGATATTCAATAAATAGTGTTTTTTATCTAGTCATTGGTTTGTGTCAATATGTGTTGATCCAATTGAAAAATGTTTCAAATAAAAGTTGTAGTTATCAAAAAGTTGAAGACAATTTGAAAATAATAATGCTACAAATATTTTAAAAGTGATTTAATACGCAATTTACGGGGGAAAGTACTATGATGGACACATCACCATTTTTTTTACATCAGCCCAAGATGATAAGTAAGTATAAATACCACCACATTTCTCGAGTTTACAATTTGATTCTGCGTTCAAGTTCCAAATCCTAAATTAGGCGCGGTGTAGAAATCGTACAGGGAACGCTTTTCATTCATTAAATTAACCAACACTAATTAATTGAATAATTCTGAATTGGTAAAACAAAATACGTTTAGGCTTTAATAATACTCATTTATTACTAGAACGTACACTTTAGATGCACAGCTAATTATTATCTAATTACACTAGTTTTTATAGGCACGCAATGGGTTTGTTCTGTACATGAACTGGTGCAGCACTTTTAAACTTTTTGCACCGAAACCGTTCGTTACATGCACTAAGTTTAACTAAAATGTGTTCGTTTGCGTCAGTTCACTTGCACCGAACCTGCACTTTTTGCCCCTGATCCAGAGTAGGTGTAACTAGTACAGGCTAGAAAAAGGATACGGGACATATCTATAGTTGTGCGAATTAACGAGCAAATATTCTGAAATCGTCATCCAACAACCCTATTTTTTTTTTAAATTATGAAACACGGATTACTTCCAGTTTTTTTAGTTTTATTTGTTTATAAAATACAGTACCAACATTTTATTATTAATGCTCCTTAAATTGTTTTGTAGTGTTGTTACACCACAAGCGTCCGTTTGTTTTCAGTTCAGTTCATGTACACTGACATGAACTGACCTGAACTGGTGACGTCACAAACTTGAACTCAGTTCATCTTAGTGCAGTACAAACGAACAAACCTAATACTTTTTTAGTATAAATGAAATTGCCAATTCTTGGTTGCAGAATACTTCAAACATTAAAAGCGCGATTCTTTTCGCAATCTACAACAAGTTAGTCTTACAAAGACTATATCAAACACTCATTGAAACAACTACTTCCCGGGCTAATACCCCGACGGACATTGAATTATACAACAAGTGTTTGCTGTTACATACAGTAACCTACTGCAAATGTAACAATTTGGGTCAAATTCTTCAGGCCATCTATAGACGCGTTTCGAGATTTATCTCTTCTCAGTATAGCTTTGCCATTCCCTCTAAGCAATTTGACACCTTAGACTGGCGGTCACGTTACCGTAACGTGACCGCCAGTCTAAGGTGTCAAATTGTTTAGAGGGAATGGCAAAGCTATACTGATGAGAGATAAATCTCGAAACGCGTCTATAGATGGCCTCAATAATTTTACCCAAATTGTTACATTTGCAGTAGGTTACTGTATGTAACAGCAAACACTTGTTGTATAATTCAATGTCCGTCGGGGTATTAGCCCGGGAAGTAGTTGTTTCAATGAGTGTTTGATATAGTCTTTGTAAGACTAACTTGTTGTAGATTGCGAAAAGAATCGCACTTTTAATGTTTAATACTTTTTTGTTTCTAATTTTTATTTATGTTATCATTTTTGTTACTATTAATAAACTTTACTAAGAATGCTTCAAAATTTATTAACGTCTTCTTTATGATTACTGTTACAAGATGTGTAATGCAACTTATGTATTTATAGAATAGAATTTTTGTACAATTTACAAGAATAAATGTATCCTCACGTACACCTGATAAACCTGGTCTAACTAGGTCTTTCCATAAAAACACAGTTAACCCACTATAAATGTATTGGAGAGGAGAAATTTGCAATTAATTAATCTTATATATCAGTACCTATTTGCCGCCAAAATCATTTGGCATAATTCTATCTACATAATAAATGTACAATGAGTACTTTTGACGGCTGCGCACAAAACTTGCGCGAGGACCACTCATTTTGCAAAAGATCAAAGCGCCAACACAAAGTGACAGTACTGGGTAGGATATATACTGTGCTGTTAGCTACTAAAAACGCGGGTACGTTTAAATGCGTCAATTTGATTTTTACTTTGTGACTAGCTGCGCCAAATTTTGTGTCGTGGCTGTGTGTGTATTTACGTGCAGTCTTCGTGATTTGTCGGGCGTTAACGGCATAGTTAAAGTTAAAAAATGAGATTATTTTTAGCGTGTAACTCTAGCTAGAATATCTTTAATAATGAATCTTTATTTTATTTTTAGTATTTGAGTTTCTTCAGACCATTTTTTGTTGTAAAGGTACATTTTGCTTATACTTTCTGATATTAGAATTAAATTGAATTTCACTTTATAAGTTCCTACATAGTATAATTACAGGTACAAAACTGTTTAATTACCTGTAAAATAAAAGAGCCTCTTTTGAAGAAATCATATTTTGGTCATAGTTATTCTAAAATTAAAATTATTATAAGAATTATTGGTGAGGCTGCAGACATTTTTTTGATGATTTCAATTGAACGCTTTTATAAAATCAACGAATGTTTACAAATTTACAGCGTATACACTATAGTCTGTTTAAAAACTAGGAGGAGTAACTGCCAAAGCCCAATTTACACTATAAAAAGTTACCAGAAATATCACTAAATAAATTTGGCGGCAATTTTAAATAATTTTATAATTACTCTTTAAATAAAATCAAATATAATGTAAAAAATATTAAAAATTAATAATAATTAATATTTTTTTATACTATTTGTTTATTAATTTCAAAATAAGCACATAACTAAGTTATGGACTACATAATAATAATTAAAAACTAAAACTTTTTTAAATTTTATTTATTATAAAAAATTGTATTGTTTTGAATTTACTTGAAGTGATTAATCACAAATAGAAAGACTGTTATTCCTTACTTCACTTTTAATTTTTATGTTAGATGTACATTTCGAGACACAAGGTGCTCATTATCAATAACAAACTGTTTGTTATTGATAATGAGCACCTTTTGTCTCGAAATGTACATCTAACATAAAAATAAAAAGTGAAGTAAGGAATAACAGTCTTTCTATTTGTTATTATAAAAAATTAAATATAATACATGTAAGTCAAGATCGTCATACCTAGGATATTAGTCTATCTCAACGGGGCAGCAAAACGGGCAGGGTACCTGATAACAAACAAGACATTAATAAACCGTATGTGTGCAAATAGAACCAGTAACCTCGTTAGCAAGTAAGGAGCACATGTTGGACTTTGTGGACTACTGAGTGGGGCAAGGGAGCACCGATTAGCATCCGCGGATCGATTACACAGTTTTGGACATTGCGCTTCTTACCTGAGCTCCAGCACCACGGCAAGGTGAGGCACTTAACGCTGGAGTCAACCAGTAATTCCGGGAATTACTGGAGGGGTACAAGACCAAGTCAAGACATTTTAACACTGGGCACTAGGAGAATGTTCCAGGGTTATATACGCCACACTATTCACTATTCCAAAATGTATGCACAAGGGTAAGATACCAGAATTATAAAAATATAATTTCAAAATGTGCTTAATGTTAGTCAGAGCATATCATCAAAGAGGAATTAAAAATGTCCAAATTCGATGGTATCATAGACAATTTAATAGAACCATTTTTAATTTCCCTTCAAGATGAAAGTGACTCATCATCTTGAAGGGAAATTAAAAATGGTTCTATTAAATTGTCTATGATACCATCTAATTTTGACATTTTTATTTCCTCTTTGATGATGTGCTCAACACAATTTTTCCAATGCATACTTGTTACATTTTGTATTGCTTGTAATAATAGATTTTTTACATCTGCCAATTTAAACTTTTGGTTTTTAGATGCAACTTCATTTTTGATTTGAGCTCAAATTAGTTTAATTGGGTTCAATTCGCAATGATAGGGTGGTAACCTTAATACCGTTTTCTTATGAATCTTTACCATTTCATCTGTTACGTACAAATTATATTGTTTTTTGTGCAAACTGATGACATTTGTAAGCTCAGACCGAACCATATCTTCATCAAATTGGATATTTTTTAATCGTAACCAATCCTGCGTATCCTTTTTCTTTTCTAATTTGCGACTATGGTATGGTGCATTGTCCATTACAATGACAGCATTATCTGGCAATCTGTTTAATAAACTAGAAAACCATTCTTCAAATATCATTGCGTTCATTTCCTCATGGTAATCGGCAGTTTTTTTACCCTCAAATAGCAACAATGCTCCATCAACAAAACCCAGCTTAGATCCAACGTGCAGAATTATAAGGCGCTTGCCTTTTCCTGGTGGATTTTTGAGCCCCATTGATAGCCCTTCAGTGAATGCCTGACGCCGATTTATTACACTATTGTCCGCCCACACTTTAGATTTTGTGTGGCCTTCATTGACCCATGTTTCATCTAGATAAAAAATTGGCCGTCCTTCCATTCTGTACTTCTTAATTGTGGTTAAGTATTTTCTTCTCCATCGTACGATATCGTCACGTTCAATTAAAATACTTCTACGGTTTCTCGCCATATATCTGTAAAATAAAACATATTACATGATGTTCATAATATAATATGGAATTTATATAATAATGTATTTCTATCTTACTTAAAATTGATTTGTTTCATAAAACTATACAAAGTAGAACGACTCATCTTCGGTATGCCTGCATGATTGTTCACTTCTTTTAAAACTTTGTTCAAAGTTAGTAGTTCATTTTTGTAGTAGAAACTATGCACTATTTAGCGCACTGATCTCTTTACTACATCATCAAAACTTGCGATTATGGCGGGTCGTCCTCCAAGCTGTTTAGGACTACAAATCTCTCCGGATTTCCTATATTCTTTAATGGTACGATAGACAGTGGAGGTAACAACTCCTAAAAATTAAACATTTTATTATTTGATGCATATTCTTATGCCATTTAATATCTCACCTACTGCACCGACAATGTTTGATACAACAGCAGTCATTTTCGTATGTGGATCATCTTTTATCATCTGTTTATACATATTTATTATGCACTGTTTTTCGGGCAGAGATAAATGACCCAAATCCAACCTCTTACGCTTTTTTGGAGGTGAATGTGATATTATCACTGAGCTTGTACTGTGTCCATAATCCATCACAAAAATATAAACAAAACTAACTTTTAACAACACGAAAGAAACACCACACGGAAGGTTATTATGAAAGAACAAAGTTGCAACTCGGTAACGATTCGGATTAAGGTTATGTCAGCTGTTATGTCAAATAATTACGTAATTAGCATAGTGTAAAATGGGCGTGCTCTCAGCCAATCAGAGTTATAGGTTTTGTCGCGTGAAATTTAAAACGCTCCTCCTAGTTTTTAAACAGATCAGCATACGTACACTTTAAATGGAAACAATGTTTACAAATTTACAACGTATACATTAGGATATGCATACTTAAAAATAAAAAAATCCCTGTAGGTTATTACAGCGTACATGACTTTAATTTTCATAAACATCTCTCACTCATTTTTCTTCTCTTCGCCCCCATTTTTGTATTTTCTGATTGATGATCTTAGCGTTGAGTGTTTTTTTTTTTTATTTTTTTAATAAATTTGCTACATTATCTGGAGTGACGTCCGTCTAAATGTGCAGTTATTATACAGCTCAGGCTGGCGGAATCGGGGATCGGATCGGCGAGCCGGAAAATGCAATTTATTCGGGGATAGGCTTTATTTATACCCGTTCCCTAAGTCACTCTCCGAACCACTTTCAAATGTAATTTTCAGTCTGATTACAATTTCATTCGTTCATTCGCGAATACTCCACTTTATCCCACAGCGGATTCCCTTAAAATAAATAGACTATGCTGAAAGCGATACAAGATGATTTAAAACAAAGCGACATTTTGTAGGTGATCATTTCCAAAATAAGAACCTCAAACAGTTTTATACACAATATAAAATAAATATAGTTTTTTTTTTTAGTATACATTCCCCGAAATATACTCTGTAAATGTTCCGATATTGGTGGATTTAAAAAGCGTTTCATTTGAAGCTTCTAGCGAGTGTTTCTACTTCCAGATTAAGCACGAAGTAAAATTTCGAGTTTAGAAAAACCTGAAAATTTGGTTTGGTCGCTCCGCTACGCGGAGCGACCAAACCAAATTTTCAGGTTTTTCTAAACTCGAAATTTTACTTCATGCGCCACGCGTATAAAACACTGATTTAACGTAAAGTTCAAAATATACTACTTAGGTTTGATTATAGGTTAATAAATTGTACAAATATTAAATTCGTCTAACAAAATGTTGCGTTTTTTAAACTCCAGCAAATTTCCTTAGGACATGTAACTAAAATTAATAGAAAACATCCAAAAGCAAATTACTACAGGCGCTTATATTTTGGAAGATTTGGTTACATGAAATTTGCAGTGTATTTTGAACTTCAATTTTTAACTTTAGACAAACCTGAAAATTATACATATCCCAATTGTATGCTGTAAATCTTCCGACATTTGTTGAATTTTTTTTAGTTCAATTTGAAGCTTTAAACGAGTGTTTTCCACTCCCAGGTTAAGCATGAAGTAAAATTTCGAGTTTAGAAAAACCTGAAAATTTGGTTTGGTCGCTCCGCGTAGCGGAGCGACCAAACCGAATTTTCAGGTTTTTCTAAACTCGAAATTTTACTTCATGCGCCACGCGTATAAAACACTGATTTATCGTAAAGTTCCAAATATACTACTTAGGTTTGGTTATAGGTTAATAAATTGTACAAATATTAAATTCGTCTAACAAAATGATGCCTTTTTTAAACTCCAGCAAATTTCCTTAGGACATGTAACTAAAATTAATAGAAAACATCCAAAAGCAAATCGCTACAGGCGCTTACATTTTGGAAGATTTTGTTACATGAAATTTGCAGTGTATTTTGAACTTCAATTTTTAAGTTTAGACAAACCTGAAAATTATACATATCCCAATTGTATGCTGTAAATGTTCCGACATTTGTTGAATTTTTTTTTCAGTTTAATTTGAAGCTTTAAACGAGTGTTTTCCACTCCCAGGTTAAGCATGAAGTAAAATTTCGAGTTTAGAAAAGCCTAAAAATTTGGTTTGGTCGCTCCGCGTAGCGGAGCGACCAAACCAAATTTTCAGGCTTTTCTAAACTCATAATTTTACTTCATGCGCCACGCGTATAAATCACTGATTTAACGTAAAGTTCAAAATATACTACTTAGGTTTGATCATAGGCTAATAAATTGTACAAATATTAACATCGTCTAACAAAATGTTGCGTTTTTTAAACTCCAGCAAATTTCCTTGGGACATGGAGCTAAAATGAATAGAAAAAATCCAAAAGCAAATTGCTACAGGCGCTTACATTTTGGAAGATTTGGTTACATGAAATTTGCAGTGTATTTTAAACTTCAATTGAAATCAGTGTTTTATACGCGTAGCGCATTAAGTAAAATTTTAAGTTTAGACACACCTGAAAATTATACATATCCCAATTGTATGCTGTAAATCTTCCGACATTTGTTGTATTTTTTTTTCAGTTCAATTTAAAGCTTTAAACGAGTGTTTCCACTCCCAGATTAAGCATGAAGATATCTTGAACGTGATTCAAGCTCTGATAAATCCATATTACCATTAACATGTCCCGTCTTATCTTGAAAAAAAAAATTTAATTTCGAGTTTAGAAAAGCCTTAAAATTTGGTTTGGTCGCTCCGCTTAGCGGAGCGACCAAACCAAATTTTCAGGCTTTTCTAAACTCGAAATTTTACTTCATGCGCCACGCGTATAAAACACTGATTTAACGTAAGTTCTAAATATACTACTTAAGTTTGATTATGGGTCAATAAATTGCACAAATATTAATTTCGTCTAAAAAAATGTTCCGATTTTGAAATTCTAACAAATTTCCGTGGGACATGTAACTAAAATTAATTTGAAAAATCTGATAGCAAATTGCTACAGGCGCTTACATTTTGGAAGATTTGGTTACATGAAATTAGCAGCGTGTTTTGAACTTCAATTGAAATCAGTGTTTTATACGTATGGCGCATGAAGTAAAATTTCGAGTTTATAAAAGCCTGAAAATTTGGTTTGCTCGCTCCGCTTCGCGGAGCGACCAAACCAAATTTTCAGGCTTTTATAAACTCGAAATTTTACTTCATGCTTAACCTGGGAGTGGAATCACTCGTTAAAGCCTCAAATTGAACTTTGGAAAAAAAATACAACTAATGCCGGAAGATTTACGGCATATAATTGGGATATGTATAATTTTCAGGTTTTTCTAAACTCGAACTTTTACCTACCTAACAAAAACGAAAACACTTGTTAAAAGCTTCAAATTGAAACATCATGCGCCAGGCTTTTATAATACACTAAAATATTGTGAACATTTATTCTACTTAGATAGTTTCCAATTAAAGTAAACAAAATAGATTAAACTCGCTTTCTTAATAAAACTAAATTATTTCTTATAAAATGTACGTCTATATTCTCATAGAAAACCAAACTAATTAATTAACGCCAATCTAATTTAATTGGAATCCACTGAAAATGAAACTTCATACGCAACCACCCATGTTTATATCCAGACAGACAGACACACACACACACTTAGATCTAATTGTTCACCATAAATAATTCAAACTCGATCCTCGCGCGCACAGCCCTCTTGTAACAACAAAGTTATTATAGGAGGGGGTAACACAGTTTTGAGCATCCTCCCTTAATTTATTGGTATTAATGATCTTGATTTATTCCAATTAATTATGAAGTTGGAAAGTTCGCCTCGACAACGCGAATATTTGCCACCCATTAACCAACCCCACTCCCGCACCCTTTCTAGTATCTTTCGAGACACGCGGCGCAATTCCCATTGAATTTCTCTCAATTATTTACAAAAATAGTTTCTTTTTGAATTACTTCGGTCGATAAAGTTATAAGAGTGTTTGCGTTTGCGTTTGGTAGCATGACATCTTTTCTTTTATTATCTTTAAGTTATCGAAATGACTTTTTATGTAGAAAAATTTAATAGATACTGAATTTTCTGAAAGGATATCTCGAAAGTACGTTTTAGAAATATGAAAATGTATTTCATGTTTCTATACATTTTTAACATAAACGGTAAAATTCCAATAATCAAGCAAATTGTCAATACGTTTTTAAAACATCTTAGCTAAAATAGGTTTACAAATTATAAAAATGAATTAAAATTAATATGAAATATATATGTATGTATGTAATAATATGTATATTAATATATAATATGACTTTCTGCAAAACTTTTGTCTCCATGAGATTTTTGCAGAACGTTGATATTAATTTTAATTCGTTTTTATAATTTGTAAATATTCTGCAAACTATTGACAAACTCAATTTTTCTTTATGTTAAATTTTTCTTTATGTAAAATAGGTTTGTTGTCCGTTGATAATTATGTTTCTTTAAACATATAGTGGAATTCGGGAGAGATGTGCCATGACTCACTGATGTGGAATGTGTGGTTCCAATTTTTTAGACAGTATGTCGACAGTTGTACCTGCAACGATTTTTTCTAGTTGTGTCAAATTTTGACGTTAAAAGCTTTAAATCATAATTTCTTGTGATTTTTTTTTTTGTTTAGTATACATATTCCAATTACGTGTTGTATATTTTGAAATATTCGTTATTTTCTTAAAAGAGATCAATTTGAAGTTTAAACGAGTGTTATCCACTCCCAGGTTAAGCACGAAGTAAAATTTCGAGTTTAGAAAAGCCTGAAAATTTGGTTTGGTCGCGTAGCGCGAAGCGCGGAGCGACCAAACCAAATTTTCAGGCTTTTCTAAACTCGAAATTTTACTTCATGCGCCACGCGTACAAGACACTAATTTTAAGCGAAGTTTACTCGTTCACAATATTTAAGTGCTTTCAGTGTTTAGTACGCGTGGCTCATGAAGTAAAATTTCGAGTTTAGAAAAGCCTGAAAATTTGGTTTGGCCGCTCCGCGCTTCGCGCTGCGCGACCAAACCACATTTTCAGGCTTTTCTAAACTCGAAATTTTACTTCATGCTTAGTCTGGGAGTGGAAAACACTCGTTTTAAGCTTCAAAGTAAACTATACATATTCCAATTACGTGTTGTAAATTTTTAAATATTCGTTGTTTTCTTACAAGAGATCAATTAGAAGTTTAAACGAGTGTTATCTACTCCCAGGTTAAGCATGAAGTAAAATTTCGAGTTTAGAAAAGCCTGAAAATTTGGTTTGGTCGCGTAGAGCGATGCGCGGAGCGACCAAACCAAATTTTCAGGCTTTTCTAAACTTGAAATTTTACTTCATGCGCCACGCGTATAAGACACTAATTTCAAGCGCAGATTACTTGTTCACAATATTTCAGTGCATTCAGTGTTTAATACGCGTGGCGCATGAAGTAAAATTTCGAGTTTAGAAATGCCTGAAAATTTGGTTTGGCCGCTCCGCGCTTCGCGCTACGCGACCAAACCAAATTTTCAGGCATTTCTAAACTCGAAACTCACGCTTAGTCTGGGAGTGGAAAACACTCGTTTTAAGCTTCAAAGTAAACTATACATATTCCAATTACGTGTTGTAAATTTTTAAATATTCGTTGTTTTCTTAAAAGAGATCAATTTGAAGTTTAAACGAGTGTTATCCACTCCCAGGTTAAGCATGAAGTAAAATTTCGAGTTTAGAAAAGCCTGAAAATTTGGTTTGGTCGCGTAGCGCGAAGCGCGGAGCGGCCAAACCAAATTTTCAGGCTTTTCTAAACTCGAAATTTTACTTCATGCGCCACGCGTACAAGGCACTAATTTTAAGCGAAGTTTACTCGTTCACAATATTTAAGTGCTTTCAGTGTTTAGTACGCGTGGCGCATGAAGTAAAATTTCGAGTTTAGAAAAGCCTGAAAATTTGGTTTGGCCGCTCCGCGCTTCGCGCTACGCGACTAATTTTATTTCATGCTTAGTCTGGGAGTGAAAAACACTCGTTTTAAGCTTCAAAGTAAACTATACATATTGCAATTACGTGTTGTAAATTTCTAAATATTGGTTGTTTTCTTAAAAAAGATCAATTTGAAGTTTAAACGAGTGTTATCTACTCCCAGGTTAACTCTGCGCCGGTCGCGCCTTTAAAAATTACATGAGCGGTCGCGTTGCGGCATTTTATGCCGCTAAAGGAAAGTGAAAGAAAGTAGGTATATAAACATATTTATTTTACATAAGTAAATATTTTACATCTGTAAAAGAGGCATTAACAATAAAATATACCAAAAAGGAGCTAAGTAAAAGTAGCAAACTGAGTTGATAATATTATAAAACACTCTTCTTACAATAGGTTTAAATCTCCGTCTTCTTCCATTGGAGGGTAAAGACAATTATGACACTTGACAATTTTATCACAGTATGTTTTACATACAAATTGTTTGCACGAATTACAAGTTACAGTAGTCTTATTATTTTTGTGTTTACTGCACAGCTGACAGCGTCCAACATGACTTTGATTCGCTGCTGGTACTTCTTCAACTCGGTACTTTGAAAGAAATTCCACTATGTCCCGAGGAAGAGTACTAATTTTGGCCCTTTCTTTTAGATGATCTTCCATTAGTTGAAATCCCAAGGTTGTCAAAAATTTTCAAAAAATGATTCGAATCCAGGAATCGAATCGTGAATGATTCGAATTCTGCCTAGCTCTGATAGTAATAGAAAATCCCCTGTATGTATACCTAAAAGAAACATTCCCTGTATTAACAGATTAATCCGATGACTATTTGCCAAATCTACTGAATGCGCATTTGATTCAACTAATATTTTCGTTTGACCTTACATAAAATCAACATAAATGCATTATTTGTTTTCGTAAATACCTGAACTATTTAGTAGATGTGGAAATTAGAATTATACCACTTAAACTCACATTTAAAACGATTGTGCACAATAATTAAAATGATTTGTGGCTGGGTTTTTGCAGATTTAGTTTTACGAAGATAATTGTCAAAATGTGACGTTTAACCTTAAAATTTTAAAGCCGCATACCGGACCATTCGTTTTCGCATGTTTCATCTAAAAACAGTAGCAGACATATTATGAAGTTTTCTGTCTCTTTTCACACATGACATCAAACTATTTTCGTATTACACGTATTGATGCAGAAAGCACTACAAATCAAGAAAACCATGGGACACCTCTCGTAAAGCGTACCTTATAGTAATACTATTAAAGATCTTAAAGAAAAAAAAAATGCATCTCGTATCGTAGGTAAAGCAATTGTTTACAATTATTTGTTTCTAGGATCTAATGGATGGTGCTCAGAATAAACTCAAAGAAAGCAGATCGTGTCGGGTGGAATTCCAAGTGACGAAACATATAATTGGTGATTGTGTTAATCTGGGAAAATCGGCGAGAGGATGCGTGGCGGGGAATTACATACATCCATTTCATCCAGATTGTTTATAAAGAAAATATTTCGAGACATCACGAGAAGAAAAAAAAATACTCGACACGAACAGGCAATGATTGAAACAAAATAAATCACTTGGGCACAAAAAATACACTTTATTAATTCATACTTGGTCATTAATGTATTTATGTAAAAAAGTTTTATATATAGAAATATACAAAAATATCGTGAAATAAATTCCTTTATTGTTATACCGAATGTATTGTCATTTATTTGTCTTATCTCAAGTTCTTAATGTAAATTTCACAAAGCACTTATGTAATTTTTTATAGGTTTTCTTTTTTTAACGAAATGCATAAATCGGGATATGGAGAAGCTAAGGCTGTACATCTTTAAAGAATAACAATCTGTCATCTTCGAAATTCTTTGTTGTTTTTCCATAATTTTCTCTATTTCTCTTTTCTTTCGTATTGAGGTTCTGTTTAATCTGTTTAATGTGTTTAATTTTAGTATCACTTTTTTCACAAGTACTCCGACTATAAATCATTTTTAACCCATTAACGGCCGAGCAATTATAGAATTAACTCTAATAGTTGGTTTTAGGTAAAAATTGTGCACTTATTTTTATGATTTCTACGAATGACTTATTGTATGACATACTGTGAATTTTTCTTTTAAATATACATAATGTATACGATGTAAATTTTTATACAATGAGAGCCAAAATGATTTGTTCATTTTTAATAGGAAATAACACATGAATTATTTTAAATGCAGAAATAATATAAATGACATCTTAAAAAGTAATAATGGGAGTTTTACTTTTTGAATATAGTGTGTGTTAAATGTCCGCCACCCTTCTCCACACACTCTTCTAAACGACGGACGAAATCTGCCATAACTCGTTGAAGCATATCCTGTGGAATAGCTTCAATTTCTTGTCGGATATTTCTTTTGAGCTCCTCTATATTTCTAGGCTTACTCTTGAACACTCTACTCTTTAAATATCCCCAAAGATAAAGTCTGGAACAGTAATATCGGGAGATCTCGGGGGCCAATTAAAATCACCGTTTCGAGAAATTAGTCTTATTCTTGCAGTATGACAGGTCGCACCGTCTTGTTGAAAAAAGTGATTTCTTTCTTCTTCTTCAATTTGCGGTATAAAAAATGTCTGGAGCATATGTGCATACCGTTGAGAATTGACTGTGACTGTTTCGCCGTTTTCTTCAAAAAAATATGGACCGATGATTTTTGTTTATTTACCAAGCCATGTAAAGTAAAGTGTGCTTCGTCGCTCATGAAAAGATGTTGTGCGATATCGGGTTCCTCATTGCTTAACTCCAAAAAACGTTGACAAAACTCAACACGGCTTTGTTTATCACGATCAGTTAACTTCTGCACCACTGCTATTTTGTATGGATGAAACTTCATTTTGTGCAGCATTCTTCGGGTACTTGTTGCAGATAAATATAACGCGGCCGCATGCCGCCGAACTGATCGATTTGGGCTACGCAGAATTGATTGTCTCACCCGTTCCTCATTTTCAGGATTGCATGCAGAGCGAATCCTCCCGGCTGATTTTCTTCTCTCAACTGACCCATGATTTCGCCACTTCCTTACCCAATACGAAATAACAGTTCGAGCCGGAACATCACGAACATTAAAATGTAGACGAAATAAACGTTGAGTTTGAATAATTGAACTTAATTTAAGAAATTTTTCAACACAAAATATGCGTTGCTGTATGTTCCAACGCACCATTTTGACAACTGTCAAAATATCTCCAAAGTCTCCTCTTTATCCTCCTTTAAATAGTTATATTTGTTATTGCCTATTAAAAATGAACAAATCATTTTGGCTCTCACTGTATAAAAGCGTGCAATATGAAGTTTAGAAGGAGTGTTTCCACTCCCAGACTAAGCATGAAGTAAAATTTCGAGTTTAGAAAAGCCCCGCGTAGAAAATTTGTCGAGGGTCGCGTCAGCGACCCGAGACAAATTTTCACGGGGCTTTTCTAAACTCGAAATTTTACTTCATGCGCCACGCGTATAAAACGCTGAAATATTGTGAAGTTAGAAATACACTGCCATTTTTTTATGAATAATAATCGAAATATTTTAGTAACAAAATATTTACAGTTTTTCTCATACATTTTCATGTCTGGTCAAATAATATAATATCTCAAATTAACTTATTTAGTAAATTCATTAACAAAAAATGATAATGTTGCGTGTTTGCATCAATGGCGCTTAATGGGTTAAACCGATATTTATGTAACTGCAATTCATAAAAATTCCAAATAAAAACCCAACAGTATTTTTTAAATCACTGTCGATTTGTACACCTAAAAAAAAAGAATTGAATTTTCAATTAATCCCCATCGTTCTCCCTCGACAAAAAAAAAAAAAAACGAGTGGAAGCAATCGATGGAACTCTCTCGTTATCTGACAGCTGTAGTTTCGCGGGGGGGATGCGAAAAGGGCAAAAACCCCGGGGGCGGTTGTATCAACCCCCGTTAGCATTCCGACGAAGTTGAAGTTAATGCGTGCGCCGGCTTTTGTTAAACGCCGGAAAATTCCCTTCGCGCCGGTAATTGATGTGCTGATGCAGTTTCCTATTTCCTCGCCCAAATCACACCGACTGACCTGAAATCCAATTGTTGTTAATTTACTGTTGAGTACAATTTAAGGGTGCGGCGGTTTGTCGAGATAATTGCATCCTCGCCGTTAACCCGATAATCGGAATTTACAGAATTTCTTTTGTTTTATTGAGTAAATAGTTTGTACACAACTTGAATTTGATTGAATAAGCCGTTTATTATGAAAATGGCCTAACTCAATTTCTCAATTTTTATTTTGTTGTCTGTAATAACGATTATAATTTAAGGTTTTCAATCATAAAAAACAATTTTTGGTTAAGTATATTGTTACAGGACAAAATTGCCACATGCATTTTGTTCCCTTACAAAGTAACAAATTCTGTTGTAATATGCTGCGCTGAGTAACATGTTAGTAAATGTCCGTGTTCACAGGGTTTCGCTGTAAATTATAGGCGAGCATGCGTAATGTGGGTTGCTTACAACGCAATTAATGAAGTGGACTTGGGGAGAGAATTTATTAATTCATCTTTTCTGTTATTTATCAGTATTGTAGATTCACGCATTATTATAAATGGATAGCTAAGTTACTTATTGTTAATCATAAATTTCGAATACCTATGTTGTCCGTCTATTTTTAACGTGGGCGGCGATTGAGATGTTTTCTTGCGTTGGCACGTATTCACAGCACCGATACAATTTGTCATCGATTAGAAGTTGCACTGAAACTATGTCATTTTGGAAAGCATTTACCAAACCGTATGGGGTAATATGACGTCATCTTAGTGCAAGTTCTCACCGATGACAAATTACATGAGTGTTGTGAATGCGGGCCTCTGATGTGTGGTGTGTTACAAGTGGCCGAGAGAGCATCAGGCACATGTGTGTTACAATTAGTTTCCTTTTTGATAAAAGGTTAAAACCTAGTTTATGGTTGATTTACGTAAACACGTGCTACGTTCTTGTCAGTAAGTGAAATTCCGTGTTGTGGGATTAAGATTTCCGGAGAAGATATCGCCGCGGGGCCGATTTTTTTGTTGCACCTCTTGCCACTGCGTAGTAAGGACAAAAGCCAGGAGAAAGGTATGCATTTACTGTCCATATTCTAATTCATTTTCTCATTATACAGGTAGATATCCTGCCTGGCTTTTTTTAGTTTATATTTTAGTTCTGGTTTCTTATCGTACGTTCCGGCTGCGTTAGTTTCCGGCCAACGTCCATTTTGTGACCGGATCATACCGCATCGAATTTTAGGATTTCGAGTAGATTAACATCTCCTGTCAAGGGTTTGCGGTTTTGGATTTTCTCTCAGCAGCGTGAAGTCTCGATTTGAGATGGAGGAAACGTGATGTACTGCCTGGTGAAGAATCAGGTCGGAAAGTGATGATGTCAAAAATAAGTGGAAACTTCAAACGTGTATCATACTTCGAAAACACTTTAAAAATATTGGCAGTATTGACAATGTACACAGGGCGAGAATAAAACAGGTTATGGCTTACTGTACGGTAGTTTTACAAATTTAAGAATTAAATTGCTCTGATTTGCTAAATATAATGCATTATCTAATGTTTGGAACGAACACATTTGCTGTAAATGACTTAAATATGTTTTGAATTAAAAATGAAAAATATACGGTACTTTGGCGGATTTCGAGTACAGCTGTCTAGCAGGAGCACCACAAACGTACCTTCGGTGGACATAAAATGTTGGGACGAATTGAAAGTTTGATAATGTCAAATATCACCAAATTTAGACCGGTTAAGTCAGGTTTTTAAAAGAGAGGTTATAATATCGGAGCAGTGTTGTTCTGTCGTACTCTCCGGATATCGATAGAGCACTTATGCAAATTTCGGTAGATCATTTGTACACACTTCTAAATTTGATTTAATTACAGACCACGAAATGATAATTAGATAATTAGAGTTTGATTAAAAAACACTTAGAACCTTTCTTCAATACTTTAGTTTGTAACCAAATGTACATTTCGGACACGAAGTGTCCATTATCAATGGTTTGATACTAATACATATATACAAAGGTATTAGTATCAAACCATTGATAATGGACACTTCGTGTCCGAAATGTACATTTGGTTACAAAATAAAGTGTTGGAGAAAGGTTCTAAGTGTTTTTTAATCAAAGTATAATTATCTTCAAGTAACTCAATCAATCCAAAAGATAATTAGAGGCTAAGAAATAATAATAACCTGCATAAAAGATTTAAAATCAATACGTCGAAATTTTAACTATCTTAAAAAATCAGAGATAATCACGAAGGAATGGATGTCATTATTCAACATAAATTTATTGAAAAGCGTCTAAACAAAAAACGGAAGAGGATGGCTGGTAAATCAGCTGATGATGACCCTATATAAACCAAATGAAAAAAATATGAAGTAGAATATATTAGGATATTAGATACAATAATAAATGATATAGAATTCAGATTAAAGAAAGTCTATCATCTAAAAGCCTCACGAAGTTGTGAGAACAACTTCGACATTATTTTTCAAATATTTCTCTTGAATCCTAGCAAGAGGAACTTGTAAAAAAAAAAATTGAGAACATTTGAAAGTGTCGGCAACATATAAAGAAAATTGAATTTGTGTTCAGTATTCCGGCACCAGATACCCACAGACGCGTTTCGGACTTCAAGGTCCTCTTCAGTGTGGTCCCGACCCAGTGCTGAGGAATACTGAACATTTCTGACTATTTCAAGCCAATATGTGAAAACTATTAATGGATTTCGATAGCTAACGCCATCTAATGCTTCATAGTGGCATCGTCAGTGACACGAATGCACAAAGTGCATATACAGGTCACTGTTCACAAATTAATTTTGATATGTGTTTTCTGGTTTCACAAACAGAGTTCTGCTCGTTCGTGGACGAAACAGTGACCTGTATATGCACTTTGTGCATTCGTGTCACTGACGATGCCACTATGAAGCATTAAATGGCCTTAGCTAGCTCACCACATCACGTGGTGAGGAATGCAATATTAATCCTGACGCATTTAATACATACTTTGCAAATATTGCGGAAGATCTAGCGCAAAAGTTACCCAATTATACGCAAACTTCTATGAATTATATGCTTAATATCCCTATTAACATTAAGAAACAATTTATATTTCAGGAAACCAGCTATATAGAAGTAAGAGATACTATAGTCAACCTCAAAAATTCTCCTTCTAAAGATATATTCGGTTTTACAGCTAGTCTACTTAAAAGGGTAGTTGACGTGATTGTCATGCCAGTAACGAACTTAATTAACTTATGTATTGTCAATAACATCTTCCCGAGTACACTCAAAAATGCTCGTATTACTCCGATCTTTAAAAAAGGCGACAGAGAGAATGTAAGTAATTATAGACCTATAGCAGTATTACCCGTACTATCTAAAGTGTTTGTAAAAATACTACAAATGCAGATAATTGGCTTTATGGAAACTGAACATCTTTTTTCAGAAACACAATATGGCTTTCGTAGGGGGAGGTCTACGACTGATGCAGTTGTTGCCCTTGCCGAGGAAATTATTCAAAGTTTTGAATCTGGAACAAATACAGTATCCTCGTTTCTAGATCTTAGCAAGGCGTTTGACTGCATTGATCACGATGTCCTTCTACGAAAATTATATTTCTATAATTTTCATCCAAGCAGCTGCCGTCTTATTAATTCGTACCTTTGCCAAAGACAACAGGTAGTTACAATGAATCAAAACACATCTACTGTAAAAAATGTAAAATTTGGTGTACCTCAGGGATCTATGCTTGGGCCATTGCTCTTTCTGATTTACATAAACGATCTATCATATGTATCCAATTCTTTGAGAATTTTTCAATTCGCTGATGATACGACATTCATAAACGAGTCAGCTGATATAGAAAGAGCAACTATCGAGCATACATCCCTGAGTAAGGATGTACATTCTTGGTTTCAAGCAAACAGGCTCACACTAAATAAAAACAAAACGGTTAATATTACATTCTCTCTTCGATCAAATGTTTCTAGAGAAGTTAAAGCTACATTTTTAGGAATATGCCTTGATAATAAACTAACATGGCAAAGCCATGAGGAGTCTGTGGCAGTCAAAATTTGCCGTTCAATATACCTGTTACGCCAACTAAAACAGAAACTTCCTGTATCAGCATTACGCACTGCATATTTTTCACTCTGCCAGTCGCACCTCACATATTCCATTCTTGTGTGGGGTCATTCGTCCATACTGAATCGACTATTTGGCCTGCAGAGACGTGCTGTTCGGATAATTCTGGGATTAGGATACCAGGAAGACTGCAGAAAAGCATTCATTGACCTGGGAATTTTAACCCTCCCATGTCTATACTTGCTGGAATGTCTGATGCATGTTCGAGAAAATGTTAAATCGTATTGTGTTCATGCTGATAAGCATGGACACAATACGAGAACAAAAACAAATCTCTGCTTAAAGAAAGTACGTCTTTCCAAATCACGTAATGGCATTAATTATTATGGGCCAAAACTGTTCAATTTACTTCCGGACCCAATAAAGACCTTAGGTATTAAGCAATTTAAACTGAAAATTAAAAAATACTTAATGGCTAAAGCCTTCTATAGCATCCAAGAAATTTTAAATAATGACTACAAGATGATAGCATTAACATAATCAACACTATCCAAGAGTGCATTTAATTGCAATACACAATTATTGCCTAAGAATTTTAACAATATTTACATTTCTGTTTTATTTATTTGTAATTGTCCTTTTATTATATACATTGTGTCCGTTTATACTTTATACTTTTTAATGTTTCATTATCTTAACATTTTTTATTAACATTTTATATAAGTTATACATTTTATTGTTTTTATTATTATACTTATGTACCTGACGAGTGTAAACTACTGTGATAGCACGAATAAAACTACTTACTTAGCTATCAAATCCATTAATAACATATAAAGACTTTTTCAATGAGAACCCAGTCTCTCCAATAAAGATTGCAGACAGTGACACAGATAATGACAATACTGACAATAACAATCAAATATGAAAAATGCCAAAATCGTTTACGTTGTGTAATCAGTTGTTATTCGGTTATCCAAAAGAATAGCCTTATGACCTTTTGACCTTTTGTCAATAAATCAACTTTAATACGATTTTTTTTCTACGCTAAAATATATTCAAAATATTTTAAGGAATTCAATATCAAATAGAAATTTGGATTTTGTGCAATATTGACACTGGTATGTAAAGGGCCTTTAATTGATTCGGTAGTTAACAGATTGTTGGTAGATCCAAGAAACAATCGCTAGATCGGTAAGTAGTCATGAAATTTAGTAGATCTGCCGAAAAATCGGTAGACGGAACAATACTGTATCGGAGTGACAACGAAAATATTCAATGGTACAAATATTGTTTTTGTTTTTTACATACAAAAATTCAAAATTTTTAACCCCCATATCCCCCCCCCTGGCTACGGCCTTGGTGCACTATACGACATACGTTCGGATTTTAAGTAAAGTTGGTTAGCCTGAGAACGGAGATCATCTGTACCCGAAATCCGCCGAAGTGCCGCATATTTTTCATTTACAATTTAAAACATATTTCCGTCATTGATAGCAAATGTGTTTGTTCCAGACATTAGATAATGCATTATATTTAGCAAATCAGAGCAATTGAATTCTTAAATATGTAAAATTACGGTACAGTAAGCCCCCAAATATAACCTATTTTATGCTCGCCCTTATGTACTTTGTCAATACCGCCAATATTTTGACACACGCTGGAATTTTCCACCCATTTTGACGCCATCACTTTCCGACCCTATTCGTGCATGGATTGCTGAGCGAAAAGTGACAGATCATGTGATTTAATTTTGGTAGCGCCGCTCTAGGAGGAAAATACATGTTTCCGGTTGTTTTTTTTTGTTTAGTGTTAATAACCCTTTATTTTCATTAATTATTGATTTTCATGCTGATTTTGCGGACCTTTCAGTCCAGTATTTGTTTGAAGCTGTAATATTTGTCTCTCAATATCGCATCGGTAATTTATAAGAAAAGTTACGCTTTCGCTAGTCCTGAAATGATTTTTTTATCACTTATGCTAGATGTTTATTTTCTTATGCACTGTTTGTAGATCTTGACTATGTGGAATCGTCCAGGTAGCGTTACCAGCGATTCGACAAATAAATTCATTTCAACAAAAGGGGTAAATGACATATACATTTCTGTCCCGATGCATAACTCTGGCATGTGGTATTAAATAACATGATCAGTGCATAGTGCCAAGGGGAGCCAATGCTTATGGGAGAACTGGAAATCGGGTAGAAAAGGAGAGACTATGGTCAGGATGTGTAGTAAGAGTAAGACAAACGAGTATATACACCAATCACGGTCTCGCTTCCGGATGCAACATCCAAATTTTATATAGAGACTGGCTAACTGGATATATATGAACTGTGATAGTGCTAAGGACATATATTAACTCGGTATTCTGATTACCGGTGTGGGTTTAGAGGTAACGTACATGATTTTATTTACAATAGTTTAAATTTTGTAAGTCAGCGCTTAACCTACTTCCGTATTGTTCGTTGACTAAGTCCTCCGTGGAATTTATTAGCTTGATTTATTACTGTGAGTTGTTATTAGAATTACGATGAGAGTTCGTTAGTATCATTCTTTGTTATATTCTAATTGCGGTTCATATTTTCCATTACTTCTGTAAACTCAGCACATTACCCTTTTACCCTGACGTCACAAAAAAACACCGTATCATAAACGCATGTCTACGGTTTTGTTTGTTTTTATTTGACAAACCTGTCCGCGAACAATCAACTTATTTTAAAAGAAGGAACGACAAACAAGAACGAACTGAATCCTACAGAACAATAAACCTCAGATACATTAGATATTACTTATATGTAATTGGATTAGTCACAATATTCAAGAAAATATACGTTTACAATCACAATAATTTCCTCTTGATTCTTATACAAATTGTAAATGATCAATCTCCGTGGATCCTTTTTCATTCTAACATTATAATTATTCCTTTACTTACTTTTGTTCACGATAATCTTATATGTGCATTATTTAATTGTGTGGGCAGCATAAATGGGGTGCATTTAACACTCAAGTACATTTAAACACGGGACTTGCGTGATAAATGTGTATTTTTTAACACGAATATAAATAATTGCCTAGCTCGATTTTTTGATGCTATGCAGTAACAGCGCTGTGCTAGTCAAATCAGCTGCTTTTGTCTTACATTTGACCATGGTGGTGATGACGTTGTCGACGCAATTTTGTTAAAGTACCAAGTAACACGTCAACATCACCGCCGTTCTTACTAGTTTAACCCGCGTATAACGTGTTTGTAAACATAAATTATTCTCAAATCGGTTAAACAATTGTGCTTCTATCCGTCGCGAGTGTTTTTTAAAGCGGAATAAACGTTAACACCGTGAAAACTCCATACAATCTTTGTGCAAAGTGCGTGTTTCTATGTAACTTAGGCAAAAGGGTAGACTGTGTGAGTATTATTTATTCTTGAATGATTGTTCATATTTGTGTTAAAGTGGATTTAACCCTATTACACATTCAAATCATAATATCTGTCATCATTTATCTGTCAAATTATTATAAAATAAAACCGACCATTAAAACTGGCGCGTATTTGATAAATATATATAACAAATGTTGTGTTGTATATTATTATTTTATAGTGTATAACTATAGTGTATAACTCGCATATAATGGCTATTAATCACTCGAACAACTTGCTCCACTCGCCTTTAGCTCGTTCCGCAAACCTCGTGATTAATAGCTATCATTATATGCTCGTTGTACAATATACTATTAATGCAAACCTTTGTCCTCTATTGGAAATCTGATTTGTTTCTTCTTTAAATAGTTTCGCCATAGTTCGAATGAGATTTTAAACATTTTCGTAAAATTGGCGCGTTTTGACAGGCGCCTGAATGTCATGATGATAGAAACGCAAACTTAACATTCGACGTGCCAAACAATTGAAGATGTTCTGTTTCAACCAGAATTCATTGATTGAAAACAGATAGAAGTTCATGACGTTAGGGTAGAAAGGTAAGATGCTGATTATAATAAAGGTTATTGTTATTAGATACTTGGATCTTATTAATTATATATTTATTCATGGTTTTGAGCTTTTACCTGCAAGCCTTAGAACTGGAGAGCTTTAAATATCAAGCTCGTAGCGCTCCCTTCCATTCAATTGAACCCAGCCACTTTACCAGCTGACAGCAGGGTAAGTTCTGCAGTTCAAGGACACATAAGCCTACAAGCAATCCGATGTTTGGTTTCTTTGGTAGGTTTTATTGCTAAAACGGGGAATGCAAGGTAGCGCCCCGGCCGTGGTTAAAACAACTGTAAATGATAATCACGGGTAACCGTACTAAATTCCCAACGTGGACTTGGCCGTAGCAATATTCAAAATATATATTATATATTTTAAATATACTCAACCAGAAAATGCTGTTTTTGACAGAAAACCTCAAATTATGATTATTTCAGTCATTAACAAAAAATTAAAAAATGGAGTTAGGTCACTTTCAAAATAAACGGCTCAGTTCATCATCCCATTTTTTAATCAAAATAAATGACCTAAACAAATTTGTTTAAAGTTGGAATATTAGTATTAATATTGTTTAAACATGAGTCCGAAAGGAAAAGTTCGTCTTCTGGCAGAGTGATATTTATGAAGGTGTTCGCGAAATCCGAGACATTCCTCATGCGAGCGCTCGGCTTTTATGTGCCCTATGTGTGTGCCCTTTACGCCGAAAAGTAACGAGGCTGAAAGAAGCGCCTTGTGCATGGGAAATCCTCAAGTTCCCCCTGCGGAAAAAAAATATTTTAAAGCTCGAAATTGCGTCAAAAAAACCTGAAACTTATGGTCTTGTTGACGGAAGTTAGAGCTTTAAAATCCGCACACTTCTTTAAATAGCTATAAGGGCTAGTTGTTCTAGTTTTACGGCTCTATAAGGGCTAGTTGTTCAATTTTCATGACGCATTCACCAAGAATTTTAACTGCAAAAGTTAAAGTAAGTCAATTTACAATCCATTGCGATTATAAATACAAGGATTTTTTCTTTGGAGTATACATCCTAGTGTACTACACTATGTAACTTTTGAGACAGTCGTTGATTTTAAAAGCGTTCAATTTAAAGTTTCGAGCGAGTGTTTCCACTCCCAGGTTATGCATGAAGTAAAATTTCGAGTTTAGAAAAGCCTGAAAATTTGGTTTGGTCGTGCGACCAAACCAAATTTTCAGGCTTTTATAAACTCGAAATTTTACTTCATGAGCCACGCGTACAAGACACTCATTTGCAAAGCTCAAAATATACTGGTTACGTTTGATTTCAGGTGATTCAAATTTATTAACGTTTATTTCAATTATTGAATTCTTGCACTTTCCAAATGTAGATTTTTTATTTATTACGTATATACCTGGAGTGAATTTTTCGTTTAGATAAACATATGCATAAGCTGTAAATTTTCCGACATTCTTTGTTTTTTAAAAGAGTTCAATTCGAAGCTTTAAACGAGTGTTTTCCACTTCCAGACTAAGTATGAAGTGAAATTTCGAATTTAGAAAAATCCCGTGAAAATTTTCTGTTCGAATAAACATAAATTTCTCAATTTCAGTGTTTTATACGCGTGGCGCATGAAGTAAAATTTCGAGTTTAGAAAAGCCCAGAAAATTTGTCTCGGGTCGCTGCGCGACCCTCGACAAATTTTCACGGGGCTTTTCTAAACTCGAAATTTTACTTCATGCTTAGTCTGGGAGTGGAAAACACTCGTTTAAAGCTTGAGATTCAACTCTTTTAATAAACAACGAATATCTGAAGCATATACACTGCAATTAAACTTTTGTATACTTGAAAGAAAAACTCCCTGTATATAGATAGAAATATTGTCTCTACACCGATCCAATGACTTAACTAACCAAAACATCTGCAAACACGACAAATTACTGGTACATTTTTGAGTATTTTTTTACGATTTACCGATTTTAGCGGTATTAAAATTTCTTAATTTAGTTATTTGATTTACATAAAGATTTCAAGTCACTTAATTAATACGCAGTTATATTCCTGTTTTTACTTTTATTTTATTCAGTAGGCAATTAATAATGGATAAATAGTACCCGAAATGTACATCTAACATCGAAAAATAAAAGTAACTGCGTTTTAATTAAGTCAATTTAAATTCCTATTTAAAACACATAGATAATGTCCACTGAGTAAAAACAAATCGTTTAATTAACATTATAGTTATAACATTAGTTGGGCCTTGTTAGCTGGGTGAGAAATAAGAACTCAATTTATTGATTAAATCACATTAAACATGTTATCCTTCTACCCAACAAGATTTGCATCAAGCGCAATATAAATTCTGGTTTAACACATTTGCAAATCTCAATTTTAGTGACGTTTTATCGCGACAGGCCTAATAAAAATGTCGGTCCGTAACGGGATTTTAACGATTCAACAGAGTTTATTTCCCGGAAAAACGCATCGTGTATAAATAAATTACGAGCCCGGAAAGATTCGTCCCATAACTTTTTAATATGCGACACAATGTCTTTTGAAATACATTCTGGAATTATTAACGCCCGGAGCCGAAAACGTGTCAAGTTAATTTCCACGCGCGTCGACCGTCCTTTTGTAGCCCCAATTTTAATCAGCCTAAGCAAACACGCTCTTACATGTTAAACAATTCTGCAGAGTTGAAAAGTTTGAAAAGTTTGGCGTGGACGCGGATTTTCGGGTGTAATGTGAAATGTTCGTTAATTACGAATTCCAGTGGATGTGTAAGAAGGGATGAAGGGAGAAATGCTATTAACATTAATTTCTCTGTATTTCTTTCAATAATATATTAAATATTACGAATTTTATTTAATAACGATGATTCTATACCTGAAATGTTCATTTTCATCTCGATTAAAATCATGTTCGAATATTTAATAAAAACGATTTAAGGTTGAAACAAACGGCGACGTTTGCTGATGTAACCAATGAAATTCGTTAAATGTGACATCGTACTGAATATGATTGGCTAATTAGACGTCATTTAATCAATTGATAATTGATGTACTGAACTCATTTGACACTAATCAATTGGTTTCAGATTTCACTGTGGCGCATGAAGTAAAATTTCGAGAATAAAAAAGCCTGAAAATTTATATTTGCCGGAGCGCGTTTGGCTTCGCTCGCGCGCCCAGGCAAATCCAACATTTCGGGCTTTTCTAAACTCAAAATGTTACTTCATGCTTTACCTGGGAGTGGATACTCTCGTTAGACGACCAATCAAAAACTTATTTTCCAGTTTCCTTTATTTTACAATGTATATATATATATATATATATATATATATATATATATATATATATATATATATATATATATAGATATAAATATAATCAATGTCCCTATCTACCCGGAAATATAAGGGTTAATTAGTTTTGTACTTAATGTTCTTTATCTTTTATAAATTTAGTCCATTTCTTCCGATCTCTTGCCAAACTTCTTGCTTCTGTCCAGTCCATGTTCCTTTTTCTGAGAATTGTAGCCACTTAATTTTCCCAGATCTTCCTTGGTCTTCCTCTGATCTTCGTCATTTTAGTTTGCCAAATGAGTTTTGCTGGTTTTGTATCTTTCATCAGTATTAAGTACCAATATCATTGCAACTGTTTTTTCTCAATCCATTCCTGTATTGAATCTATTTCAAGTTCTTCCCTAACGCTCTCGTTTCTTATCCGGTCTTTTCTCGTTATGCCCTTGACTTTTCTCAAATACTTTATCTTAGTTGCTTGTAATTTGCTCTTCAATTCGTTTATAAGCACCCATGTTTCTGCCCCATATGTTAAAATTGGCCTACATATAGTTTTAAAAATTGTCATATTTTGTTGTTTTGTCTACTCCTTTTTATCAATGAATTTACTTTTTAATGCATGGTATACTCGTGTTGTCTTATTTATTCGGTCATTTATTTTTCCATCAATTTTACCTTCTCTTTGGACATTTACGCCTAGGTATGTAAAACTGTTTACATGGTGAAGTATTTCTCCCCCTAGTTCAATATTGATTTTCTTCTCTGTTCTGCCCAAAACCATGACTTTTGTCTTTGTCGCATTTATTCGCATGTTTCTCTCTGTCAGTGCTATTGTACAGTGTATGACATAAAATTGATAGAGTTAATGTTTTTGTATTTCTTATTTCAGTTCAAGATATGATTTTTTTTTAATTGACACTTTTCTCAAAATGGGTGTATCTACTTATATTATTGATTTGAAAATGTTCGCAAGAAATACTTTTCCCTTGTTTTACATAGGGGGAAAAGTAAAAAATAGATATATAATCCTAAAACTTAAGGTTGTAAAGTGTAGTTTGAATTGTTGATTTAACATTGAATTATTCTAAAGTACACTTTTCATTATTATCCCATGTTTATATTCAAATATAATTTAAATCCTTTTTGCTAGTTTTTCTTGTCTCTCAGAAAATGCATAAAGTAATTTCACTGCCTGTTGCTTCCTGATATATAAATAAAAATCCTTTCTCCCACAAAAGGCGCCTAGAGCTTACGGGATCGGCTCTTCCTTTGGCGTAATTTAAAGAGAAGATTATTCCATTATGGAAGCGATCGTCGTGAAAAAGTGCAGATTTCGGCTTATTACAGTGCACACAATAGCCACCATCCCTTCAATCCAAAAAGGGATTTAATTAATCAACACTTAATTGGGCTACTCGAAACTCAGCTTAATTAATCTTTTAATTATCCATTCTCCTTTTAATTTAAACTCAATTAAGTTAAGAAATATTCAGTTCAAGCACCAGTCGCTTAAAAAATCCTTGCAGTCAAACAATAACAGAATCTAAAAAGAAATCGTAGTCACGATTCGTCGTGTCAACTGCAAAGTGGTAAATGTGGAAAATAAAACGGTTTTTCATCTTCGTTTTGTGCCAGTTGCGCAGTGGAATAAAAGCGAATGTCAATTTCCTTTTGGGAAGCATTTTGCCACAATTAGAAAATATTAAATGGTCAATACGCGGATTTGATACATAGCTTTGATCAATTAATTAAGTATTGATAATGAAGGTTTAAATTAAATTACACTTGGTTTGTTTCACAATTTTTTTTTTTATAATAATTGGTTATAACTTTAAAGAAAAATTAATTAAGCCTCCTAAAAAGTAATGAGTTTCACATTTGGTACTTTACAGCTGACCTGATGATGAGGATACAAACAATTTAGGTGCATATAGGAAAATTTTCTTTTTAGTGTATACATATGTAGACGCCGCACAGTGTGTCAGCGCGAGCTCGCGAGGTCCACTGGCGGTTTTTGAACCAAAATTGAAAACTGAACATTTGAAAAAATGACTCAAGGCATTCTATTGAGGACATTTAAAAACTCATAAAACTAAAGTTTCAGATTTTTTGATGAACACAATGAGGCACAATTCACCCTCAAATTTGGAACATTTTTGGTGCGCAAAATTAGCATTATAATAAAAAAATCACAACTTTACGACTACACGTTCTATCGTCACAATTATTTGACACAACGATAACATTATATTATTCTAGTAAGTGACATGTCATTTGATTGATTTAAATAATTAGTAACGCTTTGAGAATTAATTAAAAACGGATAATTTCACTACTATGAAAGAACTTGAAAGAAAAATTCCCTGTTTGTTTAAATCGGCAGCCCCGCCAATACAAATTCTCACGAGCCGCCACTGACTCTAATGCTGGTGAGTAGTATCATAAGGTAGTAAAAACACTGAACAGAGAAAAGAAGGATATGTATAGTAGTTTGTATCTAATTTGAACTAGCTTTTAAAGTCGCTATACAAGGTGTTTCACATAAAACTTTCCAAATTAATTAACGAGAAACTAAAAATGTTATCAAAATTTTGTTTGTTCTAATCAACAGATGTTATTCAAGGCTTCAAATTAAGATAGAATTAGCATTACTTATAATTACGGCTTAGCTGTCAGAGGCGTGAGAAGATGTCATTCGATGATCAGAACTTTGTAAGTGACTTTTTCCAAATGAATGGAATATTTTAAGACTTTTTAAATTCCATTGGCTATTTTAAAGTTATAACCAATTATTATAATTTCAATAACTTTTAATACACACATTTAAAGTTGTGCAACTTCTCAAAATTTGCGTATCTAACAATAAAAATAATTAAAATACATCGAAAATTACATAAAAATAATAATAACAGTAATATAACTCAATTATAGCCGACAGTTCTTATAAAAATTGATACACATCTCAACTTATTTGCCAGTTTCCTTTATTGTACAAAATTAATGGGGTAGATGTTTTTTTATTTTTTTTTATTTCTTATCTTAGTTTGATATATGATTTATTTTAAAATTGACAGACATTTTCTCAAAATGGATATATCCACTTAAATTTTTGATTTGAAAATGTTCGCGAAAAATACTTTCTATTTGTTTTACATAGAAGGGAAAGTAAAAAAAATAGACACGAGATAATAGACAAGCCATATCTCATAAACGGGTAATAGTACCAACATGAAATTAATATTTTTAGTATCTTGTTAATTACTCTAGGGAGTTTTAGATGAAACACCCCGTATATGATATATTTACAAAAGAAAAAGAAAATATTTCATTTATGCCAGATCTCTCACTATCATAAAGAAAAGTGGGAAAAAATTGATTGTAAATTATTTCAGTTAAAAAAAATGGGTCACTTTTCCCATAATTTAATCAATTGATAATTGACGTACTAAATTTATTTCACTCTTAACAATTCGTTGAAGATTTCACCTAAAGTTTGTGATTTATACGCGTGGCGCATGAAGTAAAATTTCGAGTTTAGAAAAGCCTGAAAATTTGGATTTGCAGGGGCGCGACTCGCTTCGCTCGCGCGCCCCTGCAAATCCAAATTTTCAGGCTTTTCTAAACTCGAAATTTTACTTCATGCTTAGTCTGGGAGTGGAATCCCTCGTTAGGCGATCAATCGGAAACGTATTTTGTAGTAATACTTATGAGATAAAATAAATAGGGTTGATGTTGTTTTATTTTATCGTTCAAACGTTGAAAAAATTGAATAGAATTTTTTTTTCGCAAAATTGCTAAAGTTAAAAATGATCAGAAATCATTCAAATAAATGGAATTTATTTCATTAAAAAATTGACTAATATAATACATATATACACAAATAAAACACATTCAGTTTAAAAGTGAGAAACTAACTTTGTTGAAACTACAGTCACTTAATAAAGTCTCTATTATTATCCAATATAATGGGTGTTTCACCTAAAACTCCCCAGACTAATTAACAAGATTTATGTATTTTATTTAAGTAAGGTTTTCTTTCAAATCAGCTAAAAAGTTTGAACCTCTTTTATAACTTATTTTTCAACAATTAGATAAATAAATGTTAACTAGAATTAAGTTATATTCTTGTTAATATTAGTGTTTTATAATTTTCAATGTATTTTAAGTTATGTATGCTAATTTTGAGAACTTGTACTACTTTAAATACGAGTATTAAAGATTCTTGAAAATATAATCATTGGTTATAACTTAGATATAAAGAATGCAATTTAAAATATGCATACAATAAAAATGTCTTAAAATATTCCATTGTTTCAGAAAAAGTCACTTCTAAAGTTTTTATCATCGAAACGCATTTTCTCACGCCTCTGACAAGAAATTGTAATTATGAGGTATAAAAATTTTATCTTAGTTTGAAGCCTTGAATAACATCTATTGATTAAAACAAACAAAACCTTAATGGCATTTTTAGTTTCTTGTTAATTATTCTGGGGAGTTTTAGGTGAAACACCCTGTACATTTAAGAATTTCTTTATTTTCGAGAATATATAAATAAAATCTCATTCAATGCCATGAAACGAGAGGACACACTTTTATATTATATTTCTATACTATATAACTCCCTACAGACATTTCTTCCACTTTCCCAGTCTGGAAACTCAATATTTTAATACATTTAACATTCGAGACGCTTCTAAAAGAAAACACAACCCTCCCGTGGGAACCAACATCCACATTTATTCGAGTAACTCAAGACTCCTCCAACAATACCCCAGAAAACACCCTATTAATTGAAAATAAAAATTATCCCCCCTATTCTACATCATCACAAGTGAAGGTCCTCACATCTTTTATTCATGAGAGCCCTTCCGATATCCCATTTTGACAGATATATCAAGCGCTCCCCTTCTCTATCTCCATCTCTCTCTTTCCCCATCAAAGTGTTGTATAAATGATCGAACGTTATCATCACTTAAATAGATGCCGACTTAGCCCTTATCTCTGCGATCCAGAAGACGGAGGTCGTCTCGCGGCAATATCCATCATATTCTCAACACTATGCGCATTTATTCGCACTTTCCACCGTCGGTGTAAATTCTTGGGCTCGAGACTGGGGAGATGAATTGCATCCGGGAATTATTAATCATGGTATTTTTTTGTAATTAAGCGGGGATTTGTGGATGGGCGTGAGAGGATTTATCACGAGCTAGGGGTGGTTGAATTATTACGTGTTGAAATCTTTGTTGGATAGCGATAAATTAAAAAAACAAGATTGTGTGTGCTGAGATTAATTAATTAATCATGCATATTGCAAATTAAAAACTACTTGAATTTTAGAGAATAGGCTTACTTTTTTTTAGTTTGCAAAGTTTTGAACATAATGTATAACATTACAATAATGTTCGTATAAACTGCAAATATGAAGTCCTGATTAATTATTAATCAGTTAGAAATACACCTAAAAATACTTTTTTTAAAATAAGTAATATAAAAATATTTAATAGTAGAACTTTGATAAAAATACTTGGTTTGTTTCACTCATTTATTTTTATGTTTACTCCAACTAGTTTCGACCATAGGTCATTATCAAGGGATATAAACTTAAAATAAATCAGTGAAACAAACCAAGTGTTTTAATCAAGGTTCTACTATTAATTTAATATGTTTTACCACAGGTTAAGTAAGAAATTAATTAAAAAAATATTTAAATAACAAAATTTACATCGCAGCTTTTATGGACGAGTTGTGACTGAATAAAGATCTTTGATGTAATAATAAATATTTTGATTTCATAAGAAAATATGATTATTTCAAATAAATTGCAGCTTTTATGGACGAGTTGTGACTGAATAAAGTTCTTTGATGTAATAATAAATATTTTGATTTCATAAGAAAATATGATTATTTCAAATAAATTAATTTCTACAGCAAACGTTTTCCTTACTAAAATATTTCTATTAAATTTTTATTAGCTCAGAATATTATAGAGTTTTCATACTACATGCGCTTTTTTGTGGATATTTTTTTGTAGGTAGGAATGCAAATAGGATTATCGGAACGGAGCCCTTCAGAAACAAATAAGGGCCGTACGTTATTCCTCGTGACTGGTGCCATAAATCCACCATAAACTTTTACTATTCCTCCAGGGCAACATATTGAACGGTGACTGTCCCTTTTCCCATTATTCCCCAAACACGAAATTGTTTATTGCCAAAAGAGCTTTTATTTATGAGACTCGCGTGGGTCGTGTATACTCTTTCATCCCCCTTTTTAATTAATCACAGTTTTACACAGATTTATCGACACTACGTTAATATATATAATAATTGACATTTTTCAGGATTAAAACTGTTTGACATATTTTTGTATCGTGCCCCTCCGTGTTAAAAATCCTAGGTACGTACTTGAACTCTACTCATTTCAGCTCTGGATAAGCATTCAATTCAATGCATGACACAGATCCTAAACAATTCTAAAGACCGCCCAGCAAACCAAATCTTATAATATACAGGGTGTCCTGGGAGGAATCTGCCACACTTCAGGGGTTTATTAGGTCATTTTAAGCAAAAAAGTTATATCAACATAGTTCCTATTAGGAAAGGTTAGTAAATTATGGCTTGTTGAAGAAAACTATTCAAAATTGTAAGTAGTAAGCATTAAAAAGCATTGTTTCGCAATTATTTGTATTGCGAAAACCCAACTGGTAATTGTGATTATTTTAAACACGCCTAAACGTTTATTAATGAATAATATGCAGATATTCATTTTATTTACGTCTTTTATAATAGTAACGCTAGGGCTGCCGTGCTGGAGTATCATCGGTCTTTCCTACATCGTAATACAGTATCAAATCGACAGATATTTATCGACACATCATTAAAAAAGCCGCAAATAAAATTAATATCTACATTTTCTTCATTGGTAAACGTTAAAGGGATGTTTAAAATAATCTTATTTGCTAGTTAGACTAACTTAAAAGTTACAGCAAAACAAATAGTTGCGCCTGAATGCTTTTCAAAGCCTACTCAGTACAATTTTTAACAGATTTATTCAACAAACCATAATTCACTAACTTTTCCGAATCAGACCTATTTTTATGTATCTTCTTTTGCTTAAAATGATCTATATAATACACCCCTGAAGTTTGGCATATTCCTCCCGGGAATAAAGAGTTCAATTTGAAGCATTAAACGAGTGTTTTCCACTCCCAGACTAAGCATGAAGTAAAATTTCGAGTTTAGAAAAGCCCCGTGAACAACCCGAGACAAATTTTCTGGGCTTTTCTAAACTCGAAATTTTACTTCATGCGCCACGCGTATAAAACACTGATTTCAAGTGAGGTTCAAATATACATAAAGTTTACAATATTTTAGCGTTTTATACGCGTGGCGCATGAAGTAAAATATCGAGTTTAGAAAAGCCCAGAAAATTTGTCTTGGGTCTCGACAAATTTTCACTTCATGCTTAGTCTGAGAGTGGAAAACACTCGTTTGGTAATACATAAAAATGGGACTTTTGTAATACAGAACATAGCTTTGTTTATTTGTTAGTATACAGTTATAATAACATTTAATGCATTAACTACTTAGTGCCAAAAATTGCCCTAAGTATATTATTCGGGGATTTTTTTCTTTTAGGTATACATATCACGATTTTTCGTTGTAAATTTTCAGGCATTCGTTGTTTTCAATTTAATGCCTCTAACAAGTGTTTCAAATCCCAGATTAAGCATGAAGTAAAATATCGAGTTTAGAAAAGCCTGAAAATTTGGTTTGGTCGCGTAGCGCGAAACGCGGAGCGACAAACCAAATTTTCAGGCTTTTCTAAACTCGAAATTTTACTTCATGCGCCACGCGTATAAGACACTGATTTCAAGTGAGGTTCAAATATACATAAAGTTTACAATAGTTTAGTGTTTTATACGCGTGGCGCATGAAGTAAAATTTCGAGTTTAGAAAAGCCCAGAAAATTTGTCTCGGGTCGCTGCGCGACCCTCGACAAATTTTCACGGGGCTTTTCTAAACTCGAAATTTTACTTCATGCTTAGTTTGGGAGTGGAAAACACTCGTTTGGTAATACATAAAAATGGGATTTTTTTAATGCAGAACATAGCTTTGTTTATTTGTTAGTATACAGTTTAAATAACATTTAATGCATTAACTATTTAGTGCCAAAAATTGCCCTAAGTATATTATTCGGGGATTTTTTTCTTTTAGGTATACATATCACGATTTTTCGATGTAAATTTTCAGGCATTCGTTGTTTTCAATTTAGAGCCTCTAACAAGTGTTTCAAATCCCAGATTAAGCATGAAGTAAAATTTCGAGTTTAGAATAGCCTGAAAATTTGGTTTGGTCGCGTAGCGCGGAGCGACCATACCAAATTTTCAGGCTTTTCTAAACTCGAAATTTTACTTCATGCACCACGCGTATATAACACTGATTTCAAGTGAGGTTCAAATATACATAAAGTTTACAATATTTTAGTGTTTTATACGCGTGGCGCATGAAGTAAAATTTCGAGTTTAGAAAAGCCCAGAAAATTTGTCTCGGGTCGCTGCGCGACCCTCGACAAATTTTCACGGGGCTTTTCTAAACTCGAAATTTTACTTCATGCTTAGTTTGGGAGTGGAAAACACTCGTTTGGTAATACATAAAAATGGGATTTTTTTAATGCAGAACATAGCTTTGTTTATTTGTTAGTATACAGTTTAAATAACATTTAATGCATTAACTATTTAGTGCCAAAAATTGCCCTAAGTATATTATTCGGGGATTTTTTTCTTTTAGGTATACATATCACGATTTTTCGATGTAAATTTTCAGGCATTCGTTGTTTTCAATTTAGAGCCTCTAACAAGTGTTTCAAATCCCAGATTAAGCATGAAGTAAAATTTCGAGTTTAGAATAGCCTGAAAATTTGGTTTGGTCGCGTAGCGCGGAGCGACCATACCAAATTTTCAGGCTTTTCTAAACTCGAAATTTTACTTCATGCACCACGCGTATATAACACTGATTTCAAGTGAGGTTCAAATATACATAAAGTTTACAATATTTTAGTGTTTTATACGCGTGGCGCATGAAGTAAAATTTCGAGTTTAGAAAAGCCCAGAAAATTTGTCTTGGGTCGCTGCGCGACCCTCGACAAAGTAAAATTTCGAGTTTAGAAAAGCCCAGAAAATTTGTCTCGGGACCCTTGACAAATTTTCACGGGGCTTTTCTAAACTCGAAATTTTACTTCATGCTTAGTCTGGAAGTGGAAAACACTCGTTTAAAGATTCAAATTAATCCCTTACAAAAAAAACAACGAATAACTAATGGTTTAAAGAAAATAAGCTAAATTTATAATACGTATATCTTAATGCAAAACTCCCTATACATCAAAGAAATGTCATTTGGCTGTACGGTAAGCAATCAGCTGTTCAGCTGTCAGCACGTAATGTACTTGTCAAAGCTATTAGGTACATGTGTACGTAATGTCAATCATACTTGTCAAGATGACAGTGTGGTATGATGCGGTTACTAGATATATAATATTTCTAAGATATTACATAAATATTATGTATACAGGATCATATTATTTATGTAATATCTTAGAAATATTATATATCTAGAGAAAATCAAAAGCAAATAGAGAGATAAATGTTTGCAATTTTTAAATTTAAATGTATACCCTTAAATTTACCTAATAATTAATTATTATTAAAAACTATATCGTCGTTGTTTTGATGGAACCTGCAATGTGAGTTAAACACACGTTTTCAGGAAACACAAAATATTGTTTAAAAATAAAATTGTTAAGTAGTTTTTCTCACATAGGAGAATATATTTGAAGCAAATGTCTTTTACGAGTTAACTTTACTACATAGGAGATTGTATGAACTCATCGGTCTGATAACGTAGAGTCCCTGGATACCAAAACCATATTTTGTAAAAAAAATGTCACGTAGGAGGTTTCATCACAACGAGGACGAAATATTTTTTTTTGCCTTAGTAGCTATGACCATTAATCTATATATAATGTTTTTTTAACTAATTCTATATCGAAATTACATCTAGGACGCCACAACACATTCACACTACAACCATGGACCCGGATGGAATAATTTATTATTCATAAATGATTCCACCGGACAGGACTCGAACCCGCGACCTCTGGGTATGTGAGCAGGGTCTCTATCCACTCAGCCACCGAGGCCCCATAACGACGATATAACTTGTATCTATAATTCTTCAATAATATCACTATAGTTCTTATATAATAATTTATATAATATACAAGGTGGCCAGAAAAGGTGTGATAATCTTCAGGTAGAGTGGTTCATTGATTAATTTCAAGCAGAAAATTTAAGTAAAAAAATATTGTATTGTGGCTTATAACTTCTCACGAGCAAATTTAAAGAAATGTAAATTTGGCAATCAAACAAGTGTTTAATTTAATAATAATCATAAATTTAACAAATCTACAAAAATTAATATTTGAAGTATACATCAAAAATGAAAGATTAAAGTAAATGTTTAAATTGATAACCATCCGTTTCTAAGCAGATCTGGAGCCGTCGTGGGATAGAATTAATTACTCGGAGCAACATCTCTTCAGTAATTAATTCCACTGCAACACGAATTCTATTCATGACGTCTACATTGTCCACTGAAGGTGTTGCATACACCTTTTCTTTGAAAAATCCCCAAACGAAAAAATCAAGTGGATTCATATCCGGCGACCTTGTTGGCTATAGTATGGGTCCATTGCGCCCAATCCATCTATTTGGAAAATGTTCGTCCAACCATTCTCTTGAAATTCTTGCTGTATGAGGTGGTGCACTATCATGCATGTTCAGCATGTTGTTTACTAAATTTAGTGGAACATTCTCCAAAACTTCTTCTAAAATATTTACATAATTTAAGGCATTTAATCTTTGATGAATAAAAAAAGGCCCAATTACACGTAAATTTAGAATACCAAGCCAGACAACTGAAAATTTCCTTTGATGTCCCATTTCTCTAACCGCCCGAGGATTTTCTTCTGCCCAAAAGTGATAATTATGACAATTAAATACCCCATCTCTAGTGAATGTACATTCATCACTCCAAAGAATTTTAAATAAAAAAATTGGTTCTTCCCGACATACGTCTACGCTCGTTATCATTTTCATACAGTGGTTGAACTTTTCTTGCATGAAATGGACGCATTCGATTTTCTTTCAATACTGCATGGACTGTTGTTTTACTGGGGACATTTAACTGTTGAGCTATTTGTCTCGTACTAATATTGGGATCTTCTTGAACTGCATTCAATATCTGTTCTTCTAGGTGAACAGTGCGACATTCCCTAGGTCTCCCTCCATCTATGTTATTATAAACGAACGACCCAAAAGTACGTAGCCTTTGGTTTAATTTTCTAAACGTATTTACGCAGGGCTGTTGGCGATTTGGATATCTTCTTTGGTACTCATCTTTGGCACTAGTTGCATTACCATTGCAGAATCCAAATATCATGTACATATCTGCATACTCGTTGAATGTGTACATCTTCAAAAAGTATGATGAACTTATACAAACTTACACAAATAAATTATGACAAGTATATGTCAAAGTCAAGTGAAATTTAATAAGGTTACATATGAAAATACATAGTTGCCAGGTCTATTTTTATTAAAAAAATGCTTCTGAAGAAGTTATTAATTTGTTAAAGTTTTCAATTTATTTATCACCTATGTCATTTAAATTTTACAAATGTGTAATTGATTGTAAGTTCTATTGATTTTTTCCAAAATAATAGAAAATAACACTAATTTCCAGAGATACGTTTAATATTTTAACGACCTCGTGAGATGTTACGAAGAAGATTACAACATTTTTTTATTTAGATTTTTTATCCAAAATTAATCAACGAATCACACTACCTGAAGATTATCACACCTTTTCTGGCCACCTTGTATATATAATAATTTAGATTCTAACTCATAAGTAATGTTCTTGTATTGTTGTATTATTGTATTTTTTATTATATATGTTATTTTTTCTATGTAATTGGCCACCCGTAAGAATAAATAAATAAATAATATATCTATGATTCTTTTGATTTAATTAGACGGTATTACTTTTTTGTTCAATAAAACTGCATCAATGCAAAAAGTGTGATTTAAAAACCTGTTCATCATATATTCCTTCAAGATTCCATCCTACAAATTTAACAACTGTAATTACTAAATATTTTATCATAATGAAGTTTTATAAACATTATAATATATTCCAAAACTTTTCAAAAAATCTGAATTTTTCGAGATGCCTCTGATGAATATTGAATTACTGAAAAGTTTACCTCTTCTCACTCTGTATTCACATTGTCGGGAAAGCGAATAAAGGCAGCCGTGGGGGAAGTTAGAAAAATTCAGGTCAGCGACGAATATTTTTTTATTTCTCGTCCGAGCAATTGCGGCAAACATTTCTGTGAAAAGGGAGCGCCTACGTGCACCTTCTACAAATCGCTGACGTCCCTCCAGTCCGACGAATTTGCATTTAGTTTCGGGCCCAATACACCGCAAATAATTTATGCTAACCTAAGGCAATTCCATAAATAAATACGCGGACCCTTGTAAATTAAACATAAAAATAAAATTAAAAAAAACGAATTCAGAGAAAGAAAAAGAGAAACATTTTAGTGAATGAAATTAAGGAAGCGTGTATTGAATTAAAAATATTTCGTTTGGTAGTACATAAAAATGGGAACTTTTTAATACAAAACATAGCTTTGTTTATTTGTTAGTATACAGTTTTTCTAACATATATTGCATTAACCATCTAGTGCCAAAAATTGCCCTAAGTATATTATTCAGGGATTTTTTCTTTAGGGTATACATATCACGATTTTTCGATGTAAATTTTCAGGCATTCGTTGTTTAATTAAAAACGTTCAATTTGAAGAATCTAACAATTGTTTCAAATCCCAGATTAAGCATGAAGTAAAATTTCGAGTTTAGAAAAGCCTGAAAATTTGGTTTGGTCGCGCAGCGCGAAGCGCGGAGCGACCAAACCAAATTTTCAGGCTTTTCTAAACTCGAAATTTTACTTCATGCGCCACGCGTATAAAACACTGATTTCAAACAAAGTTTACTCGTTCGTAATATTTCAGTGCTTTCAGTGTTTAATACGCGTGGCGCATGAAGTAAAATTTCGAGTTTAGAAAAGCCTGAAAATTTGGTTTGGCCGCGTAGCGCTTCGCTAAATTTTTAGGCTTTTCTAAACTCGAAATTTTACTTAATGCTTAGTTTGGGAGTGGAAAACACTCGTTTTAAGCTTCAAAGTGAACTCTTTAAAAAGAAGCGTGTGCATATGTATACCGAATAGAAAATTCCCTGTATGTATTCTTAAAAGAAAAATTCCCTGTATTAACAGATTAATCCGATAACTATTTGCCAAATCTACTAAATGCGCATTCGATTCAGCTAACATTTTCGTCTAAGCTTACACAAAATCAACATAAATGCATCATTTAATTTTGTAAATACTTGAACTATTTAGTAGAAATGGAAATTGGACTTATACCACTTAAACTCACATTTTAAACGATTGTGCACATTAATTAAAATGATTTGTAGCTGGATTTTTGCAGATTTAGTTTTACAAAGCCATTATCAAAATGTGACGTTTAACCTTAAATTTTTAAAGCTGCATACCGGAACATACATTTTCGCATGCTCCATCTAAAAACCATAGCAGACATATTGTAAGGTTCTGTCTCTTTTCGCACACGTTATTACATCAAACTATTTTCGTATTACATGTATTAGTGCGGAAAGCACTACAAATCAAAGAAACCGTGGGACACCTCTCGTGAATCGTACCTTAATAATTTCCTGAAATTACAGAGAAAATGAAAAACAATAATATAAACATGCACTGAAATAAAAATATACGTTTGGATGTAAAAAATACAAATGAAACCTTTGTTTTTTTTATCATACAATTTGTGGAAAACTGAGTGCATTAATTACCTGAAATCACAACGGTTTTGTGTTCGTTAATGCTGTACAACATAAATCAGGTTCAACAAGGAAATCCCTTGAGGTACGGTAGCCCGTATCAAGAAGGCTAAACGCTCGGACCGTTAATTATAAGTAAAGATATATAGTCACAGTGTTCTGACCTTAATTACGACCTATTTTCGACCCCTTTTGGGAATAGATTATTTCCGGCCAAGTCAGAGAAGATGTATTTTCACATCTCAATAGTTCATTTCAGTACGGAAACACGATTAAAGAAAAATAATCCCTTAATAAAAATAAAATACGACAAATACTTACAACAAAAATATTCAATACGTTCTTAAATTAACAGTTTCTATTTTATAGGCAGACGAAGCGAATTTTCCAGGTTACTATGCTGTCCATCCGGTCCTGGCTGAAATATTGTAAAGTTCAAAATATACTGCTAATTCACAAATATCAGATTTTATGTTTGACTTCACGTTAATAAATTTTACAAATGTCCTTTTAACTAATTCAAACAATAACCTATAAGAGACGTTAATTATTTTAACACTAATGTAAAACTCGATATTGATTTATAGCAGACGTCACAAATATTGACAATCTTTTAATTTGAAGCTTTCAACAAGTGTTCCAATTTTTAATTAAGCATGAAGTAAAATTTCGAGTTTAGAAAAGCCTGATAATGTGCTTTGGTCGCGTAGCGAAGCGACCAAACCAAATATTGAGGCTATTCTAAACTCGAAATTTTACTTCTTGCGCCACTCGTATAAAGCACTGAAATACTGTGAAATTAAAAATATTCTGCTAAACCGCGACTAAACCAAACTTTCAGGCTTTTCTAAACTCGAAATTTTACTTCATGCTTAACCAGGGAGTGGAAAACACTCTTTTTAATCTTCAAATTGAACTCTTTAAATAAAAGGATATGCATATGTATACTTAAACGAAAAATTCACTGTATGTATAAATAATTTGAATTGCATAAGCTGCCACTGCTGTTAAGTACATATATCCCGATTTGTAAATATTCAGACATTCGTATGTAAATAATACTGTTATTATTAAATATTTTAAATTTTATAACACGATTTAGCTCTATATAATTGTAAATTAAGTTAAGTAATTTTTGAAAGACAACCAAAAATGCAGTTAAATTATCTAATGAAAGCTTTTAATATATTCTGCTTACAACAACCATTTTATATTTATATATTGCGTTTAACATTCAATCCGCAACTTATTTAACCGAGATACTCAAATTAAATGCAAACGACTCGAACAAATTCCCCGGTCTTAGCATTCAGCATTCTTCTCCGCCCTAACGATTACGATAATTGCTCACTCCGGTGATAACACAATTAAACTCCACAAAACCCATCCTCTTATCCTCCAAGGGATAGGGGTTGATTTTTCGAATTACTATTGTTTGTAAGTGGTAATTTTCATCAATCCCCCGACACACACACGCGCGCCCTTTCAAAAGAAAGGAGAAAAAGGCAATTCCAACCTATAGCATCTGCCAATACTATAGCTAGAGGATTTCAGGGGTAAAATCCCAACAGGGATGTTCTAAAACTTAAGGTAAAACTGTTCTCTGTTGCTGATTGCGATATAAAGATTACTTGATGGTGAAATAATGATGATGTTGATGTGGAATTTCTTATCTGAAGTGTATTGATTCGGTTGAGAATGACAAATTAGGTTGGGGAAAAAATGGGGGTTGATAGTTGCTAACGGAAGCACGTCGTCGTTTGCGGAGGAAATCTTCGATCAGACACGTTCGTCAACGAAATAAGTTTCATTGCGAGAATCGAACGCGATTCCCGTCAAATACACTTCCAAGCATTTTGTTTTTTCTCGCACCCCTTTATTAAACTTTGAAATTGAACGTCGAACTGTTTCCATTTTGCTTTTTGTTGTTTTTTGCTAAAAATAACTGACAAAGAATTATTACTTTAAATATATAGGAAGATTTTCTTTTAAGAGTCCCGATGTAAATTTTGAGGCATTTTTTATTTTTTAAATACTTGAATTTGAAACTGTGGATTTAAAAAAAGGCCAAAAATTTGGATTGGCTGGAGCGAAGCAAAGCGTATTTAAATATAATTTGTTTTGAAATGAAGTACTATTTTTTTGCTACAATATTAAATTAGTGTGTAAATTACACGAATTCAAATTGAATTCGAGAAATGTTTACCCTAAAGTGTTGGATTTTTCTGAAGAAGCATGCATATGATATAGATAAGAGATCTATAAAAACTAGTGCATTTATGAAGTTGATTGTAAATATGTACATATTATTATGCAAATTGCGATTATTATTATTAATTATTTTGATTTCCAATAAATTAAGCTAGTCTTTCCAGCCTTACCGGAACCTACTGTTACATTAAGACTTATCGATGTCGTAAATTCAAGTATAATGAATTTACTTTAACAATTTATCAATATTCGCACTAATCTTTAAAAAATCGCTACCAAATGCGCACATATGCAACCCAGTATACATATTAGTTTCAACAATTGATAATGCATATCGCAACAAAATGCACGCCTATACCGTGCCTTAATTAAACACAGTGGCGACAACTCCCTGTCATCCGCCATGATAAGGCAATATTAATCAAGATAATAGGTTATAATACAAACATCTGATTTTCACAGCGCGTGTTGTCATCTTTCACTTGAAGCGTCATCCATGGGCCTCGGGAGCTAATTCCTTAATTTTTAAATAGGAACATATAATAATTAATACCTCAAATTGCCGTGTTTAGGTTGATTCTACTTACCTTTGCGAATTTTCGAGATACGATTTTGGGGTAAGTGAAATAAAGCAGACCTTAAGACGGAATTGCTGTGACCAACTTTAAACCTCATAGCTACGCCGCTGTTTGCCTGCCATTTTGGGTCAGAATTACTAACAACCATTAAACAAAAATATTAGTAATGTGCCCGTTCATCAGAGACAACAGTTGGGAGTTTACTGCCAACTGTTAGGGAATCCTCTGATGACCGGATTGTTAATCGTGAAATTATACGAAATAGAACGACCGGAGTACAGTTCATTAGTTACCAACATACATCACAAACTAATCTAAACATGTTGAATGCTGAACATTTTGATGAACATTGTCGTCACTGTATTTAATCAAGGCACTGTACGCGCCTATGCAACCCGGTATACAAATAGTTTTGACCATTATTAATAGATGTCGCCACAAAACGCATATTTATGCAACCCAATATACACAATAGTTTTAACAATAGATAATAGATGTCGTCACAAAACACTACTTATGCAACCCAGTATACCCAATAGTTTTGACAGTGGATAATAGATGTCGCTGCACTGTGAGCATCTATGCAACCCAATGTACATTTAAATTTAACAATATCGTTAATAGATGTCGCTGTACTGTTTCTCTTTGCTATATGCAATCCAACATACTCGTTAGTTTTCTTAAATTGCAATAGATGTCGCCGTTGAAATAGTTTAGGAATTGTGTCAAAAGATGGCTCAGAATGTTTTGATAATTGAACAGAATCCAGCTTCCCGGTTACACTCCCGCAAGATCAAAACTTGATGAGTTGGAAGTGTGAAGAATTCGTAGCGCGAAACTCGAGGGGCTAATCGAATCGCCAACGAACACGTCAAGCAAATCGGTGAGTTTAATTAGCCCTGACTGAAAATACGAATCAAGAATTAATTAAGGTTATACAACAAAACAATCTAGAATCAAAAATAAAACAAGTGCACACAGTACACCCACACTTATATGTTTTCTTTTTTTTGGGAAAAATCAAGTTACAAACACTGCATGCAGGTTTGCTTATATTTAAGTACATGTAATCGTAAATCATCTATAAATAAATTTCAATGGGTGCTTAAATCGAACAGAAAACAATTATTTATTTCGATGTAGATGTAAAGTTGGAATTTTCTAGAGCATGTGTGTGTGTGTGGTAAATTAATCAAGGCTTAAGTGAACTGTGGGTGTTAATCAAATCAAGCGGGCTTAATTTAATTAATCAACACTTTTGTTTTAACAGCTGGTGAAAATGCAGGCGTTTCACTGTACGGTTTTTCTCCTGCTGGTCATATCCACTTTGGCTGTGCCGAAACCGGACGAGAAGAAGGATCGAGTGATCGACAGGGATTTGAATACGCAGGAGCATTACCATGACGAACATCACAATGCTAAATACGATCACGAGGCTTTCCTCGGGGAGGAGGCCAAGACGTTTGATCAGCTGCCGCCGGAAGAGAGTAAAAGGAGATTAAGGTAATTAACAGTTTGATCAGCAGGTTATCTTTGATTATGGAAGGGATTGTTTTGGTCTTCCGGTTTAAAAGTAGGTCGTAGTTCAAGTGTCAATGAACGGAATGGTCTGCAATATACTGGAGTTGTGTAATGATTTCATTTATTGAGAACATTTTTCATTATAATGTGCAGATGCCATATTAGAATGTAACACTTAGTAGTAAATTGGATTAATCTACTTGCCATATTTTTATCTAAATTAAATTTAATAATATTTAATACTGTTTGTCATTTATAAAATATTAATATGTAATTATAAAAATGTATATAAAAATCAAAAGAAATATCAAGATAAAATATTTCAAATCTTCAAAAACAAGATTTTTTCTAGAAAATTGGTCTTCATAAATGTTCATGCTTGAAGTTCTGCTGTGCATTGTTAAACGTTTGATGTAACTGAGTCTTAAAAGATCTGATGCAATCGATAAGTTTTTAGTCTTTTATTTGTATAATGCAGGGGTAACTATGTTCTGTAGGCAGTTAAATTGTGCATACACTTAATGCTTATAAAATTAAATGGATCTTGGCCCACTCAAATATGTATAATTGTATATGTCACAAAGAAAAAAGTTTGGAGACCTCTGAGGTGTTTACAAAAATTTAATCTGATCAGTTCAAGCTACAAGCATCACATAAACAAACTTTCAAAAAGGTGGAGAGATAGCGTAAAACATCTCAAGGAACTCCCTAAAAAGCTGGAAAAACGGGCTACCAGCCTAATTCAAGAAGATAAAGAAGTGTTAAAAATCCAATCGGATACCGTTAGAAAAATGATTAGATAACTAAAAACTAACTATGGTTGCTCTGTAGGCTTGACAGGGTTACTGAAGACAAAGATTATGTTTTAGTGATTCTGTTTATTAATTAAAATTGCAATCCAAACAATCTGAATAATCTGATAGGTAATCGAACTGATCTGATTCGATTTAATTGTTGTAAATGTCTGTGGTGCAGTATAACGAATCACCTAGATTTATTGCACTTAAACAAGATTTTTTTCTGGAAATCTGTACAATTCATAAATGAGAAATGTGTTATCTATCATCCCAATGTTGTCTATTATCTCTTTAGGCTTATCAATTTACACATCCCCTATTTTTGGATACTTATCAGAAATGGGTTTTTGTAAAATTCTAGATAACATACATTAACATTCATCATTTTGATACATTTCTTTTAAGTATACAAATGTCTAATTCTATTTTTAACTGTTTCCTGTCTATGCAATGGGTATTAATATGGTTGATGATAATCATGTGGTTATATTAACTTTACCACAGCCTACAATTCAGAAAATGTACTTGTAGTTTATTTACTTTAAATTTGTGATGTAATGATGATGTTACTACTTGCTGGTTAGTGAAGAATTGCGTTCATAACAAATAAATGTGTCCACCCAATTTGATTTATTTTAAGGAAAATAAACTACCAATGTTTATTGTTTTTTTTTTATTATTTATAAAAACTACAGTTTTGCAGGTTTTTTATTTTAGAATTTAACAAAATTACAAACGTAGTTGCCTTAAATTTAGAGCAAATCATTTCAAAAGTCATATTTCTACAACTTGTAGTTTGAAATTCTGGTAAATTCTAGAATAAATAATCTTAAGAAAACTCAACCACATAGTTGATTGTTGTAAATAAATTTGTTTAAAATAAATCTAATCAGGACTTTTTACATGTGGTATATAGTTTACAGTCAATTTTGCAATCATTAATGTGTTGTTGATAATTGAAATATTGATAACAGTTAGCTGGTCAGTATTTTCCATATTTCGAGTGACTGAAATTTCACTCCTAGCTGTTAAATAACATTTTTCTTGATTTTATCTTAAACAAACTTTGATCAATTTTGAAATTATTTCCAGGTTTTTTAAATAAAAATGGCATTGAAATAATGAATATTTTTTTGACAAACTTGTTCACATTTTAACAAACATATTTTGATTGCATATACGAAAGCAACAAGCGTAGATTTGGTAAAATTTATTAACGTGAGGTCAAACATAAGTAGTACTTATATTTTGAACATACGGTATTTTGCGCCGGCAAGTCAAAATTTTAAGAGTTTTCTAAACTTGAAATTTTATTTTATGCTTAATCAAGGAGTGAAACTCTTGTTAGAAACTTCAAATTGAATACTTTTACAAAATTACAACCAATCCATAAAATGTTCAGTCTGTACATTTTGATATGTATATAAACGAAAAATCTCGTATCAATGTTAAGTACTGATTATTATATTTTTCTGCAGCTTAATCGTTGATAAAATCGACAACGACAAAGATGGAATCGTATCCCATGAAGAATTAAAAGACTGGATTCGCTTCACACAAAAACGCTACATAATGGAAGACGTGGAGCGCCAGTGGCGCCAGCACAACCCCGACGACAAAGACACGATCTCGTGGGAGTCCTACAAGAAAATGGTTTACGGCTTCCTGGACCACATGGACCCCGCTGAGGCCGAAAAGGATGATGAGGGCTTCTCCTACAAAGCGATGATGAAGCGCGACCGGCGACGCTGGGCGACCGCCGACGGAGACGGCGACGACAACTTAACCAAAGCCGAATTCGCCACGTTCCTCCACCCAGAAGACAGCGAACACATGCGAGACATCGTCGTGATTGAAACAATGGAGGATATTGATAAAGACGGCGACGGGAAAATTTCGTTGGGCGAATACATCGGGGATATGTATAAAAGCGATGAGGGCGACGAGGAGCCGGAATGGGTAAAGAACGAACGGGATCAGTTTAAAATTTACCGAGACAAAGATGGGGATGGTTTTATGGACCAAGAGGAGGTGAAAACGTGGATTTTACCACCGGATTTCGATCACGCGGAAGCCGAATCCAGACATCTGATTTACGAAGCGGACTCAGACGCCGATCAGCAATTAACGAAAGAGGAAATATTGAACAAGTATGATTTATTCGTAGGTTCGCAAGCGACGGATTTCGGCGAGGCTTTAGTCAGACACGATGAGTTTTAAGTAATAAAACAAAAAGTATTTAATAAAAAAAAAGAAATATGTCATTAAAGGTAAAAGTCATTACGTGCTGTCGTCACCTCCTCTTGATCCAATAACTTCAATGTTCTCAATAAATAGAATCAGTATGTACATAATACTTATTGAATAGTATTTGCTATTGACGTATTTTAATGAATAAATTCATTAAGTGCTATAAATGAATGTACTTAATGGTTATTACCTTTAAACATGTTATCATGGCCAAAAATTAATGCTAAGTATTCTTTCTTGCATGAGGATTTAATTTATATAATTTCGAGGGTGTTTCCAGTTTTTTGATTAAAATAGGTACTTAAGTGTCATATAAGCTAAGCCCAGTGTTCAATTGTTTTGTTAGAGAATACAAATTGGAAACACCTTTTTGTATATTTTTTTTATACACAAGGAATTTTTCTTTCAAGTATACACATCCCGATGCATACCTTGTAAATGTTCTAGCATTCGTTGGTTTTATTAAAATGTTCAATTTAAAACTTTTAACGAGTGTTTCCACTCCCAGACTAAGCATGAAGTAAAATTTCGTGTTTAGAAAAGCCTCAAAATTTGGTTTGGTTGCGTAGCGAAGCGGAGCGACCAAACCAAATTTTCAGGCTTTTCTAAACTTGAAATTTTACTTTATGCGCCACACGTATAAACCACTGATTTAAAGTGAAGTTGCTTGTTTGATTGTACATTATTAAATATTACGAATTGTTGTTTTCAATTTACTATAGGAGTTTTTGTTTTAATTAAACTTTTATTTTAAAAGCGCAAGATCTGGTTAGACGAAATAAACATTTGTAAACAAAAGTAAGATCAACTCGAGGAGTATATTTTATACTACACAATATATCAGTGTTAATATGCATGGTGCATGAAGTAAAATTTCGAGTTTAGAATGATAATAATGATAATTAGGTTAGGTTGCTACGCGACCTAACCAAATTTTCAGTCTTTTCTAAATTCGAAATTTTACTTCATGCTTAATCAGGGAATGGAAACACTAGTTAAAACTTTAAAAATGAACACTTTTCAAAAACTAACGAATGCCTGAAAATGTACAGAGTACACATTAGCATATGTATACCCTCGGAAAAATTCCCTGTGCGTACTAGACTTACAATTTTCCTGAGAAGTGCTTCTTTTGAAGGCGTTGATGTGTTCAAGTAGCGAATCCAGGGTTAATCTTTGAATTTTTCGATCAACAAATATATTCTATTTTTTTGACACTTTCACTGGTCAGAAAACGAGGAATCTCATATTATAAGAATAACATATTTATTAATATACTTCTTAACTAATGTCAGAAATATAAAACTGCAGTGAATGTTTTTGAGAAAATAAAATATCGTGCCTTCAAAAATAGGGTAGGCCCAACAATTAAAAAACGCATTTTTGCAGTTGCTGATGCAACCAATGAAATTTGGTAAATTTTCAGTACAAATATTATTGGTTGATTAGGTGATAGAATGCCACTGCGATCGTTCAGGATCTGTTTAACCTTTAAATAACGAAAGCGCTTAGTTGCCAATGCCATTAACTCATTCTTTTCTAAGCACAGTACACAAAACATATTTATTTGTCAATTGGAATAGACATTTTCCATATCATAAACATCAATGTCATGTGAATTGATTGATTTTTCATCATGTATAGCTCATTTCATTTAACTACTCAAGAAATTTGAAGAAATGCAAACATATTTGTATATCTGTAGAGTTTATCTGTGCAATTAATTAAGTTATTTTGATAATAACAATGCCATTTCATTCTTATAAATTACTTTTGTTAGTTAAACAAGTCACATGCCTTAATGCCTTAAAAATGTAATTTTTATTTGTACAATGTAAAATATAGCAGAGCATTTTTGCACTAGTTGTAAAAAATTGGTTAAACAAGAAGAATGAAAACTTCTAAAAATTGCAGGTTGAGTATTTTATAATTAAATTACAGCCTACCCTACTTAAGCACTTTTTTGCTAGGCATGATAAATTCAATTGAAATACTACTTGACTGTTCTAATGTTATGAACTTATGTTGGCAATATTATTTCAGATTAAATTGAGGGGAATTTTATACATCTAAAACAAGTCCATTACATTTTGAAACGCTTTATAAAATCCTCTTAGGTAAAATATTGACAACTCTATTGAAGATTAACATGTTCGAAAATATATTAGAAAAATAAGTACTGTTGTAAACATCGAGTGTGCATTGTGAATGTATTATTGTGCTTTAGTTGTCCCATAAAATGTTGAAATTAATCACAAATAGTGAAAAATTGCTGGCAAACTTGCTTATAGGAGTACATTTTCGTAGTAGTTTGAATTAGGGAACTTAGCATTCATAGATTTTCAAAACCAGGCATAGTATTGTAGGTTGTCCTACATCGGTGTTGCATTAACTACTGGAAATTGCATTCTTTTTTAACAAGTACATAAACTATTAGTAAAAACGAGTGGAGCTGCTTACATACTGTGTTGGAAGAACAAATAACAATTGATATTTGTTTTCATTACCACGCGTTTATTTATCATGGATAACAATAAAATAATCATTTTTAAAGGAGAACCTGAGGGTTCTGAGAAAAAATTTAAGATGGTACATCTTACATTTTTTCTCAGAACCCTCAGGTTCTTCTTTGAAGATGATTATTTTATTGTCATCCATGATAAATGAACAGAACAAATATCTATGTTTCTATTTTGCACTGCTATAAAAATATTGCTACATTTTCCTTAAAACATATATTTTAGGGTTATATGTAAAATGTAAACAATTTAAAATTTTTAACTGCTGTGAGATTTCTATCGTATGTTCAATAAAAAATAACCTCTAAAGTGCCATGATTTTATCTTTTTTAAAATTTAAGTTGGCTACACGCTTTAGGAATTGACATATAAAACGTCAAACATAATAATTATAATGTATAATTTCATAGTTTCCAACCTACAATATTTTCCATGGCACTCTAGAGATTTTATTGTATTGAACATACTATACTTGTATCTATGAACACAAAAATATTTTTTATGTTAAAAAACATCGTTTTGAATACCCACAGAAGTAAAAATATTCAATTCAAATGCAGCGAATTACTAGAACATCCAATATATGGCCAAAGCGGCTAATCGACAGTACTCATTCCTCGGTGCAACGCTAGTGCCCTCCCTTATTGGTCATGTTAGTTGTCAATACACGGGCCAACTGAAACAATTAGCTAAAAACATGCTCATACTTACCTGCAAGTAGTTTTTCAATTGAACATATTTTAATAAACAAATGAAGGTATCTATCTTGTATTTTTATACACATAAAAAATATATATATATATATATATATAAAAAATCAAAAAAAAACAAGATCTGTTTATTTTATTCAATCGATTCTTTTTGTATTTGTAGATAAAATCAAATTTTTATTCGAAATAAAGTGTTTTTAACAAAAATGACAACATTTATTTTATTCTCATCGTTTTTTTTTTCTTTCTTTTTTTAATGATATAATATAATATATATAACTATTATATACAGAAATCTCTCTCTCTCTCGTCGCTCACAAACGTAAGAATTTAATTCAAGTACTTATTCGACTATGTTCAGTAAATATAAATAACTTTCGACGTTTTCAACTCAGCGAGATATGTATGATAATAAAGCGGTAAAATTTGTGCATTAAAGCTAAATAACAGAGTAACGGAATAATAGTCTTTTTGTTGTTGTTGTTGTTGAGAGAACTTAATAAATGTAAGAGGAAGTCCGATGATTTTTTTTATTCGTATTCTTTTTACAAGTGAAATCACAAAAATGTTTTTTTTTATGTACAGGTTTTATTTTTGTGTGCTTGAATTTCAATGGTTTTGATTTGAAGAAAACAAGGCTACCTTATTTATAATTATTAATTTGATTTAAAGAAAAAACGGATGGTTTATTTATAATAATCAATTTTGTTTGAAGGTAAAAGTCATTAAGTGCATGGGATGATTTTAACCTTTAAATTGATAATAAATTTAACAGAAATAAATAACATATTAAACGTTCTTCAAATACTAGTAGGCTGCGAGTTAACAAAACAATAAACGAAATTTATTTACAAATTAATAAAACAAAAATTAACATTAACATAGATTGAGGTTCCAATAAAAATACGTATATTAGAATTTCATGGTTTTAAAAACTTTTTGTAACTTTTATACTGACACTTTTTAGTTATAATGTAAGGTAAATTTACTTCAAATATGTATGTTTTTTGCATAGCCTGCTTCTTTTAATGGCTTTTTCTTTAAAAACCAACATTTAAATATTCTTTTAAATATTCTTGATAATTATGAAAAGCAGGGTTCAGAAATATGATATTTTTATATAAATTTCAAAATATCAGATACATATTGATATTTATTCAATATATAATTTATATTATCTATCAATTATACAGGGAGTTTTTCTTTTAAGTATACAAGTTGTAATTACAGCGTATATGCTGTAATTTTCAGGCTTTTCTAAACTCGAAATATTACTTCATGCGCCACGCGTTCAAAGCATTGATTTAAAGTGAAGTTCAGAACATGCTACTAAAGCAGTATACTAAAGATATATATTTTTAACTTCACTTAAAACCAGTGTTTTATACGCGTGGACGTCATATGACGTCATATCTCGAGAAATATGATAGCTGTTGGAAATTACATTTCGTCCTTGAATAGATGAAAACGACTTAACAAATGTATATTAAGACAATTTTTTATCCTATAGTTTAGCCAGAAATCCGGTGTTCCCAAACTTTTGCCTAACCCTGTATATCATTATTAAGGCTCGGATTATATGCAAAATCCATATTTATTATTAAGAGGTATATCAACAAAATTGTAAGTTTTCTATGCATATCTAAAGCTTTTTTATTAAAATAAGCCAAACATTAGATATGCATAAAAAACACAATTTTGTTGATATACCTCTTAATAACAAATATGCATTTTGTATATAATCTGTGTTATCTGATAATATATAATGTAGTTTATAATAGATATCATAAATAGCGTGATATATATCGTCCTAACCCTGATAATAAGTAAAAAAGAAACGTCCATATCTGAAATGTATCACGAAGTGAACGCCTTTAAGATTCAACAATTAAATTATTCTAATAAACAAATCACAGCCATTTTTTAGCAAGATTTTAACAAAAACATGTTTTAGTTCATAATTTTCAATACAAATACGTAAAACAACAATAATTTCTTAACAAAAAAAATTGATCTACTAGTATTCAAAAAAACAATTGAAACTCAGCACACATTATCAGGTGGTCGATACAAGAATATAAAATCCTTGTAAACTTATCAAAGTCATCACCTGAGGGCGTAGAGTGTCAACAGGCCACGAAAATAGTATACAGAAGTTTTTTTTTGTTTCTCATTTCATTTTCTTTTCTTTTTTTCAAAGTATACAGCGGATTATTTCTATATATTACATCAGTATAAATATATGAAAGGAAAACATTTCGACGAAAGAAAATATATTAGATATATTCATATATACAATCATATAACTTATTATTAATAATCAACTGCAAATTAATATTAGTTTGTTTTGTTTTAAATATAATTTGCGGTTCTGCTGATAAATCATTTTTAATTTTATAAGTTTGTGATTGATTTATTAGCAGAACCGTGCATTTTCGTATACTAGATGCAAAGACGTTAAGTCTTAATTAAAAATTAACCGTACATCGTTTATTTGAACTGTTTTTGGCAAGTAGACTAGCACATGTGAGATCCTCTTGAGCACAGTTTTTACTCATCGTCAGTTTTCAAAGTTTTTAAATTTTATTTTGCACACTACAGAGGCACGTTTTTTTCACATCCAATCGATTTTCTGTAACTGTTGTAAAGCCTTACTCATGTGGGTTTGTGGAATGTTGGGATATTGTTGCTGGTAAGGGTTGATGTTCTTCAGAGGAGTCTTGTCTTGTGTGTGCGTCATTGCGGAGGATCGAAGGTTTCAGAGTCTGGGCTGCCGTATCCGCTGGAGCCGTCGTCCCTGCTGTGGCTGGTGGTGGTGGTCGTGGCCGTGGCTGTCGTGTGGCTTCTACTGGGCGGCCGCTGTGGCCCTTGGGCCGAGCTCTTCTCGCTGTAACAGGACGTGGACGTCAGAGTCAGGGCGGTACGGTGACCGTTTAGTGTGTCTCCTGCTGGCTGAAAGAAATCAACCAACTTGTAGGACTATTACACCTTTGCTCGCGTTGATTAATTTGGGATTATCGTTTCTCTTAAAACTATCAGAAATTTTTAATCAAAGGTGTGTTTCTTTTTCTTATATCAATAATGCTAAATGGGGAATCATTTTTCTACCTGTTATAATATGTTGTCTACATTTCAGAATTTCAGCAAAGCAAGAGTTTTTGTAATTTTGTTTTGATTTTTAGTTTGTTTGTTTCTGAAACAATCAGTGGCGTAGCAAAGTCAGCTAGTAAATATTTGTTCACCCCCTCCAATCACATACATAATATTATTGTAATATCGTTAAAATATTATATAATATCTGGAGAAATCCGGGAGCAAATATATAGAAAAATGCCCGCTATTTTTAGAGATATAGATTTACATATGCAGCGAGTTTTATGTAACACATTTTCATAGTGAGAATTTTTTAAGTATACATAAGCAAACGTTTTGCATGCTCTGGCGCTCGGTTTATTAAAAGATTTGAACCTTTAAACAAGTGTTTTCCACTCCCAGGCTAAGCATGAAGTAAAATTTCGAGTTTAGAAAAGCCTGAAAATTTGGTATGGTCGCGTAGCGCGAAGCGCGGAGCGGCCAAACCAAATTTTTAGGCTTTTCTAAACTCGAAATTTTACTTCATGCGCCACCGGTACAAAACACTGATGCAATGTAAAGTTTCGCGGTGTGTTTTAAACTTCGTAGTATGTCAGTGTTTTGTACCGGTGGCGCATGAAGTAAAATTTCGAGTTTAGAAAAGCCTGAAAATTTGGTTTGGCCGCTCCGCGCTTCGCGCTACGCGACCAAACCAAATTTTCAGGCTTTTCTAAACTCGAAATTTTACTTCATGCTTAGTCTGGGAGTGGAACATACTCATTTCAAGTTTCAAAGTCAAAGTGATTTTTTTTAACAACGAGTATCTAAAGATTTACGACATATACGGTGTAATTGGGACATGTATACTTGAAAGAAAATCTCCCTATGTGTACAAGTTGAGGCATTAATTGCGATTGATTTACTACAATTTTTAATGGTCATATAGGCAACCCAATTTACACATAACTTTAAAAATAAAGGTGTCAAATTGTATTGGATCAATATGTTCGGTGTTACATAAAACTCTCTGTATATGTTATATAAAAAACTATACAGGGTGTCCGTATTTCGCCGGAGTGTATGGGGATCTCAGTTATTTAAAGCGATAGAGAGTCGTCGGTTAAATTGGAGCAAAGTTGAGTATTTTAGGGCCTAATAATAATCTGAAAACAATTTTGAAATATATTTTTTTGTTTTCGAGTATCAACAAAAAAACGTTTTTATTTTTTTATTTAAAAACTACTGAATTTGGACATTTAGAACTTTCACAATGTACAGGCACTTTTTAATGAGGAATCTAGTAGCATATTTTTTCTAAGATAACTATAACATAGCCCACTTTTGTTTTTCTTATGGTCGTCATTTTGAATTTTCATATTTTGTTCTGAATTCAGTGATGTATCACACTCATTATTTATTTGAGATTTTATATTTAAAATTATAATATTTTCTTTTTTGCAAAGAGTGCCTTGGAAACAATGACGTCATATCTATTAATCAATAAAATCTTGACAGCTGTCAATCATTGTTAGCAGTCAAAATGAATTAATAACTGTCAATCTTTTGTAATAATAATAATAAGTATCGATTATCACACAAAGTATAAAGTAAGAAAATGGTGATGAGCACTTTCCCCGTTAAAGATATGATGACTTAAATATTAATAGTATAGAAAAGTTGCACAAACTAAATTCATTCTACATTTATTATTATTATTCCAAAATTATTCACAAAAAGGTAATTCTTGCATTATTCGCTATCAGTGGTTTATACGCGTGGCGCATGAAGTAACATTTCGAGTTTAGAAAAGCCCCGTAAAAATTTGTCACGGGTCGCTGCGCGACCCTCGACAAATTTTCTACGCGGGGCTTTTCTAAACTCGAAATTTTACTTCATGCTTAGTCTGGGAGTGGAAGACACTCGTTAGTTAGTTTAAAATACATTGCAACTGTTAAAATACTATAATGAGATCTGTTAACTATGTTTATATTTTTTTATAAAACAACCATTAAAGTAGGAATCATTTTAATTTCCGAAAAATTGAAAACTGTTTTACGCGCGATATCCTAGTGGGTATATTTAAGCAAAGAAATTACTGAATAAAATCACAAAGCTTATTTTCAAATATTGCAGAAGAACATATAAGATACGATTCACGAAAGATGTCCCATGGTTTCCTTGATTTTCTATAAGGTATAAATATGCATACGCTTTTTTTAAGAGTTCACTTTGAAGCTTAAAGCGAGTGTTTTCCACTCCCAGACTAAGCATGAAGTAAAATTTCGACTTTAGAAAAGCCTGAAAATTTGGTCGCGTAGCGCGAAGCGCGGAGCGGCCAAACCAAATTTTCAGGCTTTTCTAAACTCGAAATTTTACTTCATGCGCCACCGGTACAAAACACTGATTTAATATAAAGTTTAGCGGTGTATTTTAAACTCCGTAATATGTCAGTGTTTTGTTCCGGTGGCGCATGAAGTAAAATTTCGAGTTTAGAAAAGCCTGAAAATTTGGTTTGGCCGCTCCGCGCTTCGCGCTACGCGACCAAACCAAATTTTCAGGCTTTTCTAAACTCGAAATTTTACTTCATGCTTAGCCTGGGAGTGGAAAACACTCGCTTAAAGCTTCAAATTAAATTCCTTTAATAAACCGAGCATCGAAAAATGTGCAACGTATGCATAGGGATACTTTAAAGGAAAAAGTCTTGTTATGAAAATGTTCGATGTTACATAAAACTCTCTGTATGTATGGAACCTTGCGAAATAATGCTACTTAGTTTTGGACACTTCAAAAAATCGACATGATATTTAATAACTCTTATCATTCAACTTATTTTTAAATGTTTTGACTTTAATTTAAGTATACAGCACTGACTTCTGGTGAAATCTTCAACCAATTGATTAGAGTTTACCATGTCCATTATGTTTATGAAAAAATATAATTATGGAACCTTACAAAATAATATTGGTGTATGTATGTATACTTAAAAGAAAACGTCTTGCCAGAATCTGCGTTTTTTAAAATGACTAGTACAATAAACAAACAAATAAATAAAAACCAGCTTGACCTTAAATACACCCCCCTCTTTAACGCTGTTATTAGAAAATTTGCAAATATAAATAATGTTCCTTTGTAGTTTTTTGTTACTAACGGTTTGATAATGATACGTGTAGTATCGAAACTATAGTCACCAAATAAACCAATTGTTATACAAACAAAGTGATAAACAGTGTTTTATTTATGTTCAACAATGTATAACGAAGTAGAAGCCTCTATAGTCAGTGAATTAAATAAATAAAATGTTTACGATTATCTACGTCATCATACCAGTCAGTCGCGACCTACAGTTTGAAAGACACTGATCTATTAAAATTCCACAGAAAAAAAAATAATATTGAGTAAATTGATTTTGAAAGTATCAAAAAATTATAAATTCTCCCGAATACGCATTTATTGACGACCGCTGATTTCCTGACGCTCACATTCGAGGGCGAGACGAGAAGGGTTTCAAATAAATATTATGAGTTTTCAATTTGAACGCTTGGAAAATTGAATGTAAAATTATTGGATCCGCTCGCTTCAACTTCCCCACCCGCCAATTTCCACCCACCGACCCCCTTCCCAATCAATTTGTATTTATTCTCGCTAAAGGAGGAGCAAAAGCCGTCCAAATGCGATTACTTAGTAAATATTGATAAGATGCGATCATTACTTTTCATTATAGCCAGAGACAGGCAATAAAATGTTAAAAATAACGCACTCACTCCCCCCTTCGACTTCAATACTCTCTCGGTCTCTCTTTCTCTCTCTCGCTCGCTTCCATCCACACTATGTATACGATAAATGTGAATCATTAAATGCTTCTACCAAATGGACTCGAGTGGAGTTTTCAGTAAAGTGGTTTGTTTGAAAGCTAAAAGCAACTGAATGAAGCTCTTACGTTGATGGCCGCTTGTAAAATATTGCAAATATTATTTTATTGTCTGACTTTTAGTACATTAAATTTACATTACTGCGGGAAAAACAGATTATTGATGATTGCCCTTTTATATTTTATCGATTTCACTTTAATACAATAAAAATTATATAAGTACGATACAAAAAATATCGTATGTTCAATAAAAAAAAACCTCTAGAGCAGGGTTTCTCAACCGGGGAGGCACACCACATTAGAGGGGCGCTGCAAGATGTCAGGGAAAGCGCGACATATTTCATGAAGAGTAGGTGAAGTGAAATAAGGCTATAATGGTGTTTTAGTCTAACTAAAAAACCCAAATAAAATCAGGAAGGGGGGCGTGGAATTATGAGGAGGGGCGCGACCTGAAAAAGGATTGAGAAACCCTGCTCTTGAGTGCCACGAATTCATCTTTTTTTTAAATTTAAGTTGGCAACACGCTTTATAAATTGACATATAAAACGTCAGATATGATAATTTAAGTATATAATTTCAGAGTTTCGACACCGAAAGGTAAAAGAACGTATAGATTAAATAAATAATTTCAGAGTTGCCAACCTACAATATTTTCCATGGCATGGAGGTTTTTTTTTTATTGAACATATGGTATAACATTCATCACAAAATTTAGAGGAAAAGCCTGGTAAATAATTTCTAAATATTGCTTAATATTCTGAAGTTTCTACTTTTTATACAAATTAAACAATCATAATTCATAGAACAAAAACAAATGTAATACTCGAGAAAAAAAAACATTGGAAGCATATCATCAAATCAGTTTTAAGTTGACTGAAATTATGCAATTGTTTTAAATTTATCAACAATGCAACTGAATTATGAAATTAACACAGATTGATATTCATTCCATCAATTAAATATAACAAAAAATAGATAATTTCAAAAATCTTATTGAATAATAATTTGTAAGTGTGCCCAATAATTCTATTCTACTTATATATATTTATGTAGTTATTCAGATGTGAATAGATGAAATTTTGATGCGTTTTTTTTTTTCGGTAGTATTTATTACTTTATAAGTAATGTTTTACTAAGATTTAGGCAAACCTAAGTAGTGTGAGTATATTTTAATATTCACTTTAAATCAGTGTTTTTTACGTGTGGCGCATGAAGTAAAATTTCGAGTTTAGAAAAGCCTGAAAATTTGGTTTGGTCGCTCCGCTTCGCGGAGCGACCAAACCAAATTTTCAGGCTTTTCTAAACTCGAAATTTTACTTCATGCTTAATCTGGGATTTGAAACACTCCTTAGAAACTTCAAATTGAAAGTTATTATAAAAACAACGAATGTCTAAAAATGACATTCAAAAATTGTGATGTGTACCTAGAAAAAAATTCCCAGTATTTATCTTTTCATTTTGTTGATTGATAAACACTTTTTTTTAAACTTTCAATTCAAAGCCTCTAACGAGTGTTTCCAATCCCAGATTAAGCATGAAGTAAAATTTCGAGTTTAGAAAAGCCTGAAAATTTGGTTTGGTCGCGTAGCGCGTAGCGCTACGCGACCAAACCAAATTTTCAGGCTTTTCTAAACTCGAAATTTTACTTCATGCGCCACGCTTATAAAATACTGATTTCAAGTGAAGTTCAAAACATACTTTAACTTAGGTTTGATCATATGTTCATTAATTTGATAAATGTTTATATGGAATGTGTGAAAGTATACTGTCAATATTTGCTAAAAATTATCACTATTTTGAATAAAATCGTTAATACCAGCACAAAACATTAAATTTTATAAAAACTTCAGAACTGTGTAAATTGGGATAAATTGACAAAAATGTAAAAATATTTACGAAATCAACAAAAATGTAAAATTCTAAAGTGAAATTTAACCAGAATTTTAAAACTGTCTTTGAATGGTAAATTTCTACGCAAGATAAAATCGGTTAATCAGTTACTTCATAACAAAATTCTTTTGTTTTTACACCAGTTCCTCGATTCTTAAATTTAGGTGTAACTTTTAATTCTTTGGCAGTTTCCATTGCGATTATTAAAGATTTGAATCCCGATTTACGATATTTTGAAAAGACATTAAAAATATGAGTATTGATATCTATATTCTAGGCCGTAGCCAGGGGGGGGGGGGGGAGATATAGGGGTTAAAACCTCTCCCGAAATTTTCAAAATGTTGAATTTTACTATGTAAAAGCTGCCCCGTTATGTCAAAAACAACATTTTTACCATTAAAACCTCCCCCGAAATTGTTATATCCCCCCGAATTGTTTTTCTGACTACGGCCTTGTCTATATTCGAATGTTAAACAATCTTGCTCACAATATTTACTAGTCAGTATGTCATACCAAAAATGATAAATTAAGGTAGTTTATTTTCTATTGATCTTTGGATTTCGGATTTTTAGTATTTGGATTAAAAAAAGAAAAGAAAAAGAAAATGAAACGATTTTCTTTTGTGACGCGGACCTTAGAAGCGCGGGGTCCTGTGCGGTCGCACCGTTCGCACCGCTCGCCAACCGGCGCTGCAAGAGGTGATCAAAAAGTAAGGTTGCAAAATGTACACGTGTCATTGCAGGCTTTGTAAGCTTACTTTTTGATCATCCCTTGTAATTTAGCCTGGGAACAACCCGTACCGTCATTTTTATTTATAATAGTTTTATAATATGAGAAATCGCACAAAACGGTGCTTGAGAAATTTCTCGAGAGGTCTCTTAAAAGATTGCTCGGGGGACCTCTCTAATGATGATTGCTCAAGTGATTGCTTGAATAAGCACTCAATTCATATTAGATTCAAATTGAATTGTTTTAAACTTATAAGCCATATATTTCTTTCCCGATAGATAAATTTTTTATAAATCATCATTCGAGTAATCGTACAAGCAACCATTCAAGCGACCATTCCAGCAATAATTTAAGTGATCTCTCGAGCAGTCGTTCACATCGTTCGAACTATCACTTAGGAGATCACTGATGTGGGAGTTTTTGAATACTCCCAACAACTTTAAATGTAACGTATACATCAATTTGATTTTTTTTTTAATATAACTTTATTATTCTAGTCTAGATTTTAAAATATCACAGAAAATTGAGAATAAATCACTAACAACTAAGGATATGCAAAGTGTTCACCCATTAATCCACTCAAGTTCAATTAAAACATTTGCAAGCAACCGGTGATGTCTCGGCGAACAGCTGTTCCCAGTAATAAAGGGCGTTCAAAAACATATCGGTATTAAGGTAAACATAATTTAATCCACGGGAAGTGATTAATACTTGATGGCTTTTTCCTTTGCACTAAGGGCCGTTTGTTCCAGTGTGGCTTTGCAAGTAATTTAACCTGAGCTTACGGCCTCTTGCACTAAAAGTGTTGAACTCTAGTTCAAGCTGAACTCGAGTTCAAGATGACAGTTGCTATTGTTCTGTCACTTTGAATTTCAACGTATATGGTGCAACTGGCACTTAGGGGTTCAACTCTGAACTCGAGTTCAAAGTGACATTAGGACAACAGGAACTATCTTGAACTTAAATTAAGCTTGAACTTGAGTTCAACGTTGTTGGTGCAAGTGGGCCTTCATCTAAATTTAGTTCACTAATGAACAACTAGACTTTTTAGGTAATCAAGACGCAGAAGGCATCAAGTACATTGGAAACGCACGACCCTCGATGATTTTCACTTTAAAATTGGCATACGTTTACTAGTTGCAAACGTGAGTTTTTGAACGCCCGTTATTTATCATTCCTTTGTACACATTGTCAATAATGTATTAAATTCCTTTGTTTTTTTGAACAATGTATTTAGTGTAATATTTTTTGTTTTTCTTACTGACTAGGTTGGCTTCTATTTATGAATGGTTCTTTTACGAAGCAAGACGACGCGTCGTGTATTTTAATTTTTACTTCCTCTTTCTATTGAACAGAAGCACTTTATTTTTTTACTCTTATTATTTTACTTTACCTGATACGCTTGGCGAAAGTGCATTTTGTAATTCCATTACGGTTTATTAAATAAAAAAAAATATGAAGGTATATGAAGTTGTGGTTCAAAAATATATTTTTTGGTACTTTATCATGAACTCTTGTCGTGCAAACTCTTATTTGTCTATTTAACCCATTAACAGCCGAGCAATTATAGAATAAACTCTAAAAGTTGATTTTACATAAAATTCTGCACTTTTTTATGATTTCTATGAATAACTTATTGTATTACACACAGTGATTTTTCCTTTAAAATATACATATTGTATACGCCTACATTTTCAGCAATTCGTCGATTTTATATAAAAACGTCAATATGCAGTTTAGACCGAGTGTTTCCACTCCCAGACTAAGCATGAAGTAAAATTTCGAGTTTAGAAAAACCTGAAAATTTGGTTTGGTCGCTCCGCGAAGCGGAGCGGCCAAACCAAATTTTCAGGCTTTTCTAAACTCGAAATTTTACTTCATGCGCCACGCGTATAATACACTGAAATATTGTTAAGTTAGAAATACACTGACTTTTTTTTAATGAGGAATGATCAAAATATTTAAATGACAAAAATATTTTCATCTTTCTTCATACATTTTTAAGTTAGGTCAATTAATATAACATATCAAATTCCTTATTTAATAATTTAATTAACAAAAATTAATAATGTTGCGTGTATGCATCAATGGCGCTTAATGGGTTAATAAAAGGTCTATATTAAGGCTGGGAGTTTTTAAAATTAAAGTATTCAAATATTCACTTAAAAACATATAATAAAAACAAACCATTTTGCGCTCTGCAATTAATTTTAGACTGGCATGTAAAGAGAGAATTAAAAACTAAAAAAAAAAAAATAATAAAGAAATGGATATTCTTAGTTTACATAGCGTACAGGGTGGTGTATTTTATAGGTGCCACATATGGACCCTTTTTTATTTGAAGAGATATTGAAATATCGTTTTCGCGAGCCAGAGTCACTTTTTCGTGTTTTACTTAGTTCTGAAAAATAATTGATCTATCTCTAACCGTTTCCGCTCTATAACCGGAGTTATGCAACTCAGTTGTTGTTAAAGTTATAACCAAACTGTTAAAACTGTCTTATGGTAACTTTTTGCGCCAATTAAAATGACGTACCTATTTTATTTCATGGACGTTTCGTTTTTGTTTTCTTATATCAAAATCACATTTTTCTTATGGGCGCGTATGGAGATTTACATACCATTAAACAGTATTTTTAACAAATTGATTGCGAGTTACGTGAAGATCAAATGAATTAATTTTTAAACCTGATTTCAATGATGTGCCACATGCCTATTTTTGTAAAAAAAAATCATTGCCAAAGTTGCAATGACAACCGGTAAACAATTTCGTTACTAGGTGATGCTTGCAATTTGTTTAAAAATATGACTTTTATCGATGGGTGTATTTTGTTTTATAAATAAGCACTCTTGATTGACATAAACTGCTACTTTGCTTGTCGTATATAACAAAACAATATTTTTTTCACAAAGGTACACAAGTGGCACATCGTTGGAACCGGCATCAAAAATGCTGTTCTTATGATGTGCATATCTTCATATGCGCCTATAAGAAAAAAGTGAATTTGGTGTAGGAAATCAAAAACGAAACATCCTTGAAATAAAACACGTACGTCACATTTTAATGGGCATCAAAACAAAGTGTTTACAGTTTGGTTATAACTTTTAAAACAAATGAGCTACAGTAATTTAATAAAAATGACATTTTATTAACTTCCAGTTACAGAGCGAAAACGGTTAGAGATAGATCAATTTTCTTTTTACCATTGATTAAAACACAAAAAAAGTTATTCTGGCTCGCGAAAACGGTTTTGCAATATCTCGCTAAATAAAGTTTTACATTTGTGGCACCTCCAAACTGCACTACCCTATACACCGCTTAGGCTCGGACTTTTTTAAAAAATGGATATTAAAACGATAATCTTGTAGGTGATAATATTTGATAATTATATTTCAAAAAAAAAGATGAAAACTAATTGAACAAACAAAAAGTGTTACATGGTGTTTCTTCTTATGCAACAAGCGGTTATTTCTTGTTACAGATTAGAAATAAAATATTGCACAATTTGAAATAAGGACAAATATTTTTAAACAATTATTAATAAAAACTTTACAACTAATATCATTTATATCAGGTGTTCATTTAATAGACCGATCGAGAAGGCATTGTTTTTTGATAGAAGGAAATGGTATGAAAAAGTAAAGCCGCAGCTCAATTTACGTTTTGTCAAACCTCATTAATTTGCCCCGTTCTTATATAGTATGTTCAATAAAATAAAACCTCTAAAGTGCCATGGAATAAATTGTAGGTTAGCAACTCTGAAATTATACATTATAATTATTATTTCTGACGGTTAATATGACAATTCCTAAAGGGTGTAGCCAACTTAAATTTAAAAAAAGATTAAATCATGGCACTCTAGAGGTCTTTTTTTATTGAACTTACGATAGTTGTTGTGTTGTTTCCTTAATGAGATGAATTCATGAATTGTTGTGATAGGAAATTTAAATTTAGGGTATATGTTTGGGTTGCGAGGGATACAAAGGTGGTTAAGAATATTGGTTATATTGGGGTTAGTGGCAAACTTTAGGGAGAGGTGTTCTAAGCGTTGGTTGTTAGGGGGAATGTTGCAACTTTTAGGTTTTTTAACACATTGGGACGAGGATTATGGAATAGGATAGCGGCATATTCAAGGAGGGGACAACATGCTTGCTTTAAGGTTTTGGGTATGTGCGATGAAAGTAAACTTTGGGTCAAGTGTAATGGCTAGGTATTTGCATTTTGGAGATGGGAAGATGGGATAATTGTTAATCAATATGCTGTATGGGGAATGTAGATGGCGATGGTACAACATCTATATTTGATGAAAAATATTTGAAGTTAAAGGAAAAGTTCGAGTAAAACTGATTTAAATATGTTCTGCCTTATTAATAGAATTGAGTCAAATATTTCTAAACACCACTAAATCTATTTATTTCAAATTGATCTAGGGGTTTTTGGTAATAGGCGACTCAATTGCTCGTAATATCGTTATAGTTTAATATTAGTTAATTTCTACTAGATTCGTCCAAACATGATACTAATATATCGTATTAATAGAACAAATCCTACATACTATTATTGTGCTTTTACACTTGTACATTTTCAGCTGCAACTTTTAGTTGCACAATTTTTCAATAGCAACTGTAAATTAACAATTTTTTGTTTGTGAAAACAGTTTGCTTTTTAAACAGCAATTTGCGTCATCAAAGTGTACAAGTGTATTTGCTCTATTAGTTAGTTTTGAACTATTGATAAAAATCAGGGTTCTTAAAAAAAACTTTTTTTCATTTCAATTAAAACAAACAGTTTTTTTTTAACAAAACATGATTATTTCATTAAAACAGCGTTTAAAACATTAACAATAAAAAACATGTTTAAAATGTGTTTAAAACATGTTTAAAACGTGTTTAAAACAGAACATACAAGGCATTTTTCTTTTGAGTAAACATTCCGAGAATTACATCGTTTTTTTTCATTTGCGCGAATTCGTTGTTTAAAAGCACATATCCCGAGAATTACAGCGTTTTTTTAAATGTGCGGGAATTCGTTGTTTAAAAGCGGTTAATTTGAGGCTTCTAACGAGTGTATTCCACTCCCAGACTAAGCATGAAGTAAAATTTCGAGTTTAGAAAAGCCTAAAAATTTGGATTGGCCGCGTAGCGAAGCGGAGCGGCCAATTCAAATTAGGCTTTTCTAAACTCGAAATTTTACTTCATGCGCCACGCGTAAAAACACTGATTTACAGTGAAGTTCAAAAAACACACACATAAAACAACAATTATAGGCAACTTAATATACTTTAGAGCTATTGGGTTGCCTATAATCACTGTTTTAAACAATTTGTTTAACGTAGAATTTGAGTCATGTTTTATTCACATCTATATATTGGATTACCAAAACCGTATATTTTAAACTTTGCAATATTTCAGTGTTTTATACGTGTGGCGCATGAAGTAAAATTTCGAGTTTAGAAAAGCCTATTTGGATTGGCCGCTCCGCTTCGCTACGCGGCCAATCCAAATTTTCAGACTTTTCTAAACTCGAAATTTTACTTCATGCTTAGTCTGGGAGTGGCAAACCCTCGTTGAAAGATTAAAATTAAAATCTTTTAAAAAACAACGAATGTTGTAAAATTTACAGTGCATGCATATGTTTACGTAAAAGAAAAATTCCCTGTATGTCTATAAACTGTGGGCATCTCGGTTGCTTTGAAAAAAAAAATTACAGTGATGTCCAAAAACGCACGCATACAACAACGGTTATAGGCAACCCAATATACGTTAGAGTTATTGGGTTGCCTATAATCACTGTTTAAAACAATCAGTGAAAAAATGGATATGAAAAAAAAATTATTAAAAATGCTCTGTGAAATATTTTAATAAATAGAGCTCGTTCCATTTAACCAGGCGAAAAATGTGTGGACATATTTTTATCTTTGTAAACTCCATACAGACAAAAATATATATATCTGTGCAACTAATTAAGAAATTTGTCTAAAAATGATAACATTTAGATAGCTTAATTCACTTTTAAAAAGTTAAACTTGTCGCTTCTTAGATTTTTATTTTATGTGCTTAAATGCATTCTAATTTCTCTCCCGGTTAAATGCAAATATTGAATAATCCCCCCAATTCCGTACGCGAAATGTTAAGTTTAACGTATATGTACCCTCACAATCTAAGCATACAGTTCAAGTACTAAACAAGCTTAGACTGTGATGTTAATAACATGTACGTTAAATTTACCTTTTCGCATACGGAATCAGAGAGATTATCTCTAATCCAGTTTGGTTTAAATTATCTATTATTTTTTCTTAGCTATTCTTGACCAAATATTTTGATTAAATCTCAAGTCTAGTTTGGCCACGAACCAGGATATTTGGTTCGCTTAAAAAAATATTATCCACGCACTCACGTCTCGCCGTTCGCAAACAAACTTCGCATTTGTTATAACAATCGAAAATTTCAGAACGCGCAAGGTTGTCACGTAATTTTTCCGTCTCTCTTTCTTTTTGTCTGTCTGCCAAATGAAAACTGCCCCATAAACACGAAAAAAAAAAAATAGTTTTGACCTAAAACTCATTTCATGGTCGATAAAAATCCCTCCGCGGAACCAGTGGTTTAATTTTGCATGAAAGGACAGGTGGGGTCTGTTGGACCCATACTTGTTATTCCAATCATAATGTGGATATATGGAGATGTATTTAAAAATACTGGATATATGTTTTAAAACCTGTATTAAAACATAATATACAGGGTTATGCAAAAGTATTGGAATTTTTGGCTAAACTATACGTGCGATGAAAAAATACTCTTGTTGAGTTTAGGTTTTGTTTTAACAAACTTCTACTTATGTACTGAAGCGTGAGGTTTGTTATTAATTACTCGGGAAAATTGTCAAAATAGAGATTATTTTTTATTCTAATACCAAAGAATGTAAACTAACGTTTTACATGCAAAATTCTCTATCTGTCTAAAATATTTATTTTTTTGGTTGCCCTGGATTTTTCATCCGCCTCACCGATGCCTGGAGCTCCTTGTTTGCCACGCTCTCGCCTGTACATTCCTCGAGGGTACGCACTTTTAATATAAATTTTTGAGTCGTTTTAATCTATTCAAGGACGTAATGTGATTTCTAACAGCTATCCTATTACTCGAGCTATGACGTCATCGGTGTTTTTTTTTTTAAATGAAACACCCTATACCGTTCTTTTCTTTTATCGAGCTCATCATTAGGATCTCGTAAATCAATGAGGATACCAAGTTGGTCAAATTAGACAAAAGTGTCAATATTTGATGCTGAGTAAGAATATGTCAACAAGTTTCAGCTAGCATCATTTGTTTAAAAATGTGGCAAACATTGTAACATGGATAATAATTTATTTTTATTGTAACTTTATTTAATGCAATAGAGATCTGTAACTTGCTGTGTGCCATAAACGTCACCAGAAAAACACACAGAAATTAACAGATTTTATACAGGGTGTCCTATTTTCTAGATACAACTATTTTTAGTTTTCTGATGGCAGTCATATTTGATTTTTGTACCATTGAAAAGAACAATAAAAAATTGTGTCAAATCCTGTGCCACAATTTTAATTCTTTCTTTTCTTCATTCGTATATTTCATTTTTACTTAATAAAAATATAACACGTTTTTTGGTTTCATAATAATATGTTTTTATAATTGTTTTGATTAAGTTATGTTTTTTAAAGCACACTATGGTCTGAATTTTGTTTAAAATGAGTTTACTCTTGTATCGTATGTTCAATAAAAACACAATATGGCCAAAAACAATATGACCAACGCGACAAAATTAAATATGTTTTATTCAATTGTTTTAACTAATTGACATATTTTTTTAAAAAATATGGCTACCACGACAAAAATATTCATTGATTTCGCACTACTTTCCTCGCTTTTTTAAACGGTCTGAAAATTCAACATGGCCGACTTGATAAAACAAAATCTGACATATTTTATTCAATTGTTTTACCTAATTGACATGTGGCACATTATTTCGCATTGTTTGTTCTTAATCTTTTCAATGGTATAAAAATCCATTATGGCTGCTATAAGAAAAACTAAATATAGGTGTTGAATCTAGAAAATGGGACACCCTGTATAAAATCTGTTAATTCCTGTGTATTTCTCTGAAGGCTTTTATGGTGTTGAATCTAGAAAATGGGACACCCTGTATAAAATCTATTAATTCCTGTGTATTTCTCTGAAGGCTTTTATGGTATATAGAAAATTACAGATCTCTATCGCATTCAAATGGGACACCCTGTATAAAATCTGTTAATTCCTGTGTATTTCTCTGAAGGCTTTTATGGTGTTGAATCTAGAAAATGGGACACCCTGTATAAAATCTATTAATTCCTGTGTATTTCTCTGAAGGCTTTTATGGTATATAGAAAATTACAGATCTCTATCGCATTCAAATGGGACACCCTGTATAAAATCTGTTCAATCCTGTGTAATTCTCTGAAGGCTTTTATGGTATATAGAAAATTACAGATCTCTATCGCATTAAATAACAAAGTTATAATAAAAATAAATCTTCATCCATTTTTACATTTTTCGCCATATTTTTAAAATAACTGGAGTTAGCTGAAATTTGCTGACATATTCTTACTTGGTATCAAATATTGAAATTTTCGTCTAATTTCACCAACTTCGTATCATTATTGGTTTACGAGATCCCTAAAAAAAAACGAACGGTGTATTTTCAACGTTTTGGATAAACACTTGTTAAACAATCACAATGATGTCAAATTTGGTCAGTGTGCGACTTGTGGTTTCTACATTATTAAATAAAGTAATAAAAGGAATATATAGCTGTTTACTGTTGTTTGTCTCGTCTTACAAACAAATGTGAATCTAATAGTAACATTCGCTATTATTATTGCACTAGTTTCCATCAGATGATTTGAGGACACATTATCAAACCGATATTTTTAGGAGAAAATGTAAAGGTTATTCAAACAAGAGAAAACAGCTATTGTTTCCTTTCATTATTTTATTTAATAATGTAAAAACCACAAGTCGCATACCCACCAAACCCGATATCATTGTAATTGTTCAACAAGTGATTATCTAAAAAGTTTAAAATGTACAGGGTGTTCTATTTAAAAAAAACTAATGACGTCATACCTCGAGAAATAAGATTGCTGTTAAAGACCACAGTACGTCCTTTAATAGATAAAAACGACTACAAAAATGTATATTAAGAAAATGTTTTCACCGCACGTATAGCTTAGCCAGGGTTCCCATTCATTTGCCCAACCCTGTATAATCAAATAAAATCATGCTGCGTTTGATCTGTATGTAGTTATAAAATAAAGAACACTCGGCATAAATAATATTGTATTTCGGTGATTGAAAAAAATATATATTGGGTTTTGATATCTTTGCGCTCTCGCGAATGATATTGCTAGAAGAAAAAAATGGTGATGTGTCCATCATAGTACTTTTCCCCGTAAATTGCGTATTAAATCACTTTTAAAATATTTGTAGCATTATTATTTTCAAAATGTCTTCAACTTTTTGATAACTACAACTTTTATTTGAAACATTTTTCAATTGGATCAACACATACTGACACAAACAAACCAATGACTAGATAAAAAAACACTATTTATTGAATATCTCAAAAACTAAGAGTGCTATGACAAAAAGTGAAGATATAAAAAATCTTTAATATTTTATTACCTACAACTTTTATTTGAAACATTTTCCAATTGTATCAACACACACACTGACACAAATCAATGACTAGATATAAAACACTATTTATTAAATATCTCAAAAACTAAGAGTGCTATGACAAAAAGTGAGTTCACAAAAAATCTTTAGTTTTTTATTTCCTACAACTTTTATTTGAAACATTTTTCAATTGTATCGACACATACACTGTCACACATCAATAACTAGATAAAACAAACAACTTTTAAAATATCTCAAAAACTAAGAGTGCTATGACAAAAAGTAAATAAACAATATATCTTCATTTTGTTATTATCTACAACTTTTATTTGAAAGAATTTTTTGTTTGATAAACATTTATTGAAAAAATCTGAAAAAACTGAAAAACGCTAAGAGTAAAGTACCACTTCCGGTTATCCGATTTTCACCAAAAGCTTTTCAGTTCTTTCGATTGTAACAAAAAGCTTAAGTTTCAAGTTTAATCTCGATATCTTTAGCGGTTTTTGCGGTACAGCGCACACAGACACACACACAGGCACACAGACAGACAGACAGACAGACATTTTTCAAAAATGGTCTTATTCGATTCAGGGGACCTCAAAACGGATATTTCCGCTAAAATTTTGGATTCCAAAATTTTCACGAAAACAATACTTTCCCTTTGTATTACATACGGGGGAAAGTAAAAACGGCATGAGTCTTAAAGACCTATACCCGTGCAGCGGAAGGTTAAATATTATGTTTTTTTCATTTCAGGACGCTGACTAAAATCAATAATTAATTAAAGACAAAATATTATCGAAAAAAATATTCCTTTAAATATTAACTCTAACGTATATTAGGTTGCCTATAACTGTTGTATGTGTGTGTTTTTTGAACTTCAGTGTAAAACAGTGTTTTTAAGCGTGGCGCATGAAGTAAAATTTCGAGATTAGAAAAGCCTAATTTGGATTGGCCGCTCCGCTTCGCTACGCGGCCAATCCAAATTTTCAGGCTTTTCTAAACTCGAAATTTTACTTCATGCTTAGCCTGGGAGTGGAAAACCCTCGTTTAAAAATTCAAATTGAAATCTTTAAAAAAACAACGAATGTGGAAAAATTTACAGTGTATGCATATGTATACCTAAAATTACATTTATGCACACATATTTGATATTTTATTGTAATAAAATATTATGTTTAATGATGTAATTTGAAATATCTTCAACAATTTAGCTAAAATTTAAAAATGTAAACAAAAAATCTTAATGAAGTAGTATAAAATATCCTTTATCAAATTTAAGATGATTAAGAAAAACGTTTTAAACAAATTTAACGTTTAAAACATGTTTTACACAATTTTAAAACATGTTTAAAACAAAACCGTTTAAAACACGACTGTTTTAAACATGTTTAAAACACTGTTTAAAAACAAAGTGTTCTAAACATAACAACCCTGATAAAAATACGGCAACATCGCATTTCATAATTTAGAGACATTACACTGTTTTGGTTTATGTTTGTAAAAAATAATTTTTGCTGCTGAATTATCGAATTAAAATTTACTTTTAACGAGTGTTTCCACTCCCAGATTAAGCATGAAGTAAAATTTCGAGTTTAGAAAAGCCTGAAAATTTGGTTTGGTTGCGTAGCGCGAAGCGCGGAGCGGCCAAACCAAATTTTCAGGCTTTTCTAAACTCGAAATTTTACTTCATGCGCCACGCGTATAAAACGCTGATCTCAAGTGAAGTTTAAAATATACTCTCAGGGCTAGGAATTTTTAAAATGTAATTATTCTTTGAAATTTTATATGATTATCAAATGAAAAACGTATTTCTATTATGGCAGTTTGATGTTCTTCAATTCATCAAATGATTTTTGATGTATGTAAAGTTATTTAAATTAAAAAAAAAAACACTTGGTATTGTTTCACAAATTAAAACTTTATTCCGACTAGTTTCGGTTTGTTAGACCATTTTCAAAAATTCAATGTGATGAATGCGATGCAATGTGATGAATGCGATGAAATCAAAGCGGGCTGACGAATACTCTTCATTTAAATTAGTTGTAGATAAATGATCCTCCGAAATAATAAACAATCCAAATGTATGGCCTGAAGGCGTACACATTAACCCTTTTTTATTCCGGCTACAAATGATAGAGCAAAAAGTGAAATAAATTATCGACTTTTATTTTTAAATGTACAGTCAATTAGAAACAAATTAAATTAAATAGAAATGTTACTACATAATGATGAAACCCCCATATCCATACTTTGTATTACCGAACATTGGCTTAGCAATATTGAAGCAAGTACATTAAATTTTAAAAACTATAATATAATGCCCACTTTCACTAGAAAAATAGCATATGGAGGGTCCCTTAGCATCTAGTGATATTAAAACAGAAACTTTTGTAAACAACTGCTCAATTGAGCACCATATCGAAGTTTCTTGTATACTTATGACTGAAATAGATGCTATTGTAGTTAATATAAACAGAAACTTTTGTAAACAACTGCTCAAGTGAGCACCATATCGAAGTTTCTTGTATACTTATGACTGAAATAGATGCGGTAACGTGACCGCCAGTCTAAGGTGTCAATTTGTTTAGAGGGAATGGCAAAGCTATACTGATGAGAGATAAATCTCGAAACGCGTCTATAGATGGCCTCAATAATTTGACCCAAATTGGTACATTTGCAGTAGGTTACTGTATGTAACAGCAAACACTTGTTGTATAATTCAATGTCCGTCGGGGTATTAGCCCGAGAAGTAGTTGTTTCAATGAGTGTTTGATATAGTCTTTGTAAGACTAACTTGTTGTAGATTGCGAAAAGAATCGCACTTTTAATGTTTGAAGTATTCTGCAACCAAGAATTGGCAATGTCATTTATACTGAAATAGATGCTATTGTAGTTAATATATATCGACCTCCAAATGGCAATCTTGAACTATTTCTTAGCAAAGACAATGAATTATTAACATCCATTGACATTACTAAACGTATCATAATCGGAGGGGATTTCAATATTAATTTTAACATCAATTCAAAAGATGCTCTTGAGCTATGTAGCTTCTTCAGAAGCTTTGGACTGCTGCCGTTTGTTTCATTTAACACCAGATTCGATAATAAGATAGACAATGTGTTTAGCAACTTGCACTCGCTACAGGTGAATCCTATGTATGTCGGTTTATCAGATCACGTACGTCTTGATGTTCAATTGAAAATCCTCACTGTACGCGAGGACAAAATTCCACGGCAAATCAGACCTATCACAGACTTTGGTAAATTTCAATTGTTTCATCTGTTGCAAGACACTGATTGGTCATTTATTGAAGAACATAGTATATCCACAGACGAAAAATTTGGTGCATTCATAGATATCCTACATTCTGCTATCAACATTGCTTTTCCGCTAAAATTGTACAAACCTAAATCATATTCATTTAATAAATTTAATGCAAAAATTACATTTCTTAAAAAATCTTTAGAATTGGCAGATGAAGCTTATCAACAAAATAAGAGTGCACAAAACAAAGAACTACGGGACAAAATTAGGTCAGAATATAAGGAAATAATTACAGATGAACACCGCCTCATAAACAAATCAAAACTAAGCAAGTGTAACAATAATCAAAAAGTTATGTGGAACATCATAAATTCACACAGACCAAACAACTTATCAAATATGCCAACGTTAGCTGCAGACGATTTCGCTCACCATTTCTCTGAAGTTGCATCGAAATTATCCAACGTAAAAGCAAGTTTCTTGAACGCTACTGAACTTATTCTGCCCTGCATATGTAATAATAAAAACAATTCATACTTTAAATTTGAAACAGTGACTAATGCCCAAGTTAGATCATCTATATTGTCTTTAAAAAATAGTAAAAGTGGGGATATCTATGGATGTACTGCTGACATTGTGAAATCAGTTAAAGAGGTTATAATTTCACCATTAACCCGTTTATATAATATGGCGATCACTGAAGGATTCTTTCCAACATGCCTCAAGGAAGCTATTGTTATACCAGTGTTCAAAAAGGGTACTAAATCTGATGTCAACAACTACAGGCCTATATCAATGTTGCATATAGCTTCTAAAGTTTTTGAAGACCTACTAAAGAGTCAGCTGGTATCATTTATTAATAGGACCGAATTATTATCAAAAAGTCAATTTGGGTTTAGGTATGGTTGCTCGACCACAACTACCACTCTACGGTTTGTTGAAAAATGTCTAGAAGCATTTAATAATAGTGAAATTATCCAGGCGACCTTCCTTGATTTACAAAAGGCGTTTGATAGTATGAATCATAAAATCCTATTAAGTAAGTTGTACATGTACAACTTTCATAGCTTTAGCTGTGGACTAATCTCAAGCTTTCTCTCTGACAGAGTACAGTCAGTAAAGGTTCAGGATTCGTTTTCAACTAAATACACCTGCAACACAGGGGTACCACAGGGTTCAAAGTTGGGCCCTGTGATATTCTTGTTATACATAAATGATATCTCTAAATATGTTGGAGAAGACAAAATGATACTCTTTGCAGATGACACTACCTTAATCAATCAACGAACGTCGCAACTGGAAATAAGTACCAACAGCATCAACACAGTGAAATTGGCGACAGACTGGTTTTCAACCAATAAATTGGTATTAAATAATAACAAAACCGTAACCATCCAGTTTAGTTTAAAACAAATTCCAAATCGCCTTGTTGATGAAGTCAAATTTCTAGGTTTCCACCTAGATAGCAAACTATCATGGAAAAATCATACCTCAAAAATTGTACTTACAATTAATAAATCTATATTTTTGCTGCGTCGGCTTTTCTTGGTCGTTAACTACGACACTCTAAGAACATGCTATCTATCGTTAGTAGAATCGTACATACGTTATGGTGTACTTGTATGGGGCCATTCGGCAAGTGCAAACACGGTATTTTCGGCACAGCGGAAAGCGTTAAGAATTCTCTGTAACCTCGGTTATAAGAAAACTGCAGAGGATATTTTAAAAGTTGCAATTTGCTAACGCTGCCCTCTATTTATATATTGGAATGCCTTACCCACATCCACAGTAATCTCGAACTTTACAACATAAACAGCAATATTTCCTACATCGAAACAAGAAATGCGAACGCAATCCGGACTCCATATAATAGATTAAAACGCACTCAAAATAGTACGCGTTTTTACGGCATTTAATTATACAATGCCCTTCTTTCCAGGTATAAGAAATTTCTTTGTTCGTTAATTTTAAGCATGAAATAAAAAATATGTTACTGCTTAACGCGTATTATTCTCTGGATGAATACTTTGTTAGATTTAAGTGATTAATAATTATATGCATATATATTTCTGCTTTTGTGACTTATGTACCTGTGGTCATAAATAAATATTATTATTATTATTATTATATTGGGCAGACCGGCAGATCATTCGAAACCAGAATGAACGAGTATAAAAAAATCTGTTTTAGATAATAACAACAACTGGCTTTTCCAAACATTGCATCATATGCAATCACTTCTTTAATCAGCATAATTCTAAGATTTTGCATTCAGGTAATAACACACTAAATCTAAACGAAGGCCTGGAGATTAACAGGGCCATAAAAATGGGAAAAAATATCGTAAACGACAACGAGGAGATTTGGAATTCCCCAATTTCGACTGCCCTTATTACCTGAAACAAAAATATGTATTTATACCTAGACAATATTTTTTTCTGTACATTCCTTTGAAAATGGTCTAACAAACCGAAACTAGTCGGAGTAAAGTTTTAATTTGTAAAACAATACAAAGTGTTTTTTTAATTTAAATAACTTTACATATTCTAATATGTTTCACCAAGTGCTAGATGAGAAATTAATTCAGGATATTTTTGATGTTTTGTGTGTGAAACATCACTTAAAAAAAATCCATGGCCAGAAAAGCATTTCGGATAAAGGATTTAAAAATTTCAAGATAAAAATATTATTTGTATTTGTATCAAACTATTGATAATGGACACTTCGTGTCCGAAATGTACATTTGGTGACAAAATAAAGTATTGAAGAAAGGTTCTAAGTATTTTATTCAAAGTTAAAAATATCGGTTTTTTTAATGGTAAAAATATCGTTTTTGCTTTCACATGGCCGATTTTTTGTACAAAAATTAAACATTTTAAAAATTTGGGGAGCGTTTGAACCCCCTCTATGCCTCCCCCGACCTTTCTTATAAACTCATGAATTATCGCTTTTTTTCTGTGTAAATTGTTAGTGTCAATCAACGAAGACTGTAACAGAATAAAAACCTTGTATTTATTAGCTTGTTTAGATTATTTAATTTCTCAGAAAATAATAAAGTAGTATCTTTCGTCCATAAATTATCCCCATCTGATTCGATCCGAATAAAAACGGAAACGCTGCAAAGCAAACATTTACACAGTCGACTTTTAATTAAAACATTTTAATTACGCTTTAATTACTAATCGATGGGATTATATTTTAGCTCTTTTCAGCTCTCTCCACCCCCATCCCCCCACCCAGACTAATTAATTACTAATTATTAGTACAAACCGGCGTTCATTAGCGAACGAGCGCAAAAATATAAAATAAATAAATAAACATCGGGCCTTAATGAGGTTTCGGAAATAGATCGGGAATTGGATGGAGAAAAAAAAAAGAAAGAAAACGCCGAAGAAGCGAGAGTTTCGTTTCGACGAGTGCCTAATTGAGTTTTGATTACTAATGGGATGAATGGATTTAATTTTAGCGCCCTTTTCTGTGCGTTTGTGTTCGCTTGGAGGTGATGTGGAAATTTTAGGTTTGTCGGTGATTTACGCGGTGTTTATAATTAGATGGGCTTTGAGTGCTTTTCTAATTGAATTTGCATCTTGTTTATCTATTTTACTGGTAAAAGGAGGGTTACTTAACTTCGATTGAAATTGCTCTATTTTCGGACTACTCTCATAAATGGAATACTTAAGTAACAAACAATTAGTTGTTATTTAAAAAAAATTGCAATAAACGTTCACGCTCTGCCTTGGATTTTAGAGTTACTAAGTGTGCCCAATTATTCTATTCTACTCTTAAAATTATTTATGTAGTTATTCAGATGTAAATAGATGACATTTTAATGCGTTTTTTTTTCGGCAATATTTATTACGTTATAAGTAATGTTTTACTAAGATTTAGGCAAAGCTAAGCAGTACGAGTATATTTTAACATTCACTTTAAATCAGTGTTTTATACGCGTGGCACATGAAGTAAAATTTCGAGTTTAGAAAAGCCCAGAAAATTTGTCTCGGGTCGCTGCGCGACCCGGGGCAAATTTCCACAGGGCTTTTCTAAACTCGAAATTTTACTTCATGCTTAGTCTGGGAGTGGAAAATACTTGTTCGGCAGCTAAAAGAGCCTTTATTGACAATACTGATTTCTTAACGTTCACTTTAAATCAGTGTTTTATAAGCGTGGCGCATAAAGTAAAATTTCGAGTTTAGAAAAGCCCAGAAAATTTGTCTCGGGTCGCTGCGCGACCCTCGACAAAATTTCACAGGGCTTTTCTAAACTCGAAATTTTACTTCATGCTTAATCTGGGATTGGAAACACTCGCTAGAGGCTTCAAATTAAATAAATATAAAATACTACAATTTTATTGAGAATCGGGATAAGAATTTTAAAAAATACGTTAAAAAATAATAATAAAATAATAATAAAATCCATGGCTTGGATTTTAGAGTTACCTCAAAGACATTCTCATAAGAAAATCATGTCAGAGTAATTTAAAAAAGAAATCAAGTGATTTTAAATGAGTTTGGGCGAGTTAAGTGAAGATGATAATAACTTAAAATAAAACACTTTTAACCTTTCTTCACAATTTATTCTATTCTAATCTTAGTACAGAATAAATTTGTGAAGATCAAAACTTTTTTATTTAAAATGATTTTATTTTAATTTGGTTTTAAAAAATATATACAGAGAGTTTCATGTAACACCGAACATTTCCATAACGAGAATTTTTCTGTGAAGTATCCATATGCATACGTTGCACATTTTCCGATGCTCGGTTTATTAATAGAATTCAATTTGAAGCTTCAAGCGAGTGTTTTCCACTCCCAGGCTAAGCATGAAGTAAAATTTCGAGTTTAGAAAAGCCTGAAAATTTGGTTTGGTCGCGTAGCTCGAAGCGCGGAGCGGCCCAACCAAATTTTCAGGCTTTTCTAAACTTGAAATTTTACTTCATGCGCCACCGGTACAAAAACTGATTTAATATAAAGTTTAGCGGTGTGTTTTAAACTTCGTAATATGTCAGTGTTTTGTACCGGTGGCGCATGAAGTAAAATTTCGAGTTTCGTGGTTTTCATTTTTATAACGAGAATTTTTCTATTAAGTATCCATATGCATACGTTGCACATTTTCCGATGCTGGGTTTATTAAAAGAATTCAATTTGAAGCTATAAGCGAGTGTTTTTCACTCCCAGGCTAAGCATGAAGTAAAATTTCGAGTTTAGAAAAGCCTGAAAATTTGGTTTGGTCGCGTAGCGCGGAGCGGCAAAACCAAATTTTCAGGCTTTTCTAAACTCGAAATTTTACCTTATGCGCTACCGGTACAAAACACTGATTTAATATAAAGTTTAGCGGTGTGTTTTAAACTTCGTAATATGTCAGTGTTTTGTACCGGTGGCGCATGAAGTAAAATTTCGAGTTTCGAGTTTTTCATTTTCATAACGAGAATTTTTCTTTGAAGTATCCATATGCATACGTTGCACATTTTCCGATGGTGGGTTTATTAAAAGAATTCAATTTGAAGCTATAAGCGAGTGTGTTCCACTCCCAGGCTAAGCATGAAGTAAAATTTCGAGTTTAGAAAAGCCTGAAAATTTGGTTTGGTAGCGTAGCGCGAAGCGCGGAGCGGCCAAACCAAATTTTCAGGCTTTTCTAAACTCGAAATTTTACTTCATGCGCCACCGGTACAAAACACTAATTTAATATAAAGTTTAGCGATGTGTTTCAAACTTCGTAATATGTCAGTGTTTTGTTCCGGTGGCGCATGAAGTAAAATTTCGAGTTTAGAAAAGCCTGAAAATTTGGTTTGGCCGCTCCGCGCTTCGCGCTACGCGACCAAACCAAATTTTCAGGCTTTTCTAAACTCGAAATTTTACTTCATGCTTAGCCTGGGAGTGGAAAACACTGGCTTAAAACTTCAAATTAAATTCTATTGATAAACCGAGCATCGAAAAATGTGCAACGTATGCATAGGGATATTTAAAAGAAAAATTCTCGTTATGAAAATGTTCGATGTTACATAAAACTCTCTTTATGTATGGAACCTTGCGAAATAATGCTACTTAGTTTTGGACACATCAAAAAATCGACATGATATTTAATAACTCTTATCATTTAACTTATTTTTAAATGTTTTGACTTTCATTTAAGTATACAGCACAGACTTCTGGTGAAATCTTCAACCAATTGATTAGAGTAGAATAAATAATAAATATTATAAAAACATATAATTATGGAACCTTAAAAAATAATGCTACTTATTGTTAGACACTTAAAAAAATTGACATGATATTTAATAACTCTTATCATTCAACTTATATATATCTATAAACATCTTTATTGTGCACTAAGAAAAATTATAGTTTGTTTATTATATTTTATTATTTTATTTATATATATTTTGTTATTCTATGTTTGTTTATTATATTTTATTTTACGATCCTTGGCTATCGACCATCAGTCTTTCAGCCTGAGTTGTAGTTGTCCTTGTCTTGTCAGTTAGTTATGATTCATGTGAGATGAAATGAATTGATGAATGGTGGTTTCTGGGTTGTTAAATTTGGGAGAAATATTGGGGTTTCGTACTAAACAGAGGTGATTAAGGATGTCATGGATGTGTGGGTTAGATGCGAATTTTTGGGATAGTTGGGTAAGTCTTTGTTGGATAGGGATTATTTCTGTTATTTGATACAATAAGGTATTGAAGGGGTTGTGGAGTGGGTTATTGGGGTGCCGGATTTTTGTGGGGATTCTAAGGGCTGATCGTTCTGCGACTTCGATATTATTTAATGTTGAGGGACGAGGGTTAAGAAATAGGATTGACGCATATTCTAATAGGGGGCGGCAGATCATTTTATAGATGTGGACAGCTGCTTTTGTCGTAATCCCTTTATTTTGAAAGGTTAACGATCTGAAATGCCGCGCCCTATTTTGAATTTTTGTTTTCATGGTTTGGGAATGGAGTTTGAAGGATAGTTTGGGGTCGAAAGTGATGCCAAAGTATTTGCACGCAGGGGATGGGCTGATTACGGTGTTTGATATGGTTATGCTAAATGGGGAATTGAGCGGTCTGTGGAAAGGTATGAATAGATAGGATTTATTGGGATTAATGGATATTCTCCATTTGGCAAACCAAAGAGATAGCGAATCTATTAGCCCTTGGAGAGTAGAGAGAGCTTTAGGAAGGGTGGGTTGGTGTGTTATAAGGGCAGTGTCATCGGCAAAGAGCAAAAAATATGCTGAGGGTTTAAGGTACTGTGGGTTGGGGTCGTATATGTCATGAACATAGATATTGTATAGGAGCGGAGATAATGGAGAGCCTTGGGGAACACCTTGTTGAGGAATTAATTGCCGGGAGATGGTATTTTGGACGCGGACATTAAGGAGTCGATTGTTTAGGAAATTATCAATGAGATAGATTAGGTGTAATGGGATAATGAGGGAGTTGCACTTAAACAGCAAACCTCGATGCCAGACTGGGTCAAAGGCCTTTTTTATATTCAGGAATAATATAGCTGTTTTTTGTTTTCGAGGTGTGCTGTTTGGCAGTTCGAGGTTAGGATAATGAGTGGGAGAGCATTGAACTTATTTTTTCATGTTTTTTATTTTAATGTACGACACTGACTTCTAGTGAAATCTTTAGCCAATTGATTAGAGTAGAATAAATTTACTGTGTCAATTATCAAGTCCATATTAACATTAAAAAATCATGCATTTAAGGGCTAAGGCATTAATAAAATAATTTCAAATATTGTGAGAAATTCTGTGTTACGACAAAAAGATAATCAGGTTTAATTGTAAGCTAATTTAATTATTATATTGAAGTTTATCTGGTTAACTAAATTTTACTTTAAGTGTAATTTTTTGTGTTACACTAAGGGGGCATACCTGTAAATTATTGACTTGCCTTCGTATGTGAGCTAAACTGCTTGGGTTGTACGCCATGTTCGCGAAGACCAGCCTTTCTTCATAGTCGTATTCGCAGAGGATTTTATTGTCGCACAGGTAAAATCTATCTCCAACGCAAAACCTAGAAAACAAAGAGAAAACACATTTAAAAAAAAGTTTTTAGAACTTCTAAACCAGGCGTGTAAAGGGTTGACCTTTGCTGGGTCACATTCGCAAAAGTCAAGTTAGCAAGGTTGTTAAAAAAACGTTTTAATTTTTTAATTTTAATTAAAACAAACAGTTTTTTATTATTTTAAATAAAATAAACAGTTTTTATTTTAATTAAAACAGTTTTTTTTTATTTTAATTAAAACAAACAGTTCTTTTACAAAACGTGTTTTTTTTTTTAAATTAAAACAGCGTTTTAAAACATTAACAATTAAAACATGTTTAAACCACGTTTAAAACGTGTTTAAAACAGCACATAGAGGTCATTTTTCTTTTGAGTATACATTTCCCGATAATTACAGCGTTTTTAAAATTTGCGAGGATTCGTTGTTTCAAAGCGGTTATTTTGAGGCTTTTAACGAGTGTTCTCCACTCCCAGACTAAGCATGAAGTAAAATTTCGAGTTTAGAAAAGCCTGAGAATTTGGATTGGCCGCGTAGCGAAGCGGAGCGGCCAATCCAAATTAGGCTTTTCTAAACTAGAAATTTTACTACATGCGTCACGCTTGAAAACACTGATTTACACTGAGGTTCAAAAAACACACACACACAACAACGATTATAGGCAACCTGATATACGTTAGAGTTATTGGGTTGCCTATAATCACTGTTCAGCGCAGAATTTGACTCACGTTTCATTCACATCTAAATATTAGTTAAAGTTGTTAAGGCCGTATATTTTAAACTTTACGATATTTCAGTGTTTTATACGTGTGGCGCATGAAGTAAAATTTCGAATTTAGAAAAGCCTAATTTGGATTGGCCGCTCCGCTTCGCTACGCGGCCAATCCAAATTTTTAGGCTTTTCTAAACTCGAAATTTTACTTCATACTTAGTCTGGGAGTGGAAAACCCTCGTCTAATGATTCAAATTGAAATTTTAGAAAAAAAAAACAGTTTATTTTTTATTTTAATTAAAACAAACAGTTTTTATACAAAACGTGTTTTTTTTAAATTAAAACAGCCCTTTAAAACATTAACAATTAAAAACATGTTAAAACACGCTTAAAACGTGTTTAAAATAGCACATAGAGGGAGGGCATTTTTCTTTTTAATATACATTTCCCGATAATTACAGCGTTTTTTTAAATTTGCGGAAATTCGTTGTTTCAAAGCGGTTATTTTTAAGCTTTTAACGAGTGTTCTCCACTCCCAGACTAAGCATGAAGTAAAATTTCGAATGGCCGCGTAGCGAAGCGGAGCGGTCAATCCAAATTAGGCTTTTCTAAACTCGAAATTTTACTTCATGCGACACGCTAAAAAACACTGATTTACACTGAAGTTCAAAAAACACACACATACAACAACGATTATAGGCAACCTAATATACGATAGAGTAATTGGGTTGCCTATAATCACTGTTTTAAACAATTTGTTTAGCGGAGAATTTGACTCACGTTTTATTCACATCTAAATATTAGATTATTACAGCCGTATATTTTAAACTTTACGATATTTCAGTGTTTTTTACGTGTGGCGCATGAAGTAAAATTTCGAGTTTAGAAAAGCCTAATTTGGATTGGCCGCTCCGCTTCGCTACGCGGCCAATCCAAATTTTTAGGCTTTTCTAAACTCGAAATTTTACTTCATGCTTAATCTGGGAGTGGAAAACCCTCGTCTAAAGATTCAAATTGAAATCTTAGAAAAGAAAAACAAACAGTTTATTTTTTATTTTAATTAAAACAAGCAGTTTTTTTACAAAACATGTTTTTTAATTAAAACAGCGTTTTAAGACATTAACAATAAAAAACATTTTTAAAACACGTTTCAAAATGTGTTTGAAACAGCATATAGAGAGCATTTTTCTTTTGAGTATACATTTCCCGATTATTACAGCGTTTTTCAAATTTGCGAGAGTTCGTTGTTTTAAAGCGGTTATTTTAAGACTATTAACGAGTGTTCTCCACTCCCAGACTAAGCATGAAGTAAAATTTCGAGTTTAGAAAAGCCTAAGAATTTGGATTGGCCGCGTAGCGAAGCGGAGCGGCCAATCCAAATTAGGCTTTTCTAAACTCGAAATTTTACTTCATGCGCCTCGATTAAAAACACTGATTTACAGTGAAGTTCAAAAAACACACACATACAACAACGATTATAGGCAACCTAATATACGTTAGAGTAATTGGGTTGCCTATAATCACTGTTTTAAACAATTTGTTCAGCGCAGAATTTTACTCATGTTATATTCACATCTAAATATTAGATTATTAAAGCCGTATATTTTAAACTTTACGACATTTCAGCGTGTTATACGTGTGGCGCATGAAGTAAAATTTCGAGTTTAGAAAAGCCTAATTTGGATTGGCCGCTCCGCTTCGCTACGCGGCCAATCCAAATTTTCAGGCTTTTCTAAAGTCGAAATTTTACTTCATGCTTAGTCTGGGAGTGGAAAACCCTCGATTAAAGATTCAAATTGAAATCTTACAAAAAAACAACGAATGTCGTAAAATTAACAATATATGCATATGTATACCTGAGAGAAAATGCCAAATTTAGTTAAAAACGTATATGTTAATTATTTTTACGTGAAACATCAAAAATATACGACTTTTTGGTGTACAACTTTCAATTTATAATAAATCTTAAGAAAAAATCAATCTTAACCAAGTTTGACATGTATTTAGGTGTTAGGGTCTGTCAGATCCCACGTATTAAATAGTTAATTGAATTAATAGTTAGGGTTAAAAAGCGTAAGATATTTGGCGCCCAACAAGGGGGGGCAGCCATAAACTTAGCCAAAACTTGTTGGGCGGCAAAAATCTGTAATCTCGATCGTGATTAAACACAAGAAACAAAATATTCAAGATAGTTGAAGTGACTGTATGATTTTTAGTTTACGTGAAGTGATTATTACACTAATAAAAACTGTTATTCCCTACTTCACTTTTTATTTTTATCGTTAGATGTACATTTCGAGACACAAAGTGCTCATTATCAATAACAAACTCTTTGTTTGTTGTTTGTTATTGATAATGAGCACTTGGTGTCTCGAAATGTACATCTAACGATAAATATAAAAAGTGAATTAAGGAATAACAGTCTGTATTAGTATAGTTGAAGTGAATCAATTCGTTTTTTTAGGAGACTACTTAGAGTATACTATTAATCACTTTTATTATAACTAATTAACAATTTAAAGCTATATTAAATAATTTCTGATTCAAAGATTATGTATTTTCTAAATTAGAAATTATAAATTATTCATGAGTTTCTTTCTGTATTTTTAATTAACAAAATAAAGACATTATTTCCTTAAATTATTGCTCATTATCTTTTTAATTAATCAATTTGAATCCTAATTCAATAACTTTTTTACAGACACATTCCTCTTCTGCTCTTTGGCTCTCGCTCTTTCCAACCTCGTGACATTTAATCAGTATATCTTCATAAACAATTAACGGACCCAGGCGCGTTTTATTGCTAATTATTCAGCGGAGCCTGGGAGTCATTATTTACATATTATAACCGTAATCAAAAACATGATTAATATTTCATCCGGACAAAACGTTTCTCCGTTGCCAGACACATTTTCCATTAATTAGCGGAATTAGCCGTTGCCGTAATTAATTATTTATCTATGGGCGCAAATATTTATTGCGAAATTTACCTACTTTGCTGGCTAGTTCAAGGTCTTAATAAGTTTATAATTCATAGTTACTAGGTGATTATTTATAAGATAGGAAGGTGTGTGATTAATGGTGTAATTTGATATTGTGAAAAGGTATAATTTTCTCGGTTATGAGGTATTTATTGGAGAGGTGTGATTAATAGGATAAATATTATTCATGTGATTTCAACAAAATTGGACTTGATTCATAAAAAAAGAAAATTGTGACTGTTACAAAATTAATATTGTGATAAAGAAAATACCTAAATTATTTGTAAATAATAAACCACCAATTATTAAAAATCAAAAATGCGGTAATTATAAAATCAAATGTAGTGAATGCGATGCGAATTACTAATTTTAGCAAGTTCTAAATTGTTCATTAATAATTATTATTATAATTTATTTTTATTTATATTATTGATATTATTAATTTCATTATTTATAACTTTTTCCTCTTTAAACTTATTTATTTTGTATTTACATTGGACAAACGGGTAGAAGTTTTGGAAAAAGACTAGATGAACATAAAAAATCCATCCTAAATAACAAACAAACAACAGGGTTTGCCCGTCATTGCATCGCATCCAATCATTTTTTTAATTCAGACGATTTCCAAATTTTATATTCAGGTAATAAGGGACGAGAATTGAATTTTAGAGAAGGCCTGGAAATTAGCAAGGCAATAAAACAAGGAAAACACATCGTAAACGAGTACGAAGACATCTGGAACTCCCCAATTCTTAAAGCCCTTATTACCTGACCTTAAAAAAAATGTATATATAACTTGTAAAATATTTTTCTGTATTACTCCTTGAGAATGATAAGTCGAAATTAGTTGGAGAGAATAAAAAAATGGTAGTGAAACAAACCAAGTGACTTTTAAAAACTATTAATGATTTCGATAGCTAAATCTAATGCTTCAAGTGACTTTTATTTAATTATCAATTCTGTGAATAGTTTCAATTATTCGGTAATCATTATCAAACATGGTTTCAAAATATCGCTTCGCTCCGCCCGGCAAATCCAAATTTTCTGGCTTTTCTAAACTCGAAATTTTACTTCATGCGCTACCGGTACAAAACACTGATTCAGTGTTTTGTACTGGTGGCGCATGAAGTAAAATTTCGAGTTTAGAAAAGCCTGAAAATTTGGTTCGGTCGCGTAGCGCTAAGCGACCAAACCAATTTTTTAGGCTTTTCTAAACTCAAAATTTTACTTCATGCTTAATCCGGGAGTGGAAATACTCGCTAGAAGTTTCAAATTAAAAACTTGTATGAAAACAAGGAATGTTTGAACATTTATAGTGTTTATATCGGGATATGTATACTTAAAGAAAAAAATCCATGTCTTCTATAAAAGGGTTCGCTGCTTCTATAAAAGGGTTCAATTTTATACTTCTAACAAGTGTTTCTACTCCTTGATTAAGCATAAAGTAATTCTTCAAGTAATCTAGGAGAGTACAATGACTGATAAAAAAAATTTTGAATAATACGAGTAAAATAGAAACATGAGTGTAATTAATTTCCGCTCATAAATAATGCTCTTACTTTTTCTTAATTAACTCGCACCATTTCTAATTGAAACGTATTCCAGTTCCAACACACTGGCGGATATTAAAATTGGATGTGCCCAAGAATAGAAAGATCATTAGCGCGTTACGCCTTAGAACGGAATTGGAAATGACCAAATAATGGACAGAGGCTATAAATATTTAACGTTTCAGTGGGGGATGTAATTAAGCCCTGGTCTGGTGGTGGGTGGACTCGCATCTGTGTGTGTGTGTGTGGGTAACAAGCTAATAAAGAGGACGCAACTGTGGATGTTTGCGGTTGCTGAACGATGTTGATATTGTTAACGCATCAGCGTTACGGTTCCCTAATTAAAATACTATTATAATTTCTTGGATGAAGGGGCCGTTGCAGCGACTGAGCCGTCCCCTCAAATGCCAGGAAATTGTGGCCGAAGCATCGACTGTTATAGTTGTATTGTTGTTGGTTGGGATAAAGGTGGGCTTGTTAGGTTAGATTCAATCTGGCTATTGAATACGTTGATTATAATTTCCAAATAGGGGAAATGATGTTTGTATATTATAAGGATTAATATATTCCATAGGTGTAAGGATAAGTATTAAGACTAGTTTTTATCATTAATCAACATTTTTCTAATAAGTGTTTTATAAGTCCCTGAGTAAGCATGATATAAATATTTCTGGCTATTCTAAACTCAAAATTATACTTCATGCGCTACGCGTATAAAACACTGATTTCAAGTGAAGTTTAAAATATACTATTAAGTTATCTTCAATTTGATTCTCATTAATCACTTGATGAAACATGTTTACTATTAAGGCTTTAATTATTTAATTATTCATTCAAAAATATATCAAATATTTAAATTATTCGATATTTAAGTATGTGAATAATTTATTAATTGAAATATACATACGCAGAGTTTTATGTAACACCGAACATTTTCATAATGAGAATTTTTCTTTGAAGTATCTATATGCATACGTTGCACATTTTCTGATGCTCGGTTTATTAAAAGAATTCAATATGAAGCTTTAAACGAGTGTTTTCCACTCCCAGGCTAAGCATGAAGTAAAATTTCGAGTTTAGAAAAGCCTGAAAATTTGGTTTGGTCGCGTAGCGCGAAGCGCGGAGCGGCCAAACCAAATTTTCAGGCTTTTCTAAACTCGAAATTTTACTTCATGCGCCACCGGTACAAAACACTGACATATTACGAAGTTTAAAACACACGGCTAAACTTGACATTGAATCAGTGTTTTGTACCGGTGGCGCATGAAGTAAAATTTCGAGTTTAGAAAAGCCTGAAAATTTGGTTTGGCCGCTCCGCGCTTCGCGCTACGCGACCAAACCAAATTTCCAGGCTTTTCTAAACTCGAAATTTTACTTCTTGCTTAGCCTGGGAGTGGAAAACACTCGCTTAAAGCTTCAAATTAAATTCTTTTAATAAACTGAGCATCGAAAATGTGCAACGTATGCATATGGATACTTAAAAAAAAAACAACTCGTTATGAATATGTTCGGTGTTACATAAAACTCTCTGTATATGTATTTGAATATTCGAAACTTAGCCTTAGTTAAAACACAAGAACTCAAGTGAATCGGATTTGTGAGACGATTAAATATTTGTTTTAGTATTCCACTTATTTTTTTTTTTCTTCATCTTATCCATATTTTCATATCAATAACTTTATTACATGGAATACCATGAATTATCCCTGACACGAACTATTCCGCTTACATTTTCTTTGCAGAGGCTTAAGAAATGTCCGGGACACAAGGACAGTGTTATAAAGATATCAATCCATCATTTTATAATACCTGTGGTTGCACTGCTGGCACGCGAAGCACTCCAAATGGTAGACGTTGCTTTTTGCCCGCATCACCATTTCGAAGGCGGGGATCACTTTATTACACGCGGCGCAGTAACCGGTCGTTCCAAATAACCTGAAACATCAACATGAATTATTATTTTGTTAAATAAACCAACAATCAGAATGATCAACCAAAAATTAAAATCAGACAATAATTAGCACTAATAGTAGAACTTTAATTAAAATACTTAGTTTGTTTCAACGATTTTTGTTTTTACTCCAGTGAAACAAAGTGTTTTAATCAAAGTTCTACTATTAATTAAATATATTTCACTAGGGGTGATTAATTAATTAATTTATCATAATAATTAACATTTTTGATACACTCCGAATTTTATTCGTTTAATTAAAGAAATAAATGAGAGTTTAAATTATTTTAAAAATAGTTTAACAATAGAAAATCGAGACAATAAGTAAATACCATTGTTTCCTAAAAAAAGAAAAACAATATGGAATGGGGAGGAGATTTTAATTAAAATTACCAGTCTACACACTTTCCCCACCGAAACAGTGAGTGAGAAAGGTTGGCCTTTGTGGATTTCATTATCATGGGTATTTATTAATTTTTACGGAGGTAAAAAGGGAAAGGAGACATTTTTGAGTAATTAATATTTTTTTGTGAATTATGTATTAATATTTTAATTAAATTGTGTAAGCTTTAATTTACGTAGGAAATTAATTAATTTTTTTTTCGTGATAACAAATCCACGTTATTAACACGAAAAATATCAATTCCTTGCACTTTTTATTTGATTTTGTGTTTTTACAATAATTAACATTATGTCAGCCTAAAAATTTAAATTTGGACGCTACGCTTCGCTCCGATTCCAAATTTCAAGGTTTTTCTAAACTCGAAAGATTTACTTCATGCTTAAAGAAGGAGTGCAAACACTCGGTAAAATATCGATGAACAATTTTATTAATAGATGAAGGATATATGTAAATTAATTTGTAAAAATTAATATATAATATATTATAAAATGTTGTATTTAAACTTTGTAATTTGTAAGAATTAATATATAATATATTATAAAATGTTGTATTTAAACTTTGTAATTTGTAAAATCTGTACATTCCTTGAAAATGACTATTAGTCGAAACTCGTCGGAATAAATAAATATTATATAGTGAAACAAACCAGGTGATTTTCCTTTCTATTAATTTTTAGAAATATAATAATTAAATACTTTTACGCACCTGAGCAAACACTAGAATATAAAAGGCATAAATTGAATTTTGTTAATGACCTGTCATATAATATAGTCAGTCATTGTAGGGGAAAAGACTTTAATATTATATGTTCAAACCCTTTAAATTTAGGCAAACTATTAATAAACAATAAATCGAAAACTGATAATTCAAAGAAATGTGGAATTTATGAAATACAGTGTGATGAATGCAATGCAATTTATTATATTGGACAAACCGGCAGATCTTTCGAAATCAGAATGAAAGAACATAAAAAATCTGTTTTGGATAATAAACCAACAACTGGCTTTTCCAAACATTGCATCGCATTCAATCACTTCTTTAATCCGCATAATTTTAAGATTTTGCATTCAGGTAATAAGGGATACGCACTAAACCTCAAAGAGGGCCTGGAGATTAACAGGGCCATAAAAATGGGGAAAAATATCGTAAACGACAACGGGGAGATTTGGAATTCCCCAATTCTGACTTCTCTTATTACCTGAAACAAAAATATTGTGTATATACTTAGGAAATAATTTTTTCTGTACATTCCTTTGAAAATGGTTTAACAAACCGAAACTAGTCGGAATAAAGATTTAATTTTGCAACAATACCAAGTGACTTTCCTTTAATTAACTTTACATAGTGTAATATGTTTCACCAAGTGCCAGATGAGAAATTAATTCAAGAAATATAATAATAATATCTGTATTGACAGTAAAGTGATATTTACAATAATTTGAGATATCTTGTTTTAAATAAATTAATATTAAGGTGTAACTGTCACTGTCGCTGTTAAATGGCTATCGATGTCTTTCTGCCTTGATAATTAATTAGTGTCGTAGGTCAGTCCTTAATGAGTAAATGGGTGAAATAGTGAAATTGATTCAAATATGGTCGTTAAGGGTTTTTTTTTTATAATTGGGAAGTATATTGGGATTTCAATGGAAACAGTAAAGGGAAATGGTAGGGTAGTTAAAATGATTCTTAGAAACATTTTCGGAAAGGAATTGGAGGCGTTCTTCTATGGGGGTTTTATCTGGGTTGTATCGTAGAGGCGTTGGTTATATGGATTATGAAGCGGATTTAAGGGGTGACGGATTTTGGTAAGGGTTCATAGAGATGCTCGCTCACTAACTTGGATGTGTTTTGGGATGTGGAAAATAGGATAGATCCATAATCAATCAGGGGACGACATAAAATGTTATAGTTGATTACAGCTGTTTTGGTATTTATCCGAGATTGTCTATAGCTTGAATTCCTAAACAGTTTTGCCCTAGTTGTTATTTTTCTATTTATATTACATGCATGTGTTCCAAAGTTGTGTTTTTGGTCGAAAGTAAATCCAAGATATTTGATATGGGAGGAAGGGTGGATTTAGTTTTGTGAAATGGAGATAATAAATGGCTAGTTATTGATTTTGTGGTAGGGAATGAGTTGTGATTTGCGTGGATTAATTTTTATTCTCTATTTTGCGAACCATCGTTCAAAGATGTCGATAAATTTATGGAGAGTTTGGAGAGCTTTAGGGTGGGAGCGTGGGATATAAGGGCAGTGTCGTCGAAGAACTGTAGGGCATATTTTGAGAGATTGAAGTATTTTGTATCAGGATGGTGTATGTCAGAACAGAATATATTGTACAGCAATGGAGAGAGAGGGGAACCTTGGGGAACACCTTGTTCTGGGGAAAAAGAAGAGGAGAAACGATGCTTGGTTTTTACTTTGAGGGATCTTTTGAAAAGGAATGAATGCAGTATGTGGATAAGAAGTGCACATTAAGGGAGTGGCATTTAAAAAGGGAGCCTTTATGCCAAACAGAATCGAAAGCTCTTTGGGTGTCGAGGAAGAGGGTTGCAGAGGATTTGCCTTCAAGGTGTGATGTCTGTAGGTTGGATGTAAGGATAGAAAGTGGTAGACTTGTGGAGCGCTTGGGGAGAAATCCAAATTAACAATTGGGAAAACGGTCGGAGATTTATGAGAGAATTTTCTTTTTGAGGGGAGATTCATATAATTTGCCAAGGACCGGAAGGAGTGTTATAGGACGGTAGCTAGGAATAAGGGATGGGTTGTGGTTGCGTTTCGGTATGCATATGATTATGCCTGTCTTCCATTCAAGTGGGAAATAGTTGTTTTGGTAGTTGTAGTTAAGGATGTCAAGAATGTGGTGGTGGATGCGTCTATGTACATAGTCATGTCCAGGTGCAGTATTTTTTTCCTTTTTTAAAATGTTGTATTCGAAGTTAGTAAATGAGTGATTTGGTTTTGTTACTTTAGTGTTTTTAAAGAAGTTCTTGTGCCACTCCTCGACATGTTTGAAAAAGTTATGGTCAAAGTTCGTGTCTTCTGTGATCTTATATGTTTCATTGAAGTGGTCAGAAAATTTTTCTACGATTGTAGACATAATCGTAGAAAAATTTGCTGACCACTTCAGCCGTCCGTAATTGTCTCGTTAGTATCAGGATCCGTTATTTGTTGAAGTTGGTCGGTTTATTTATATTTTAAGAGTTTTTTTTATTTGTGTCCAAAATTTCTTACCATTAAGGATAACATTCCTTCAGTTCAGTCTTATTACAAGGATTAAATTTATTTGTCTAAGTGTTTGTGGCTAAATGATCAAACCAATGCCAATTAACAACAATAAAATATATTTGTCGATTAAAATACATATTTTATGTCATCAACGTCAAACAAACATTGAAAACCACAAAATATTTTTATGATTTTAACAATTGGTAATAATAATACTACTTATCTAAATATATTTAGGTATTTTTTTTTTAGTAAATATGTAGGTACGATTTTTCTAGTTTTTACAGATTTAATTAATTTGTTAATTATTCTGAAAACTGTGAAACGTTATAAATGTTTCTTACTAACGTTTTTAATATTAAACCTAATAAAGCGCAATACAGGGATTTGTTATTTAAGTTTACATACAGGAATTTTTCTTTTAAGTATACATAGAGAGAATTTTTCTTTTAAGTACACATATGCATAAGTTTTTTTTTAAGAGTTTAATTTTAAGCTTCAAACGAGTGTTTTCCACTCCTAGATTAAGCATGAAGTAAAATTTCGAGTTTAGAAAAGCCTGAAAATTTGGATTGGTCGCGTAGCGCGAAGCGCGGAGCGACCAAACCAAATTTTCAGGCTTTTCTAGACTCGAAATTTTACTTCATGCGCCACGCGTATTAAACACTGGATACACTGCAATATTGTAAACAACTGAACTTTACTTGAAATCAGAAATTAACGTTCTTAATATTAATTTTGGCAATAGAATTAAAGTCCAAAAATATTAATTCTGAGAAAATTAATAAAACGCAATACAGGTTTTTTTTAAGTATACATACAAGGAATTTTTCTTCTAAGTATACATATGCATATGCTTTTATAAAAGAGTTCAATTTGAAGCTTTAAACGATGTTTTCCACTCCAATTAGGCATTAAATTTTACTTCCTACGTCACGCGTATTAAACACTAAAAACATTGGAATATTGTAAATTACTGAACTTCACTCGAAATCAGTGTCTTATACGCGTGGCGCATAAAGTAAAATTTCGAGTTTAGCAAAGCCTTAAAATTTGGTTTGGTCGCTCCGCTTCGCGGAGCGACCAAACCAAATTTTAAGGCTTTTCTAAACTCTAAATTTTACTTCATGCTTAGCCTGGGAGTAGAATACACTCTTTTAAAGCTTCAAATTGAACTCTTTTAAAAAAGCAAAATTTTAAGGCTTTTCTAAACCCGAAATTTTATTTTATGCTTAACCCGGGAATGAAAAACACTCTAATCTTTGAATTAAACTCTTCAAAAAAACCTACGAATATCTGAAAATGTATAGCATATATTAAGGATAATAATCTTTAAATTAAACTCTTAATAAAAATCTACGAATATCTGAAAATGTATAGCTTATATTAAGGATAATGATACTTAAAAGAAAATTTCCTTTTCATTTTTTTAATATTGATTTTGCGTCTTTTCATTTTATATTTTTTGTCTAAAAAATAAATGAAAAAATAAGGTTTTGATTTTCTAATAATATTCAGGAATATATTCTTTAAATAATAATTAATTTCATAATTCATACATACTTTAATCAATCCTTCTAGATATTAATTTAAAGTGGTGTTATTATTTTGTCAATTACTTTAGTTGTCAATGTTAACAATCTAAGTAATACTGCAATTTATTTATCGACCAATTACGTTTTGTGATTGGTGATAATTTCGTGAAAATTTATCACCCATCCGCTTTCCTCTGTCGCGCTCGGCCGTTGCAGGCGGGGCATGATTAGCAAAGACCATTCGATCCAATATTTATAAGGTCCTTGTCGTGCAACACCAATTTTCTCGTGTAGATTGCTATAAAATTTATAGCTATAGTGCGCGCCATAAAAATTACATTACACAAAATTGACTTCGAATAAGATTCCATTCGCGTCACGTCCGCACACACACACACACACACACCATCACACATACAGGCCACCCTGGCTCTCCACTAGAGGGTGTTATTAATTTTCATTTTTTATGCGAACCACCATTAAAATTTAAAAGGTGCGAGGGTGAGGCTTAATTAGCTCCAAGATTGCCCGAAAATGTCAAGTGTAAAATTCAGCGTGAGTTAGGGGATTGGAATTGCTTGTACGGAAGGACATTTTACTTTGTTATTATTAAATTTGATGTTAAAATAATGAATCGTCTGCATGGAGGTAAAATTCATTAGGTACATACAAATTCGTAGAATTAACGAAATATTTTCTTAATATATTCATATTCAAAAAATATTCAATCTAAATTAATATAATATTTAATATATTATTATTTAAAAAAAATATTACAAACAGATGTTGAAGAAAATATCTTCTCTAGCTTTATTGATTCATTGTTTTAGGACCTGACCAAAACATACACACAGTCTCTCTGAAAAATGCCTAAGAATGAAATTTTAAAGAACAGATTTCTTGTACAAAATTAATTCTTTTGTTTAAGCAAAGTGAACTTTCGAAATAAAACCAACATGATTGGTTTTAAAAAAAAAATTTGCGAAACATTAAGCACACTATTATTAATGTAAATTGCATATTTTAATAGAGAAACTGCAAAATATTACAGGTATTTAAATTTCCAAAAGTTAGTACATACGAATTAGTACTTTAATTTAAAAGAAATTATCAAAATTATGCCAAACAAGTATATAGAAGACTAGTATTACGGCTGGCAAAAATAATGTGCTTAATGTTTCGCGAATTCTAAATATATATTTTTTAAATTAAAGTTTTATCGGTGGATGGATTGAGTTATTGCATAGTGTAATATGTTTCACCAAGTGCCAGATGAGAAATTAATTCAAGAAATTAATGAGTTATTGCATTCAGCAGATGATATGTCAAGATATTATAGATTTGTAAGTTGGTACTCACCTAAGATAGTCTCTTTTACAAAGTATTAAATTTGCTTTTGTGTATAACGTCGACCCGACTTCTCCGAGCCTGCAGTCACAGCAGCCGCACTTCAGACAGTCCTCGTGCCAAAAAAGGTCCAGGGCTTTCAGCAGAAACCTCTCCGTTATCCTCTTGCCGCAACCCGCGCACTCCCTGGGTCCTGATGACGTCGTGTTGGCCGAAACTGAGACCGGAGTTGGGCCCGAGACGGCCACTGCCCTTCCAGCACTAGCTTGCTCCCCGCCAGTTTCTATAAAACACAAAGAAACACACAATTATGTAACAAACAGAAAATTATATAAAAAATCAAATAAGATTTTAAATATTTCATTGCAAAATTCAATATTCGGCGGTGTATTTGCACGGGAGGTACTTGTTTCAATGGATAATAATTGTCTTAGTATTTTAATGAATGAAGACTTATTATTTGCTGTTTATACCTAAAATTACGTACCACAAATAAAATTGCTCAAGTTTTGAAAGCGTACGATTTGGTTAGAGCCAATAAACATTTGTAAAATTAATTAATATGAGATTAAACATAAAATCAAGTTGAATATATTTTGAGCTTCACTTGAAATCAGTGATTTATATGCGTGGCACGTGAAGTAAAATTTCGAGTTTTGGAAAGCCTGAGAATTTGTATTTGCCGGGGCGAGACTCACTAAGCTAGCGGGCCCCGGCAAATCCAAATTTGAAGGCTTTTCTAAACTCGAAATTTACTTTATGCTTAGTCTGGGAGTGGAAACCCTCCTTAGACAATTAATCAGAAACTTATTTGATGAAAAATTATTCAAAATCAATGGAATTTAATTTAATAAAAAAATACGCTGATTAAATGAATATTCATCAAAACAAATTTTACATATGATTTGATATTTTGGAATATCCAGCAAGGATATTTAAATTATTTCAATTATGGCTAATTAAAGTTTATTAATTTCTTTGTAGATTCTATAAATGTTATGTTGTTTTGATAAGCTGTTGATTTTTTATAATTGTTTCAAAGAAAACGTTCTCCTAAAATTGTTAATTTTGTTGCATAATTTCAACTTAGGCTTAATATTTTATAAAGTTGAGTTGAGATTATTTATTTTTTAGATATTTAAAGCCCTTAACGAGTGTTTTGAATCCCGGATGAAGCATGAACTAAATTTTCAAGATTTTCTAAACTTGAAATTTGACTTCATGTGCCACGCGTTAAGCACACTGAAATATTGAGAAACTAAAAAATATATTGCTGAATCAGTATTCAAAATAAACTACTTAAGCAAAATTAATAAAATACTGCTAAGCAAGAGGCTTTTCTAAACTTGAAAGGCCACTTCATGGTTAATCAAGGATTATGGCCAATCAAAGTTTGTTAATTTCTATGTAGATTATATGAATTTTATGTTGATTTGATAATCTTTTAATTTTTTACAATTGTTTCAAAGACAACGTTGTTCTAAAATCTTTGATTTTATTGCATAATTTCGATTTTGGCTTAATATGTTAAGAAAATGCGTTAAGATAATTTATTTTCTTAGGAATTTGAAACTTCTAACGAGTGTTACCAATTCCAGATTAAAATTTGGTTTGGTCGCGTAGCGATGCGACCAAACCAAATTTTCAGGCATTTATAAACTCGAAATTTTACTTCATGCGCCACGCGTATAAAACACTGAAATATATTGAAATTAAAAAATATATTGCTGAATCAGTATTAAAAATAAACTGCTTAAGCAAGAATAATGAAATTTAATAAAAACAAGAGGCTTTGCTAAACTCGAAAATTTGCTTCGTGCTTAGTCAAAACATGGAAATGCTCGTTATAAATTTAAAATTAAAAGTTTTTTAAACTTAGAGCCCCCTTTCCCTTCTGGCTACGGCATTGCTACCACCTACTAATTTAATGTTATGTGCTCACACAAAATATGTGTTATTTTTATTTAAATGTTATACAGTTATAACAGCATAACATCGTTTAGAGCGAGCTGTTCGCTATAAACGATACTTACTGTTTAAACAGAATACGGGCTACAACGTACAAATATAGCCGTTCTCCTAAAGTTCGCTATAAACGATATTGACTGTATTTATTTGTTTAAATTCTATAAATTTACAATTCTTAAATAAAATATTGTTTGAAAAAATAAATATTAAACATGTTCGTTTGTTGTTAGAAGAAATGATTTTAAAATATCCAATTTAATGATTAAAATGCCTAGGTTTAAAAGGGTTGAGATAATTCATAAATAATTTGCACATATGATTGGAGTGAATTGTCAAAGGTAAGCGCGTCTATCAATAAATTCGGAAGGCGAGATCCGAGCTGTTGGAAGCAGCATGTCGCCTAAATGTTGTATGGTTATTAATGGATTTCGTGGATATGGATAATTCCAGTTTCAAGTCATAACATACATTATGCATCCTAGACAATGTAGCCTCATAACGTGCATCGCGCGCGCTCTAAATATTTGAGTCGTTAATTTAAATAATCCAGGACGTCAAGACACGCGCGCGGTTTTGTTAATAATCGAAGCTCGAAGGGAGGCGGTGGAATTGTTTAAAGAGGCCGATGGCAGATGGATTTATTTGCGGCTTTTGTGGCTGGCGTGTCGTTTAAAACGAAAGTGCCGCTATTCAGGGGATTGTCAGTGACCAGCTAAAGGCGGTGGCTCCTCCGCCTTCATTCTCTCTCTCACTAAGGGGCGGCTGTCAATTCCGGGGGTCGTTAATCAAGTGATAGAGCGTAATGATTGGACGTGCCGGGGAAATTATTTGATAATGGATATGACTGTTTGAGATATTTGAATTGGGTTTAATTCAAAACATGAGATTCATACGATGAAATTGTGTTTTTCAGTTTATAACAGAGCTGGACAGGATTCGAATCATTCAGGATTTGAATCCTGGATTCGAATCCTTTTAGAGGATTCAAAAGAGGCATTCGAATACTTTAGTTCAACTGGATTCGTGATCCGGATACGTTACATTATTTTAAGAGGATTCGTATTCGAATCCAAATGTGGGTGATTCGAATCCTTATACAAGGATTCGAATATTTATAAAAGGATTCAGATATTTATAAAAGGATTCGAATATTTATAAAATGATTCGAATACTTACAAAAGGATTTGAATCGTCAAAAATAATTCGAATCAATTGTGAGGATTAACATGAAAAATGCCTTTTGGGTGTTTTTAAATTTCTCGTTAAATCACTGTTTTATACGCGTGGCGCATGAAGTAAAATTTAGAGTTTAGAAAAGCCCAGAAAATTTGTCTCGGGTCGCTACGCGACCCTCGACAATTTTTCACGGGGCTTTTCTTTTTTTTAAAGTTCAATTTAAAGCTTTAAACAAGTGTTTTCCACTCCCAGACTAAGCATGAAGTAAAATTTCGAGTTTAGAAAAGCCCCGTGAAAATTTGTCGAGGGTCGCGCAGCGACACGAGACAATTTAATTTAAATCGACATTATTAACTCCATAACAACCGTAATAAACAAGGTTTTATTCACTAGTGAACTAAATCTTTTTTAGGTCACTAGTGAGTAAAAAAAATTATTTAAAAATAAATGTAAAGTACATTTTCTTTACAATTTCGTCAAAATTGAATAAAAACATATATACGCCACGTGAATTAAACAACTTTATTCACTCAAAGAAATGATTTCACTCGCGCCGAGGCGCTCGTCAAAAATCAAAAATCTTTTCGTGAATAAAATCGTGTTTAATTCACTTGATGTATAATATTTATTATTCGGTGAATACAGAAATTATATATTTCAAATAGGTTTTTCTCAGTTTCGGTTATCAATTTACGTTGATGCTCCATAAGTGTTCTGATATTAACATCAATCAGGGGTGAATGAGCAGCACATTAGCGACCCGGGAAATATTTCTCCTCAGCCTGTAACACAGAAACTGTCAATTATGCCATTTCTTTTACTAGTTTTCGTAAAAATGTCAATCTTTATGTAAAATATGAATCATATTGTGAATGTCGATTTTCTCGTCAAAATTTCTGTTTTAATCGTAGACGTTGGTTGTAGACATTTTTAAACTGATACAACACACATACAGTTTTCTTTCTGTCAATTTGACAATTTATTTTTCTAAATTTATACAAAAACAAGTACAAACGATGATGATGTGTTCATCGTAGCACTTTGTCCGTTAGTTAAACAATTGATGACTGACATACTAAACCCATTTCACTTGTTATTTGGTTAAAGACCATTTCACATTAAATCAGTGTTTAATACGCGTGGCGCATGAAGTAAAATTTCGAGTTTAGAAAAGCCTAATTTGGCTCGGTCGCTCCGCTTCGCTACGCGCCCGAGCCAAATTTTTAGGCTTTTCTAAACTCGAAATTTTACTTCATGCTTAGTCTGGGATAGGAAATACTCGTTCGACGATCAATCACAAACTTATTGTAAAATGTATGACTAAAATAAGTAGAGTTGATGTTTTAGTCAACTTTTGGCGTATACGATTTTCCTTACAGTTTGACCAATTTTCAATTTGATAACGTTGAAAGAACAAACAAACAAACCGTAAGTAAAATCTAATACGCCAAAAGTTAACTAAAACAAAAAAAATAACGATTACCACGTTATTTTTTTTGTTTTAGTTAACTTTTGGCGTATTAGATTTTACTTACAGTTTGTTACAATTTTAACTAGACAAAGACAAAATATACAATGTGAAAGACCTGCCTAGAGATAATGTTTTTTTTTTTCAAGAGTACCCGACATTCATAAGCCTGAATGAATTATGAACTGTTTAAATAATGATTATTTATTTATTTATTTATTTATACGGAAGTCCATTTAATATACAGTCTTAAGTTAAAATATACAATTAAGAATAGTAAAAAACAAACAATAGATTAAAACACAAACATAGATTAAAATACAAACAATAAATTATATAATTATATAATTATAATTATAATTTTTTAAATGAATAGTACAGCACTGGTGTGTGTAAAAGGGAGGCCATTGGCACCGCAATAGCTTCTCTCTCCGAAGCCCTTTTGCCGCCACCGCACCGTGTTTCATTATAAGCGGAATAATCTGATATTTAAGAGCGATATTAGCGACAATTTGGGCGGCGGCGAGTAATTACGCGTCGGCCCCTTTTCGGCCGGGGGTGCGCGCATTGTTTAAAGCGGCTCCCAGATATTGCGCCCCCTCGCTGAAATTTACGGACGCGCAATATTGGCGCGAATTATTGGATTTTCCAAATTAAAGTGCTTTCTATAAATTCGGATATCGTTACTGGGGGCATATTTCCTTATAATATATTGTGTCGGCGCCGCCGCCAATAAGAGGTAATCGCAATAAGCAATTCGGTATTTGATTTTAGTGAAACGATCCCGACGAATATCCAATAAAGCGGGAGACGGACGGCGGCGGACGTGAGCCGCCCCCAACGGCCCCACTCCTCAATAACTGCCGAGATATTATTTCATTACGTTCGAACGTTGGAAACACGGTATTTCCTGCTGCTGGCATCAGTGTTTGCTTTTTTGGATTTACATATCAAAAATTGTTTTTAATTAGGTTTAGAACTAGCCGAGGCCATAAATTACGCAGAAGAAGAAGAAGAATTAGGTTTAGAATCAAAATAATTAACATTCAAACTTTTCCTTTCTTTATATATATATATATATATATATATATATATATATATATACAGGGTGAGTTTTTTAGATGTTCCCTATGGGGATCTCGGAAACTATAAGAGAGAGATAGAAAAACGGTTAAATGGGGAAAGAAGTGCAGTTTTATAGGACGAATAAAATGACACTTTCAAAATATTTGAAAAAGTCAAGATTAACTAGATATTTTGAATAAAGTAAAATGTGTCAATTTTTTGAAATCAATATATCTCTATTATTATCATAGATAGAGAAAAACTGTAAAGGACAAAGTTGTAGAAAATTTTACACAGATTAATAACAAAAAATCAAAAAAAATTTTTCGCCTATATTTTGGGAGATATGACACAAACTTATCTTTTTTTAAATGGAAACAATAGTTGGCTATAGCCTCATTGGAAAGGTATTTTTTTTCCTTTTAATCCAATATAACATATGCCATAGTTATTTTTAAAATAAAATAAGTTATAGTCGTTTTAATTTTTCCATACACCAAAAAATAGTTAGCCATGAAAAAGACAAAAGTAAAACAATTGCGGTTGTTTATAGCAACGAAATCAATATTTAATTTATTATCTTTCTTTAGATTTGTCAAAAGCAACATAAAGTAAAATAATTCCAAAATTTTCAAAATAATAATAGAAGAAAATTTTAAATATTACATAAGATGCTCAAAAAGTCCACCATTATTATTATGGCATAAAGTACATCTTTTTAAAATCGAATTTGTGGCTTTTTTGACTTTTCTTCTGTCAAAAGAATTAAATGTTTCAAGTACAGCTAGTCTAAGATCCTCCACGGATTGATATGATTGTTGATATATTTTGTTCTTCACATAACCCCACAGAAAAAAGTCTAAAAGGGATAGGTCGGGTAATCTAGGTGGCCATAGGATTGGTCCATTTCTTCCTACCCATGAATTAGGAAAAGCATCATATAAATAGTTTCGCACAGCCAACTTGCTATGAGGTGGAGCTCCGTCGTCTTGAAACCACTTCAATCTTGCCCGTACTGATAAATTTAAATCATCGAGCATATCTTCAAATGTTTCTTGAAGAAAACGAAGGTAATCATTTCCATTCAATGTGATATCAAAAATATATGGGCCGAGAATTCTCGATCCGAACACACCGCACCATACATTAAATACAAATTTAATTTGTGGTCTACGTTGTGCAACTTCTCGTGGATTCTCCTGACTCCAAACATGTTCATTGTGCCGGTTAAAAATCCCACAATTAGTAAATCGCGTTTCATCTGTCCAAATTATTTTTGTAGGGAACGTATTATCCTCTTGGCACATGTTTTTGTACCACATACAGAAGACCATTCTCTTATTGGTATCACCGTCATGTAAATTTTGTGAAATTGATACCTTATATGGGTGATATTTGTGTTTTTTCAAAACTCGTACTACAGCCCGTTGAGATATGCTTGCTTCTGTTGCAATTTGTCTGGTCGATGTGGATGGATCTATCATCGCCAATGCTAATACGTTTATTTCCGAAACTTCATTAATTTCGGTTTTTTCAAGTTTCGGCTTTGTAAAGGATCCGTACTTACCCAAATTGTGGTAAATTCTTCTGAATGTTGGTAAAGATGGCTGCCGACGATCATAATATTGTTCTGCAGCATCCGCAGCGTTTTTATTATACTGAATGTAACAAACAAGCATATCACGCTTTTCTTCGTTGGAAAAATTCATTATCACTTAAAAAACTTTCAACACCAAATAAATACAAAACAAACTTATCGAAACAAACAAAATATGGAAATTAATGAATATGTGTTTAGAATAAATACCTGCAATTGTTTTACTTTTGTCTTTTTCATGGCTAACTATTTTTTGGTGTATGGTAAAATTAAAAACGACTGTAATTTACTTTATTTTAAAAATAACTATGGCATATGTTATATCGAATTGAAGGGAAAAAAATAGCCCTTTTAATAAAGTCATAGCCAACTATTGTTTCCATTTAAAAAAAGGTAAGTTTGTGTCATATCTTCCAAATTATGGGCGATTTTTTTTTTTGATTTTTTGTTATTAATCTGTGTAAAATTTTCTACAACTTTGTCTCTTACAGTTTTTTTCTATCTATGATAATAATAGAGATATATTGATTTCAAAAAATGGACACATTTTACTTTATTCAAAATATCTAGTTACCCTTGACTTTTTCAAATATTTTGAAAGTGGCATTTTATTTGTCCTATAAAACTACACTTCTTTCCCCATTTAACCGTTTTTCTATCTCTTATAGTTTCCGAGATCCCCATAGAGAACATCGAAAAAAACTCACCCTGTATATATAAGGAAAAAGTTTGAATGTTATTTATTTTGATTCTAAACCTAATTCTTCTTCTTCTTCTGCGTAATTTATGGCCTCGGCTAATTCTAAACCTAATTAAAAACAATTTATATATATATATATATATATATATATATATATATATATATATATATATATATATATATGTATATATATATATATATATAACTATATGTCTAATTACGACATGTGTTTCTGAAGTCAGAACCTACTGGGATGCCGACAGTTTATAGACACTCGTTATTATAGAGTGTTTATAAACTGTCGGCATCCCAGTAGGTTCTGAGTTCAGAAACACACGTCGTAATTAGACATATAGTTAAAGTTATTTGACGCTTCTGAGACTCACCGAATCGTATGTTGTAATCTAAGATATTTAATGTTATTTTCAAAGCAACCGAGATGCTAACAGTTTATAGACACTCGTTAGATAAACCATAGAAAATTCCGCTCATACCTGACAGAATAAAAACTGATTAGCTGTATCTTAGTAACCAATTTTGATTAGAATTGTATCTTAAGTAAATACATTGAAGATTTATATTATTTTACTTTAATGTAGAAGATCAAAAAGTAAGGTTACAAATTGTACACGTTTCATTGCAGGCTTACTTTTTGATTACCCCTCGTACCTGTCGCACATTGCTACTCACAATGTGCGACAGATACGAGGGGTAATCAAAAAGTAAGCCTGCAATGAAACGTGTACAATTTGTAACCTTACTTTTTGATCAACCATCGTAAATTCCAAATCACTTTCAAATTATTTTCTAATGAATGTTACCCACTGAGCAATCACATCTTAGTAATGTATCATCAACATTAATGCTGCGACAATGTTGATAAAAAGTTATTTGTTTTTTGCTCAGTGGGTTAGTAATTCAATGATTGTTTTTTGCATTTGTATGTTCACTGTTCACTGTTGATATAACGTTATTTGTTTGTTTTTTGCTCAGTGGGTTAGTAACTCAATGATTTTTTTTTCATTTGTATTTTTACTGTTCATTTGATAAAATGTATTGTAGTTTTTGAGTTTATATATTATATTATAATACAGAGAGATTTTCCATTAACTTTATACCGGGTGTTCGATAAAAAAACGTCAAACGCCATAACTCTGTTATTAATTGAGTGATTTGAATGAACTAAAAAACAAAGTCAATCGCAGTTTCAATACTATAAATTGACACTAATTATATATTTTTTCAAAATTAACTTCATTGCTAACTAGCAGTCAGCTTTAAATTTTTAAGAAGCTGCATATACTTTTCTTATTTTATTATATTAGACATTTTTGCTCTGAATCCAATTATGCTCGAAATGTTGATTTTAATTTAATATTTATGCTAAAAAAAAATTATATTAAATCTTTTTCACATGATTGTTTGGCAATAAATGTAGTGTGCCTTGAAAAAAATTGGACTTTTAATACCGATAAAAATTTATAAATAGAATTAGTATGTATAATATAATAAGCTTAGAAGATTTAACATAATTTGTCAACCAACCGAACAAAATAAAGGCTAGTATTTTTTAAACTTTACAATATTTCAGTGTTTTATACGCGTGGCGCATGAAGTAAAATTTCGAGTTTAGAAAAGCCCCGTGAAAATTTGTCGAGGGTCGCTGCGCGACCCTCGACAAATTTTCTACGCGGGGCTTTTCTAAACTCGAAATTTTACTTCATGCTTAGTCTGGGAGTGGACCGTCAAGATTTTCAACATATCAAGATTTTCGATATTTCTAGATTTTTGTCGATTAATTTTAATAAATACTGCTTTTCTTAGGAATAGATTATTAACCTATTAAGAGCCGAGCAATTTATAAAGTTGACTCTAAAAGTTGATTGTAGGTAAAATATTGCATATTTTTTTACAATTTCAATGAATGGTTTATTATATTACATACATCGATTTTATAAAAGAGTTAAATTTAAAGTTCGAACGAGTGTTTCCACTCCCAGACTAAGCATGAAGTAAAATTTCGAGTTTAGAAAAGCCTGAAAATTTGGTTTGGTCGCGTAGCGCGAAGCGCGGAGCGGCCAAACCAAATTTTCAGGCTTTTCTAAACTCGAAATTTTACTTCATGCGCCACGCGTATAAAACACTGAAATGTTGTAAAGTTATAAATACACTTAAAAAATTAGTAATAATCGAAATATTGAAATGACAAAATATTTAAATTTTTCCTTTACTTTTGTTCTACATTAAGTTGTTACGTAGGTACTTATTTATTGTTCCGTTGGTATTAATCGCATAACCTCACAATAAATGACATTTCTCACTTTTTTTTACAAGGCACACAAATTATAATTTTTTAAAAATATAATTTTAAATAGAAGATTTAAAAAAACTCGACCAAAACATTGAACAAAAACAAGAAATTGGGCGTTATTGGATTCAGAAAAATAATGTCTAATGTAATAACATTAAAAAATTATAGGCTGCCTTTTGAAAATCTTAAGTTTTCTATAATTTGGGAATGTTATTAATAAAAAAAATCTATAATCATGTCAATTTTTAGTATCTAAACAAAAATGGACTTTCGTGTTTAGTTTGTTGAGTTTTTGGTTTGTTTTTACAAACTTCTACTCATGTACTGATGCGTGAGGTTTGTTATTAATTACTCAGGAAATTGTAAAAATAGAGATTATTTCTTTATTCTAATGTCTGGGTCTCCAAACTATCTTCTTCGCGGGCCACAAATACAATTCTACATAATAAAGTCGGCCAAGATCCGATTAATTTTATAAAATTATGAAAAATTTAAGGAACAATTGTTACAATATTTCAAAATATCACATTTACAAAAAAAATTATAAACAATCGCGGGCCGGATTCATGCAAGTCGCGGACCGGATTTGGCTCGCGGGCCGTAGTTTGGAGACCACTGTTCTAATGCAAAGAATGTAAACTAACGTTTTACATGCAAAATTCTCTGTCTAAAATATTTATTTTTTGGTTGCCCTGGATTTTTTATCCGCCTCACTGATGCTTGGAGCTCCTTGTTTGCCACGCTCTCGCCTGTACATTCCTTGAGGGTACGCCACAAGTTCATTAAATACAAGAGTTATGGCATCGGGCGTTTGTTTATCGAACACCCGGTATAATAACAACGGAACAATAAATAAGTACCTACGTAACAGCTTAATGTAGAATAACAGTAAAGGAAAAAAGTAAATATTTTGTTTTTTCAATATTTCGAATATTACTCCTATTTTAAGTGTATTTATAACTTAAGGGGGTCTTCCGGTATAATTTTTTCAAAAAATCGATTGTTTTTATATGAAATCAAAGCTAAACATGTCTAGAATATGTGGGTAAAAGGATATTTCGATCCGGCAAATATTTACGTCGCTACAGGCCTTTGAATGCATCGCCGTCCCGAGCGGTATGGGTCGCGCAGGTATAACTTTAATCTCGAATTTCATAAATTTTGATAAGTATGAGTTTTTTGGTCCGCCATATTGGATCCGCCATTTTGAATTTTTCAAATTTGACCTCAGATTCGTATTCAGCGACCCCGAAAACCTGGGTGTTGACTACTGTTTGCTAATTTTCCGCCGAATACTTTGAATTACACAGAAAAAATGTTTGGCAAACTTTAAACGCGTATTTCTCGAAACTATATTTTTCAAAACTGCGAGCATTCTAGCGTTTGAACGGTTCAACCAATTGACTTCGTTCTTTGCTTCCGTTATTGAAAACACTTTTCTTCATGGAATGAACTAACCTCCCGGTGCAATTTGCAATTTTAAAGATTTTTTACAGCCTGTCAAAGTCAAAAAATCGACCGAAAAACACGACTTTTTTTTCAAATGCCCGCCATTTTGTCAAATTTTGAGTTTTTTCAAAATTTTGTAGTTCATTCCATTTTCTGAACTATACTCTTCAAGAAACTGAGCTGATTTTGTTCCTAGGTGACGAATAGCGACCCCTAGGCTGCTCGCAGTTTTGGAACATTTCCGCCGGGCAGCCGTCATATTGGACGTCATTTTGATTTTTTCGACTCGACAAAAATCCCAATTGTAGAGCAAGGATGAATAAAGATTTCTAAAAAACCCAAGGTCTCTAACTCTTACCAGTTCCCTGAAAAAAAATCCAAAGTTTGGGTCAATTATACCGGAAGACCCCCTTAACAACATTTCAGTGTTTTATACGCGTGGCACATGAAGTAAAATTTCGAGTTTAGAAAAGCCTGAAAATTTGGTTTGGCCGCTCCGCGCTTCGCGCTACGCGACCAAACCAAATTTTCAGGCTATTCTAAACTCGAAATTTTACTTCATGCTTAGTCTGGGAGTGGAAACACTCGTTCGAACTTCAAATTTAACTATTTTATAAAATCGACGTATGTAATATAATAAATCATTCATTGAAATCATAAAAAAATATGCAAAATTTTACCTAAAATCAACTTTTCGAAAGTCAACTTTATAAATTGCTCGGCTCTTAATGGGAAATTAATCAATTCCTAAGAAAAGCAGTGTTTATTATATATTAAAGTTGCATTTAATATAATAACAGACTGTAAATAAATCAACAAAAATCTAGAAATATCGAAAATCTGGACATGTTGAAAATTTTGACGGTCCACTCCCAGACTAAGCATGAAGTAAAATTTCGAGTTTAGAAAAGCCCCGCGTAGAAAATTTGTCGAGGGTCGCGCAGCGACCCGAGACAAATTTTCAAGGGGCTTTTCTAAACTCGAAATTTTACTTCATGCGCCACGCATATAAAACACTGAAATATTGTAAAGTTTAAAAAAATACTGGCCCTTATTTTTTTCGGTTAGTTGACAAATTGTGTTGAATCTTCTAAGCTGATTATACTAATTCTATTTATAAATTTTGATCAGTATTAAAAGTTCAATTTTGTTACAAGGCACACTACATTTATTGCCAAAAAATCATGTGAATAAGATTTATTATATTTTTTTCTAATATAAACATTAAATTAAAATCAACATATCGACCATAATTGGATTCAGAAAAACAATGTCTAATAAAATATCGAAAGTCTGGACATATTGAAAATTTTGACGGTCCACTCCCAGACTAAGCATGAAGTAAAATTTCGAGTTTAGAAAAGCCCAGCGTAGAAAATTTTCGCGGGTCTTTTCTAAACTCGAAATTTTACTTCATGCGCCACGCGTATACGACACTAAATTCAAGTGAAGTTCATTTGTTTACAATATTTCAGTGTATTTACTCAATTAATCAATATTGAGAGGTGTTTCAATGTTTTTTACCACTTAAAGTGGCAACAAAACATTGAAACACGTTTCAATATTGATTATATTTAATATGGATTATCACGTAGTAACGCTCAAAACTATACAAATATTGTATTTACTCAAATTTTAAAGTTATTTCAAACTCGAAATTGAACTTTATGCTTACCCTGGGAGTAAGAAACAATCGCCTAAAGCTTCAAATTAGGGCAGCTTGGTGGTGTAGTGGTTAGAGTGTTGTACTGCCACGCCACGGACCAGGGTTCAAATACCGGCCTAACAAGTTGTCTGCATTTATATAGATTAGGATAAAAATGCCAAACACTCCGTCTTCTCGGATATGACGTTAAATGTATGTAGGACCCGTGTACTGCCTGGATGCGTGCACGTTAAAGATACCTACCGGGGTGGGTTGGAACTCGGCAAAATTCCCGGATAGCTGTAGACCTAATCTCCGGCGTCGTAGCAGCGGGAGGAAAGCACAATGGGCCTAATGAGGCCTAAGTGCAGTGCAGAAATGCGCACTCCCCAAAGAACCAGAACCAGAACCAGCTTCAAATTGAACTCTTTTAAAAAAAGAGCGACTAAACCAAATTTTGAGGCTTCTATATTTCTGAATGAATATTCGAATATTTTTTTATTGATTTCTCTATTATTGACTATTATAAAGTAGAATATGATGTGATTAGGGTTCACCGATTTACCGGTAAATTGTAAATAATATGCTTTCTAAAATTCACCGGAAAGTTACCGATTGTTAAAGCTATTGTTTTATTGAGCCACTTCTTTCTATAATTTTGTAAGAAACATACAGAGGTACAAAATTTTGTAGAAAGTCGATAGATTTATTTTTATAATTTGTTCTTGTCATAACAGGTCTCCACTCCTTGATTTAGCGAGAAATAAATATTTTTAGGTTATGGTTGAGGTAACAGCATACAATGTTACATTACAAAAATATGAAGCCAGTATACAGGATAGAACTAAGTTAAATTAAAATCCATTTTAATCAACCGAACTTGTAATCACCCATTAAATTAAAAATTCACATTTCAACATGAAAACCGCGAATTTCAAGCAATTGAAAAAAAGCTGGCAGGCTCCAACAGTGTGCAGTTAACAGCATCAATTATTTTTATTGCCCGGCCCCCCCGATCGATGCAATAATGAATTGGAACACGTAATCAGCTTTGGCAACCGGGAGAGATTCGCTCGTATATTATTTACAATTCGATTAATTTTAATAGAAAAACCCCCAAACACACACACATGGCGAGATGGAGTCTTTTTTTAAGGAACAAAGCAACATTCCGGCGTCGTCCCGAATGCGATTTGCGGGGAGAGACGAGGACAATAAGTAATTCCGGTTTAATGTTACGTTTTCTTGGCAGTGAAGTAAATGGGCAAAAATGGCCCATTTAATTTCGAACAAATACGATATCATTCGACAAAAGCTAATAATATCTTCTCAGCTGTTTAACCCATCATAAATTCGCCCTCGCTCTTAAGTGCTTTATGCCTCCCTTCGGGTTTTATTGTCATTACAGTTGGAAGCAATTCAATCCTATTACATATTTTACAGACATAAATACGATTCCATTAAAATTATTGTATCGTTTTACTTTTAATAGCACACACCAAAAACATTTATATTAAATACAAAATTCTTAATAGAAATTTGGAAAGTTGGAAGCAATTCAATACTATAACATACTTTACAGACATAAATACGATTCCCTTAAAAATATATGTATCGTTTTACGTTTAATAGCACAGACTAAAAACACTTATATTAAATACAAAATTCTAAATAGAAATTTAGAAAGTTAGAAGCAATTTAATCCTATTACACAGTTGACAAACATAAATATATACTGCGAGGAAATAATAATAATAATAATAAAGGACAGTGTTATGATAGACACATCAACTTTCTTTTTAATATGAAATTAAAATATTTAGAAAATTAAAACAATCACTTGGAGCTGAACCGAACACGTAAAAAATCGTAATTTTTTCGGGAACAAAAAAATAGTAACCTGCTCCGAAATTTGTTTCTGGCTACAGCCTTGAAGACCATGGCCATGTTTAGTGGTTAACACTTAGTATAGATAGAATAAATTGTTGTTGTTTAAAAAAAATGAGTTTTTAGACATCATTGAGGAGTGGACTTTCAAGTTTAAAGCTGTCACGTTTTTTTTAAACGCTCTTTTAATTTTATTTTATTTTAGTTTCTGTATCAAGAAATTAATGAAATTTCTATCCTTGCTAATGTTTCAATAAAATTTAATAGTACTTCTTTTAAAAATATTCCTTCAAAAATTACAGTGTATGTATAATAATTCTTGATTATAATGATACCATATAAAATTACTCAAGTCATTTTTCTCATGTATATCATTATGCAAATTCCCACAAAACAAGAAAAAATACCTATCTCCAGTTAATTTTTTTTATTAACGAAAAATGCACAAGGTGGAAACAATTTTTTTAATGGAAACGCAATTAAAAAAAATACATATCTCAATTCTCAATTCGAGATCCGTTGAAAATATTCCGTATTAACGTTATAAACACACGTCTTAATTATGCTAATCCGACAATTATTATTCCGCTTTTTCGGCACGGCAAAAGGGCCGACAAACAAAAACGGGGTACGCTGACTTTTTCAATTTATATTAAAATCGGTTTTAATAATTTAAATGCAAATTCCGAGAGAGAGCGCGCGCCGCCTCAAAAATAACATTTCCCGCCTAATGCGAGTAACCGGCGATTAATAACTGTCAATTAAATTCCACAGATATTAAGTTATTATGCTAACAATGATAACAAAACAAATTCAAAAAAATATATTTTGGTATAACGTTTTTAATTTCTCCTAATATCCAGTGAGTTGCAGCGTTTTGTAAATTCGTAAGAATTTGTTGTTTTATTTTTATAAAAGAGGTTCATTTATAGCTTCTAACTAGTGTTTCCACTTCTTGATTAAGCATGAAGTAAAATTTCGAGTTTAGAAAAACCTGAAAATTTGGATTTGCCGGGGTGCGCGAGCGAAGCGAGTCGCGCTCCGGCAAATCCAAATTTTCAGGTTTTTCTAAACTCGAAATTTTACTTCATGCGCCAGGCGTATAACTACTGATTTGTTATAAGTTCAAAAATCTTTAGTTCTCATTTTATTATTTCCAAAACTGTAGTTAAATAAATAAAATAAAGAAGGATAACGTAGCAGTTGAAATCTTCACAAAATTTTGAAGGGAATCACATTTTCTGTAGCAGAGAAAATGTGAGGCCCTCACCTAAAGTGATTGTTTTCACATGTCGATTAAAAAAAAGTATATACCCCCCCCCCCCCCCCATGTACACTTCTGTGCAATAAAATTAAGCAGACAAAATATGTTATAGCTTAAAACAGACTTGATGAGTAGTTGACGAAGTTGTTTAGTAAACATACATTAAATAAAAATAAATTCCCGCATTTATCGTCCTTATACATCTTGAGCCAGACTCTGTCTCAGCCAGACGTGTATAGTGCAATTGAATTAAAAACTAAATAATAGTAAACCCGCTCTTAGCGAGTACAAAATAATGGACACCGACGATGATAATTTTGAGGACGTTGTACGCAAAAAACGTGGCCGCCCCGCGAAATACTGCGTTGGAAAACCACCAAAAAAAGCAGCCACAGGTAACGCAAACCATCCAAAAACAACTAACAAAGCATTACAAGCAGTGTTACAACAAATAAATACACAACAAAAACAAATATTTCAACAACAAACTAACCAAAACATTACACAATCACAACTACATAGCCAAAACCCCACTACTGCAAACCCGGATAATACATCAACAGCCACCACATTATCACAACAGCTTCTACAACACATTGCGCAACCATCAACATCTACACAAAATCCAAACACACACATAACATACCAACCGACAAGAAACACAAATATAACAGCTCCCGACTGCAAATCTTCATTCCATGTAATTACTAACACCGAATACACAAGGTTACAAATAGTCCAAATCTGATTCGCTAACACCAGTGATCAAGATGTCCTTATAATAAAAACGCAGAAAGGCTTTATTTTAAAATCTAATAAAGAAAAGGCCACGTGCGTAAATAACCTCGTTGCGATAAAAAGAAAGGATTCATCCGCCAGTACAGCGAGTCCGCGAAATTTACTCCGCACAGTCGCACAAACACCGCTGCCCCCTCCTATTGCTGCGTGATACGGGGAGTGGAGCGCGAAATTCAAGACGCCACAATCAGCTCGCACCTCAACTCTATGGGCTATCAACACCGCTTCTGTCGTCGTATCATCTTAAAAGCGACAAATCAACCCACCTACCAAATAAGGGTCATTACTGCTTCACAGGAATCATACACTAAACTCTTAGAAGAGCAATTCTAATTTATGTGCAAAGTATACACAGTTGAAGAAAGTATGCCGCCTCAACCATTACCCGCACCTTGCAAAAAATGTGCCAAATTTGACCATACCACTGAGGATTGTAGGGAAAAAATAACCTGCTCCAAATGCTCAGGAGAGCACCATACCTCATCATGCACAACGGACCTACCCATCAAATGCAATTCCTGTGGAAAAGACGATCATGGCGCCTGGTCAACAAAATGTCCAAACCGCCTCACGCAGCCAATTGAAGGAATTCCAAACATAAAAATCCACCTAACTAATAAAAAATCTGCAGAAATAGATAATAGTATTAAACAACATTCACGCATTCATCAACCCATTACCCTTCATGACCAAATCCTTGACACATTCATCACAGAAATAAACAACCCCGATAACACCGACAGACAAGCTCTCATTAAAAAACTACGCAACCCCTTCATTCACTCATTCCAAGTAGATACCCACCTATCCTTTTCAGGGAACAGAATGTTCGTTGTCATGTTTGACCTTGATGATCCCAATAGTATCCCTCCTACAGTCCCTATCCAAGGCGTCAAAACAGCTCAAGCAGTGATTTGCAATGGCTAATACAAGTGTAGGTATTTTATATACAAACATCAATTCCATTAATAACAAATCCCACGCTCTCTACAATTACCTATCCAACAACCCTATACATGTCAATCTTTTAGTCGAATCCAAAACAATCACCCCCTTTTCATTCAACAATTGGTAATCCTTACAAATGTTGTCCACAATGCAGAACCATAAGTACCGAGGCGGATCTATAATTGCTGTACATCCCTCCCTAAAACTTGGAAAAGCCAACCCACCCAAAATTAACGATCCTCTCAACGAATGTATACACGCAACTCTCAATTTCTCCTCCTTCATAATTCACATATTCCTAGTTTATATCCATCCATATTCCCTAATCGATGACACTATATTTACAAAAGCCTCTCTTTACGATAATGTCATTATCATAGGAGACATGAACATAAATAAAACGAAATCCCGACACCTCACCAATTTCATCGCAAGTTCCCAGTTTATCCGCATACACACCCCACCTACATTCATAATAAATGATAAACAATCCTCTACACCTGATGTTTTGCTATGCACCCAAAACCTAAAACACTTAATCCATTCAGTTACATTAATTCCTGACCTTTGCTCCGACCACCTATCCATTCAATTCCAACTAGACATCACACAAAATATACCCTCACCTACCATTGAATTTATCCTTGACCATAAACGCTGCAAAATTAATAATATCACCCAAGACATCACAGATTTTATATCCATTCATCCCACCATCGACAGTAATGTTATATCCCAATTTAATTCCACCCTATCCTAATCTATTGTCAATAACACACCCAAGATTAAAAAACAATCCTATAAGTATCCCCTTCCTAATTACATATGAAAAGTAATAAAATACAAAAGACAAGTATATAGAGACATTCGACAGACAGACACTGCAGACCTCCGTACACTATTTAGCAAACTTAGCAAAGACATTAAACAATTAATAAAACAGTACAAGACGGACACCTGGCTGACAGCCTGTCAAAAAATCAACGACAGTAAAAGCAAAACATACTGGACAGAAATAAAAAGACTTAGTAAATACAGAAATAAAAGCACGATAACACAAATTACTGACCCAGCGACCAAAGAGACAATAACAGATAAACAAGAAATAGCGGACAAATTTGCACAACATTTTGAAGACATATACCGTAACACAATGGACACTTCATTTGATAATAACTTCTTTAAACATGTCGACCACTGGTACAAAGACTTTTTCAATACAAACTATCCACTCAACTTTTTTGCATTTGCATTCCCAAAAAAGATCAAGACCTATCCCTCGTATCCAGTTATCGACCAATCACCCTTCTCCCTGTCATTGGCAAACTTTATGAATCCCTAGCCAAAGAAAAAATAATGTCCCATATATCTCACCTCATCCCAAACTATCAATTTGGATTTCTTCCCCACAGATCGACCACTCTCCCACTCTCTATCCTTACTTCGAACATCCAAACTGCACACCTCGAAGGACGTTCATCCGCCGCTGTCTTTTTAGATATCCAAAAGGCTTTTGACTCAGTATGGCACCGAGGTTTGCTGTACAAATGTCACTCCCTTAACATACCTAAACACCTAATTCTTATCCTAAACAACTTCCTATGCCACAGATCACTGAAAGTAAAAATCCAAAGCACCACATCCCAAACCTTCACTCCCGAGCAAGGTGTTCCGCAAGGATCACCTCTCTCTCCACTCCTATACAACATTTTCTGTATTGATTTATATAACCCCAACCCCACATATTTTAATCCCGCTTCCCATGTCCTACAATACGCCGATGACACAGCCCTAATCTCCCATGAAAAGAACCTAGCCAAAGCATTACAAACACTACAGCAGCTCATAGATTCCCTCGAGCTGTGGTTTGCTAAATGGAGGATTAAAATAAACCCCAATAAATCCCAACTCCTCATTCCTTACCGCCGCAATAACACTCCTGTCAACATCTCCATCCATCAAAAGCCCCTACATATAAAATACCTTGGAATCACAGCCGACGCTAAACTTCAAAAAACACACAGCCATAATTAAAAACAAAATTACTGCTAGAGCTAAACATTTCCGTAGTCTAACATACAGAAATCTTGGCATCACAACAAGAAACGCTACAAAAATCTACAAGATGATATGCAGGCCTATGTTATACTACGGATCCATCTTATTTGCCACTTCCCCCAATCGCACCCATCACAACATCCAAGTCAGCGAACGCTCGTCCCTGAGATCCCTTACTAAAATCCGCCATCCACTCAACCCACTTCATAATCCATCTGATATTCTCCTCTACAACCGAACAAAAGTTATCCCAATTACAGATCGTATCCTTAATTTATCCAAAAAATTCTCCAAAAAACAATCCAATTTTCAAATCCTCTCACAACTTTGCATCCCCAAAAATGACAATATTAATCCTAAATTCAAAAATCTCGCACAAACAGTCTTCCAATATATCACATACCATAATCAACATTAATATCCCAATCCATATACCCCAAAATATACACTCATAAAATAATTTAATTTACCTCGGCAGAAAGGCTGCTGGCCGATAGCCGATTGCCAGTATAATACATGTATTATTTTTTTTATTATCTTCATAGATGTATGCTAAAATATACTGACAATAAATATTATTTATATATCGTCCTTATACTGAGTGCTTATTAATATTTCTACCTATTAGCCTGTTATATAGTTATTATAAAGAATGCGTGTTTAATCAAATTTACCGGTACGGCCCGGCCGACTCTGCCGTCCCTGACGAGCCGCCACTGATGAGTATCCTAGTTAGGAAAATATGTAAATATGTCAATTTCCTTAATAGCAAAATGCTGCGTCATTTAGACAACAATGCAAAAATTCGAATTCTAACTAAAATAGAAGATGGTTTTTCTACTTCGGCTTTGTTGTATTTATAACAAGCGATTTTTTTAAAGGTCTTAGTTTTGGTATTCATTAAGGTGTTATTTTCAGCCGTAATATAACGAGTGGTATGATTATTATCGATGATAGTTTGGAGTTGAAACCGAGCTACAGATTCAACGAGTGCGCAGCACGAGTTGAATGTGCTGCTTCGGTTTCAACGACAAAATATCATCGATAATTAATCATATCACGAGTTATATTTAGTGACAGAATATAACTAATAAAATAATGTGAGTCCCTTAACATTATCGACAGCTGAGATATTGTTGTTTCCCTATTGATTGAGAATTTTTTAACCGCACAAAAGATCCTAAACTGCCGCCACTGTGATTCTTTATTCATGACGGTGTTTTTTGGCGTCGCACTTTTCACTTTTCTATTAATATCACTGCACGAAACTTTACCTATTTTGACGTTTCGAATGACAGGACAACTTAACACCCACCGCTTCTTTTGTTTTTTATCATCGCGGTGATAGACATGTACCTACGGCTTTCCTTGCATCTCATTGGTTTAAAATTCATTCTAGTAGGCTATGAGTTATATTCTGATGTTATGGTGTTTTATCATTTATTGAAACTGTTGCTAGGCAATTAACACAGACCCGAATTATACAACTAGAATATTGTGAAAAATAATTATGAGACTTGTGCTTAATTTTATTGCACAGAAGTGTAGATATCGTTTGAAGGGCATTCGAATTTATAATAAGGTGGTTAATAAAGATTGGGAAACACTAATCTGGTTGTTTTCTTGTTTTTATAGATTTTTTCTCGTTGTGAGAATGTAACAGCTAATTTTCCACACTTGAAACGCCACTGAAGTAAAGTGTACACCATCAACAACCCCATTTTCCACACCCCCCTTTCCCCTTAATTCGCGTGTTCGAGCGTGACTCTTTCGCCGCACTCACTCGCACAGATACCCATCTTTTTCCCTTTTTAATTATCGCCTTAATTAAAATAGGCTTTATATATAAATTGTAATTTATCGCCGCCTCTGATCCAATTTCCATCTCATTACATCAATTTAAATTTTAACTGCTCGAAAGGTTTATTTGCATGTTCGGTCTAATGTTTGGCCGATGGCCAACCGAAGATGTTTTCGAACCGCGACGCGCATAAATCGGATAGTAAACTTCATTTCGGAATTAAAAACGGGGAAAAATTATACGCGTGTGCGTTGACAATTGCGCTTCAATTAAAATTTTGTTTATTGACGGACTGTACCTGAATTGAATAGTAATTTGGATGCAATTTGACTGGATTATTCGGATCAGACAGGATTTTATTTTCAACGTGATTGTTTGTAATGTAATTGGGAAATTTATATTCAAGGTAGTCTAATTCATTGAAAAGGGTAATACTTATAATTTACTAAAATTTACTTCATGCGCCGGTTTAATTTGAAGTTTCGAACGAGTGTTTCCACTCCCAGACTAAGCATGAAGTAAAATTTCGAGTTTAGAAAAGCCTGAAAATTTGGTTTGGTCGCTCCGCGAAGCGAAGCGGCCAAACCAAATTTTCAGGCTTTTCTAAACTCGAAATTTTACTTCATGCGCCACGCGCATAAAACACTAAAATATTGTGAAGTTTAAAATATACTCGTGCATCTTATGTTTGATTTCACGTTAATAAATGTTACAAATAATGGTTTCGACTAACCCAGGGCTGGCCAACTCAGGGCTGGTTAAAACTAACACCTAAAATGTTTTAATGGCCGCAACTTACAAATATAAATTTTTGTTTAACCCATTAAGCGACACTAACGCAACTTTATTATTATTTTATTAATTAAATTTCTTAAGTGTAAAGAAAAATGTAAATATTTTGTTATTTAAATATTTTTATTACTACTCATTTTAAAAAAGTGTGTATAAGTGTATTTTTAACTTCACAATATTTCAGTGTTTTATACGCGTGGCGCATGAAGTAAAATTTCGAGTTTAGAAAAGCCTGAAAATTTGGTTTGGCCGCTCCGCTTCGCGGAGCGACCAAACCAAATTTTCAGGCTTTTCTAAACTCGAAATTTTACTTCATGCTTAGTCTGGGAGTGGAAACACTCGTTTGAAACTTCAGATTGAACCCTTTAATACAACTGACGAATACCTAAAAACTTACAGCGTGTACATTATGTATATTTAAGAGAAATATTCTCAGCATGTAATAAAATAAGTCATTCATACTAATCATAAAAAGACGTGCATAACTCACTTAAAATCAACTTTTAGATTAAACTCTCTAATTGCTCTAATTGCTTAATGGGTTAATACAGTTTTATTAATATTTTAATTCTTTTGGCATTTTTTAAATATTTTTGTAAAAGTTCAGGAACCTCAAATTCAGTTTTGATTATATATTTTAAATATATAGGGTCTTTTTCTTTAATATTCCGATACGTGTGCATTTTGAGGGATTCCTTGTTGAGTTTAATTTGAAGTTTCAAACGAGTGTTTTCACTACTGGATTAAACGTGAAGTAAAATTTCGGGTTTAGAGAAGTCTGAAAATTTGGTTCGGTCGAGCAATACTGTACAGAAATAATGTGCGATTCAAAATATTGTTAATTATTGTTAATTTTTAATCCTGTATTAGCAGTATATTTGTATTACTGATTTAGTATATTTGTATTACTGATTTAGTAGTATATATTTAGTAGTATATTTTTAATTTCACAATATATCAGTGTATCAGTGTTTTATACGCGTTTTATACGCGTGGCGCATGCTAAGCATGAAGTAAAATTTCGAGTTTAGTAAAGCCTGAAAATTTGGCTACGCGCTACGCGACCAAACCAAATTTTCAGGCTTTTATAAACTCGAAATTGTACTTCATGCTTATTTAAGGAGTGGTAAAATTAGTTCGAAACATTAAATTTAAACTGTAAAAACTGAAAGTGAAAAGTAAATAAAAAAAAGTTTATGTTGAATATAATATTTTAATATAGGGATATATTTCTTTTTCTTTATAAAATAAATATAATTCAAACAACAGATTTTAATAAAACTTGTCAAAAATTATTGAATAATCCTTTACACATCTCAATGAAATTAACTAATTCAGAATTTAGAAAACGAAATAGTAAATTAGCAAAAATAAAAAACTATAAAATTTGGCAACATTTTTAGAAAATATTTAAAATAAAAAGTCATTAATACATCGTGCTGTGAAGTTTTTACAATTTTAATGAATAGTAATCATTAAAATTGTAAAAACTTCACAGCACGAATTTGAAATAAAAGTAAATTAATTGTCGATGGTTAGAAGAGTTTATATTTTGACTTAAATTTACATAGATACGTAAAATCGACTGCGGATTTTTTTTCTTGGTTAAAATAAACTTATTTTTAATAACTTAATCACAACTAAAATGAAAATTAACAAGGAAAAATTCTAATATATATCATTGGTTGAAGATATATAAAAAAAACTAGCTAAGGTATTTAACCCTTTATTAAAGGATCGTAAAATTAATTCAATTCTGTGTAAATTCAGGCAATTCTATATTAAATAATTTATTTTTTAATTGTAGAAAAGGTTGTCAAAATAATTTCTGTTTATTTCAAGTTTTGGTCATTTTCTTAAAACTTATCCATAAAAAGTTATAGATCCATTTGTGCATAAAAAATTGGATCTATAACAATATCTAATTCATAGATCTTTTATATTTTGCACAAACGTTAGTTACGTTTTGTGGATTTTCTCTTTATGTTTAAAAATTGAATTTATTTGATTGGATTTTCTTACACTTTTTTCGTGGATTTTCTCTTCATGTTTGAGAATTGAAGTTTTGATTAAACATTGATTGAATAAGGAACACCATAGATATTTTTTACATTTATTAAAAACATTAGCTGAGTTTAGAGGATTTTCTCTTTATCTTTATTATTAATTTTTTGAAAAAACTAGTATTTACTTTCACCACAAAGTTATAGAACCATTTTTTTAAATGTAAAAATTCAGTGATTTTCATGTTGATTAAATAAATAATCACAAAGATTATTTATTTACATTTTTTAGAAACATTTGCTGAGATTCGTGGATTTTTTCTTTGTGTTTAAAAAAAAATTAAAAAAATATTAATTTAACAATTAACTAATCCTAAAAGTATAAACAGATGATTTTTTGCTCAGTTAATAAATCGGCTATTTCTATTCAACTAATTATTTCCAAATTTAATAAAATTGACAATACACATAATATTCACATATGCGCAATAAATTTAGCGAATACTAATATAAAAAAGTGAGAGAGAGAGAATTTTCACCAAATCGAATACGGATTCTGCTTTTTTACTGGAAACCTAAAATTACTTAAGTATTTAAAATATGCATTAATAAATATAGACCGGCGTTTGTTGCCGCTGGTTGAACAAAAGCGCTCCAAGTGCCGCAAGCCGACACTGGTCTAACCAAATCTTTCAAAATTCGAGAACCTGCTTTTGGATACGTCAATATAAACAAGAATAATTCCAATTAAAAAATATTTGAATTCGACAAAATAAGCTTGCGCTCTTATAGTTTGCATACTTTGATAGAGCGTTGTAACAAATTCAAATAAAATAGGATTTTAAATATCTTATTGTATAATTCAATATCCGGAGAAATATTTTAATTCACAGGGACTTCAGACAGACTGACGACTCGACCCTTAAGCAAAAATTCAACAAAATTAATAAAGACATTCATTCGCTAATCGGACAATACAAAAGTGATCATTGGATAAAATCATGTGAGGAAATAAATGATATGCACGGTAAACAGTACTGGAACGAGATAAAGAAACTCAGCAAATATCGAAAAACAGATTTTATCCAAAAAATTACAGACCCCACGACTAAAAATACAACGACGGACGATACTGACATTACCTATATATTTGCAACACATTTCAAACAATCATACACATCGACAGATAACAATGACTTTGACAACGACTTCCTCAGCAATGTAAATTCCTGGTACACGTCCTTCAAAACTACCCAAATCCCGCAAATTCCCAATGATACTATAACGAATGAAGAATACTTCGATACTCTCAAAAAAGGTAAGAATACCGCGCCTGGTCATGACAATATCCCTAGATCTATCCTAATATCTCTTCCACCAAGCATCCACGAATATATCCTCAAAATATTTAACCACATATACTCCACGCAGGTTATTCCCAGTGAGTGGAAACGTGGCATAATTACATGCATTCATAAACCCGGAAATGATCCCTTAGAACCTAGCAACTACCGTCCCATTACCCTCCTCCCTGTCCTTGGAAAATTATTTGAATCCTTTATAAAAAATAAGCTCATGACCTACATTTCTGACTTTATCCCTCCCTACCAATTTGGATTCCTTGAACATCGTTCCACAGCACTACCTCTAACCATTCTAACATCAAACTGCCAAACAGCGAGCCTCGAAGGCCGCAAATCTGCTGTATTATTCTTAGACGTCAAAAAAGCATTTGATTCTGTCTGGCACCGGGGCTTGCTGTTTAAATGCAATACCCTTAATATACCCCCACACCTGATTAATCTCCTAGACAGCTTCCTTCACAATAGATCCCTCCAAGTTAAAATCCGCCAATCCTTTTCCAGTTCCTTCACACCTGAACAAGGTTTACCTCAAGGGTCCCCTTTATCACCACTCCTTTATAATCTCCTAGTACATGACATTTACAATCCTGATCCTAATCACATAAATAAATCTGCCTATCCTCTCCTCTACGCCAATGATACTGCGTTAATCGCACATGCCCCCACTCTCCCTAAAGCTCTCAGCACCCTTCAGGGCCTAATCGACACTATTCAAACGTGGTTCGCGAAGTGGCGAATTTCCATAAACCCAAACAAATCCCAGCTCCTGATTCCTTTCCATCGACAAAACAACTCCACCTTCTCAATTACCATAAACGACCAAGCCATCTTCCCTGCGCCACCTGCACGTACCTAGGTATTCACATTGATCCCAAATTCACATTCAAAACCCACTCCGCAATCCTTAAAACAAAAGTCAAGAATCGGACTTTAGAAGTCTGACCTTCAAACAACAAGGCATCAGTACAAACACAGCCGTACATATATATATAAAATGATCTGTCGCTCTTTACTTGACTATGCCTCCATCCTTTATCACAACGCCCATCCTACCACCCTAAAGAATTTGCAAGTCGCCGAAAGATCGGCCCTTAGAGTGTTGATCAAAATCCGACACCCCCAAAACCCCCTACATAACCCATCCAATACCCTACTTTATGAACTAACAGCAGTCACTCCCATCGAAACCCGACTATCACACTTAGCTGAAAAATTCGCCTCAAATCCTATCCTCTACAATCTCCTTCACCCTTTATGTATCCCTCGAAACAAAAACATCACTCCCAAGCGTAAACGTTTCACCATCACCATTCATGATTTCATTGCATCATTCCATGACATTAGTGATCATGATGATTTGTGAACAGTAATCATCTGACAGACATTGGACGACACTAACAAACAAGAGGTTTTTTACACAAGAACGGACAAGGACAAACAATTAAAATTCAGGCGGAAAGACCAATGGTCGATAGCCAATTGGCAGAAGAATTTATTTGTTATTTTAGCCATCAGAATTATTTTTATGTTCATTATTTATTGTACAATCTGCCAATAAAGATTTATATACCGGGTGTGGCACTTAAGACGCCTCGGACCATAGCTCCTTTACGATAAAAGCTATCGAAAAAAATCTAAGAGCAAAGTGGTGCATAATTACCGTCGCTATGTTTCAAAAATATTTCTAATCATCAGTGGCGTGCCGTACTCCAGTGGCGTACCAAACTTATGTTTTTTTAAATGGAATGCCCTATTTTTTATTGCAGATTTGGAAAGTGCTCGAAGAGTACTTATTTTTTTATCTAACATGTTATACCCTTCACTTTAGCGGTTTCGCTGTTATAACCCCTTCTTTCAAAATTGCGCCCCATTTTTGAGATTGTTTTGTAGAGAAACTAATTGACGCCGGCGCCTAAATTTTGACCTTCACATAATTTTTTTTCGGGTAATTTATGGAAAAAAAATAATTTTTGATTGAACTTCGCATGTTGTCATTTTTTTCGAAAATTTCAAATGGCACCTCCCTAAAAAAATTACGGCGTTGTACAGCCAAAACTCTAAATTTTTCATTGGTACAAAAAAAATTACACATTGCATAACAACATTTCGGAGAAAAAAGGAATTTCATCGCAAATGTCGGGAAACGTTTTCCGTTCCCAAGAGTGCCATGAGAAAACAAAAACACAAATACGGTCAACATAATAGTATGTACCTATTTATTCAACATGATATGAAAAATGCAGATAAAGAAAATTTAACAACTTAAACTAAATGTTCGAAATGACGACCTTCCTGCTGGAGGCATAACCGCAACTTCGACTCACAGGCTCTAGACACTGCCCTAAGGACTTCTGGTGATATACCGTGGAAAGCCGCGCGGATTCTCTCCCTCAGATCCTCGACAGGTACCGTTGGTACCGTCCTGTAAACCTCGTCTTTGATATGGCCCCAAAGGAAGAAGTCAAGGGGAGTGAGGTCTGGTGATCTTGGCGGCCACCTCACAGGACCCCCACGACCAATCCAGGAGTCCGGAAACGTTTCATCGAGAAATTCCCGAACGGCACGGCTATTATGTGCAGGAGCTCCATCGTGCTGGAAAACTATCTGTCGTAGAGCGACTAGAGGGACATTTTCCAAGAGATCATCCAAGTCGTTGCGAAGGAACCTCAAATAACTGTTGCCGTTCAGGTGCCCCTCGATGAAATAAGGACCCAAAAGGTGTTCTCCAAGTATGCCTCCCCAAACATTCAGCGACCATCTTTACTGGTGGTTTATCATTCGCATGGCGTGTGTTTTCATCGGCGTAATAATGGTAGTTGTGGCGATTGACGTGCCCATTTTTATGGAACGTCGCTTCATCAGAAAATAATACGCGCATAAGAAATGATTCCTCGTGCTCAATTTTGTTGATAGCCCACAAGCAGAAATCTTGCCTCGCATGAAAATCTTGAGGTTGCAATTCTTGGTGCAGTTGAATCTTAAATGGACGGAATTTGTACTTTTGAAGAACACGATGTATGGATCGCGTTGAAATATCGTGATTCCTACTAATATCACGGATACTGGTATGAGGATCTTCAATAACTGCCTCCAGAACCTGCAGTTCATTATTTTCGGTAAAAACTGTCTTCTTTCTAACTCTCCTCGGCCGTTTCACACTTCCCGTAGTAGTAAATCTCTCCAACACTTTTTGAAACGCACGATCATTTGGATGTGCCCTGTGCGGATATCTCGCAGCGTACACTCGTGACGCCAAGAAACAATTCTTGTTACATTCTCCAAGAATAAATATCATGTCAACCATTTCCTCTTGAGTTCGGAACATTTTTAGAACGTTTATCAAAAATGACTTATGGCTGCTACTGGCGTTTAATAATTTACTTTGACAATTACCAATCTTTTGATTTCTCATGGCACTCTTGGGAACGGAAAACGTTTCCCGACATTTGCGATGAAATTCCCTGTTTCTCCGAAATTTTGTTATGCAATGTGTAATTTTTTTGTACCAATGAAAAATTTAGAGTTTTGGCTGTACAACGCCGTAATTTTTTTAGGGGGGTGCCATTTGAAATTTTCGAAAAAAATGACAACATGCGAAGTTCAATCAAAAATTATTTTTTTTCCATAAATTACCCGAAAAAAAATTATGTGAAGGTATACGAGGTCTTAACCTGTACCTCAATTCAAAATTTAGGCGCCGGCGTCAATTAGTTTCTCTACAAAACAATCTCAAAAATGGGGCGCAATTTTGAAAGAAGGGGTTATAACAGCGAAACCGCTAAAGTGAAGGGTATAACATGATAGATAAAAAAATAAGTACTCTTCGAGCACTTTCCAAATCTGCAATAAAAAATAGGGCATTCCATTTAAAAAAACATATGTTTGGTACGCCACTGGAGTACGGCACGCCACTGATGATTAGAAATATTTTTGAAACATAGCGACGGTAATTATGCACCACTTTGCTCTTAGATTTTTTTCGATAGCTTTTATCGTAAAGGAGCTATGGTCCGAGGCGTCTTAAGTGCCACACCCGGTATATATATATATATATATATATATATATATATATATATATATATATTAATTCGAATTTTGATAGAGCGTTGTTACAAATCAAATAAAATAAGATTTTAAATATTTTATTGTATAATTCAATATCCGGAGGTGTATTTGCACGTAAAGTAGATGTTTCAATGGATATTTTTTGTCTTAAGTTGTCTTATTAAGACACATTGTTTGCATTTTACACGAAAAATATTTATGTAATTTTATATATTACGTCAATATACCTAGAAGAAAAAAATCCCTGCATGCATAATTAATTTAATTTATAAAATACTTGCAGCATTTCGTTAAACAACATGCTGTTATTTCGTATAGGAAGCGAAATAGAATCGTACATGTTAAATCTTCCGGTATTTCGGAATACCTATTCTCTTTCCATTTGTGGGATATTTTACGTCGTAAGATATTGCTGGTATCATATCCAAGCCCCCTCTCCTGTTTGTGTCCACGGGGACGTACTTTTCCTAAATTTAATACGGCCGATAGAAGAAACGAACACTGATAATACTTATTGCCCTCCGTGGCGGTGATTCCTGTTCTCCACTTTACAATAAATAAATGCGATAACGCCGCCCTGACACGAAAAAAATCTAACGTGACAAAATCAGGTAATAACATAAATATCCGTTCAGCTTTTTTTTTCTTTTCGGTTTCGTTATATTTACGCGACAGTTTTCATTCTTAAATCCCATCACAGATATCTAAAATTGACTACAATTTAATCATATTTAATTTAAATGAAAAATTCGGTAATTTTTTAGGCCTTAGAAATAGATTATAAATACAGAGAGTTTTAGGTAACACCGAACATGTTCATAATAAGAATTTATATTTTAAGTATACATAAACATACGTTTGCCGAGGCTCGGTTTATTGAAAGAATTTAATTTTAAGCTCTAAACGAGTGTTTTCCACTCCCAGGCTAAGCATGAAGTAAAATTTCGAGTTTAGAAAAGCCTGAAAATTTGGTTTGGTCGCGTAGCGCGAAGCGCGAAGCGGCCAAACCAAATTTTCAGGCTTTTCTAAACTCGAAATTTTACTTCATGCGCCACCGGTACAAAACACTGATGCAATGTAAAGTTTAGCGGTGTGTTTTAAACTTCGTTGTATGTCAATGTTTTGTACCGGTGGCGCATGAAGTAAAATTTCGAGTTTAGAAAGGCTCGGTTTATTGAAAGAATTTAATTTAAAGCTCTAAACGAGTGTTTTCCACTCCCAGGCTAAGCATGAAGTAAAATTTCGAGTTTAGAAAAGCCTGAAAATTTGGTTTGGTCGCGTAGCGCGAAGCGCGGAGCGGCCAAACCAAATTTTCAGGCTTTTCTAAACTCGAAATTTTACTTCATGCGCCACCGGCACAAAACACTGATGCAATGTAAAGTTTAGCGGTGTGTTTTAAACTTCGTTGTATGTCAATGTTTTGTACCGGTGGCGCATGAAGTAAAATTTCGAGTTTAGAAAAGCCTGAAAATTTGGTTTGGCCGCTCCGCGCTTCGCGCTACGCGACCAAACCAAATTTTCAGGCTTTTCTAAACTCGAAATTTTACTTCATGCTTAGTCTGGGAGTGGAACACACTCATTCCAAGTTTCAAATTGAACTCATTTAAAAAAAAAACAACGGTTATCTAAAGATTGACGGCTGTAATTGTGACATTTATACTTGAAAGAAAAACTCCCTGTATGTGCAAGTTGAGGCATTACTTGCGATTGATTGGCTAAAGTTTGGAATGGTCATATAGGCAATCTAATTTACAATAACTTAAAAATTAACGGTGTCTAAATGTATTTGTTGAAAATGTTGTTCGGTGTTACATAAAACTCTCTGTATATAATCTGTTTTTTTGAAAATGACTAATCAAATTTAACATTTCAAGAATTTAGTGGTGTGATGCAGGTTGTGTGTTTTAGTTTAGGACAAGATTAATCTCAGATTTTCGAAAATTGTTATCATATTTAAGTTACAATGGTCAACATTGTTGTTTTTCCTATGGGGGTATTCTATAACAAATAGGTATAATAAGGAGTTACGAAAGATGTCCAAACACGCCCTGTTGAGAATGAATCTGTGGACACCCTGTATATGCATTTTGAAGTTAAAATCCAAATTGTTACCCGGCGCATCCACTAAATATTTGACACTAACTAATACCAAATGCTTTGAAATTTGCCAGTAATGATTTTTATATTTTTGTCTTGTCTTTTATTTAGTGCAAGCAATGCTTTTAAAATAAAAATGAATGTAATACTTAGTCTTGTCTTCTATTTAATCAAATGCTTTGAGTATAATACTTTTTTCTTGTCTTCTATTTCGTGACTTTCAATTGATGAGTACGTAAAGTATCTCTGAAATATTGTTCAACTAATTGTCATGATATTTCACGAATGCGAAACATAAACTTTTAATCTCTTTCATTTGATTGCATTTACATTATTAATTGTCTGAATTATTCAAACATTGATTTTAATTAAAATTCGAAATCATTAATTGGTCTTAGAAACGGAGTTTAACAAAATATGCAAACAGCGATATAATTGGAAGCGGCGAATCGATCGATCTAAATAGGCGAGTAATAGCTCCTGTGTATAATTGCTGCGTGTTTCATTGGAAAGGTAAATTATTATGTAAAATTAATGAACGTCAATTAAACAGTTGCATTTGAATTTAAAATCTGTCCCGCATCAAATGGAATCACGTTAATTAGTGGCTGGTCCGAAAAGAGAGAGAGAGAGAGAGAGTGTATCAATCAAGCCCAGCTCGTCAAATCAACGCTCGTTAGCGACGGTCCTTTTTGGCCGACTCGTCACCAGGAGGTATTTTTATATATTTTAATAAAAAAAAATTTAAAAAAAATGGGACGGGCGAACGCCGAAAGTCGAGGGTGGCTATTCAAATATCGGATAATTAATCAGCTTTTATGAAATGGATTATAACGTCAGCGCTATTTTTGAATGCGTAATTGCATCATTAAGATTATTTCAATTAAAATATCAATTATGGACGTTTATAAATGGCCTGTCATCTGTGTAATGGGATAATTTAAAAGCCGAATGGAACGGAATGTTCCTACCGCGCATTTGAATATGTTTTTAATCGTGAATTGTAATAAGCCTCGAGATCGTTTTAATGGATTCCTTCTGTTGTTCCTTTCAAATGGATTCTTTGTATTGTTGATGCGTTACATTCAATATTATGATAATAATTGTCTGCTGTTTACAATTTAAAAAAATAATTGAAACAGAAAAGTATCAAAATATAAAAACTTTATAATAGTTTCATGGTATTAACACATACTTACAGAGAATTTATATTTTAGATATACATATCCCAGAGCATACGCTGTAAATTCTTTTGGGATTCGCTAATTTTTAAAAGCGATCAATTTTAAGCTTTTAATAAGTGTTTCCACTTCCAGATTAAGTATAATATACAATTTCGAGTTTAGAAAAGCCTGAAAATTTTAAATTTTCAGGGTTTTCTAAACTCGAAATTTTACTTTATGCGCCACGCGTAAAAAACACTGAAATATCGTGAACTTTTAAATATACTTTGGCATACTGCTTTAGCAGTATATTTTAAACATCACAATACCTTAGTGTTTAATACGCGTGGCGCATAAAGTACAATTTCAAGTTTAAAAAAGCCTGAAAATTTGTTTTGGTTTACGCGACGAAACCAAATTTTTGGAATGGAAAGGAATGTTCGTATCTTAAAATTTTCCGACATTCGTTGTTTTTTTAAAAGAGTTCAACTTAAAGCTTCAAACGAGTGTTTTCCACTCCCAGATTAAGCATGAAGTAAAATTTCGAGACAAATTTTCTGGACCCTCGACAAATTTTCACGTTTCACCCGTGAAAATTTGTCGAGGGTCACGCAGCGACCCGAGACAAATTTTCTGGGCTTTTCTAAACTTGAAATTTTACTTCATGCGCCACGCGTATAAAACACTGAAATATTGTGATTTTTTTGTATATTTGAATCTCACTTGGAATCAGTGTTTCATGCCCGTGGCGCATGAAGTAAAATTTCAAGTTTAAAAAAGTCCCGAAAATTTGTCTCGGGTCGCTGCGCGACCCTCGACCAATTTTCACGGGTCTTTTCTAAACTCGAAATTTTATTTCATGCTTAGTCTGGAAGTGAAAAACCCTCGTTTAGAGATTAAAATAGATTTTTTTTAAAAAACAACGAAATTCGGAAAATGTTAAGCTTAGGCGTATGTTTACCTAAAAAAAATATTTTATTATTTTCTAAAAATCTTTAAATATTTGTTGTTTTTTGAGGCGTTCAATTTTGTCATGTAAACGAGTGTTTTCCACTCACAGACTAAGCATGAAGTAAAATTTCGAGTTTAGAAAAGCCCTGCAAATTTTCTGGGCTTTTCAAAACTCGAAATTTTACTTATGCGACACGCGTATAAAACACTGGTTTCAAGTAAGGTTCAAATATACATAAAGTTCACAATATTTCAGTGTTTTATACACGTGGCGCATGAAGTAAAATTTCGAAATTAGATAAGCCCAGAAAATGTTCACCTGGCTTTTCTAAACTAGAAATTTTACTTCATGCTTAGTCTGGTAGTGGAAACACTTGTTTAAAGCAAATTAAACTCTTAAAAAAACAACGAATAACTAAAGATATAATGAAAATAAATTGAATTTGGAATACGTATACTTTAAAAAAAGAACTCCCTGTATGTTTTAACTAGAGCAAAATAATAGTTTATTTATAATTACCTTGGATTAAAATTGGTTTAATCATAGTCCTGCCTCCAGTCTGCTCTTTGATAAAATTGTTTGCCAATGTTTCTGTTTTGTCTCAGATCAGGGCTGGTTTTGGTTAAACCCTATCCTATGAAACCTGAAAATTTTGAAAGAGTTAGCCTGATAATTAAAAAAGGATAAAATACAAAATTTGTATCTACATTAATTGCATGATAAATTAAACCACTTCCCTCAAACAAGAGAAACACAAGCAATTAACATTTTTAGCAAAGAGGAATGGATAAGTGGTATTATTTATAAATACATTTATTGAAGAATATATTTAAAAATAATTATCTAAAATTGTATAAAGTTATTGGAAGGAAAAACACATGGTATTGTTTTACAAATTAGTTTCATTTTTTAAATTGAGTAGAGTGAAACACTTGTTTTATTTAATGTTTTTATTTTCAGTAACCTGACACATGTTTAAATCCGTTACGAACATTTTCAAAGTTAAAATTAAGCCTTCCACATCTAACATTTTGAAAAGTAATAATTAGAGCTCGGATTTGTAAACGAACAGTTTATGCTGAAAATTAAAAGCATCAACATAAATTAATAAAATGTCTACGAACTATAGAAAGTTGAATCATTTGGCACCATTTTTTTTTAATTATTTTATTTATTTTGCATTTATATGCTTATTTGGTGCTTATTTTGTCAAATTTTAGATTGTGGACAATTATTATCTGTGCGATCAAAATGCGAGCTATTAATTCATTTAACTAGTTCCGTGGTTTTCAACCTTTTTTGGCGATGGAAAGGGTTAAAGCATTCAATATTTTACAGATCCCCAAAATCAAATCGGGTCGCCGATTTATTGTAGATTTATTTTACTTTTTGTCGCCTCACTTTTTTCTTAGTTTTTGTTGACTTTTGTTCTTTTTTTTCAAGACCATGGAAGTAGGAAATATTGCGTCTTAAAGCAAAATCTCAGGGTGTCAACCATTTTGGGATAAAAACAATATCACCATTCGATTTATTAATACAGCTTTTGTAAAACATTTTTTGTCCCAACTCTCTAGGACTAGCAGTTTTTCTCAAAAAAAAAAAAAAAAAACCCGTATACGGGTGCTTTGCAACACCCTGTGTACATGTTGTTTAGAATTAAGTGCGCACCCATTGCTAACTTTGTTATTATTTCAGTTACAGAGTCGGTTAAATGAGCAAAGTAGTAGGAAATTCAATTACAATCACAATCACAATGGTTAAATCAGAAAACTAAGTTGACTAAGTTGACTTAGGACTTAGATAATTAGGAAAATGACAAGAATTAAGAAATTAAGAATAACATGTAAAATTGACAAATTAATATCAAACCTTAGTACACAAATCTGTAAAGTTGATTAAAAAAAAAAAACATTATTTACGCAAACAATACCAGAAAAGAATTATCAAAATTGATAATTCAAGAAAAAATCGCCTTATTAACGAAACACATTACTAAAAGCTTTCACCCATACTTGTATTTGTCTATCCTGTATATCACATATTTAATTTGTGATATAAATAGTGATTTTGGGTAATGTCTGTGGGGTTTATCTGTGTGATTAATTAAGTAATTTTCTTAAAAATATTACATCTTGATACCAACATTTTCTTGTTCTAAGTTAAACAACTAGCTTCTTATCACTTTTAGTTTTATGTGGACATATCTATTACAATTTCTTGTCTATCTAAATGGAATGCATTCTATTTATCAATGTTAAGTACATTGATTTATATTTAAAAAAAAAAGTTGAGGCTAATACATTTCTTTACCATAACATTAATTGCTATTTATAAGCCCAGCATTAAATTCATCATCCTCAGAAGACGTGATGTTCTAATAACAGTTACAAATAAGAAGCTGTATAACCAATTGATGCGTTGCACTTTCTAGCGTTGCAGATTTGCAATCTAAATTAGAGGTGCGCGCGCTCGTTGCATGCAAGAGAGGAAACAAGCAAATAGTAACGACGATACACGTTAAACAACCGTGAACCGTCTTCCATGTGTACTTAATTAAAGTAAACACTTTTATAAATACTGGTTAATGCGCGTATTATAATTAACCGTGGATATTATGGAAGAGCGCCGGGCGACGGATTTTCATTAGTTAAGTGCAATAAGTGGATTAAAAAGCTCATTACTTAAGTTATTCTTTAATATTTCCCGAGACGTAATTTAAATAATAAGGCAATCCAATCTTAAAATTGCCTTATCTTTAATTCATTTAACTGGCGGATAGGAGTTGTAATTTATTAAATAAATTAAACGCGACGCTCGTCTTGCGCTAATATTGCGGTGCGGTTAAATATTTTACGACCGCAAGCGCCAATTAACGCTCGCTCGTTGTGTTTTTCTTAAAAATAAAACGATTCTGAGTTGATGATGTTTTTGCTTTTTTGCATTAACGGGGATATGTTAATTATAGCCGTGGATTAAATTCAGATTGAAACGTTTAATCATCAGTTGATTTACATGCAACATTGTACCCGTTAAAATAAATACACTGCTTCAAGAAATTAGGGCAACACCTGCAAATTTCTGGAGAGAAAATGTGTACTATTTTTGTGCATTTCCCGTTAACGTTTTAAAAATAACGAATAATGCTTTAAAGCGTGTATTTATTCTAACATGTTGCAATATACAGAAAGCTATAATTAAAAAGTTAATATTTTTCTTTTAGGTAAACATATGCATAAGCTGTAAATTTTCTGACATCCGGTTTTAAAAAAAAATCAATTCAAAGCTTTAAACGAGTGTTTTCCACTCCCAGACTAAGCATGAAGTAAAATTTCGAGTTTAGAAAAGCCCCGTAAAACTTTGTCTCGGGTCGCGCAGCGACCAGAGACAAATTTTCTGGGCTTTTCTAAACTCGAAATTTTACTTCATGCGCCACGCGTATAAAACACTAAAATATTGTAAACTTTATGTAAATTTGAACCTTACTTGAAATCAGCGTTTTATACGCGTGGCGCATGAAGTAAAATTTCGAGTTTAGAAAAGCCCAGAAAATTTGTATCGGGTCGCTGCGCGACCCTCGACAAATTTTCACGGGGTTTTCTAAACTCGAAATTTTACTTCATGCTTAGTCTGGGAGTGGAAAACACTCGTTTAAAGCTTCAAATTAAACTCTTAAAAAAAACAGTGAATATCTAAATATTTAAAGAAAATAATTTCTTTTAGATAAGCATACGCCTAAGCTGTACATTTTCCGACATTCGTTGTATTTTAAAAAAAAATCTATTTGTAGCTTTAAACGAGTGTTTTCGAATCCCAGACTAAGCATCCAGTAAAATTTCGAGTTTAGAAAAGCCCCGTGAAAATTTGTCGAGGGTCACGCAGCGACCCGAGTCAAATTTTCTGGGCTTTTCTAAACTCGAAATTTTACTTCATGCGCCACGCGTATAAAACACAGATTTCAAGTCAAGTTCGAATATACATACATTTCGCAATATTTTAGTGTTTTTTACGCGTGGCGCATGAAGTAAAATTTCGAGTTTAGAAAAGTCCAGAAAATTTGTCTCGGGTCGCTGCGCGACCCGAGGCAAATGTTCACGGGGCTTTTCTAAACTCGAAATTTTACTTCATGCTTAGTCTGGGAGTGGAAAACACTCGTTTACAGCTTTAAATTGATCTTTTTTAAGAACCAACGGATGTCAGAAAATTTACGGCTTATGCATATGTTTACCTAAAAGAAAAATATTAACTTTTTAATTATAGCTTGCTGTTTATTGCAACCTGTTAAAATAAATACACGCCTTAAAGCAGTATTCGTTATTTTTAAAACGTTAACGAGAAATGCACAAAAATAGTACACATTTTCTCTCCAGAAATTTGCAGGTGTTGCCTTAATTTCTTGAAGCAGTGTATTTATTTTAACGGGTACAAAGTTGCATGTAAATCAACTGATAATTAAACGTTTCAATCTGAATTTAATCCATGGCCATAATTAACATATCCCCGTTAATGCAAAAAAGAAAAACATTATCAATTCAGAATTGTTTTATTTTTAAGAAAAACACAACGAGCGAGTGTTAATTGGCGCTTGCGGTCGTAAAATATTTAACCGCACCGCAATATTAGCGCAAATTGAATTCTTAAAAAAAACAATGAATATCTAAATATTTCAAGAAAATAATAAAATGATTTCTTTTAGATAAACATACACCTAAGCTGTACATTTTCCGATATTCGTTGTATTTAAAAAAAAATCTATTCCAATCTTTAAACGAGTGTTTTCACTCCCAGACTAAACATGAAGTAAAATTTCGAGTTTAGAAAAGCCCCGTGAAAATTTGTCGAGGGTCGCGCAGCGACCTGAGACAAATTTTCTGGGCTTTTCTAAACTCGAAATTTTACTTCATGAGCCACAAGTATAAAACACAGATTTCAAGTCAAGTTCGAAAATACATAAATGTTACAATATTTTAGTGTTTTATACGCGTGGCGCATGAAGTAAAATTTCGAGTTTAGAAAAGCCCAGAAAATTTGTCTCGGGTCGCTGCGCGACCCTCGCCAAATTTTCATGGGGCTTTTCTAAACTCGAAATTTTACTTCATGCTCAGTCTGGGAGTGGAAAACACTCGTTTAAAGCTTCAAATTGAACTTTGAAAAAAAAAAAAAAACAATGAATATCTAAATATTTAAAGAAAATAAAATAATTTCTTTTAGATAAACATACACCTAAGCTGTACATTTTCCGACATTCGTTGTATTTAAAAAAAATAATCTATTTCAATCTATAAACGAGTGTTTTCCACTCCCAGACTAAGCATGAAGTAAAATTTCGAGTTTAGAAAAGCCCCGTGAAAATTTGTCGACAAATTTTCTGGGCTTTTCTAAACTCGAAATTTTACTTCATGCGCCACGCGTATAAAACACTATAATATTGTCAAACTTATGTATATTCGAAATTTACTCGAAATCTGTATTTTATACGCGTGGCGCATGAAGTAATATTTCGAGTTTAGAAAAGCCCAGAAAATTTCTTTCCCATGCTTTTATTTTCACAGTTTGAAGGTTGGGTTTTATTATAAACAAGTGTTTTTTTTTAAACAAAAATTTAATTCCATTAGCTAGTGGTATTAGGTATCTATTCATTAAAGTGTTAAACATTATGATTATGGATAACCTATAAAACTGGCAAAATAGCATTGTCCCATATATGGTACACCATGCAGCGACAGACTCTTTTACTACATTACATATAAATATTCCACTGTGCCAAGATAAATGGACCACCCGGTATATATATATTGGATATTGATCCAAAAATATTTTATGGAAAAATGCTTGCTGCCCGAATTCCAGATCATCCTAGTGAAGAGTCCTATCTCTCTGACGAGAATGGCATAGATCCAGCAATAATATTGGCACCGGATAGTGACATCGAACAGCTTGATTTGCAAAATTATGGTGAGGAACTTGTGCTTCCTGCAACAGTTTCAACAGGTGATAGCACCCCTTTATCTAAAATTTAAGCAGAACTTTGTAGAAAAAAGAAACAACCTACAAAACGCGCATAACTGGGTAGATGAGAATCTGAGGAAAGCTGCAAATGAAATTCAATTTACTAGTTGTGAAGATTTGCCCTTTTCGATTTTAGAATTAGAAACTCTAGTCTAATTCTTCAAGTTTCTCTTGCCTGAGAGTCTTATAGAGCATATTAAAGAACATACAAACTTATACTTAGTGCAACAACTTTCAAACAAACCAGCCAACATTGAAAAACGCGAAATTGAGCAATTCATAGGAATTGCTATTTATATGTCCATAATTCAGCTTTCTTCTACAAGACATTATTGGAATGTCAATATCGGCCATTCAGCAGTAAGCAACGTAATAAGCTCAATAGGTTTGAACAAATAAAACATTCTTTGCACTTCAATAATAATGATGACATAATTCCAAAGGGTCAGCCTGGACATGACAAATTATTCAAAATTAGACCGGTTCTCAAACCAAATAAGGGATAAATTACAACAAGTCCCCAAAGAAAAATTTTTAGCTATTGATGAACAGATAATACCAACAAAGACCCGAAGCCAGCTAAAGCAGTATAACCCAAAAAGTCACACAAATAGGGGATTCAAGAATTTTGTTCTTAGCGGTATATCTAAATCCAGCTATGATTTTAATCTTTATGCAGGATCAGAAAGCAATACTGCACCTACAGGGGCACCAAATCTTAGTATGAGTAGTAATGTGGTTGTGATATTATCAGATACCATACGAAAACATCAACATTATAAGTTATTTTTTGATAATTGCTTTTCCAGCATCCTTCTTATGATATATTTGACCAAAGTGGGTATTTTGCCATTGGGTACAGTAAGACTAAATCGTGTTCCAGGTGCAGCAATACCGACGGAGACAGTAATGAAGAAAAGAGGCAGAGGTCATATGGTAGAGAAAATAGCCAGTATAGAAAATGTGGATGTCAGTATAGTATCCTGGTCTGATAATAAAATCGTTACTACCATGTCAACATACGCTGGAAGTGAACCAAAAGGAGAGAAAAAAAGAGAATCTTTAAAAAGAAAAATGCCCATAAATTGATCCCTGGCCTAAACAGTGTCTTCTTGATTCTGTGTTAGGATTTTACCCTATAAAAATCAGGTCTACGAAATATTACCTAAGCATATTTTTTTCATTTTATTGATATGGTAGAAGTAAACTGTTGGTTATTAACCAAAAGAGCTAAAAAAATAGATATGCCTCTTTTGGATACAAAACTGGCAATAGCAGATGGTCTTTGCAAAGCTGGAAAATCAGCCAGACAGAACAAAGTAGGCAGGCCGTCACGTGAAAGTCTTTAGCAGATGTATGACAGTGAAAGAAAAAAGGACCAACAAAGGAAATTCCCAGATATTCGGCAGGGTGGTCTTGATCATTTTCCATATTGGCAAGAGACAGATCGACAAAGATGCAAATATGCTGCGTAGGAAAAACTTACATAATATGCACGATATGTCAAACTCCTTTGTGTCTTAATAAAGATAGAAATTATTTTTTACGGTTTCCTACTGAATAAATTGTATGTCTGAATAAATAGTGAATAAATTGTTTTTTTTTAGTTTATTTCTAGAAGACATGGGATTCAAATGTATTATAATTGTCAAAGGAGAAAAAGACATATATAAAATTACTTAATGTTAACATGAAATACAATAAGTTAAAGTTACAATTACAATTATTCACTGAATATTTATTTTATAAGTTGTATTATCATTTTATAGTTGCATGATGTTTCGGCTTTCGGCTCAAGCCGATTTTTCTTGTATAAGCTAAGTCAATTTGACAGATAGATTTTTTTAAATATTTTTACGCAAAATAGGATTCAAGTTTTCATCTAACTAATTTTTTGCCAAAAAATAAAAATTCATGCGGTAAAGGGTTAATTTGTTTTACCCCTCCAGTAATCTTCGGAGAAATTAATAACATTAGCGAAGTTGTAACCTGTACGCGAAATAAAAAAAAAAAACGCGCAAGAAGAGGGGAAAGAGAGAGAGTAATCTTGAAATTCTAGTAATGGTGATTTTACGGCTTCCTATCAGTATTGAATTCGGCAGTAAAGCAGTTTAGTGCCGGCGGCGGCGGCGAGGAAAGCCCAAGAGTCGGAGGCCAATGATTTTTCCGCGTCAACAAAGCCGTCACCGTTGGGAGAGAAAAAAATCTCCCTAAATTAATTAAAATGCGGAATTTTCATTATTAGCGCGGTTTTACGTCGAGGCAAATATAATCAGAGTGTGCCATTATGCCGAGGCAACAATAACAAGCGCGCCGCGCTAGCGCTTTTTGAAGACGGCGTTCATTCCTCGGAAGATTTGTCTAGTTAAATTAGCCGTCGCTTTAATTAAAATAGTTTTAAGCCGAATGGAGATGAGAATGAAAATGAAAACAAGCGTATTTACTGAAACATGGGGGCGAGGAAGAGGGCCTGAAACGCGGATCGCTTTCTTAATTTCCGCTTGGAATAAACCATTAACCGCTAACAATATACATATATACACGAATGTTATATTTCGGAGTGACGTTTTAGTAATTATGGTGGATAACGGTTGGCCCTTGTGCGGCTCGTAATTTAATTACGTTCACTTCGCACGGGCGCGCGCGCGGAGCGCGCTTAAATTAAAACCTAAAACCACAAAAGGGGTGCCAACCGTCGCCGATTGTCAACCGGCTGCCGCCATTTATCTCTGCCAGTCTAATGCCGGAGATCTTATTTCTTAATTCATTCAGACCCGCACAAAACTTCTCGGGAGCACAAAAGGGGACAGATCCGCCATACATCCTCTTCTCTAGATGAGATGGGGCCCCACGTTCAATCATCGCGGATTGCCACACACACACACACACACAGGCACATATACACACAGAAAGCGAAGGAACACCGCACGAAAAACACGCACGGAATTCGCCATTAAAACTATTTCACTCAATTGCATTGTTCACGAATTGATCCATTTCGTCCTCCCTAGCACTATATACGGACGAAGAGAGAAGGAAAAAAAACGCTATTACATTCCTTAATTAATTTTAGGTGGGGGAGATGAAATGATACAATCACCTAAATTCCACATTATTGTGAATATTGAGGAAGGAAACGATATACCTACATCAAAAAAGTCTTAATAAATGATTATCCTAAAGTTGAAGATAAAGGAGGTCTGGGCCTTTAAAATACTGCATATTTTAGAATAGGATTACCTACCAGAAATCAAAATGGCAATAAACAAATGATGTCGTCAAAGTATCTATGCTTATTGACGTTTAGCCAATTTTCTTGTATTATCGTAATTTTTGCCATGCCTTTTCGTCATAACGAGAAATGTGACATGTTAGAGTGTTATTTATCATGTTAAAAAGATGCATTAGTTAGTTAATTATTAATTTAATTTTTTTTTTCGTTCTTATTCAAAATCTTGTAATGCTTTAGATCAGAGGTCTTCAAACAACGGCCCGCGGGCCAAATCCGGCCCGCGACTTGCATGAATCCGGCCCGCCATTGTTTGTATTTTTTTTGTAAATGTCATATTTTGAAATATTGTAACAATTGTTCCTTAAATTTTTCATAATTTTATAAAATTAATCGGATCTTGGCCGACTTTATTATGTAGAATTGTATTTGTGGCCCGCGAAGAAGATAGTTTGGAGACCCAGGCTTTAGATAAGTAATTATTTTAAATACACACATACTTAATTTGAGTAAATTCTAAAAAAAAACTTTTTGTCAGTCACATTTTAGGATAATTATTATCAAGCCTTTTTTGTGTATTTTTTCTCTTTTCAAATATGTTAAAATATATAAGGCGTCCCATTTAAAAAAAATGTTGTTTTTGCGAATAAACCAAAAAGCTTATCTTTCTTATCTTTCTGTTTACACCATCGTAATGTAGGTAAAAAATACTACTAGTTTGCTAATTTAACAGACTACGTAGCTCCAAAGATAAGAACGTTACCAATAGTGGCCCGTTGATTTAGAACACCTTGTATACATAATTTTTATGTTAGGAATATAAATGGATATATTGTAAATTTTCCGTTGTTTTTCTTTTAAGTTCAATTTGAAGCGTCGAACGAGTGTTTTCCACTCCCAGATTGAGCATGGATTAAAATTGCGAGTTTAGAAAAGCCTAAAAAATTTGGTTTGGTCGCTCCGCGAAGCGGAATAACATTATAAATTTCACAATATTTGAGTGGCGCATGAAGTAAAACTTCGAGTTTAGGAAAACCTAAAAATTTGGTTTGGTCGCGTAACGCTACGTGCTACGCGAATAAACCAAATTTTCAGGCTTTTTTAAACTCGAAATTTTGCTTCATGCTTAATCTCGGAGTAGAGAGCACTGGTTTAAAGCTTCAAATTAGTGTCTTAAAAAAAACAACTAATATGTGAAGATTTACAGAAAAATTGGGATATGTATATTTAAAAGAAAAACTCTATGTGTTTTTTCAGTTTGATATGAGTAACTTAAGTTTATGGAAAATATTTACAAAAAATACAATTTTTATGATATGTTAATTATTGTTCTGTAAATATAACCAAATTGAAAGAAAAATTAATAATTTTGAGAAATACAATTATTTTAAATAAATACATGTCAAAAATATACGATACATAATTATAAAAATAAATACATAAAAAAATTAAATTGTTTTCATCAAGAAAACATGTTAACATGTTAACATAATTCTCGATTACAAATTACTTTTTCAAATAACATCTTTCTCTAAAATGATACTTTTCTCTAATGACAATGTTAGTTTTTCTTAATTTTTGAGCACCGTCTATAGTAAATTTAAGGTTTGACAATGAAACTAGTGTTTTCAAGTCATCTAAAACTGTTTGTAAAGAATAACTTTTTGTCGAAAAATTGACAATAAAAAGTGTTTTTTTTTATTCTTTATTCTCATAGAATATGCATTACAATGTATACAAATACAAGATAAATTAAATTACATATTAAAGAGAATGTGTCACAATAAAAGAGATACAAAATATATAAAAATCTAAATTATACATAAAAGAAGTTAATAACTAATTCTAATTATTATAATCTGCGGTACAGTATAACTCTTGTTCACATAAATGATCAAATAACAATTGCTTAAAGCGCTTACAGTCATTATTAAATGACATTAATTGAGCTGGCAAACAGTTATAATATTTCATAGCTGCGTATTGTGGGTCTCTTTCATACACGGTTAAACGGTGTGACGGGAGTGCATAATTGTTATAAAAACGTGTATTATAATTGTGACTATGTGCAGTACCTGCATCGGGATTTTTTCTATTTAAAATAAGCTCATAAATATACAGACTGTGAACAGTCAAGAGGTTGTTGGATTTAAAATGGCCCCTGCACGATTCTAGGTATTTTAAACTTAATATGATTCTGACAGCCCTTTTTTGAAGAACAAATAATCTGTTTAGATGATAACTGGACCCATAATATGTGATTCCAAACCGAAGTTTGGAGCAGTCATTTGGGGACACACGGTATACTGCTTTATTTATTTTAATATTTATCGTAAAATCATAAAAAGATGAAAAAATCGTACGTCTAAAAATGTACGTGTACAGGGTGGTTTTTTTTTTTTCGTTGATATTATAGGTTATACGCTAAACGGTAAGACATTAAAAAAAACTAAGATATGTGTCCCGTTCTCTTTTTTAGTGTTTAGTTTAATGGCGCAATCAGATCTAAGCTAACTAGATTGGTTTACAAGATACAGGGTGATTCTCAAAATGTGCCGATTTTAATTATCCCTTGTGACTTGGTTATTTATAGAGAAATAAAAAAGTTAAATACGAAAGTTTTATTACTTTTTACGTAGTATCCAGTAGTGCACTTGAAATAAATATAGATGTTTTCATTTTTGAGATATTATCAAAACTAGCATTTTCTTAAATGGGACGTCCTATAACTGAGTATTCCAAAAAATTGAATTATTTCTTGTGAATGCAACAATATGTAACACTTAATATTTTGCTCTGTCCTAAATAGCTAAAATACTAAAAAACAAAACCAAAAATTTCTAGATGTCTATTAATTGAATTCTTTAAGCGTTTGTTATTGTTTTTTTACATGTCATAAAATTCAATAACAATTACGTATTGGTTTTGATATTCCGTTGTTAACGAAATATTTTCGATTATATTTCTTTAAAAAAGGAGTCTAAAGTGAATATTTTTCAAAACTTAGAAAAATTAAACATGTTTGAGTGCTATGAGAGTTATAAAAATAAAGACGCAACTTTAGACCTACATTTTGAGCGTTATCCGGAACGACGACAGCCAGAAAACAAATATTTCAAAGATTATATCACAACTTAAGTGAGTATGGGTCATTTGGAAAACCAAGAGATAAGATTTACAGTAAAGAAAATAGAGAAAGAAATGAAATAAATTCATTAGCTTCTGTTATTGCTGATACGACGGTATCTAGCAGCAATATTAAGAAAGATATTGCTTTAAATGGGCGTTTTCCACTCCTAGGCTAAGCATGAAGTAAAATTTCGAGTTTAGAAAAGCCCCGTGAAAATTTGTCGAGGGCCGCGAAGCGACCCGAGACAAATTTTCTGGGCTTTTCTAAACTCGAAATTTTACTTCATGCGCCACGCGTACAAAACATTACCAAGAGATAAGATTTACAGTAAAGAAAATAAAGAAAGAGATGAAATAAATTAATTAGCTTCTGTTATTGCTGATCCGACGGTATCTAGCCGCAATATTAAGAAAGATATTGCTTTAAATGGGTGTTTTCCACTCCCAGGCTAAGCATGAAGTAAAATTTCGAGTTTGGAAAAGCCCCGTGAAAATTTGTCGAGGGTCGCGCAGCGACCCGAGACAAATTTTCTGGGCTTTTCTAAACTCGAAATTTTACTTCATGCGCCACGCGTACAAAACATTACTAAGAGATAAGATTTACAGTAAAGATAATAGAGAAAGAGATGAAATAAATTCATTAGCTTCTGTTATTGCTGATCCGACGGTATCTAGCCGCAATATTAAGAAAGATATTGCTTTAAATGGGTATTTTCCACTCCCAGGCTAAGCATGAAGTAAAATTTCGAGTTTAGAAAAACCCCGTGAAAATTTGTCGAGGGTCGCGCAGCGACCCGAGACAAATTTTCTGGGCTTTTCTAAACTCGAAATTTTACTTCATGCGCCACGCGTACAAAACATTACCAAGAGATAAGATTTACAGTAAAGAAAATAGAGAAAGAGATGAAATAAATCCATTAGCTTCTGTTATTGCTGATCCGACGGTATCAAGCCGCAATATTAAGAAAGATATTGCTTTAAATGGGTGTTTTCCACTCCCAGGCTAAGCATGAAGTAAAATTTCGAGTTTAGAAAAGCCGACCGAGAGCGAGAGCGACCCGAGACAAATTTTCTGGGCTTTTCTAAACTCGAAATTTTACTTCATGCGCCACGCGTACAAAACATTACCAAGAGATAAGATTTACAGTAAAGCCAGAAAACAAATATTTCAAAGATTATATCACAACTTAAGTGAGTATGGGTCATTTGGAAAACCAAGAGATAAGATTTACAGTAATGAAAATAGAGAAAGAAATGAAATAAATTCATTAGCTTCTGTTATTGCTGATCCAACGGTATCTAGCCGCAATATTAAGAAAGATATTGCTATAAATGGGTGTTTTCCACTCCCAGGCTAAGCATGAAGTAAAATTTCGAGTTTAGAAAAGCCCCGTGAAAATTTGTCTCGGGTCGCGCAGCGACCCGAGACAAATTTTCTGGGCTTTTCTAAACTCGAAATTTTACTTCATGCGCCACGCGTACAAAACATTAAAATATTGTGAAATATATATTTAAACTTCATTTGAAATCAGTGTTTTAAACGCGTGGCGCATGAAGTAAAATTTCGAGTTTAGAAAAGCCCAGAAAATGTGTCTCGGGTCGCTGCGCGACCCTCGACAAATTTTCACGGGGCTTTTCTAAACTCGAAATTTCACTTCATGCTTAGCCTGGGAGTGGATAACACTCATTTAAAGCTTCAAATTGAACTATTTTAAGAAGCAACGAATATCGGAAAATTTGCAGCGCATGCAAAAAAAATTCCCTGTATAAGTATATGAGATAATTGTTAAGTTATTATAAATGTTTGTTTGTTTTTTGTAGTTGTTGTTGTTTTAGTTTATCAATGTTTCAATATTCTTGTTAACTGGATTTTTAATATACCTATTATAAAAGAAAAGAATATTCATTCAATTCATGGCCATCTAGAAAATCTTTTTTGTTTTTGCTTTTTGGTATTCTAGCTATTTAGGACAAATCAAAATATTAAGTGTTACATATTGTTGTAATCACAAGACAAAATTAAATATTTTGAGATACTCAGATACAGGGTGTCTCATTTAAAAAAATATTAGTTTTGATAATATCTCAAAAATTAAAATAGCTATACTTTTTTTAATTACACCACTAGATTCTACGTAAAAAGTCAAAAACCTTTGTATTTAAAATATTTTTCTATCTCTATAAATAACCGAGTCATAAGAGATAACAAAAATCAATAGATTTTGAGAACCACCCTGTATCTTCTAATCCAATCTAGTTAGCGTAGATCTGATTGTGCCATTAAACTAAACACTAAAAAAGGGAACGGGCCACATTTCTAAGTTTTTTTGTATCTCTTACCGTTTAGCCTATACCCTATAATATCAACGAAAAAAAACCACCCTGTACAATACAGTTTGTTGTGCATTGAGCTTGTAAGTTGGGGAGGCCTCCTCTCATACTGTGACAACCGTGGCATTTGCATTTAGAAGGAAATTATCGGTAAACCGGTTTTGATTCACAAATTTACCAATGGTCGTCTGACCGAAACTAGTCGTGGAAATAAAATATTGAATTTGTGAAACAAAAACCAAGTGTATTATTCTATCAACCTTATATAAAAAGTGTAAAGATGTTTCCCCAAGTGTTAGATGAGTCAACAATCAAAAGTTTAATTTACCAGTAATTGATAGAGCGGGTATATCAAAAATGAAAAAGTCGGTTAATTTACAATTCCTGAAGCCTTTAATAAAATAAAATGATTATCATTGATTTTCTGAGTGAATAAATGACAAATATTTAGCAGTAAATTCAAACATTTTGAGATAGCGAATTAACATAAAATAATCTAAATGAGTAAATGTGTGCAACATAAATTGTGCTGTAATCTCATACGAGCTTTCGTAGCGAGAAAGAGAGTGCAAAAGTATTTATTTATTAGAAAGGCAGACGAGACAGGGCGGTAAAGAATTGATGAGATAAGGGAGCGTGGTCGGAAATATCATGATCCCGACACGAGAGATAATAATTGGCGCGAGGCGTGTACGTGCATAACGAGTTAAAGAGATACTTCATAAATACGAATTTCGAAGCCGATGGTCGAAAGCCGCGACTCCGAGTCCTCGCGCGAGTCCCACTCTCGAGAGCCATTTGTCAAGAGCCATTAGTGGTGCTTTGCAAGCCCCGCGCGCCGCAGACACCGTAACAAGCGGATAACTGAAATAAAGAGCTCACCTTTCCTCGCAGGAATTATCTGCGAGAGAGAGTCGTATCGGAGCCATTCATCCCGATTTCTTTCGCGTCACCTGCTCTTTGATTTAGGGCCGCACTTACAATGATCTATGGGCCTTGATGTTCACTACACAAACGGAGGTGTGTCCGCCTTTCCCTCCACCCTCCACGACCACCCCTCGTACAACTCTTTAACTTTGACAGATGGGCCCTTTACTTTTACTCCACATATTTTATCACTCCGTACTTACCGCTCTGTGAAATGTGCTTTTTCATCTTTTACGATTTGCTGCTCTTGCCACAATCTTTTTGTTAAATGCTACTCGATAAAACGGTTTTACAACAAATATTATAAAAAAGGCGGAATTATCTTTGGTATTATTAAAGACAATGAATTTATTAGTAAAAACTGCTTTGTGGTTACATAACATGTTCCAACATATTATGTTTTTATTTCAAGTCTTCACTAGACTATTCTTCCTTTGTGCTCTCAATTTGTCTCCTAGTTGATTTTTAGCATCCAACTAGGAGCAATTATTTAAGTAGATAGCTAGCCCTTTGTTTGACGCCAACAAAATTTAGCTTTAACGCTTCGCATGGCTTCTTATTGGGCCCCATATTGATCAGTCATATTCAGTCAGTAAGTCAGACCCACCGGCATTTATGAATACCTTCATAATCTGCTGTACTTACTTCTGATTTAAAGAGGTAAGTAAAGTTTAAGTAAGTTTAAGCAAGGCATTCGACAAAGTTGATCACGGGATATTGCTATCAAAATTGCTTAAATTGGGCTTACATGGATCACTCTTCAATTGAATTCGTTCTTTTTGGATGGTAGAAAGCAGAGGGTTTGAGCGGGAATGCTAAATTCGGCATTAACCCATTAACGGCCGAGCAATTATAGAGTTAACTCTAAAAGTTGATTTTAGGTAAAATTCTACACTTCTTTTTATGATTTCTACGAATGACTTATTGTATTACATACTGTGAATTTTTCTTTTAAATATACATAATGTATACTCTGTAAATGTAAGGCATTGGTCGATTTTGTATAAAAATGTGCATATTGAAGTTTAGAACGAGTATTTCCACTCCTAGACTAAGCATGAAGTAAAATTTCGAGTATAGAAAAGCCCCGCGTAGAAAATTTGTCGAGGGTCGCGCAAGCGACCCGAGACTAATTTTCACGGGGCTTTTCTAAACTCGGATCAAAAATTTTATCGGAAATATCCGTTTTGAGGTCCCCTGAGTCGAATAAGACCATTTTTGAAAAATGTCTGTGTGTCTGTCTGTGTGTCTGTCTGTGTGTCTGTGTGTGCTGTACCGCAAAAACCGCTAAAGATATCGAGATGAAACTTGAAACTTAAGCTTTTTGTTACAATCGGAAGAACTGAACAGCTTTTGGTGAAAATCGGAAAACCGGAAGTGGTACTTTACTCTTAGCGTTTTTCAGTTTATTCAGATTTTTTCAATAAATGTTCATCAAACAAAAAATTCTTTCAAATAAAAGTTGTAGATAATAACAAAATGAAGATGTATTGTTCATTTACTTTTTGTCATAGCACTCTTAGTTTTTGAGATATTTCAAAAGTTGTGTGTTTTATCTAGTTATTGGTGTGTGACAGTGTATGTGTCGATGCAATTGAAAAATATTTCAAATAAAAGTTGTAGGAAATGAAAAACTAAAGATTTTTTGTAGATTTACTTTTTGTCATAGCACTCTTAGTTTTTGAGATATTCAATAAATAGTGTTTTTTATCTAGTCGTTGGTTTGTGTTGATCCAATTGAAAAATGTTTCAAATAAAAGTTGTAGTTATCAAAAAGTTGAAGACATTTTAAAAATAATAATGCTAAAAATATTTTAAAAGTGATTTAATACGCAATTTACGGGGGAAAGTACTATGATGGACACATCACCATTTTTTTTTAAATGAGTAATAGTCGAGATATTTAAATAACAAAATATTTACGTTATGCTTCATACATTTTTAAGTCAAGGCAAATAATATAATATATAAAATTAACTTGATTAGTAATTTAATTAATACAAAACTAATTATGTTGCGTATATGCATCAATGGCGCCCAATGGGCTAATACACGTGTTTTGTGGTGTTCTCCACTTGGGTCCACCACTGTTACATTTTCTTAAATGGTATGACCATATAGTTTAGTCATTTGACAGGCTTGCTATTTGCAGATAACATGGAAGTCTTCATTGCATTGGAAAATATATATTCATCTCATCTTCTTTAGCAAAGTCTTAATAGATTTTAGTCCTAGTGTGCATTAAATAAAATGCAACTTTTTCTTCTTTCGGTGCCGTCTCCGGTCCGGAGGTTGGTTAGCTGCTCTAAACAGTTGACCTGTGCCTAAACAGTTGGTTCGCCTGTGTTGAATGTCGTCTTCCAACACTTCTTTTACCTTGTATTTTTCCTCGGATTATTACTTGGAGCAGGTGATATTTATCTCCTCTGGTGATGTGTCCGAGGTACTGCAATTTTCGCGTTTTATTCGATCTGCCCATAGTATTCTGATGTCCTCTCTCTTTTGAGTCCAAACTTTTGCGCCATATTGGTTGTATGTAGATTTTAGTGAAATTGAACCTCATTTTTAGGATGAAGAAACCTTAAAAATGAGGTCCGATTTCACTTAAATCGTACACCCATCCCGCCGGTTCCATAGCGAAGTGAAAAAATGAACCATACCCGGGAACTTCTGAAGGAACCATCTGGTATACAGACGGGGCCAAAAATACAAAAGGAACCGGGGCTGGAATCTATGAAGGCTGCAACCGGAGCAAACAATTTGCGGTTGCTCTAGGGCCTGGGTCTCCAAACTATCTTCTTCGCGGGCCACAAATACAATTCTACATAATAAAGTCGGCCAAGATCCGATTAATTTTATAAAATTATGAAAAATTTAAGGAACAATTGTTACAATATTTCAAAATATGACATTTACAAAAAAAATTGCGGGCCGGACTCATGCAAGTCGCGGGCCGGATTTGGCCCGCGGGCCGTAGTTTGGAGACCACTGCTCTAGGGAAACATCTTCCGCACTGAAATAGCCGCCATTGACTGGTGTGCTCATCACATAATGGAATCGGGACACAACAAAGGACCAATTACCATTATGTTGGACAGCCAGGCAGCCCTAAAACCGCTAGTCTAGCCGATGGTGCAGTCTAGGCTAATTATGACTTACATAGGCTGGACGCACTGTCGACAACAGTAAAAACACAGCTACTATGGATACCTAAGGACCAAAGAGTTATTAGACACATGGGGGCCGAGTTGCTAGCTAAACAAAGGGCATCAGGAGAATTTACAGGACCTGAACCCGCTTTCGGATTACCTTATGAAACTGGAAAGGAAATAATTCGACACAAGTTAGCAGAGGAGCACAAAAAGGCATGGCACAGCCAAAAAGGAATGAGGGTCACAAGACTCTTCCTAGATGGTCCGGTACCTAGCAGCACATGACGCTGTCAGGACTGAGTAGAATAAAACTACGAAGAATCACAAGACTAGTCGCTGGATACTGTGACCTGAATAAGCCCAAACATATGATGGGAATTGAGAAAAGCCCCCTATGTCGTGGGTGTTTGGAGGAGGAGGAAACTCCCCAACACCAACCAACATGTACTGTGAAGCCTATAAAAGGCAACGAACGGAGCAATTTGGGAAGCCTATGCTTCCTGAAATAGAGCTCAAGAAAATCCCCTAGCTGAAACTCCTGAACTTCATAGAAGACACAGGAGTACACAGGGAATAAACCATCTAGAGGAGCACAAAGGACCACAGAGACCGCAGTGCAGGGACGTTAAGCGACACCACCTCATGTGACAAAAAAAAGTAGCAATCGATCAGTCTAGTTTTTAGTTCTAGGCTTAGATCTTTTCCGCATAGAGTTTATTTCAGAATACAACTATAAATGCTATGTACTATCATTTTACAAAAGTCGATCATATATTTTGAATAATTATTTTCTAAATGATAAGCGCCTCACGCCATTAAATTCAGTAAGAGACTTAGGTGTAACGCCTAACAAATAATTGCAAGTTTTGTACTCACATTAACTTAATAACATACAAATATTTTCAAATGCTTGGATTTTGCAAAACAAATTATTCGGAGTTTCAAAATCCATCTATACTTATTAAACTTTACGTGGCTTAGTTCGCTTAAATTCCGAATACTGTCCTTACACGTTAATGGACATAAACAATGTTGAAAGACATATGTTCGAAAGCGTAAGCGCCATCTATTGCCCATTAGCTTAAGTAGCATCGTTAATAGATGGTAAACTAAAACAACACAACAGGGCTTAATTTTATAGAATACCAATATCAAGAACAAATGAACACGAACTCATATTCTTGAATGTTAAAAGGGTTCAAGGAAAATTTACGGAATTTTTAACCTACAGGTTTGGCTATGATGATAACAACTCTGCTGCCTTTTAGAAACTTGATATTAACATACTAGAGCAGGGTTTCCCAACTATTTTCTACAATCGACCCCTTTGAAGGAATGGCTATTTTCATCGACCCCCTAATACAGTGATGGGGAAACTACGGCCCGCGGAAAGGTTTAATCCGGTCCGTTTAAGAGTGCCGTCGTGAGAATGTTGAACGCGTTCTTACTTCGTAATGTGACGACCCGCATAAAAACTACCTACCTACGATTAAGCATTATTCTTTGGCCCGCTACGATTGTCTGGTTATTACAAATGGCCCGTCTTAAAAAAAGTTTCCCCACCACTGCCCTAATATAACCTAACTTTTTCTATACATATAAATATCTAGTGAGCTTAGAGGCGTAGGTAATACCACCCTGTATTTCCAAAATAAAAGCTGCAAATATTTTTAAATAACAATTTATGCATTATTAAATAAACATTAATGCGCAAGGCGTATAAAACGCTGATTTATTCTGATGTGCGAAAGGAGCTATTTTATCTCATATTCCCTGAAACAGTAAAATGTTAAGTTAAAGATTTATTATATTCACTGTTTGTTTTGAGTTATGTAAAGTAATCAATCACTAATAAAACACGGTTTGATTTATTTTCTTTACTAATTTATTTATTAATACCCTAAATTAGTGATGAAAGGAAATCAAACAGTGATTTATTAGTTAAAGAGTTAAAATAAAAATATATGATTGCGATTAGAGAAAAAAGAATTACTTCTTTTTTTTAAATATTTAATTTTATTAATAATATAAACAGCCACGAAAATATTAGTTTTAATTTTTTATAAAAGGCCCTGCGGCGAACTAATCATTTCACGTTTAATGAATATAATTATTAAATTAATTATTATTCCTAACGCTTCTGTATTATCTCTGATATTTAACATAAACTAAAGGTATTGATTACATTTGACATCAAATTCATTGTCACTAATTTAATTAACGCGGAAATAATGAACCGTAACATAAAAACATTATACATGTCCCTTGGCCGATATAAATTACAACAATTTTCATAACCGGTAATAACATACCTTGTAATATCCAACAATAAGTAATTGTAACAACAATAATATTTTATACTCATTTGCGTTGGACATTAAACATGTTGTGAGTGTTCGGAATAAAAATAACATGGTTATTACTTACTTATAGAATTAATTTGTAAGTATATTTTAATGCGATTATTACACAAGAAATATACCCAAAAGAAAAGTTTCCTCTATTACCGAATCAAATAATCGTAAAATAACACACAAATAAAATTATTATTGTTCGATTTAAAGTTACTAACGAGTGTTTATAATCCCAGATTAAGCATGAAGAAAAATTTCTAAACTCGAAATTTTTCTTCATGCGCCACGCGTACAAGACACAGATTTAAAGTGTTTAATTTTCGCGTAGCAGTTTATTTTAATTAAATAAATGACAAGGAATTTTTCTTTCAGGTATACATTATATATTTCAATGCGTATCCATTTAGATGTATTTGTTTTTTTTTAATAAGTCAATTCTAAGCTTAGAACGACTGTTTTCCACTCCTAGACTAAGCTTAAAGTAACATTTCAAGTTTAGGCTCAAGCTTTTCTAAAATCGAAGTTCTAGTTCATGTTCCAAGCGTATTAAACACTGAATACACTGAAATATTGTAAACAAGTGAACTTCATTTGAAATCAGTTTCTTAAACGAGTGTCGCATGAAGTAAAATTGCGAGTTAAAAAAAGCCTGAGTTTGGTTCAATTCAAAGTGAACTTAAAAAAAACTTATGTATGTATATGTATATTTAAGAAAAAAATAGCTGCATATTTTTTATTTACCTGTATGCAAAATATTATTACATAACTTTTGTTTAATCTTAAAGTAAGTGTCTGCCACTCCCAGACTAAGCATGAAGTGAAATTTCGAGTTTAGAAAAGCCTGAGCGTTTGGATCCAAATAAAAACTCAGGCTTTTCTAAACTCGAAATTTTACTTCATACGCTCTGCGTATAAAACACTGAAATATTTTGAACTTACAAATATACTGCTAAATCATTATAAAAAAACAGCTACAACAGGATTACAATAAATATTCTGCTAGATAAGAATATTTTAAATTTCATAATATTTCAACGTTTCATACGCGAGGCGCATGATGTAAAATTTCGAGTTTAGAAAGGCCTGAAAATTTGGTTTGGTCTTGTATGCGTACGCTTTTTTAAATAGTTCAATTTGCAGCTTTAAATGAGTATTTTCCACTCCCAGACTAAGCATGAAGTAAAATTTCGAGTTTAGAAAAGCCTGAAAATTTGGTTTGGTCGCGTAGCGCGAAGCGCGGAGCGGCCAAACCAAATTTTCAGGCTTTTCTAAACTCGAAATTTTACTTCATGCGCCACGCGTATTAAACACTGAAATCACTGAAATATTGTGAACGAGTGAACCTCGCTTAAAATTAGTGTCTTATACGCGTGGCGCATGAAGTAAAATTTCGAGTTTAGAAAAGCCTAAAAATTTGGTTTGGTCTCGCAGCGCTACGCGCTACTCGACCAAACCAAATTTTCAGGCTTTTCTAAACTCGAAATTTTACTTCATGCTTAGTCTGGGAGTGGAAAACACTCGTTTTAAATTTAAAATTGAACTCATTAAAAGAACAACGAATGACTCAAAAAGCATACGCCGAATCGAGATAAATATACCTAAAAGAAAAATTCATGTGTATAGAGATTATCAAGATTTCATGGAAAACTTATAATTTAATATGAAATTTTACTTGGTATTGTGTGTAAAAATTAATAAATCCCGCAATTTGATTGTTAATTGATAAAATGCGTGTATTATTTCTCTGCATAAATATTAATTACATATCGAAAATAAATCGTAATGAAAATCCGTTCGGTTTTGAGCGAAACGCGTTACAACATGTAATCATAATGACATTATTTATATTTAATTAAAGTAATGCGAGTTAAATGGGTCATTACGCTGAAATATTAATTGCCGGTAAAACGAAATAATTTCATACGCAAGCATGAATATTTGACGCCCCCTACTCGCCCCCCGCCACAGCCCCCCCTCCCTCAAAATAATACATTAGTGCATTTCTATATAATCTATTCATGTACATAATATATGTGTGTGATTTTTTGCAAATTCCGGAAATGCATTATCTCGCTGATGGAACAAGCGAGTGCGAGAGTGGTTTGAGTTTTCATTTACATAATGGAAGAACAACAAATGCATTTTGTATTAACTCCGGAGATTTAATGGTTGTGAGTGGTGAGCGAGAGAGAGCGAGCGAAAGGGGGTTCGGTGGGGGCGGCGCGAGAGCGGGGTGTTTTGTGGGGACGGCGGGATCGTCATTACATAGTCATGACATCTGAGCCAATTTAGCTAAAGTGGTTTTTGTCTGTCCATCGAAATCCTCTCTCTTTAATAACACCGACCGATTGGAAAACCGACAAAAAATGAAATCTAGAAAGCTCGGTGAATTAATAATTTGAATAAATCGAGCATAAAACAACGAACACGACAGGTGCTTTTTTATACATTAAGCCAGTGTTTCCTAAACTATGGGAGAACTCCAACTAGGTGTGGATCCACTGTGAATGACCCCCCATCCCCCAAATAGACAGATAATAATAATAAAAATAACTATTTATCAATAAAATAATGTATACCCCTATTTTCAAAGCTGTTTTGAAATCCATTTTATTGCGTTTTGTATATATACCTGTTTTGTTTCTAGTTTTATTTACTACACGTTTGATTATGGCAAGCTTAAGTTGCCGAAACTGAAGTCACAAAAAATAAATAAGTGCTGTACAAACAAAGCTAAAAGTGTTTTATTGTTGAATTGACATGTATAACGAAGTAGAAGCCTCCACAGTACAAAATAACTATTTAATTGTAACAGACATAACGTCTTACAGATGTCAAAAAATGAAAACAAAAATACATTATGTTTTTGTAATAATACTATTTCCTCGTTATTAAAAAGACGATTAAATATAAAAAAAATAATATAGTCGAATTCGGGAGAAATGTCCTATGACTCCTTAAATGTGTGGTTCAAATTTTTTAGAGAGTATGTCGACAGTTGTATCTGCAACGATTTTTTCTAGTTGTGTCAAATTTTGACGTTACATTACAATGTCATACTGTTTAGGTCGCGAGTATATTAGTGTTCTTTCTTTGAGAAAAGCTTTGAATCATAATTTCTTGTGATTTTTTTCTTTCTAGTATACATATCGCAATTACGTGTTGTAGATTTTTAAATATTCGTTGTTTTTATATAAGAAGTCAATTTAAAGTTTAAACGAGTGTTTTCCACTCCCAGGTTAAGCATGAAGTAAAATTTCGAGTTTAGAAAAACCTGAAAATTTGGTTCGGTCGCGTAGCGCGAAGCGCGGAGCGACCAAACCAAATTTTCAGGATTCTCTAAACTCAAAATGTTACTTCATGCGCCACGCGTATAAGAAACTGATTTTAAGCGAAGTTCACTCGTTCACAAAATTTCAGTGATTTCAGTGTTTAATACACGTGGCGCATGAAGTAAAATTTCGAGTTTAGAAAAGCCTGAAAATTTGGTTTGGCCGCTCCGCGCTTCGCGCTACGCGACCAAACCAAATTTTCAGGCTTTTCTAAACTCGAAATGTTACTTCATGCTTAGTCTGGGAGTGGAAAACACTCGTTTAAAGCTGCAAATTTAACTATTTAAAATAAAGCGTATGCATATTTGTACTTAAAAGGAACTTTCCATGTATGTACATAAACTAATTAATTATTTAATTTGTGTTTATTAATATAACTTTAATAACAGTATTATTGTGCGGTTAAACGTGGGTTTGTTATTGATAATAATAGGGGACAAACATAATACGCCGAGGGGTTGGAACGGAAGGGGTGAGGGACGGGAATTCGGCGTTAGGGCTGATTAAATAAATTCAATTACGCTTAATTGTTTAATTCTCGCATTAAACTAATTGAAATAACTGGAGATTACGGTTCATCGAGGGTCCGACCGAACGTGCAATTTAAAATGGGCACAAATTGGAGCTTTGAATTGTTGGGGGCGATATATATTTTTAATTTACAATGTTTTTAAATTCAACAAGAGAAAATGAAAAATTGATTTTTAGCTTCAAATACTTAATGAAATCATATATGAAAATTCCACAACATTTTATATCTTGATAATTTGTTTGCATATATACATGACATTTTATGTGAATATTGTTCTTTTAAAATATGTACAGGGTGCAGCATTTTCGATGGTTTCTTTAAGTAAAGTACCATTCAGTTCAATGAGAGACAAAAACTAATATACGCTTCCAGAGTATTTTTTTTAAAGCTTATATGTACCTGATCAAAATTTGTCTATCATCAATTGTTTTTGAGTTATACGACAAAACTCAAAATTTAGCAATTATGAAATTTTGAAATAGCTTAATAATAATAATAATATTATTTAATAATTTCCACTGGTACATACGTCAATAATAATTACAGAAATTAATATATGTGTATATTTACCTAAATCTAATTTAATGAGTAACATAGTTTTTATTTCATTCTTAAAATTAGCAGATATTAGTTTTTTCTATCGAGAAGGGAGGGCATTGTATAATTTTATACCGAGGAACCAAGTACTATTTTGGGTACATTTCAATTATATGGAGTACGGATTTCATTTGCATTTCTTGTCTCGATATAATTTGAGCCACCATTGGTATTACAATGTTTGATATTTTCGTGGGCATGCATATATATATATATATATATATATATATATATATATATATATATATATATATATATACTCGAAAACAATTAATGATAGACACATTTTGATTAGCCACATGAAATATGCTCTAAAAAAGAGCTACGGAAGTATATATTAGTTTTTGTCATCATTCATATTTCCGGTACTTTACCTGAAGAAACCATCGAAAATGCTGCACCCTGTACAAATCTAAAATCTCCCTACTTATAATGTTTGAGTTTTTTTAAAATAAATGTAACAACAGACTAATTAATTCATTTTAAGAAGATGCAACTTTCAACATTCCTATTTTGATCATTTCTTGGAATATCACCATAAACTTTTGTGCGGATATTAAATAAACATTGCTCTTTCAGTGAACAAAAAGTGAAAATCAAAAAATACCCTATTGATATAATTATTGAATTATTTTCAAATGAATTTAAAAACAAGCTTATTGAATGCGACTTTTAAGAATATGAAACTTTCAACATTACTTATCTTGATAATTTTTGAATATCTTCATAAAATGTGTGGTGTCCAGTAGATGCTCTTTGTTCTTTCAAAATATGCAAAAATCTAAAAATATCCTAATAATATTTATTAAATTATTTTTAAATGAATGTAAAAATAGACTAGTTTTATGGGACTTTTAGAAAGATAAAAATTTCAACATTTTATATCTTGAAAACTTTTTTTAATATCCCTATAACATTTTGTTTAAATATTTGGTCTTTCAAAATATGAAAACATGTAAAAATATCCTGTTACTAGTTTTTGAGTTATTTTCAAATGAATGCAAAATTAGACACATTTTATGCGACTTCCAGAAAGATGATAATTTAAACAATTCATATCTTGATCATTTCTTGGAATATCTCCATAAAACTTTGTGTGGTTAATGAGTAAATATTTCTCTTTCAAAATATGTAAAAATCTAAAAATGCCGTTTCAATGGTTTTTGAGTTATTTTCTAATGAATGTAAAATATACTTATTTTATACAAACTTCATACAAAAGTAAATTAAAAAAAATGATCATATCTTGAATATATTTTGAGATATCTTTATGAAATTTTGTGTTTTTCTTTTCCATTATTTTTGACATATTTTTGAAGAACAATGTTTTCTTAATATTCACACAAGATATCCTAATAAGCTTATAAATTTTGATTTTATTTTGAATTCTAACTTTTATAAAGTGCCACAAGATTTTCACGTTTAATTGAAAACGCGATTGTTAAAAAAAAAACATTTTTTTCATTTTTATTAAAACAAACATTTTTTTTACAAAACATGTCTTTTTCATTGAAACAGCATTTGAAACATTAACAATTAAAAACATGTTTAAAACGCGTTTAAAACATGTTTAAAACACGTTTTAACATGTTTAAAATACGTTTAAGACAGAACATACAGAGCATTTTTCTTTTGAGTATACATATGCCGATAATTAGAGCGGTTTTTTAAATTGGCGTAAATTTGTTGTTTCAAAGCGGTTAATTTAAGGCTTTTAACGAGTATGTTCCACTCCCAGACTAAGCATGAAGTAAAATTTCGAGTTTAGAAAAGCCTAAGAATTTGGATTGGCCGCGTAGCGAAGCGAAGCGGCCAATCCAAATTAGGCTTTTCTAAACTAGAAATTTTACTTCATGCGCCACGTTTGAAAACACTGATTTACAGTGAAGTTTTAAAAACACACACATACAACAACGATTGTAGGGAACCTAATATACGTTAGACTTATTGGGTTGCCTATAATCACTGTTTTAAACTGTTTGTTCAACGCAGAATTTGACTCACGTTTTATTCACATCTACATATTAGATTGCTAAAGGCGTCTATTTTAAACTTTACGATATTTCAGTGTTTTATACGTGTGGCGCATGAAGTAAAATTTCGAGTTTAGAAAAGCCGAATTTGGATTGGCCGCTCCGCTTCGCTACGCGGCCAATCCAAATTTTCCGGCTTTTCTAAACTCGAAATTTTACTTCATGCTTAGTCTGGGAGTGGAAAACCCTCGTTTGAAGATTCATTAAAAAAACAACGAATGTCGTAAAATTTACAGTGTATGCATGAAAGAAAAATTCACTGTATTTAAAAATTACATCTATGCACACACAGTTGTGATATTTTATTGTAATAAAATGTTATGTATAATAATGTAATTTGAAATATCTTCAACAATTTAGCTAAAACTTAAAAACGTAAACAATAAATCTTAATGAAGTAATATAAAATATAGTTTATTAAAAATAAAAAAAATAAAAGAAACGTTTGTAACAAATTTAACGTTTAAAACATGTTTTAAACAAATTTAAGATTTAAAACAAGTTTAAAACAAAACCGTTTAAAACACGATGGCTGTTTTTTAACATGTTTGAAACACTGTTTTAAAACAATGTGTTTTAAACATAACAACCCTGATTGAAAATAACACAAAAACTGTTAGTGAGGTATTATCAGACAACCACAAATTCTAAAAGCGTATTGTTTGCTCAATATGAACAAAACATTTATTTCATAAAGTTATCTGAATTTACAAGTTAGGATTGTTTGAATTTGTAATTTTTATTAAATGTTGGTACTATTCTTTGGCATTTGATTGATAATTATTTTAAAAAATGTACTCATTTGGTAGTATTCTTTGGCGTTCAATTGAAAATCGTTTAAAAATTCTACTGATAAAGCATTTTTAGATTATCTTACACTTATAGCAGTCTACTTCCGAGGATGATGCGTTTTACCAATTTGTTACAGCGTGTTGAAAATTTTGATTTAATTGCTGATTCTATAAATACTTTTAAACATAATTTGCTGCGTATCGATTTAGAAAGTATTCTTGCATAACTCCATCACCTCAATATTTTGTGTTCCTCATTATTGTGCATAAGTTATATTTTGTAATCAATGTATATAATAGGAGAATTTCCGTTTTGGAATTAAATAAATAAATAAATAAATAAAATAAATTCAAATTCAAAACTATTTGAATTCGATAAAATAAGCTTACGCTTCTTATAGTTTGCACACTTTAAATATAATATATAAAATTATTTATCGTCTTAAGTTGTCTTATTAATTAAGACATTGTTTGCATATTCACGAATAGTTGTTTCGTAATTTTATATATTATAAATAAATAAATATTCTGAAAAATCAATGTTTACTTAATAAAATCAGTTTTGAATCAGCAAAAATAAAATAGAACGTGCGATTGCACAGTTTATTACGACCTAATTTTTTCAATGAATGAAAAGTGTGAAATCCAATTAGAACCAATAACATTAGCCCGCGAAGCGCAAGCTGCGAGCCGTTAATTAAAAATTTATCTTGCACTTCCCGTCCTCACATTCACATATTAAAAAAAAAAAACTTCTCTGGCGCTCGGGATTAATTTCCCCTTGGAAACAATTATCCACGCGTCGCGCCACGAAAGGAGGCACCAGCTAATTTATTTTAATTAAAAAATTTCCCTATATTTTATTTAATTATCGCCCCGTGAATGTTTTCTTTCGAATCCAATTACCGGCCGCGGGCCATCCACAATGATACTAATTCATTTTAATTAAAAAGTTTATAAATAAGCGACCGACAGTTCGTTATCTCGGCGTAATTGAATTTCGCGCGGCGCGCTCGAATTTTATAATAAATTTGTTGTAAAATTGGTCGGTCGAGCGGCATGTTCGAATTACGTAACGCGTATAAGACACTGATTTTAAGCAAAGTTCACGCGTTCACAATATTTCAGTGCTTTCAGTGTACAATACGCGTGGCGCATGAAGTAAAATTTCGAGTTTAAAAAAGCCTGAAAATTTTGTTTGGTCGCTCCGCGCTTCGCGCTACGCGACCAAACCAAATTTTCAGGCTTCTCTAAACTCGAAATTTTACTTCATGCTTAACCTGGGAGTGGAAAACACTAGTTAAAAGCATCAAATTGAACTCTTTTGGCAAAATGCGTATGCATATGTATACTTAAAAGAAAAGTTTCCTGTATACATAACCCGATTTACAGTGTACTGTCTAGGAATTCGGTATATTTTATAAAAGCGTTCAATTTAAAGCTTTTAATGAGTGTTTTTAATCCTAATTTAAGCATAGATTAAAATTTAGAGTATAGAAAAGCCTGAAAATTTAAATTGGTCGCGTAGCGAAACAAAGCGACCAATCCAAATTTTCAGGTTTTGCTAAACTCGAAATGTTACTTCATGCGTCAGGCGTATACGACACTGAAATATTATAAGGTTTAAAATTTACTGAATTAGCAAACTGCTTCAGCAGTATATTTTTAACTTCAAAATATTTTAGAGTTTTAAACGCGTGGCGCATAAAGTAAAATTTCGGGTTTAGAAAAGCCTGAAAATTTAGATTGGTCGCTCCGCTTCGCTTCAAATTGAACTTTAAAGAAGAACAAGGAATATCTAAGGATTTACAAAATATAGGCTACACTTCGAATATTCGAAATGTAGCCTATATTCTGTAAATGTTGTTTTTTTTTAAGTTCAATTTGAAGCTTTGAACGAATGTTTTCCACTCCCAGACTAAGCATGAAGTAAAATTTCGAGTTTAGAAAAGCCCCGTGAAAATTTGTCGAGGGTCGCGCAGCGACCCGAGACAAATTTTCTGGGCTTTTCTAAACTCGAAATTTTACTTCATGCGCCACGCGTATAACACTAAAACATTGTGAAATTTATGTATATTCGAACTTCACCTAAAATCTGTGTTTTATACGCGTGGCGCATGAAGTAAAATTTCGAGTTTAGAAAAGCCCAGAAAATTTGTCTCGGGCCGCTGCGCGACCCTCGACAAATTTTCACGGGACTTTTCTAAACTCGAAATTTTACTTCATACTTAGTCTGGGAGTGGAAAATGTTACTTCATGCTTAATCTGGGAGTGGAAAACACTCGTTAGAAGTTTTAGAGCTATAAATAAAAATGATTATAACTTTATTTTTCAATGCATTAAATAGAGCATTATAGAATAGAATGATCTTTATTTTCAGTGTTTCAAATTACATTAACAAAATTAAACTAATTCTGCCGTTTTTATAAATAAAGTTATCTAGTATAAAACAGTAATTGGGCCTTTAAGTAAATTTTAAACATTAAAAATCCCGAAATCAATTCAGATTATCTCCAGTCTCCAAAAAATCCCCCATTTCAGATCACATTTAATTAAAAACCAATCAAGATAAAAACAAACCCACACTCAAACACACAGTCGCACTCAAAGCAAATAAACCTTTTATCTCTTTTAATAGTCTCAGTAATTTTGATATCATCCCACTCACCTATTAAGCCGGTGAAAAAGAGAAAGAGAGGGAAAAACACCGGACGGGGCTTTAATTATCTGAAAACGCCTATGGGTCGATCGGGACGACTCATTCTCATTATTAATATTTAAAAGCACTGCGAGCAGGTCGGTTCTAATCCGATTTTAATGCAATTCCAGCTTATATCAATAGTTAATTGGATCATTAGAGGATGTTGAACTTTTTGGTGCGCGGACCATTAAGGTGAACTCTAGGTAGATAGAGAGACGTGGAGAGGAAAATAATGGAAAGGAAAAAAATTGGTTTTAATTAATGTGATTGTAAATGTATTCAAATGAATGGCTCGTTGTGTCTTGTTCAGAATTTTATTTAATCAAAATATTTATTTTGTGGATATTTTGATCGAGAGCCTGATAATGGCATAGAGAAATGTCTACTGTGCACCAATAAATTTATTAAAAATTGATTAATGTTACTTCAAGCGTTAAAACAAAGTTTGTTAACAATATGTGTTCATTTATAGATTTTCTTTAATATTAATGATTTTTATAATTTTGTAACTCGTTATACCGTGCGATCGTTTAAAACAGGGGTCTCCAAACTACGGCCCGAGGGCCACATCCGGCCCGCGGACAGATTTTGTCCGGCCCGCGGAGAGCTAGCATACTTGAATACTCATATTTTTATAGCAAATTAAATTTAGTTTACTGAAGTATTCTAGTTTTAAAGGCTTATTGTTATGGTTTTGGCCCTCGGAACTTACTGGAGTAATCAGTATGGCCTTAAGGCTGGAAAGTTTGGAGACCCAGGGTTTAAAACATAATTCAAAGTAGGCTTTGAATTTTAAATTAAATTGGCACTACTTACCGTTAAGAATTAGTTTATAACAGAGCTGGGACGAATCCTCGTAAAAAGGATTCGAATTACGAATCCGAATCACGAATACTCGAATAATGGATTCGTAAGAGATAAATATGATTCGAATCGAAGAATCGAAGATTCGAATCCTGTTTTTCCGAATCACGAATACAAATCCTTCAAGAATAAATTTTATTTTATTATTTTTTTGCAACCATTAATATATAAATATATCGTTACCAGTTGTTTTAAGAAAAATATTCAAAACCTAATTATTTATTATTACCACTGAACATCGTTGATAACAGGCTAAATATCTGACTCCCTGTTACTCTAATTAAAGTTGTATTTGTGTGTTTCTGAACTGCACTTCAAATCAGTGTTTTGTACGCGTGGCGCATGAAGTAAAATTTCGAGTTTAGAAAAGCCCGAAAATTTGTCTCGGGTCGCTGCGCGACCCTTGACAAATTTTCACGGGGCTTTTCTAAACTCGAAATTTTACTTCATGCTTAGCCTGGGAGTGGAAACACTCGTTCAAAACTTCAAATTGAACTCTATTATAAAATCGACTAATGCCTGAAATTTGCGTACATAAAAAATTTACTGAATATCATTAAAACTGGGAAAGTCAGAGAAAAGTCATGGAATTATATTCAAATTGACCAAAACACTAACAAATAAGCCATATGATATTATTAAATTTGTCAAAATCAGCAGGCAAATAAGAAAACACGTAAAAATTTATACAATTAACTTAAATATTGGCAAAAACAATGAAAACTCTTAAACAGAAGAAAGTTATATTAAAAGGCCAGGGAAAAAATCGTTAGTCAGGGAAATGTCGGAAAAATTTAACATTTCAGATTGTGGCTACCATGTCAGTTTTACTTCAAACAATATTAAACAAAATTTTAAATCATTCAATGTTTTTATCAAAGCATTCACTTTGAAGTTTCGAACGAGCGTTTCCACTCCCAGACTAAGCATGACGTCAAATTTCGAGTTTAGAAAAGCCCCGTGAAAATTTGTCGAGGGTCGCGCAGCGACCCGAGACAAATTTCTGGGCTTTTCTAAACTCGAAATTTGACGTCATGCGCCACGCGCATAAAACAGTGATTTAACGAGAAATTTAAAAACACACAAAAAAACATTTTTTACGTAATTTCTCACAATTAATTCAAATTATTTTTGACGATTCAAATCCTTTTGTAAGTATTCGATCCTTTTACAAGGATTCGAATCCTTTTATAGAGATTCGAATCAACCACATTTAGACTCGAATACGAATCTTATTAAAAAATGTAACGAATCCGGATCACGAATCCAGTTGAACTAAAGTATTCGAATGCCTGTTTTGAATCCTCTAAAACGATTCGAATCCAAGATTCGAATCCTGCCCAGCTCTGGTTTACTATAACCTAAAGTGTATCCCATCATTCAATTAGCATTATAGGCAACCTCACAAAAAAATGCCGCCTACTCCAAATCATAATTTAAACGATCGCACTGTATTATACTCTTTAAATACAATTTGATTTAATTTTTTTATTTAATTTTTAATGATTAGAGATTTTTAAGATTTCGTTTTTATGGAAGTGTAATTTCTAAAGTTTCAATGTACTAAATATTTATGACTCCGTCTTAGTTTAATCAATTTTCACAAATACCATTATTTTTTGATGTTTTTTTTTAAATGTTAAATCTCCATCTTTCTATAGATGTCATCAATTTTAAACTATATAAATTTCTGCGACATTTCAGAAAATTTCTCAAATTCATCGAAAATATTGATGCTCTCATAAATGAGTAGTATACTTAACTTTAATACCCAAAACGTTGTTCAATATTTATTTAAAAGGAAAGTAATGGATGCGCTTTTCGGGCTTTCATAAAAATACTACATGCTTATATGATTATAGATATGGAATATACTTAATTATTGAAAATTGTTGAAGTATTGTAATAATATTTTTTTCAGTGCTGGCATATTCATAAAATGTATACTGCCTTTCAAAAAAATCAGAACACAAAGTAATTATTGGACGATTTTAATGAAATTGACAGAATTTGATCATGTAAATGAACTGCATCGATGATCAAAAAATCAATTGTTTTGGTTACTATTTAATGGTATTTTTCCTTGATTTCACCATCATGAAGAGCTGCTGATTTTTTAATGTAATTGCTTCTAACATCCAAGTAGCCTCTGAGTAGTTTGACGTTTCAGTTTGTAAAACATAAAAAGATGCCCCGTGTTCGTCGGCGTGCACAATATCATCATCTAAGTGAATTTGAAAGGGGCCGCATTATTGAAATGCGAGAAGCGGGTTTTTCGGTTCGTGCTATTGCTGAAAGGGTAGGCCGTAGTGTATCGGTGATCGTACGCTGCTGGTCTAGATGGTCCGAAGCTGGGGAGAATCGACGTAGACTTAGATCAGGACGTCCAAGAAGCACCACTGAGCGTGAAGATCGAGCTCTTCGTCTTACAACTTTAAGGGACAGATTTACAACGTCGCGGGCATTGGAAATGACTGGTTGGCTCTAAATGGCCAAAGAGTATCCATGGCTACTGTTTACAGAAGAATCCGCAGTTTTGGTATAAGATCCTACCGTCCACAATTGTGTCTACCTCTTACTCCGCAGCATCGCAGAGCAAGACTTGATTGGTGCTGAGAAAGACAACATTGGACCCATGAATGGAATAACATTATCTTCAGCGATGAGTCTCGGTTCTGTTTATAGGCTCATGATGGTCGCAGAAGAGTGAGACGTCGATGCGGTGAACGCAGAATTTTACAATTTGCTGTTGAAAGACATACGGCTCTTACACAGGGAGTTATGGTTTGGGGGGGCGATAGCATATGGTAGTCGGTTTCCTCTAGTTTTTTTAGAAGCAAGTCTTAACGCGATTCGGTATATTGACAACATTTTACGGCCAGTGTTAGTGCCCTATGTAAATGGCTTGCAGAACCCCATTTTTCAGCAAGATAATGCTCGACCTCACACAGCGGCCATTACAAGACAGTTTTTTGATAGTGCCGAAATCAATTTGTTACCTTGGCCATCTCGTTCTCCAGATCTATCGCCAATAGAACATGTTTGGGATATGATAGGTGTTAGAATAAGTAACTTACAGCGCCCCGCTAACACTGTAATGGAACTTAGAGGTCAAATTATCGAAGTTTGGAATGAAATACCCCAAGTCGATATTGACAGCCTGATTTCTAGCATGCCTCGACGTGTTAGTGAGTGTTTGGGAAATCGTGGAGGCCCAACACATTATTAATTTTTATTCATTTGTTTTTTTGTTTTTCAAGTTGATTTTTTGATCATCGATACAGTTCGTTTACATGATCAAATTGTGTAAATTTTATTAAAACCGTGCAATAAATACTTGGTGTTCTGATTTTTTTGAAAGGCAGTATATATTTGCCAATAGTATATAGTTTGATTTTAAACGTTTAAGATATTTAAATCGTTTGCTAAAGTTCTCTTTTTTGTCTAAACTTTATGATTTTCAAATAGTGTGTTTATTTTCACAACAATTGTTTCGCAAATTTATTGCTTCTTCAGGTGAATGAAAGTTTACAGTTACAGTTACTGTAAAGTTTCATTTGCCTAAAGAAGCAATAAATTCACCACCATCTCACCGCCTTCCTGACCTCTCTTTTATCGCTCCCCTATACTCTTCATCAGACCACATACATCCCTTGCTGTTTTTTTCTCTTCATTATTCTCCTACACTCCACAATCACATTTTCCATCTCTTCTATCGGTATTACTTCATCCCAGCTGATACTCTCCAATTATTTTCCCATCATCTTCACTTTCTTTACCCCATCCGTCAACTTCCACTCTTGCTTCCCCTGTTCATCTCTTTCAACTCCCATCCAAACCTCCACCATTAGTGGTAGTTGAGTAGACCCTAACACCTCCTCCACTTCTATTCTTTTCACTTCTCCCCTATTTACCCCCTTCATTGCTAAATAGTCAATAACTGAGAATCCTTGCGAATCCAGGCACCTTTTTTTTCTCCTCTCAATCTCCTTCCGTACACCTGTTCAACACTTCCTAACCCTCCTCCACAAACCAGTCCCTCAACCTCTTACTGTCACTGTTAATGATCTTGTCTTGCGAAGTCCTTACTATTAGTTTACGCTCGTTGCTTACTCTTCCCCCCAACTCTTCCTTTGCTTTCTCCTCCATCACTTTCCGCACTTCCGACCAATTTTTATTAATATACCCCATTCCTACCCCTAGTTGGTCCTCCCCTTGTCGACACTTAATCCAAATTATGCCTTCCACCTCCTCCTCTCTTTCAACAACCTCCGCTTTAAGTGACTTCTTTAACTCCACTATTATCCCTCCTTTAGCTCTCCCTCTCCTTGCACTTCTTGTACCCTCTTTCATTGACCATTTATACGCTGCTGGCAACGATTTCCTCACTTTTTCCTATTCCTCCTTTATCATCCATGTTTCCAATAATCCCACCACATCCTACCTACAACCCAGTCTTCAAAATCTTTTTGCCATCTCTCGCCCAGACATTTTGACTTTAATCCAGCTATGTTCCAAAATCCTAACTTTATAACACCTCCGCCTTTACTGCTATGACCATTGAATCTCTTGACTTTTTTCGTCGCTTTTTTCGTCTTCGAACTATTACTGCAACTACCCTTGGTATTTAGTTTTCCATAATACAGACAAACTGATAGCATTTTTGGAATCAGCGACCCTAAAATACCTAGTATTAGATTTAAAGCTCCGAGCACCAAAACAAAATTTTATATTTGTCGATCTGTGTAATCACAAAACGAAAATTTAATTAGGATTTATTATTTTCTGTGAAAATAACAAAATTAACTAATACTGATTAAAACTAGCAACATTAAAAAGAATTGATTAGAATTGTTAATCAAATCTAAAATTTTCAATTTTGATCAATTTAAAAAAGTATAATTTTCACTGCTTTTGTATTATAATCTGCCTGTCTATATATAGTTTAAAATTTCTGTTTTGTATTTAGTGTTAATCCATTGATAGTGGTCAGTTTGTGTCCGAAATGTACATTTGGTAATTCAAATAAAAGTGTGAAGAAATGTTATTAGTGCTTTATTCGTCAAATTAATTTGTATACATGTTTGGATATTTTGACATCCATTTCCTGATTTTCATCTTTCTGACGATTTATAAAATTTTAAATATATTTATGAGAAAGCCCCCCTCCGCTAGTGAAACTAATAGCTACGCCCATTGATATTGATAATACAAGATAATTTTAATGTAATCGCTTTATTATTAAATTTAAAATGCAAATGTATGTAACGGTGATTTAAATACAACACGGAACAATCTTGAAGACCTAACATTAAATGTAAGGAAATTAATTAAGCCCACTGCCATATTTTCTGGAAACAAGATTTACAATTTACATTAACGTCAGCATTCACCGGACCACATACAGAGCGCGTCGGTTTCCTCTTAAGCCCAATTGAAACCAATTACGCATTTTTTTGTAATCGCCGTGAAAGTAATCACCCAAACTATAAAGACATGCGGACCGTAATTCACGCTGTTTCATTATGCGCGGAGCTTTTGAATGCAATGACGCCAAGAGCATAAACGGGCGATTAATCTTCGTTAAGATAGTAGAATGTATGTGTATGTGCGAGGAGAGAAAGAGAAAGAGGGTTGTTGGGCTTGTATAATCGCGAAATTGCCGGCGACGAGGATTCGATTTAATAATAACCGGAGAGGAGTGCGATAACTCATTAGCGGCGGACCACTTATGCGTCCGCGGAATGTAATTAAGAATCAATTTTCTTAATGGCCGAGCCGCACTCCGTTAACAGTGCACAGAGACTACTCTCGAGGATGTTTTCCTATTAAATAAACATTGTTTAATCTCCTTTTGTAAAGTGGGATGGGTAATGGTATTGCTTTATTTTATCAATGGGCTTAAGTAATGGATAATGTTGGTTAACGTGTTGGTTTTACAAACGCATTTCAGAAAATATGTGAAGTAATATTTTTGAGGCCAATTAAAATGTTATTCTAAAACAGATGTTATTGAAAAAATGGGGATGTGTTCATCATGACACTTTCCCCGTCATTTTCACAATTGATAATTGATATACTAAACTTATTTCATTCTAACCAACTAGTTGAAAATTTCACTTGAAGTCAGTGTTGTATACGCGTGGCGCATGAAGTAAAATTTCGAGTTTAGAAAAGCCCGAAAATTTGGTTTGGTCGCGTAGCGCTACGCGCTACGCAACCAAACCAAGTTTTCAGGCTTTTCTAAACTCGAAATTTTACTTCATGCGCCACTCGTATAAAACACTGATTTCAAGTAAGGTTCAAATATACCTAACGTTCACAATATTTTAGTGTTTTATACGTGTGGCGCATAAAGTAAAATTTCGAGTTTAGAAAAGCCCAGAAAATTTGTCTCGGGTCGCTGCGCGACCCTCGACAAATTTTCACGGGGCTTTTCTAAACTCGAAATTTTACTTCATGCTTAGTCTGGGAGTGGAACACTTGTTAGGAACTTCAAATTGGTAACTTTTATAAAAACCGCGAATGCCTTAATAATGTAACAACTTTCAAATATATTATTTTAGATTCATAATTATTAAAAATGGGTAATAGTATTGCTTTATTTTATCAATGGGCTTAAGTAATGGATAATGTTGGTTAACGTGTTGCTTTTACAAGCAGTGCATTTCAGAAAATATGTGAGGTAATGTTATTGAGGCTCAAGAAAATGTTATTCAAAAACAGATATTATTAAAAAAATGGTGATGTTTTCATCATAGCACTTTCCCCGTCATTTTAAAAATTGACAATTGACATACTAAACTTATTTCACTCTAACCGATTGGTTGAAAATTTAACTTGAAGACAGTGTTGTATACGCGTGGCGCATGAAGTAAAATTTCGAGTTTAGAAAAGCCCAGAAAATTTGTCTCGGGTCGCTACGCGACCCTCGACAAATTTTCACGGGGCTTTTCTAAACTCGAAATTTTACTTCATGCTTTGTCTGTGAGTGGAAAACTCGCTAGAAACTTCAAATTGGTCACTTTTATAAAAACCGCAAATGCCTTAAAAATGTAACAACTTTCAAATATGTTATTTTAGATGCACAATTATTAAAAACAGCAATTATCTGCGTTTTTCTTTTCTCGAACACTTACTAATAATTAAAGCAAATACCTGCATGTTTCAATTACATCCAAGAAAACTTATTACACTATACCCACATCACTTCAAATTAACTCGAAGGATGCATGAAATGCCACTCGCATTACACTTTTTTTCCTTCATCTTCGAAGGAGTCATAATTACTTCGATGAATCCCCGCATATTAATCACATCAGGTAGAGAAAAAGCGGCTTAAGATATTCATAATTACTCGCAGTTCTCACATAACCTGTGAGATTTTCTTCGTTTTCTTTTCTTTTTTTTTTGGCGAAACGAGTCGTCCCGCAAATTGTCGCAATTTATTCCGTCATTAGGGCTTTCTTTTCCGACCGGGGAATTTCCATATTTATTGCGGACGATAATTGCGGCTTAATAAATTTGCCAGTTCAGACATACGGATACTATTAATTGAATCTCGGATAAGAAGTGTTAGATAATAAGGTACGGTAATAACAAGATATAATGGATTTTTGAAAAAAAATCTAAAACAGAGTTTACTTACATGAATATCAAATTGGACGTCAAAAATGTATGTCTAGTATAGAAAATATACTTGATGCCAAAATAGTATGTTTTACAATAAGCATGGAATCATACCATTTCCCATGAGTATGAAATTTGCTGCACGAGCCGCAGGCGAGTGCAGCAATTCATACGAGTAGGAAATGGTGATCCCATGCGAATTATAAACTATACTGTTTCTACGACTGTACACATATATTTAAAAAGACAGTTTAGTTTATTATAAAACTAAGACTACTTTTCGCCATTTAAAAAGTAGCCTAATGTGCCCCCCTTGCACTATTGCTCCGTTCTCACACACTGAACCGCAAAACAGCACTGGACTCAAAAGAGGAAAAGTTTTGATTTCGATTTGTACTTAACTTTTTTATTCGGCACTTTTGAGCGTCGCAGTCTGAGCGTCGCAGTCTGGATCTGAAAAAAGGTGGCCAAAAATCGAAAAAATTAAATTATAATCAAATGGGTTTTGTAGCAAGGAATCTTGTAGAGGAGGCTTTGGTGCATGTTAGTCTAAAAGGAAAGTGACATATGTTTCATACCTGAGGCGCTACGTTAGTTCAAAGTTCCCGTTCTCGTGAACCACGTGTAGCGGCTTCAAAATATCACTGTTACTACAAGTGAGTGTAACTTTTTAGTCGAGTGTCGATTTTCAATATTGTTTGATGGAGGGTGTTATGGAAGCTATGTAGAAAATATTTACGTACATAACGTTTTCATTAATTTATACTCCCATGTGCTAGAAATCATGTCGAAAATGTGTCTACATAATGGTTTTTCTTGTAAAAATGTTAACGGTAAATTAACAAAAAGTAATCTATCCAGCGGGAACCAAGAAGTTAAGATATAAAGCATATAGCTATTTTTAATTTTGAAATTATACTATGAAATTCATAATCAGCGACCTCAAAAACCCATATATATCAATTTATATGAAATTCTGAACAATTTGTAACGAAGTGTTCGGCCATACTGGATCCGCTGTTTTGAATTTTGAAATTATGCTATGAAATTCGTAATCAGCGACCTCGAAAACCCATATATACCAATTTATATAAAATTCCAAACAATTTGTAATGAAGAGGTCGGCCATATTGAATCCGCCATTTTGAATTTTGAAATTATACTATTAAATTTTGAATCAGCGACCAAAAAAACAATTTTGTACCAATTAACATTTAAATCTCAAACTTCTTTTTATTTTTGGCCAACTTTTCTGAGATTTACGTCGGAATTGACGCGTTTGAGGCCCCTAATCGGTCTGTGGACAAGCGTAAAATGTTTTGAGAAGTGTTAATTTCCGATTAATACCTAACTTTTTTATTCGGCACTTTTAAGCGTCGCGAATGGTCGTCACGTGTCGGTAGCACTGACTTACGCCGGAATTGGCAAATCTAGGGCGTTTTGGCGTTTTGTTAGATTCGCGTATTCCAGGTTGACTGCAACCTGGAAAAGTTAAGATTTTTTTAATTATTTGGACGTTGCCATACAAACTAATTCCGTTCTAGAGTTGGAATAGGTACCATATGACTTAAAAGTTTTATCCTCTAGAAGGCTATGAAATACTTTCTAAAAAATATTGTGATGGTAACAAATTATAAAACACAATAATAATTCTCACTGCAATTATCACTGTCAATATTTGTATATAAAATACATACATACAAAACCTTATCGCCTCGCGACAAATATCAGGCCGCGTCAGATCACGAAGATCATTGTCAGTGGTAAAAACTCACATTTAAATGCAAACAAAAGTTATGGCATTCAAGAGGATTGAACTTTTCGCTCATATGGTATTTCGTAACTCTAGAACTGAATTGGTCTATGGCCTGGGTCTCCAAACTATCTTCTTCGCGGGCCATAAATACAATTCTACATAATAAAGTCGGCCAAGATCCGATTAATTTTATAAAATTATGAAAAATTTAAGGAACAATTGTTACAATATTTCAAAATATGACATTTACAAAAAAAAATACAAACAATTGCGGGCCGGATTCATGCAAGTCGCGGGCCGGATTTGGCCCGCGGGCCGTAGTTTGGAGACCACAGGTCTATGGCAACGACCAAATAATAAAAAATCGCAATACATTTACTAATCAGTGATGGACCCATAAGTTAGAAGTTTCGGAATACGAGTAGAAAAATGATATTTGTGGTCTTCAAAATCTAATTAAAAGACAAAATATACGCCATACTTGCTTATAAGCAATTATTCTTCTTATGGTATTATTCAATTCTTTAGACAAAGGAAACGTATACTTTTGAAGTAAATAAAAGATATCTTCAATTTTTTTGTGTAAGTCTTCTTCGTAAGCTATTCTTTAGTTCTTTAGACAAAGAAAACAATTAGGTTTACAAATAAAACACGTGGTTTGTTTTATATAAATTTAAAACATATAGATTTAATTTAAATTTTCAATTAATTGTTTAAACATTTTTTGCCAAGTTGAGAAATTATTTTCAGAGTAAAAGGAAAAGAGTTTTTTTGTAACCATCAAGATATGTATTTTATAAAAGTCCCATAAATTATTATTTAATTCATCAGACTAAGAAGATATATAATTTTGTGTCCTGCAAGATGTGTTTTTTATGTCTTCCGAGATAGAAATACAAATTGTTTGCTAATTGCCACATGGTAATAAATAGGCTGTCATTACGATGGAAATATTAGTCATTATTTCAATGTATGCAAAATGCTGTAAAGAATCGTGTATGGGGAAATTATGCGGAAACCCGACGTATTTTTCCCCCTTGCGTATTATTTCTTTATCTCGGCGTACTTAAGTGTTTAAAGGTGATTATTTTTGTAATTATTAAGGCCTGTGGATTATGTTCTTAATATGCAGAAACTAATTGTATTAATTCATTAAATATGCAAGAAATTTTATAAGAAAAAGAAAAAGATATTAACAAAATACGGCCGTATGCATAGTCCTGTGATTAAACTGTTATAACGTGTGATTAACTAATCGCGATTAGGGTGTTACTAAGTACTCCGTATGCATAGTCATGTTTTAATACATACTTGTTAGTAGCGCCTAACTTTAGTCGCTCCTATCGGCAACATTGCGTTTTGTGTCATTTCGATGTCAAATGGAATCATAGACCAAGAACAATATAGATCGATTGATGATATTTATCTATGGAACGAGGGTTGCTGCGCCCTCTGTGCTAATGCCGCCAATTCATGGACATGTTTATAAATTCTTTAAGTGTAAAATTATTAATATTAAATTACTAATTGTGGATTTTAATAAACTTTTATAGCTCTTTATAACTTACTATCCATCAAAGATCGTATTGTGATTTGAACTAGTGTTGTAAAGTTCTTGAACGAACGCAATAACGTGCGCTCTGTTGCGCTCTGTCTGTGCGCTCAAAAATGCCCGCACTGCACTTAAATCGAAAGAACAAAAACAATTTCCTATACAAATGCAAACGGACGAACGAATGTGGCCTTTATTCAACCGCCGCTCTAGCGAAATTCGTTCTTTCTATAGTTGCACATTTCTGTGAGCACAGGCTTAGCACACGGGTTTTGCGCTCGATTGCGAACTTTAAAACACTATTTTGAACAAAAATACAACTCATTATTTTAAGAAATACAGAACTCGGATGCTCACAATCACGCAAATGACGTTTGAGGTTAGGTATAATCGCATGTAAAACTAGGTATGGCGTGATTAAAAATTTAGTCAGTGATTAGCGCTAATCGCGTCTAAAATTGCACTATGCATACGACACATTTTATTAACTTACAAATCCTTTTAGTCGCAATTAGCGGACTATGGATACGGCCGACAGGTGTTATTAAAAACACTAACTGTCAGATAAGAAATTAAAGAATTGCTAAAGTTGATAGGTGGAAAAATAACAATTCTAGAAAGATTACTGAATACTGAATCATATGGCATTAATTCGATTTCTAAGCTACTTCATCTAACTTTTAATCATCGATGCTACGTTGCATCGTCTGTCAAATCTTGTCAAAGATTACATTTATTTGTAAACTGAAACAGACATTTTTAATTGAATTACCAATTCTTTCGGAGAATTAAAGAGTTTTTTACTTTTACTAAAAATTGGAATTTTTACGTCAGTATTTCTTTTAAATAATGGCGTATTATATGTTGTAAAGAAATGAGAAAGAAACAAGTAACTGTTGTTAATATAATAAAAATACTTTTAATGAATTCTGAATTAGTGATACTAACAAAGTATTTTATTTTATTGTATCTTTAGGCTGCTTTTATTTACAATTATTGTCTCAACTATAATCAAGTTTAAAACTCTGGTACAAACAAAATGGCTAAATATAAAATTAAATTAGGGGCGTTTCAAAAAAGCATAGTTTTTCCCCATTATTTTAGTTGTTAATAAACATAACGATTATTATGGTATACAGGGAATTTTTCTTTTAGGTGTGCATATGTATACGCTGTAAATTTTCCAATTTTAGTTGTTTATTAAATAAGTTCAATTTGAAGCTTTAAACGAATGTTTTCCACTCCCAGACTAAGCATGAAGTAAAATTTCGAGTTTAGAAAAGCCCCGCGTAGAAAATTTGTCGAGGGTCGCGCAGCGACCCGAGACAAATTTTCACGGGGCTTTTCTAAACTCGAAATTTTACTTCATGCGCCACGCGTATATAACACTGAAATATTGTGAGGTTTAAGATATACAGCATAAACAGTATTCTATAGCAGTATATTTGAAACTTCATTTGAAACCACTGTTTTATACGCGTGGCGCATGAAGTAAAATTTCGAGTTTAGAAAAGCCTGAAAATTTGGTTTGGTCGCTCCGCTTCGCGGAGCGACCAAACCAAATTTTCAGGCTTTTCTAAACTCGAAATTTTACTTCATGCTTAGTCTGGGAGTGGACAACACTTTTTTTAAGCCTCAAATTGGTTTTTATTTTAAAAGACAACGAATTTCTGAAGATAAACAGCATGTTTTAGGATACGTATAATTAAATGTTGGTAAACGGGTACTAGATATATATATATATATATATATATATATATATATATATATATATACAGGGTGAGTTTATATATATATATATATATATATATATATATATATATACAGGGTGAGTTTTTTTCGATGTTCTCTATGGGGATCTCGGAAACTATAAGAGATAGAAAAACGGTTAAATGGGGAAAGAAGTGTAGTTTTATAGGACGAATAAAATGACACTTTCAAAATAATTGAAAATGTCAAGGGTAACTAGATATTTTGAATAAAGTAAAATGTGTCAATTTTTTGAAATGAATATATCTCTATTATTATCATAGATAGAAAAAAACTGTAAAGGACAAAGTTGTAGAAAATTTTACACAGATTAATAACAAAAAATTAAAAAAAAAATGTCGGCCATATTTTAGGAGATATGACATAAATTTATCTTTTTTTAAATAGAAACAATAGTTGGCTATGGCCTCATTGGAAAGGTTATTTTTTCCCTTTAATCCGATATAACATATGCCATAGTTATTTTTAAAATAAAATAAGTTATAGTCGTTTTAAAATAATATTAAAACACTTAACTTTGTTTTACCACTTTAATTAACTTTTTACAGTGACTATAGTTTCGACTACAAGCTAGTCATTATCAAACTGAGTGACTCAGTTGTTATTAATCTGTGTAAAATTTTCTACAACTTTGTCCCTTACAGTTTCTTTCTATCTATGATAATAATAGAGATATATTGATTTCAAAAAATTGACACATTTTACTTTATTCAAAATATCTAGTTACCCTTGACTTTTTCAAATATTTTGAAAGTGTCATTTTATTCGTCCTATAAAACTACACTTCTTTCTATATATATATATATAATAATGTACACGTGGTAATATTCTTCGTGAAATTTTAAGCAAATTATCTTGATTCTAAAATGCTGTATCATGCTTTCGGAGCCTTTACGAGGTCCTCAAAGTTTTAACATTCAATCGTTTTATATGCGTTGTTATTCGATATTAATTTACAGAAACCCCTGCAATTGCAGTTAAATGACTAGTTTGAAGATTATTTGCCAGTGTTAGCAATGTTTCTATCTCAAACATCCGTTTTTAACAATTCTTCATTAGCTTATTTTCATATAAAGTACAGCCGGCAACATCGACTTCTGCTTACGTCAATGACAAATTTTGACACTTACTGTTACGAAGTCATTTAAACTTGGTAGTTCTAATTTTGTGTTTGTGTTAGTTCACGCCTTTCAATGTTTTTGTGTTTCTGTGTTATTTTCGGGTTATTGTTCTGTTCATTTTTTGCGACGTTGCCAAATGTCTATTTCTTTTAAATGCATCCTGATGGTATATGAAGCATTATACAACATTTTTGCGTCGACATTTTCTATTCAGAATTTTATGCAGAATATCGTCTCGTGTAGATTATCCGCCAATTTATACACACCCGATATATATATACTTAAATGAAAAACTCCCTGTATATTAGTAAGCGTATAATTAATCGGAATTATTGATAGCCTTTCCGAAAACGAATCGATGTATCAAAATTGCTTAAAAAGCTAGGCGCATGCAGCAATTGCTGGCCAATCTATTGAAAAGGGTAATAAGATTTAATAATTTAATGCTCGTTGCGGGCGCATATTTGCGTTCGGCTTTATTTGATTACCAATCGAAATTATTCGATTTTATAAACGCGTGCGTGTTTGTGCGTGCGCGCCGCACGGCATTAGCGATTAATTAAATATTTGCTATATAATTTCGATGGTATTATTTATATTTAGTTATTATACACATGCAAAACGAATGAAAAGGGTCATTACACTGAAATATTAATTGTAGATGAAATGGAATTATGAAATTATACCGTATTTAATGTCAATGAATATTTTATTAGATTTATAATTGCATTATAATTCATATACAGCAAATTTTTCTTTTAAGTGTATGCTGTTTATTATCCATTATTAGATGATCTTCATTCATCTTTCGATAGTCTTAAATTAATGTGTTAATTATATTATTTCCTTTCATTAGTCTTACAGGAAATAAAAAAAACATTTTTCAGATGATTTTTCTATTCACATAGTTTGATGATTCTAAAAATATTCTGTAAATGATTCTCGTGTTAATTATTTTAATTAGGCTAAAATTTAAATTTTACTTTAATCCTAAATCTATTTTTTACTTTCCCCCGTATGTAATACAAAGGGAAAGTATTGTTTTCGTGAAAATTTTTGAATCAAAAATTTTAGCGAAAATATCCGTTTTGAGGTCCCCTGAGTCGAATAAGACCATTTTTGAAAAATGTCTGTCTGTCTGTCTGTCTGTGTGTCTCTGTGTGTCTGTGTGCGCTGTACCGCAAAAACCGCTAAAGATATCGAGATGAAACTTGAAACTTAAGCTTTTTGATACAATCGGAAGAACTGAAAAGCATTTGGTGAAAATCGGAAAACCGGAAGTGGTACTTTACTCTTAGCGTTTATCAGTTTTTTCAGATTTTTTCAATAAATGTTCATCAAACAAAAAATTCTTTCAAATAAAAGTTGTAGATAATAACAAAATGAAGATGTATTGTTCACTTACTTTTTGTCATAGCACTCTTAGTTTTTGAGATATTTCAAAAGTTGTGTATTTTATCTAGTTATTGGTGTGTGACAGTGTATGTGTCGATACAATTGAAAAATGTTTCAAATAAAAGTTGTAGGAAATTAAAAACTAAAGATTTTCTGTAGATTCACTTTTTGTCATAACACTCTTAGTTTTTGAGATATTCAATAAATAGTGTTTTTTATCTAGTCATTGGTTTGTGTCAGTATGTGTTGATCCAATTGAAAAATGTTTTAAATAAAAGTTGTAGTTATCAAAAAGTTGAAGACATTTTGAAAATAATAATGCTACAAATATTTTAAAAGTGATTTAATACGCAATTTACGGGAGAAAGTACTATGATGGACACATCACCATTTTTTTATTGCTAGTATTTTGTCTATTATTCATATCATTTTATGAATAAAATGTTTTGATCATATTTTTTATGTTGTTACTATTTTTCTTGATAGATCTTTTTAATTAAACCCCCTGGTAGTTCAGTTAATAAAACTCAGGATAGAATTGTTTGTTGTTGCAATCCCATGTATTTAATAAATAAGTTAGCAAAAAAAAAATTGCGGCGCCGGAGAGAAGTGCGAGACTTTTCTAATAAAGGTTGGGAAAATTAAACGAGTAAATCTTAAGAAGTTGCATGTAAGAGGGCAGGGACCGTAATGAAATAGGCTTCCGAGGTTCGTCGGCGCGAACTAATTTAATTTCACTTAACTTTTGTTAAACACCTGCCTCGAACAGCACCCACCACTCACATCAATGGGGATCCTAACAAAATACACACACATATAAATAGAATGCTATTAAATGAATTTATATCAATTGGATTGAAAATAATTTAAAACAATTTTTGTTCATAAGTATAAATAAACATGCTAATAATTGGTAGCAGAATACTTCAAAACATTAACCCGTTACCGCATCATGTGCCATAAATTACAAAAAATAGATTTTTTTTAGCGATTTTAGATCAACTCTTGTCTTAACTGTATAAACAGCCATTTCTGGCACATTTAAATTAAGCGGCGGGGCTATACGCGCGAAGCGGAGCGACCAAACAAAATGTTCAGGCTTTTCTAAACTCAAAATTTTACTTTATGCGCCGCGCGTATAAGATGCTGATTTAAAGTGATTTTCATTTGTTTACAACATATCAGTGTTCTAAGGGTTGCGTGGCGCATGAAGTAAAATTTCGAGTTTAAAAAAGCCTGCAAATTTACTTTATGCTTAACCTGGGAGTGAACAACACGTGTTTAAAGCTTTAAATTAAACTCTTAAAAAAAGTGTATGCATATGTATACTTATTAGAGAAATTCCCTGTATATATACTTAAAAGAGATATTTCCTGTATACAGAGAGTTTTATGTACCATCGAACATTTTCATAATGAGAATATATCCTTTAATTATACATATGCATACTTTGTGCATTTTCCGACGCTCGGTTTATTAAGAGAAATAAATTTGAAGCTTTAAACAAGTGTTTTCCACTCCCAGGCTAAGCATGACGTAAAATTTCGAGTTTAGAAAAGCCTGAAAATTTGGTTTGGTCGCGTAGCGCGAAGCGCGGAGCGGCCAAACCAAATTTTCAGGCTTTTCTAAACTCGAAATTTTACTTCATGCGCCACTGGTACAAAACACTGATTCAATGTAAAGTTTAGCGGTGTGTTTTAGGCTTCGTAATATGTTAGTGTTTTGTACCGGTGGCGCATGAAGTAAAATTTCGAGTTTAGAAAAGCCTGGAAAATTTGGTTTGGCTGCTTCGCGCTACGCGGCCAAACCAAATTTTCCGGCTTTTCTAAACTCGAAATTTGACTTCATGCTTAGCCTGGGAGTGGAAAATACTCGTCTAAAGTTCTAATTCAATTCTCTAAATAAACCAAGCATCGGAAAACACGTAGAGAATTGAATTAGAACTTTAGACGAGTATTTTCCACTCCCAGGCTAAGCATGAAGTAAAATTTCGAGTTTAGAAAAGCCTGAAAATTTGGTTTGGACGCGTACCGCGAAGCGCGGAGCGGCCAAACCAAATTTTCAGGCTTTTCTAAACTCGAAATTTTACTTCATGCGCCACCGGTACAAAACACTGATTCAATGTAAAGTTTAGCGGTGTGTTTTAGGCTTCGTAATATGTTAGTGTTTTGTACCGGTGGCGCATGAAGTAAAATTTCGAGTTTAGAAAAGCCTGAAAATTTGGTTTGGCCGCTTCGCGCTTCGCGCTACGCGGCCAAACCAAATTTTCAGGCTTTTCTAAACTCGAAATTTTACTGCATGCTTAGCCTGGGAGTGGAAAATACTCGTCTAAAGTTCTAATTCAATTCTCTAAATAAACCAAGCATCGGAAAACACGTAGAGAATTGAATTAGAACTTTAGACGAGTATTTTCCACTCCCAGGCTAAGCATGAAGTAAAATTTCGAGTTTAGAAAAGCCTGAAAATTTGGTTTGGACGCGTACCGCGAAGCGCGGAGCGGCCAAACCAAATTTTCAGGCTTCTCTAAACTCGAAATTTTACTTCATGCGCCACCGGTACAAAACACTGATTCAATGTAAAGTTTAGCGGTGTGTTTTAGGCTTCGTAATATGTTAGTGTTTTGTACCGGTGGCGCATGAAGTAAAATTTCGAGTTTAGAAAAGCCTGAAAATTTGGTTTGGCCGCTTCGCGCTACGCGGCCAAACCAAATTTTCAGGCTTTTCTAAACTCGAAATTTTACTTCATGCTTAGCCTGGGAGTGTAAAATATCGTCTAAAGTTCTAATTTAATTCTCTAAATAAACCAAGCATCGGAAAACACGTAGAGAATTAAATTAGAACTTTAGACGAGTATTTTCCACTCCCAGGCTAAGCATGAAGTAAAATTTCGAGTTTAGAAAAGCCTGAAAATTTGGTTTGGTCGCGTAGCGCGAAGCGCGGAGCGGCCAAACCAAATTTTCAGGCTTTTCTAAACTCGAAATTTTACTTCATGCGCCACCGGTACAAAACACTGATTCAATGAAAAGTTTAGCGGTGTGTTTTAGGCTTCGTAATATGTTAGTGTTTTGTACCGGTGGCGCATGAAGTAAAATTTCGAGTTTAGAAAAGCCTGAAAATTTGGTTTGGCCGCTTCGCGCTTCGCGCTACGCAGCCAAACCAAACTTTCAGGCTTTTCTAAACTCGAAATTTTACTTCATGCTTAGCCTGGGAGTGGAAAATACTCGTCTAAAGTTCAAATTCAATTCTCTAAATAAACCAAGCATCGGAAAATGCACAACAAAATGCATATGTATACTTAAAATAAATATTCTCGTTATGAAAATGTTCGGTGTTACATAAAACTCTCTGTATATACTTAAAGAAAAATTCCCTGTATGTTTATATCTGTAGCCTCGTTAAAAAAGTCCCACTGCTCACGATTTAATCAGAAAATCTAATTAAATAATTGGAAATGAATAAAAATTTGATTATAATTAAAATCGTGTGACAATACGTGGGCGGTCCTTTATTTATTCCGTGAATAATTCATGGCGAAATCAGCGGGGGCGCCGCGCCCCAATTAAAATTTTAAAAGGTGGCCGTCGTTATTTTTCCTCTCTACCCCACTTTAAAGTTTATATTGGTCATTTCGGCGCATCGGCCCCTGAAATTCCGGGCGAGGAAGTTTAATCAGAAAGAGGGCCCCGCACCCCCGCGGCGCGCCCCCCACTCCAGCCCTCTCTCTCCCCCCAACTCAGCGCCATTGTGTTTCCTTCTCCGTCTGCGGCCCCACGGACTATCTTACAATTAATCACAATCTCTCGAGTCCTGACATTTCATTAGCCTTTCTTTCTGTACGCAATTTAATTAACATTCGAGACTTTAAATTTTTAATAATCAAATTATAATTCAAACACTAATTAAAAGGGGGGAAGAGGGAGACGACCCTCGTTCGCGCACCGTGGAATTGTGTTTGAGATTAACTTCCTGGAAATAACAAAATCGCAGGTAAATGTTGGTAACAAAGGAAGCTACTTACTCAGAAAAGTTAATAATAAAATATAAAAAATACAAAAGAATAAATTGCTTCAACTTTTTGTGTTTCATATTACATAAAAAGTTCAATATTATTTATTCTATTTCGTGAAAGAATACAAACATTGTGGAACATCAATAATATGCTTATTGGGGAATACAATATAGCAAAATAATAATATAACGATATTGATTCATAAAGTATCAATCGACAACAGAGTAACTTTCTTCTGCTCATAAGTTTATAATTTATTCTTTGTGGTTATTATCATCAAAAATAATTTAGTGTTTATTAAGACTATATTTTGACCTAAGATATGATGGAGCTTGTCTGAGATCAAAATATACTGGCTATATTTTGACCCGTAACATTAATATCTGCAGCATGGCAATATTTTGACCTACTATTTTATCTATAGCGGCTATAATTTGACCTATATAGGTTATATTTTGACCTACGAGTATAATAGTTAAGTTTTGACCCATAAAGACGATATTTTGACCTACTATAAGCCTATATTTTCTTGCAACAAATCAGAAAAACAAGTGTCCTCCACTCATGGTAATCATAAGTAGGGATCACAATACCGGGATCCCGGGATCCCGAATACCGGGATCCCGGTCATTTTTTCCCGGTATCACAAAACCGGTATTGATGCAAAAATCCCGGTATTACGGTATTTATATAAAATTAGTTTCTTTGCAAAATACAAACTTGAAAATGGATTTTCTATTTCATAAAATTTTGATATATTAAATACGTGTTGAAATTTCTACGGCGCCTTATAAACTCAATGACTAAATATCGTCACTGCGCCACCATAAAACAATAAACAAGGAAATTAACTTAACGTCGTACATGTTTCACACGATAGATCCTGTGAATCCCCGTGCACTATATTTAATACGCCGACTCCGTGGAGAGATCACGTTGCGCCCACCCCGTGTCCTCGAGATAGTTCGTGGAGACGTAGTGAAAAGCGCGATTCACACTGCCTATTTTAACCCATAAATACTAACGCGACGCATAGTGTGGCCGGTCGAGCGATCGAAAGACTGATTTATGGATAGAACTAAATTTAAAGAACACACAAACACTGAAAACACGAGCGTACGTGGCATTGAACGGGACTGATTTAAAATTTCGGCTGTGTGACACATGCTTCACATGCGTTCGCGCTGACCAATCAGCGAACAACACGTGAACTCTTCTAAGAGTTTTTATTCGACCCCTATTATTTTACTTGCACTGCTACATGTAACAGTATAACAATATTGTGAAGTGAGTTTGTGTTTACTGATTGTTGTTCATCCTTTATTGTGGTTGATGTTCTTGTATATTTGGACGTGTCATAATAATTTAACATTGTAAGTATTTTTCTGTTATATATATCTTCAAATGTTAATATTAATTTTAACTAGGCTTATTCGAGATGTCAACAAAAAGTGAATTTGGTGAACACAGAAAAGGCAACAATGAATCTTCCATTTGGCATCATTTTCTTATTGAAAGAAATGGCCAACTAGCCTAATGTAAACAGTGTTCAAAAGAAATAAGATGCGGAGGAGGATCTACTAATGGTCTACATACACATTTAAAAACAATGCATGGAATAAGAAAAAGAAAAACTAGTGAGATAACTTCAAGTATAAACAGTGATCAAGATCAACCAAGTCAATTTAAAAAGTCCAATTTAATTACAAGTTTTTTCAAAAAAGATAAAAATGAAAGCCTAGCTAAAGTTCTAGCTCGTATGACTGCTCGTGATTGCCTATCATTTAATATTTTTAATACATCTATTGATATTAGAGAAGGATTAATTGCTCGTGGGTTCAAAGAAATTCCGAAGTCAGCAATCACCATAAAAAATATAGTACTAGATTACAGAAAACATATTCGCACCACTATAAGGGATGAAATAGCCCAACTTAAATCCAAAGGCAAACGATTTAGTGTTACGTTTGATGAATGGACATCGATTCGCAATCGACGATATTTAAATATAAATGTACATACTACGGCAGGGCTTTTTTGGAATATTGGACTAGCACGCGCGTTCGGAAGTATGCCAGCAGAGAGATGTTTAGTGCTGGTGAAAGAAAAGTTGAATGAATTTGATCTTTGTATTTCTAAGGATATAGTCTGTGTAACCACTGATGGGGCGTCGGTTATGGTCAAATTAGGAAAGCTTATTGATGCTGAACAACAGCTCTGCTTGGCGCATGGCATCAATTTAGCTATAACCGATATACTATATAAGTCAACACAAAACGAAGCACTTGATGTTTGCAAAATGCACGATAAAGAGGAAGATAATGATGTGGATGAGGAAGAAAATGTTAGCGGTGTTATCATAGAGTCTAATTTAGTAAGTAATATCGATATCATTCAAATTACTATTGGTCCTCTTGTTAACAAAATACGAACAGTTGTGAAGATGTTTCGTAAGTCACCTACTAAGAATGATATTTTTTTACAAAAATATATAAAAGAACAATTTGGTAAAGAGGTGGCTTTACATTTAGACTGTAAAACACGATGGAATAGCATGTTATCTATGCTGGAATTTTTTTACAAATTGAGATATTGCGTACAAAAGGCCCTCACAGACGTAATTTCCGGAATAAACTTCTGCGACGAAGAATTACTTTATTGTCTGAAACCATTACTGCCCTAACACCAATAAAATTAGCAGTTGACGCATTATGTCGTCAAGACGCTAATCTTTTAACTGCAGATGCGACGATAAAATTTATGATGGAGGCTCTTTCTAATCAAAATTGTGCAATAGCAAAAGAGCTCTACGATGCTTTAAAATTTCGAATTTCGCAGCGACGAACTGATGTGTCACAATTACTTTATTATTTGCAAAGTAGAGAACAAGATTTAGATCAAATTCTGTTTCCAAAATTAACTAAGCCAGTTATGACGAGAATAATAATTCGATTAATTAAAAGACTCTCGTCCGAAAATTCGAACCAAGAAAAACAACCCACATCAGAAGAAGATGTAACCTCAGGACCATCCTCACCAAATCCGACAAATGCAGGTATTCCAACGCAAAACTCAATCTTTGAACAGGACCACTTAAAACTTAAATTACAATTCGCAATTCAGCAAAAACTTTCAATCCAACCGAGGATTACAAGAGTTCAAGGATTAGAACAAATTATTAAAGATGAAGTTGCAATTTTTGAGAAAACAGGAGCCAGAGGAAAACATTTGCAATTAGTCTATGATTATTTACTTACAATTACACCAACAAGTGCAGAATCGGAAAGAGCGTTTTCTGCTGCCAGTCAAATCTACACGAAGATCCGATCCCGTTTGAGTGACGAAACCATTGATTCTTTATGTTTTTTACGCGCATACTTTAATAAGTTAGACGAGAATCGTGAAACAAATTAATTTAGAACTGGATAAAAATGTTCAATTTTGAAATATTTTGTTAGATGTAGTGCTTCCTTTTATTATAATATTTTACAAAACTGTTTAGTTTAATTTACCAACATATCTAGTTTGATTTTTTTTGTTCTTGTGAAGTTTATAAAGTTAATAAAGATATTTTAATGATTTCTCTAATAACAGCATTATTAATCATAAGAATCTATTTTTAAAATATTTTTAGGAATAACGGTATTAATACCGGTATTCCGGTTTTGAAAATTAAAAATACCGAAATACCGGTATTCATTTTTTGTCCGGTATTGAGAACCCTAATCATAAGGTAACATTTCGAGTATAGAAAAACCTGAAAATTTTCAAAAATTGTTCTGTTATTCATTTATTCTGGAAAGTAGAAAAGGTGTCAAATAAAATTGCATTCTCATATGACCTTATTTTTATTTATCTAATCTTATCTAGACTTATCTCATCTTATTTAATCTCCGCTAATCTCTTTTTTTATCTCTATAACAATATTTTTTAAATTTTATTTCATCTTTCTTTGTGACAGTATTGCCATATTTGAAAGATTTCGTTAATATGAAGAATGTTTGCCATACATAATGGCCAACGAAGAAAATCAGAATATTTTAATATTTTAAATAATTTCGTGTTATAGTTAAGATAAATAGAGTATTTTTAAAACTTTGCACTAAATCAATGTTTATTACGCCTGGCGCATGAAGTAAATATTTCGAGTTTAGAGAAGCCTGAAAATTAGGATTGGTCGTTCCGCTTCGTTACGCGACCCATCCAAATATTCAGGCTTTTCTAAGCTCGAAATTTTACTTCATGCTTAATCAAAAAGTGAAAACAACAAAAGCTTTAAACTAAACGCGTTTTAAAAATAACGAATGCCTGAAAATTTACAGCGTATACATCATACTTAAAACAAAATGTTGCCGTATGTACTTAATGTCAAGTTTTCTGCAAAGTATTTTAACGTTGCTTTCTTTTTAAATTTAATATATTATAGCATTTCTATTTCATATTCTAAAAATTATAAAAGTTTATTATTTGTTTAAACATGTTTAAATATTATTTACACATATATTGTTGCCAATTTTTGTCAACATTTCCGTTCTTTCCTGTACTTATACCCGGTTTGGCGCTCTCTATTTTTTGCAAACTAGAACCGGATCTGTGGCATACACAGAGATTTATTAATTGACATTTCTTAAGTTTCTTTTCTGAAAAAGTTTTTTTTTTTTTTTTTTGGGTTTTACGTCATCTATTTCCGCTGCTAAGGCCAATCATGACGCCGGAGATTAGGTCTACAGCTATCCGGAAATTTTGCCGAACCCGGTGGGAGTTCCAACCCACCGGTAGGGATCTTTAACGTGCACGCAATATCCAGGCAGTACACGGGTCCTACATGCATTTAACGTCATATCCGAGAAGACGGAGTGTTTGGCATTTTTATCCTAACCTATATAAATGCAGACAACTTGTTAGGCCGGTATTTGAATCCCGGTCCGTGGCGTGGCAGTACAACACTCTAACCACTACACCACCAAGCTGCCCTTCTGAAGAAGTTTGGTATATGCTTTGTCGTGTGTCCCCCTTCGTAATAATTCTGGTTACGCCCATGTATGTGAGTGTGTATCATCGTGACAACATTTATAGCGGACCTTATTAAAGAGATAATATATAATGATAGGCCTGTCAGTGCAATTTCTGGCCGGTAATTTTCGCTCGCTCGGCATTAATTCAGTATTATGCATTCGAGAACGCGCGGTCGTAAAACTCTGACAAATCCGGTGTGTGTGGATGCAATCATCTCCGATCGCATTAAATTACACACACCTCGGTGTTTAGGTTTCCATTTTCCTTATTATTGTTGCATTAAACATGTCCGCGCACAAACACACCTGCGACAGTTATCTTATTAATTCAGGCAATTTAATATGGTAGTTTATATGCAAATTTCCCGAGCGATTCGATTTCTCTGTATCATTGCAGGAAATAACTGAGAAGATGGAGAGTTTTTGTAATTACATTAACAACAGCTTATTTTAATAGTTTAAGCCGGATATTAAAATTGTGTTGCAATATTTTTCCTTTTTTTTTATGAAACTTAAATGTTTTACGGAAAATGAATATCCAAAACATGTTTCTAAATTAATTATTACAACTATACATGTTTAGAGTAGAAATTGTAATACCATAAACAGTTTTCTTTTTTAATTCAAAATCTACCGGTAATTTAATAACTTTATGTTACACCCGATAAATACCGGTAAACCACCTTGTTCAATTCAAATTTCGAAATTGAAGTCACTTTCAGTGAAGCCTGAAGTGAAACTGATGTTTCCTGACTACCACTAAATTGTTGTTTATTTATGTGCATACAGAGAGTTTTATGTAACACCGAACATTTTCATAACGAGAATTTTTTAAGTATACATAAGCATACGTTGTGCATGGTCCGACGCTCGGTTTATTATAAGATTTGAAGCTTTAAACGAGTGTTTTCCACTCCCAGGCTAAGCATGAAGTAAAATTTCGAGTTTAGAAAAGCCTGAAAATTTGGTTTGGTCGCGTAGCGCGAAGCGCGGAGCGGCCAAACCAAATTTTCAGGCTTTTCTAAACTCGAAATTTTACTTCATGCGCCACCGGTACAAAACACTGATGCAATGTAAAGTTTAGCGGTGTGTTTTAAACTTTGTAGTATGTCAGTGTTTTGTACCGGTGGCGCATGAAGTAAAATTTCGAGTCCAAACCAAATATTCAGGCTTTTCTAAACTCGAAATTTTACTTCATGCTTAGTCTGGGAGTGGAACACACTCATTTCAAGTTTCAAATTGAACTCTGTTAAAAAACAACGAGTATCTTAAGATTTACGGCATATACGCTGTAATTGGGACATGTATACTTAAAAGAAAAACTCTCTGTATGTCGCGAAGCTACTCGTATGGCATACGCAACCCTACTAGTATTAGGTAATAGTAGTTCTAAAGGGTGTCCCAACAAGAGCGCCGGATTTAAATTTGCCGCCATTTTGTTAATACGAGTTGTACGGTGATTTTTTTTGACAGTTGTCAAGTACAGACCACGCGAAATGCGCTAACTGTTACTGGTGTGCGGTATCGGGAAATGTTAACGGAGTTTTTGTGGCCCGAATTGGATGTAATTGATGTGGAGCACATGTTTTTCCAACAAGACGGTGCGACCTGCCACACAGCACGTGAAACAATGGTGTTACTGCAGACCAAATTTCCAGGCCGTGTCATTTCTCGATTTGGCGATCAACATTGGCCACCAAGATCGTGCGATCTAACGCCGATGGACTTTTTTCTTTGGGGCTATGTGAAGCAAAAGGTGTATGCAAATAAGCCTGAAACAGTTCAACATCTTAAAGAGGAAATCCGGCGCGTTATTGGTGAAATACAGCCACATTTATTCAAAAACGTTATTCAAAATTTCAACAAAAGAATAACCCTGTGCCAGAGGTTTCGTGGTGGCCATTTGCCTGATGTTGTATTTCATGTTTAATCGGAACTATTTTCTTTATGTTGAAACAAAAATGTTTGCTTAATTCAAAAAATAAATATGTTTTTCTTTATAATTAAATCCGGCGCTCTTGTTGGGACACCCTTTATATGAGTTTTCCAATTCAGAAATTAACATATGCTTAGACCCAGGAAACGAGCACTTTTGTCATATTTTATAAAAGAATTCCGCAGTATATATTAAATAATATATTAAACTTCACAGTATTTCGCGCGACTCGCTTGGCTCGCGCGCACAGACAAATCCAAATGTTCAGGCTTTTCTAAACTGGAAATGTTACTTCATGCTTAACAAGGACTGGAAACACTCATTAGAAGTTTCAAATTGAACGCTTTATACATCGGAAACTGTATACTTGAAAGAAAATCCTAGAATTTATTTATATTCAAATGAGATTTAAAATGTAAGCATACGTTTCTATTAATATGAACTTATAATTAATTCAGATAAGCCAAGACTCATAAATTATTATACAATATAACACAAAGTAATATATAATGTAGTACATAATGCAAATGGAAATATCATGTATGGATATGTTAAACCAGCATCTAATATCAGCCTAGATAATGTTAATTTGCAATTCATGCGATCCGACTCAATTAGGAGCTCGTGTTAGATTTATTCCTATTTATAAAAACAGATAAATCTGCATGCAAAGCACATTAAATCCGGCATGCATAACTTAAGATGTTTTCGACCTAATCATAAATTAATCACCGATGGTTTTGCAATTACACTTGGAGGCAATTAGTGTTATGACTTCCTGAAGTGAGAAGGGACGAAAGGGGGGAAGTTTGGAAAAATTACAAGTGTAACCGGGGGCCGATAACTATAGACGGTCTTATTAGGAAACTTTGATATTACATGAAGGAGGCCATAATACATTGGTAAAGTTTGACACGTTGACGGATGAGTTTGCGGTGCACGTGTGTCGATTCCGGGACGTTCATTACATTTGCCTCGTATTATATAGCCCCCCGGAGCTGAATTGCTGAATTGGGGATCATCGATTCATTCTCGACAGCTACACTTTTCTTCTTTCGGGAGCGCGGGATGTTTTACAAGAACAAGTAAAGTTTTTTCATAAAAATAAAAACTAATTTAATTTGGCCGAGTGCAATAAATCGCAAACGCCTTGAAATGGACATAAAATAAAATTAAAATGAGATATTGACACATTAACCATAATATGAGAGATGAGTAAAAAAAAGCAGAGTAAGCATGAAGTAAAATTTCGAGTTTAGAATATTTATGTGCATACGCTTTTTTTAGAGTTCAATTTAAAGCGTTAAACGAGCGTTTCCACTCCCAGACTAAGCATGAAGTAAAATTTCGAGTTTAGAAAAGCCTGAAAATTTGGTTTGGTAGCGTAGCGCGAAGCGCTACGCGACCAAACCAAATTTTCAGGCTTTTCTAAACTCGAAATTTTACTTCATGCGCCACGCGTATTAAACACTGAAAACATTAAAATATTGTGTACCAGTGAACTTCACTTGAAATCAGTGTCTTGTACGCGTGGCGCATGAAGTAAAATTTCGAGTTTAGAAAAGCCTGAAAATTTGGTTTGGCCGCTCCGCGCTTCGCGCTACGCGACCAAACCAAATTTTCAGGCTTTTCTAAACTCGAAATTTTACTTCATGCTTAGTCTGGGCGTGGAAACGCTCGTTTAACGCTTTAAATTGAACTCTAAAAAAAGCGTATGCACATAAATACTTAAAAGAAAAATTCCCGGTATGTAAATCCTTATAATTCTAACGAATTGTTTAAGCCAATAGTTGTGTTATTAAGTGTACTACAAATTCTACCTTTTAAACGGGCAAAATATCGATTTCGATGGTATTATGGTCTCAAAAACAAAACCCGTCTCAAAACTCCCCACTCTCCCCTACTTTCTTCAAATTAGTTGAATAATATTTTGTATTTTAAGAACTCGTTTTCCTTATAAAGAAAATTTAACATAAAGAAAAGTTGACTTTGTGTTCTGCAAAAATGTTGTCTAATTGAGACAAGTCTCCAAATATTAATTAAAATAATTTTAAAAAAATCGTTATATGCAGTCAAGTCACATGCATATAAGGCAAGCAACAAAACTTCCCGGCCTAACATAGATTCAGGTATGGTAGCGTGTCAAAACCTAATCTAATCTAATCTAACCTAATCCAACCCTATCTAACCTAATCTAACCTAATCTAACCTAATCTAACCTAATCTGACCTAATCTAACCTAATCTAACCTAATCTAACCTAATCTAACCCAATCTAACCTAATCTAACCTATCCTAAATGAACAAATTGTCATCTAACCTAACTCTGAGCTATATGGTTAGATAACAGATTTGGAGTTAGATTAGGTTAGATAATAATTTGTTCATGAAGTTTTGATCAATCTAAACGTTTTTTCAACATTGCCAATTATCTAATTTTCAAGATACTTACTTCAATTTAAGATTACACAAACAGTACTGTAAAATTATTGGTAATTAAACATTGGGTAAAATTTCCGGTAGTATTACCAGAAATATGGTAATTTAAAGTTTTAGTTTCGTTTTATTAAAAACACATACATTTTAAATTTATTTAAAACAGATAAAAACATAAAATATTTGTTTCTAATAATTTAAGATATTTTTTCTCGCGAATAAATTATTGTATGAAATGATGGTGTAAAAAAAGAATATCATGTGCACAATAGATTACAAAAATGTTGACGAAAATCATAAATTCCGTAAGAATCATATTAATTGTCAAAAACTTCAAAGAAATATTACAATCAAAATATATTGCGACAAATCACACTAAAAATGAAATTATCAAAAATATAACGATAATATTTAACAACAAAATTGCTAAAAGGCATGAAAAAAGTAATGGTACTATGCTCACCAAAGAACATAATATCAAAATAATTGTATGAATTTGTCAACTCATCAAATCTATTATAAATCTAGCTGTAGAAATAATGTTATTTGTCTAAAGACGATCATTTTACATAATGTATTGTCAAAAAGACAGTATCAGAAATACCAAAATTATCGTAGATGTTAAAATTAGCGTATTCGATAAAATAAGCATATTCGACCAAATTATTACAATTAACTTTATATTTTATTTTGATTTTACATAAACAATTTTTTTTTTCACATCTGCAATAATTTTTAGTTTTCTGATTTCTTAATATCCTTGGAGAAGGTGTCTCTGTCTCTCCTTGACTATGCCTTGACTATGCCGATGCACACACATATGTACATAGATAGTTGATGTATATAATGTGAAAACTCAGTAAATGCATTCTAATTCAATAGCACTTAATTGGTTTTACCTCCAAGCTGACAATATGATATATACACACATACATTTACTCGTAAACTGATCCTGTATGCAAAACAGCGCGCGAATTTAATAATAATAATAATAAGAGATTCTGAAAAATTTTAATAGTGCGATTCTTTTCACAAACCTACAACTATCTTACAAAGAAAAATTAAAACACTAATTTTGGCGACAAACAGTTGTTAAACCAGAAGTTTAAACAGTTGGTAAACCAGAAGGGTTTGACTGGGAATGGTTATTAAACCAGAAACTTTTGACTGAAAACAGTCGCTAAATGTTAAGCTTTAAACGAGTGTTTTCCACTCCCAGACTAAGCATGAAGTAAAATTTCGAGTTTAGAAAAGCCCCGTGAACATTTGTCGAGGGTCGCGCAGCAACCCGAGACAAATTTTCTGGGCTTTTCTAAACTCGAAATTTTACTTCATGCGCCACGCGTATAAAACACTAGATAGTTGATGTATATAATGTGAAAACTCAGTAAATGCATTCTGATTCAATAGCACTTAATGGTTTTTACCTCCAAGCTGACAATATGATATAAACACACATAAATTTACTCGTAAACTGATCCTGTATGCAAAATAGCGCGCGAATTTAATAATAATAATAATAAGAGATTCTGAAAAATTTTTATAGTGCGATTCTTTTCACAAACCTACAACTATCTTACAACGAAAAATTGAAACACTAATTTTGGCGACAAACAGTTGTTAAACCAGAAGTTTTTGACTGCAAATGTTTGATAAACCAGACGCTTTTTAACTGCAAAGAGTTGCTAAAAGGGATGCTTTTGACTGCAAACAGTCACTAAACCAAATCTTTTTGGTATTAAACAGTTGGTAAACCCAGTCAAACCCGGGAATGGTTATTAAACCAGAAACTTTTGACTGAAAACAGTCGCTAAATGTTAAGCTTTAAACGAGTGTTTTCCACTCCCAGACTAAGCATGAAGTAAAATTTCGAGTTTAGAAAAGCCCCGTGAAAATTTGTCGAGGGTCGCGCAGCGACCCGAGACAAATTTTCTGGGCTTTTCTAAACTCGAAATTTTACTTCATGCGCCACGCATATAAAACACTAGATAGTTGATGTATATAATGTGAAAACTCAGTAAATGCATTCTGATTCAATAGCACTTAATGGTTTTTACCTCCAAGCTGACAAAATGATATATACACACATACATTTACTCGTAAACTGATCCTGTATGCAAAACAGCGCGCGAATGTAATAATAATAATAATAAGAGATGATACTTGAGGCGCCTTTTCTTTAATGATAATAGCACGGTAACGAATACGATCTGCATAACTAATGTTCAACTTTGCAGACATTTTCCCCCCTCCCCTCTTCACCGCTTGCAAAACCGCTTCTCTCAATTCAACAGGTGTGGTATATCTTCCTCTTATTATTTCCCCTTTCGAAAATTCCCCCACGGCCTTAATCTCCGTAATGCTCTCTCGCGACGACTCCGCGTTCGGAATTATCCTTTCTTAAATATCCTTTATGTTCTCGTTAATATTCTGATGGTGTTCGGTGGTTTTGCTTGCATAATAATAACAACAACAAGAATGGCGAGCGAGGATTTTTCCCCCTATATTTATGGGCGAGTGTTTGCACTTAGTTGTTTCGCAGATTTTAACTTGTGTTGTTTACACTGACACTTTTGATTTAGAACTTTGAGTGAGCGTGAATTAAAATCTTGGAAAAGGTTGGATGTTTTATGAAAATAAAAGTTGTTTCTTAAAAAGGTAGTCTCTAACATTTTATATAGAGTTTTCTTTATATCAAATTGAAAGTGTACTACGAAGTGAACGCCTCCAAGATTCAAGAATTCTAATATGTTAGTCAGTCTTTGACGTCCAACAAGGATCTAGCGTTTGTAGCTAGCCCCTTGTTGGGAGCCAAAAATTTCAATTGTTTTTTCAAAAGATATTCTCTATAATTATATGTATTTCACGTAAGTTACAAACAGGATATTAAGCGTATGAATTTATTCTAATATATTCTTGTAGATACAACATAACTGTTAACAAGATACACGACCCGGCGCAATTTGATGCGATCAACTCGTGTTGCTTATGATTACATACATTATAGACCTACAAGCGATTTCTAAATGAAGATATTAACCTCCTTCAGCTTCGAGCAACATCTGATCACAATCTTCTCGATCAGAACAAATATGTATGTGGCGGAATTAGTCATATTATTAAAATACATATTAATGGATATCGATAGCTTACGCCATCTAATGCTTCATAGTGGCATCGTCAGTGACACGAATGCACAAAGTGCATATACAGGTCACTGTTTCGTCCACGAACGAGCAGAATTCTGTTTGTGAAACCAGAAAACAAATATCAAAATTGAATTTGTGTTCAGTATTCCGGCACCAGATGCCCACAGACGCGTTTCGGACTTCAAGGTCCTCTTCAGTGTGGTCCCGACCCAGTGCTGAGGAATACTGAACATTTCTGACTATTTCACTATGAAGCATTAGATGGCGTTAGCTATCGATATCCATTAATAGTTTTCACATATTGGCTTGAAATAGTCAGAAATGTTCAGTATTCGTCAGCACTGGGTCGGGATCACACTGAAGAGGACCTTGAAGTCCGAAACGCGTCTGTGGGTATCTGGTGCCGGAATACTGAACACAAATTCAATTTTAAATAAATAAATTCACTTGATTTATTTCACCTTTTTTCCAATCTAATCACTAATCTAATTAAGGGAATTTACTAATATTTTTGTTTCAATATTTAATTATGTTTCACGAAGTGATCAATGAGAAACAAGTTAAAGATGAATTAAGCCTAGTTGCACCATAAAAGTTGAACTTAAGTTCAAGCTGAACTCGAGTTCAAGATGACAGTTCTCATTGTTCTAATGTTACTTTAAACTAGAGTTCAGAGTTGAACCAGTTTAACGTGTATGATGCAACTGGTCCTTAACCTATCGCCCTACTAGAAACTTCTTAGATAGTCACGTTACGATTACTAATAGAACTTGAAGCAATGAACAGCTTCAAATAACAGCAATGAGATAGATTAATAAAGTTATTCTAAATAAGAATCAGGTTGGACATATATTGATAAAGGTTTTAACTGGCAACAGTCGCTATAACAAACACTTTTGACTAGTTTTGTTTTATGTAGCAAATTTCTCTACGATTAACTTTTAGTTATTTATTTGGTCAGTTAAAGCTTTTAACTAGTAACAGTCGCCCAATCAGACACTTTTGACTCGCAACAGTCGCTAAATCAGAAGCTTTTGACTGCACACCGTCTCTAAACCAAACTCTTTTAACTGAGAACATTCGCTAAACCAAACGCCTTTAAAAATATTAATAGCGCGATTCTTTTCGCAAACCTATAACTATCTTACTAAGACAAATTCAAACACTTATTGACTGCGAACAGTTGGCAAACCAGAAGCTTTTGACTGCAATTGTTTGTGAACCAGACGCCTTTTAACTGCTAACAGTTGCTAAAATGGATGCTTTTGACTGCAATTGTTTGTGAGCCAGACGCCTTTTAACTGCTAACAGTGGCTAAAATGGATGTTTTTGACTGCGAACAGTCACTAAACCAAATCCTTTTGGATCTAAACAGTTGGTAAACCAGAAGGGTTTGACTGGGAATGGTTATTAAACCAGAAGCTTTTGACTGAAAACAGTAAACTAACTAACAGCTGCAAAACCAGAAACTTGTGACTCGCAACAGTCGATAAATCCGAAGCTTTTGACTGTAAACCAAACTCTTTTAACTGAGAACAGTTGCTAAACCAAACGCTTCTGAAAAATTTTAATAGTGCGATTCTTTTCACAAACCTACAACTATCTTACAAAGAAAAATTCAAACACTAATTTTGACGACAAAAAGTTGTTAAACCAGAAGTTTTTGACTGCAAATGTTTGATAAACCAGACGCTTTTTAACTGCAAAGAGTTGCTAAAAGGGATGCTTTTGACTGCAAACAGTCACTAAACCAAATATTTTTGGTTTTAAACAGTTGGTAAACCAGAAGGGTTTGACTGGGAATGGTTATTAAACCAGAAACTTTTGACTGAAAACAGTCGCTAAATGTTAAGCTTTAAACGAGTGTTCTCCACTCCCAGACTAAGCATGAAGTAAAATTTCGAGTTTAGAAAAGCCCCGTGAAAATTTGTCGAGAGTCGCGCAGCGACCCGAGACAAATTTTCTGGGCTTTTCTAAACTCGAAATTTTACTTCAAGCGCCACGCGTATAAAACACTATAATATTTTCAAATGTATATATATTCGAAATTCACTTAAAATCTGTGTTTTATACGCGTGGCGCAAGAAGTAAAATGTCGAGTTTAGAAGAGCCCAGAAAATTTGTCTCGGGTTTAGAAATAGCCCCGTGAAAATTTGTCGAGGGTCGCGCAGCGACCCGAGACAAATTTTCTGGGCTTTTCTAAACTCGAAATTTTACTTCATGCGCCACGCGTATAAAACACTATAATATTTTCAAATGTATGTATATTCGAACTTCACTTAAAATCTGTGTTTTATACGCGTGGCGCATGAAGTAAAATTTCGAGTTTAGAAAAGCCCAGAAAATTTGTCTCGGGTCGCTGCGCGACCCTCGACAAATTTTCACGGGGCTTTTCTAAACTCGAAATTTTACTTCATGCTTAGTCTGGGAGTGGAGAACACTTGTAAAAAGTTTCGAATCCTTTTGGTTTTAAGCAGTTGGTAAACCAGAAGGGTTTGACTGGAAATGGTTATTAAACCAGAAATGTTTGACTGGAAACAGTCGCTAAACTAGAAGGTTTTGGTCCCGAATAATAATTAAACTAAGAGATAACAGCAAACAGTTACCAAACCAGAAAGAAGCTTTTGATTGTTTATAGTTTTTAAATCAGAAGATTTTGACTGCAAACAGTAATTAATTTAAAAGCTTCTGACATCGAGCAGTAGTTAAACCAAAAGCTTTCAACTGTAAATAATTCGAAACTAGAAGCTTTTAACTGGGAACAGTTGCTAAAAGAGAAGCTTTTAACTGCGAACAGTCAGTAAACCAAAACCTTTTGATCGCAAACAATAGAAGTTTTAGACAGCTAACAGTTGCTAAGCCAGAAACTTGTGAGTCGCAACAGTTGATAAACCAGAAGGTTTTGACTCCCATCAATTGCTAAACCAATTCCGTTTAGCTGCCAGCAAATGCTGAACCAGAAGCTTTTGACTGCGAAAAGTTGCTGAAACAGGAGCTTTTTACTGCGAACACCTAAAATAGTTTTTACTAGGCTTTTACTTTAGTGAGTTAAAGATTTTGAATAGAAATAGTCGCACAGTCTGATATTTTACGAATTTAGCTAAACAAACCCCTTAAAATTACCAATTGATATACACTTACACAGATTTTATATGAAACAAAACCAAAAGTGATGACCCAACTAAGCCTTTCCGAAAATTGGGACCAACAAATATTGCGTTACTATTTCTTTCAATTTCAAATTTATTCATGTCATAATATAAATGTTACATTCGTCACAGTATATAATTTAAGACTAATAATAATTAGAAAGACAATTAAATTAGATGTAATCTAGATATTATCAGGCATCATATCAGTGCATCTTAAAAAGTGTGTCTGGGTGAATGAGATAACATAAAGGAAATAAAATAAAATAAATAAATAAATATAAATACACATTACTAACATATTAAAACATTGACATTTCTGCAAATCAGATCGAAATGACGCTACATTGCAGAAATTCACCAAAACTATAAAAAGCTTTATGCAGCAGATATTGTTTAACCGTTGATTTAAAGCATTTCAGTGGTAGTTCTCTGGTTTGTGTCGAAAGTTTATTAAAGAATTTCACCCCATAGTGATTTGTACCCATTTGCGATCTTGAGAGCCTCAATCTTTCTAGGAGTAAGTTTTCTTTGTGTCGTGTTGCATAACTGTGATGGCTATGTACTGGAAATTCAGCCAGGTTTGTTTTGACATAGCAGAGACATTCTAGTATATAGAGACATGGAAATGTCAATATATCATGCTTAATGAAAGAATTTCTGCAATCGGCTGTATAACCAATCACTGCAACTATCCGCAGTGCGCGCCTTTGAAGCGAAAATATTCGATGTCGACATGATGAGTGACCCCAAACCAGAGCACCATATCGAATATGTGTTTCGATGAGGAAAAAATAAGCTGTACGCAGTACATCCAGTGAGGCCCTTCTAGACAGATTTCTTAAACAAAATATGTTTCTCGATAGTTTCTTAGCAAGTTCATTACCGTGATGGTTCCAAGTGAGAGCAGAGTCAAGATGTAACCGGCGTATCATTGTCTACTGTGCCACTGACAGAAAATGACAGTGTTCTTGTCTTGCTCTTATTTAGCACCAGTTTATTATTAGAGCACCAGGAACAAACGACTTCAAGGCGTTCGTTGTTCGTTTGAAGGGCTTCATCCTTCGTACTCCCCACGCTTACTATGCTCGTATCGTCTGCAAATAGTAAAACGCATAAATCATCCAGAGCTTTAGGCATATCATTAATGTAAATTAGAAATAATACAGGGCCTAATATTGATCCCTGTGGGACACCATGATTTATTGGGAGCAATGATGATTTATTGTAATTTATATCTACTGCTTGTTGCCTGTTGGATAGGTAGGACAATATCAAATCGAGACTATTTTGTTCAAAATTGTACTTTCCCAACTTGCTGATAAGTGATATACAATCAAAGGCTTTACTCATATTTAAAAATGAGCAAATGCAGTGCGTTCTGTTTTCAAAACAATCTATTATTAATTCACACAAATCTACGAGGGCATTCACAGTACTTTGCTTTGCTCTAAAACCAAACTGCTTCTCGTAAAATAATTTGTGTTACCTGCACAATTTGTGTTTTCAGAACAGGTGAACGATCACCTTTTTTAAATATAGGTATAACTTTAGCGAGTTTTAGGATATATGGGAATACTGAGCAATCTATTGATGCATTGATTAGTTTGGTTATCGATTCTACCAGAACATCTTTTATACACTTGATTATACCTATATTGAGGCCATGTATATCGGTGGCGGAACTGTTTTTCAGATTCCTAATAACGAAAAAGGCATCGATTTGTTAATTTTTGTAACGATCGTTAGTGAATCACACGCATTATTTTAAAAAATATATTTATGTGAGATTAATTCTGTTACATAAATATTATACGTATTTTACCTATGCATTTTATAATACCAAATCTTTGTTTACGCATTTTATATATAGGGAGTTTTTCTTTAATATTGTGAACGTTATAAGTATATTTCAAACTCACTTGAAATCAGTGTTTTATACGCGTGGCGCATGAAGTAAAATTTCGAGTTAAGAAAAGCCCAGAAAATTTATCAAATTTTCAAGGGGCTTTTCTAAACTCGAAATTTTACTTCATGCTTAGTCTGAGAGTGGAAAACACTCGTTTAAAGTTTCAAATCAAGCTCTTTTCAAAAACAAAAAGGCACTGCTTTGTTAATTTCTGTAAGGATCGTTAGTGTATCCCACGCATGAATTTAAAAAAAATATATTTATGTGAGATAAATTCTGTGGCATGGACATTTTCCGTATTTTACCTATATATTTTATAATTCAAAATCTTTGTTTACGCATTTTATATACAGGGCGTTAGTTTTATAAATTATACGTACTCGAAATTCAGCTTATTTTCTTTAAATATTTAGCTATTCGTTGTTTTTTTATAGAGTTTAATTAAAAGCTTTAAACGATTGTTTTCTACTCCCAGACTAAGCATGAAATAAAATTTCGAGTTTAGAAAAGCCCCTTGAAAATTTGTCGACGGTCGCGCAGCGACCCGAGACAAATTTTGTGGGCTTTTCTAAACTCGAAATTTTACTTCATGCGCCTCACGTATAAAACACTGATTTCAAGTGAGTTTCAAATATACTTATAACGTTCACAATGTTAAATAAAAACTCCCTATACAAAGGGTCGCGCAGTGAAACCAAATTTTCAGGTTTTTATAAACTCGAAATGTTACTACATACGCCACGCGTATAAAACACTGATGTAAGCTGAAGTTTGAACTATACTTAAAAAATATTTGACAACATTTTAAAATTAGTAATAGTCGAAATAATTCAATATTCAAAACCATCTAGAAAATTTGGATTTGCTGATCGAATTACTATTCTATATTCCATGATTGTATAAAATAACTAAATTTATAAGATCAATGGTGATCAAATTATCGATCCCTAGAGTGTGGGAGAGTGTTTGTAATTAAGGGAGGTTGAGCGATGTGCTTATTAAAATTTCGGTGAAATTAATTAGCAGTTTTAATTAGGTTTCCGAATGGGGGGCATCTTGAATAGATTAGTTATGAAAAGGTGTGTGCGGGCGCGGGGAAAGTTCCGTGTTGTTCCTCTTTCCAAAGAAGAAAACGTCATTCTTCCAACTTTCCGTTCCTCCTTTTTTTGCCCCCGCAACCCCATCCACCGAATGGAAAGTTAGTTTCATTGTAGTAAGTAATTATTTCGAAGTTCCTCGTCTCTCTCGCTCGCTCTATCCTTCATCAGCAATCAGAAGTGTACGCAATCTCGTCCCAGCGCAATTAGCAGAGTTCCTTATTAATTAATGCAAGCCGCTTACAGACAGTTTACTTAAGATTCGGCCGGATATGAGATCAGGGCGCTCTCGGGGTTCCGTGGGTAACGTAATCAACCTCGCCCCAGCAAGATAATTATTTCGATAAATTTAATATGATCCATGCAAGCACGTAGGTGGTTACCTTAATTGTTATTGTTAATTTCCTGCCCGGGTAATGTGTATTTGCCTAGCTGCTTGATTAGAGCGCCCGGTTAATATTTGATCGGCCCATAAATCCGCCCCCCGAACACCCCCTCCAGCACACAACCACTCCATCCCGGCTTAAAACTACATTATGCAAGAGCCACCCTTTACATCTACACCCCCTCTAGACCCCCCAAAAGCTTTGTATATATTTTCCATTATAATTACTTTTATTAATTTTGATTTAATATAATTAAAACAAATATAGTTCAGTTTTATATGCATTTACATTTTTCGACGCTCGGTTTATTAGAAAAATTAAATTTATAGCTTTAAACAAGTATTTTCCACTCCAAGGCTAAGCATAAAGTAAAACTTCGAGTTTAGCAAAGCTTGAAAAATTGGATTTGCCGAACGGAGCGAATCGAGCCCGGCAAATCCAAATTTTCAGGTTTTTCTAAACTCGAAATTTTACTATATGTGCCACCGGTACAAAACACTGATTTAATATTAAGTTTAGTGGCGTGTTTTAAACTTCCTAATATGTCAGTGTTTAGTACCAGTGGCGCATGAAGTGAAATTTCATGTTTAGAAAAGCTTGAAAATTTGGTTGGGACGCGTAGCGCGAAGCGCGGAGCGACCAAACCAAGTTAACAATTACAATTAACTAGTGGGACAATCTCTCACGTTACTTAGGTCGGCTCTGCACGTTAATCGCTTAACTAACTAGTGGGATAATCCTACGTTTTCCACGCAAACAAATAGATATAATATAAATCACGTTTTTCTTCTAAGTATACACACAGAGAGTTTTATGTAACACCGAACATACTAAAATGTACTCAATGTTAATTTTCCTATGTTCGATGTGTACTTCGACGCATCAAAGCATTGGGTGCGATGTGATTGGCTGCGATTATTAATTGTAATATAGTCAACCCAATTTACACCCTTCCTTTCAAAAATAAATAAAATCTGTCAGTTATCGCAAGCAAATGATATTTGCTGTTCTAACACTTGAAGCAGACGTAGACGAAGAACGGAGAGTTAAATAATCAATAATGTATACAAAGGAGGAAAAGATTATTCTGGTAAACTTATACTATGGAGAAAACAGTTCAAGAAATTCCCATGATTTATTTCTGAAAAATTTTCTGTTCAATCAGACTACCATTTATTTCAACCATTTCGAACCTTCTAGAACAGTTTGTTTGGATAAATTTCACAGGCGAGGAGTTAGAAGTCCGTCGATATTATCGGAAGAGATGAAATTAAACAATTTCTGTTATGTCGACGTGTCTAATAATATCCTTACTATTGCAAAATCATTTATTATTTAAAAATCCTTTGTACCTAGGAGTATTACAAGAATTTAAGTTTACATCCTACAAATCCCAACATTACTAGTTGCTGTATAACAACATTAGGCGATAACATTTTTGTATAATTGTATTTAAAATGTTAAATTAAACAACGAAATGTTGCGAAAAAATGTGTTCACTGATGAAGCGTTTATATCTTCTTACCTTCTTTAACTAGTATTTTACTGATCAAAAATATAACAAAAGTTGATAACCATTCCGTTGTACTAAAATATTCATAATACATTGAAATAATATTTGACAAATTTAATTTATTTTTGACGTGAAGAGTGTACATTGGGTTGACTATATTACCATTAAAAATCCTAGCCAATCACATCGTACTCAATGCTTTGATGCGTCCCAGGACACATCAAACATAGGAAAATTAACATTAAGTACATATTAGTATGTTCGGTGTTACATAAAACTCTCTGTATGCATACGGTGTAAATGTTCCGACATTTGTTGTTTTTTTAATAGAGTTCAATTTGGCGTGTTTTAAACTTCGTAATATGTCAGAATTTTGTACCGGTGGCGCATGAAGTAAAATTTCAAGTTTAGAAAAGCCTGCAAATTTGGTTTGGTCGCGTAGCGCGAACCGTGGAGCGACCAAACCAAGTTCACAATTACAATTAACTAGTGGGACAATCTCTAACGTTACTTAGGTCGGCTCTGCACGTTAATCGCTTAACTAACTAGTGGGATAATCCCGCGTTTTCCTCGCAAACAAATAGATATAATATTATTCATGTTTTTCTTTTAAGAATACATATGCATACGGTGTAAATGCTCTGACATTTGTTGTTTTTTTTAATAGAGTTCAATTTGAAACTTTACACAAATGTTTTTTACTCCCAGCTTAAGTATGAAGTAAAATCGAGTTTAGAAAAGCCTGAACGTTGGATTTGGACGCGAAACCAAATTCATGCTTTACTAAACTCAAAAGTTTACTTTATGCGTATACAACACTCATTTAAAACGAAGTTTAAAATATACTGCTGAAAAATGATCTCACGTTATTAAATACTTCAAATGTTTATTTCGTGTAACAAAATCTTTCATAATTTGGTTCTTTTAAATATCCCCTTGATAATGACCTAAGGTCGAAACTAGATGGAGTAAACATAAAAACAAATCAGTGAAACAAACAAACCAAGTGTTTTAATTAAAATTCTACTATTATACTTCTGTACATATCTGAAAAAAAATTGCTCGAATTTTGAAAGCGCAAGTTTTGGATAGATGAAATAATTATTTGTGAAACTTATTACAGTGCGATTAAACTAAAACAGTATATTCTGGATATCACTTTAAATCAGTGTTGTGTACACGTGGCGCATGAAGTAAAATTTCGAGTTTAGAAAGGGCATTTAAGAAGATTTGGATGAAAAGTGCATAGTTTTTAACATAATATTCGAATATGAGAAAAAAAATGGGGGTTCCTGTTTAAGATTTCAAAGTTGCATTACGCCTCGCCTACAGGGGGGCGGGGGAGTTTAAATTTTACTTCTAACCGATTCCTCACACGAACATATTAAACTTTGGACTCTACTATATTTTCTATACGATGCTTATTTTCTGAGATATACGCTATTCCAAGTTAAATGAATCAGCTGGTATATTGTCTCATCAAATGTAATAAGGCAACATGTTTTAAGTATTTTCTAGTTTTATTTGGACGTTCTCATAAACATATATGGAGCTTTTCTTTTATGTATACATATACCGATTACAGCGTATATGTTGTAAATATTCAGATGTTCGCTGTTTATTACAAGAGTTCAATTTAAAGTTTTAAACGAGTGTTTTCCACTCCCAGACTAAGCATGAAGTAAAATTTCGAGTTTAGAAAAGCCTAAGAATTTGGATTGGCCGCGTAGCGAAGCGGAGCGGCCAATCCAAATTAGGCTTTTCTAAACTCGAAATTTTACTTCATGCGCCACGCTTAAAAACACTGATTTACAGTGATGTCCAAAAAATACACACATACAACAACGATTATAGGCAACCTAATATACGTTATAGTTATTGGGTTGCCTATAATCATTGGAATTTGACTCACGTTTTATTCATATCTACATATTAGATTCCTACAGCCGTATATTTTAAACTTTACGATATTTCAGTGTTTTATACGTGTGGCGCATGAAGTAAAATTTCGAGTTTAGAAAAGCCATGCGCCATGCTTAAAAACACTGATTTACAGTGATGTTTAAAAAACACACACATACAACAACGATTATAGGCAATCTAATATACGTTATAGTTATTGGGTTGCCTATAATTACTTGAAAAAACACTGATTTACAGTGATGTCCAAAAAATACACACATACAACAACGATTATAGGCAACCTAATATACGTTATAGTTATTGGGTTGCCTATAATCACTGGAATTTGACTCACGTTTTATTCATATCTACATATTAGATTGCTACAGCCGTATATTTTAAACTTTACGATATTTCAGTGTTTTATACGTGTGGCGCATGAAGTAAAATTTCGAGTTTAGAAAAGCCTAATTTGGATTGGCCGCTCCGCTTCGCTACGCGGCCAATCCAAATTTTCAGGCTTTTCTAAACTCGAAATTTTACTTCATGCTTAGTCTGGGAGTGGAAAACCCTCGTTTAAAGATTCAAATTCAAATCTTTATAAAAACAACGAATGTCGTAATAATTACAGTATATGCATATGTATACCTGAAAGAAAAATTCCCTGTATTCAAAAATCACATTAATGCACACACAGTTGTGATATTTTATTGTAATAAAATGTTATGTTTAATAATGTAATTTAAAATATCTTCAACAATTTAGCTAACATTTAAAAACGTTCCAATACACTTTGAAATCCGGTCACCTTAAATAATGGACACTTTTATGAATTTCTCGATAACATTTATGTATATAATTTACAACAAATTTATCATAAATTCGATTTATAAACATCAATAAATAACAAACAATAAACGATTCATATATATTAATACACAAACAGAAACGTGAATGTGAAATTGTGTGTGTGTTTTGTGAAAATTTACAATTGTTTCTGAATTCGAGTTTAATTTCGAACGATATACCGCCACCATTATGGTTCAGTTTAATCGGACCGCAGATCAACACGTTATTGCATTACATAAATTCAGCGATTGCAGGTGCCCAGTCCGGGGCAAAATAACAATGTTAGAAAGCATTCGCGGCGTGTTTGTGAGCGCCCGTCCGGCGGTGGATTGATTTAGGGGTAATGATGGAATTGATTGGATCAATGTTTGGTCAGACGAGATGTGTGCATTTGCAAAATTAATTTCATTACAACAATATTGGGATTACGTGTGCGAGCTAATAGCGTGTATTGGATACTCTTCGTCGCAGTGTTGGGGTTTACATTACATCAATATCTTAATTTGTAAAGAGGATTCTTTTTACGAGTTTAATTAATATAAATAATATTCAAGAACGTTTAATAAAAAACGGGTCTCTTGATTTTCATGTTTCATTTTCATGATTTTCATTCCACTTAATTTGATTAGTTGAGTTCAAATTTAAATTGCCTTTATTTATGCGTATAACGTACAAGTCTTGCATATGGTAACAATAACATAAATATAGAATAAGGTAAAAATAGATAGCATGAATATGAATATAATATAGGGAGTTTTTTTTTAAGTAATCATATCCCAATTACAGGGTATATACTTAAATCTTCCGATATTAGTAGTTTATTAAAAGAGTTCAATATGAAGCTTTAAACGAGGGTTTTCCACTCCCAGCAAAAAAAAATTGTCGAGGGTCGCGCAGCGACCCGAGACAAATTTTCTAGGCTTTAATTAATTTTGAAACCAGTTTACGTATCTTATGGGGTTCCTCAAGGAACCCACTTTGGGCCAGTATTATTTATAGTTTTCGTAAACGAAACTTCTAACAAGTGTTTCCACTCCTTGATTAAGCATGAAGTAAAATTTTGAGTTTAAAATAGCCTGAACGTTTGGATTTGGACGCAAAGCGTCTAAATCCAAATTCAGGCTTTTCTAAACTCGAAATATTACTTCATGCGCCAGGCATATAAAATACTGATGTAATGCAAAGTTTCAAATGTAGTGCTTAGAATATGTACCTTTACCTCCTCCGGCCTCCACCCTTGGCTATGCCCCTGATTTTGTTCATGAATACAATTTATAAATTGGATTCATGAACAAAAATCGATGTCAAGTATTTTGAAATATTGACGTGAAAAAATATACATTTTTGGAATTAGGTACTTTCCAAAAACCTATGAACTTAGTATATATTACGGGCTTATTAAATAAAATAGACCTAATTAAATTAATTTAAAAATAATAATAATTGTTACGAGTAAATACATTTTGTTCACGATAATCTTATAATATGTGCATTATTTAGGTTTGTGGGCACCATAAATGGGGTGCATTAAACCCTCAGTTTCATTAAACACGGCTTTTGCGTGTTTAATATGGTTTTTAAACCACGCTTATTCGCATTTTGATTGGTTCACGGAACGCGATTTATGATGACGTCACTAACAAGTCCTATTATACAAATCATAATACCGCAATTTGTCAAATTAGTATAAAACAAAACGCAAAATAAAAAATTAAAAATTTGAGTGAATCAGTGACTCATTGAGTCAGTGATTCAGTGACTCGGTGAATCAGGGAATCAGTGCATCATTAAATCAGGCAGGCAGGTTACTCAAAAATAGCGCCTACAGTGGCCAACACAGACAAAAACACACAACTTCCTACAAATTTAAATAAAACAGAAACATAATAATAGAGATTCATGTAGAGGCATTTTTAAACATAATAACTTGCTTACACTTTGCGGTATGTACATATATGAATGCATCAAGTTTTTATCCAAACATCGAGAAAAATTTTGCAAAAGTGTAATGTCATCATCATATGACACTAGACATGGCCAAACTTATGCAGTTCCGAAACATAGACTGGCAAAATTCGAAAAAGGTTGCTACTATTCCTCAATTAGAATGTATAACCATCTTCCAAGCTCTCTGAAAGAACTACCAAGTTTCAACATATTGAAAGAGAAGTTATTTAAATTATTATGTGATATCGAGCCCTACAATCTAGAGGAGTTTTATGCATATACGTTTTAATCTATTATTGTTGATCACTTTACTTATAATATTTTATACTGTTATATTTTATTTACACTGCATGTCGTGATTGTTTTATTACACTGCATGTCATGTTGGGTTTTATACATTGTTTTTATATTATACCTGTTTTTGACGTTTTTACATGTACTGATAGTGTTAAGTCTATTGGTCATTGCAAAATAAATAATTACTTACTTACTTACTTATTTACTTAATCATTGGTTTCGAAGTATTTATGTACTTTTAATATAATATCAACTGTAATATAATATTTACAATAATACTTTATATTATTGATTGATATTCATTTTGATAAATATAATATACAATAAATGTTGTGTTATACATATATTGTTGTTGTCCTGAACAAAGTAAGTCGCATATAACGGCACTCGAACGACTTGCTCCACTCGCCTACGGCTCGTTCCGCAAACATCGTTCTCGTGATTATATGCTTGTTGTACAATATACTATTTATACACAAAAAAAAAAATTTAATTACATTGAAAATTAATAATTGAAAAATATATTTAAAAAAAATAAACAACAAAATGTATATGTATATTGCATGTACATTATGATAAAAATTTATTATACGATGCGAACGAGAACCTATCGCGCGTTTATTGCAAATTAAAATATTAATTGAAAAATTACGAAAACGAATGTAATTTAATTAAAAATATTTACATATCCGGATAATTCCCTGTGTTCCGTTTAATTATAGCGCCCTTTTAAAAATTAATAAACACACATTACCGCGCGAGTTTTTCGCGCAAATTGCGAATCTACTTAATTGAATCGTTAATATTTCATTCCGGTAATATAATTTACAAATTCATTCAATTTAATATTATCAATTAATATTTACATTGCGTACGATTCCTGTAATATTTATCGTATGTTTAATAAATATCAATGCGAGTAAAATAAATTAAATAATCGAAATTAAACATTTTTTCAAACGTACTTTATTCAGGAATTCAAGAATTCGGACGATTGCCTTAAGTTAGCGACAACCAAATCCTGATAATATTTTATTTGGAGAGTTTTAGCTAAGGATAAGATAGCCCATCACACTGAGAAACTAATAAGAATTTGAAGGATAAACATACATAACCTCAAAGATGAAAAATACCGATGTAAAAACAAAGTGCGATAGTTATTCTAAAACTTATGAGAAGAAAGAATAAAATTCTATTAATATTCCTAAAGGTAATTTAGTTGCACAAATTCGGGAATGCACCGGGAAAATCGGTAAAACATAAAAAAAATATATCTGATATAATTTTGCGCATTCAAAATTCATTTGTTCCAACTGATCCACAGTAGCTTCATCATATTTACAACGGTATATTAGAAAATAATACAGGGTGATTCACGACGTATTTCCGCCACTTAACACATTAACGGCCGAGCAATTATAGAGTTGACTTTAAAAGTTGATTTTTGGTAAAATTCGGCAGTTCTTTTTATGATTTCTATGAATAACTTATTATTAACTTTTTCGATTATTACTCATTAAAAAAATACATCAGTGTGTTTTAAACTTCACAATATTTCAGTGTTTTATACGCGTGGCGCATGAAGTAAAATTTCGAGTTTAGCAAAGCCCCGCGAAAATTTGTCTCGGGTCATTTTTTCGATTATTACTCGTAAAAAAAAATACATCCGTGTATTTATAACTTCACAATATGTCAGTGTTTTGTACGCGTGGCGCATGAAATAAAATTTCGAGTTTAGAAAAGCCCCGTGAAAATTTGTCTCGGGTCGCTGGCGCGACCCTCGACAAATTTTCTACGCGGGGCTTTTCTAAACTCGAAATTTTACTTCATGCTTAGTCTGGGAGTGGAAACACTCGTTCTAAACTTCACATTGCACGTTTTTATAAAAAATCGATTAATAACTGAAAATTTACAGAGTAAACATTTTACATATTTAAAAGAAAAAATTCACAGTACGTACAATTTTTTTTTTAATATGCAAAATGTACACACTGTAAATTTTAAGGCATTAATCGATTTTTTATAAAAACGTGCGATATAAAGTTTGGAATGAGTGTTTCCACTCCCAGACTAAGCATGAAGTAAAATTTCGAGTTTAGAAAAGCCCCGCGTAGAAAATTTGTCGAGGGTCGCGTCAGCGACCCGAGACAAATTTTCACGGGGCTTTTCTAAACTCGAAATTTTACTTCATGCGCCACGCGTACAAAACACTGAAATATTGTGAAGTTATAAATACACGGGTGTATTTTTTTACGAGTAATAATCGAAAAAATTAAATAACAAAATATTTACATTTTTCTTCATGCATTTTCAACTCAGGTCAAGTAATATAATATACAAAATTAACTCATTTAGCAACTTGGTTAACAAAAATTTATAATGTTGCGTGTATGCACCCATGGCGCTTAATGGGTTAAGGGGTGTTTTCTAGAGGTCATTTTAAGCAAAAAAAGTTCATATTAACACGGGTCCGATTCTGAAAAATAAGCGAGTTAGGGTAAACTTTAGACTTAACTTTTTTTTAATTTTCCTTTGGCAAAACTAACAATAAAATAAACCATGTCGGCGTACTCCTCCGTAGTAAGTATAAAAGGCATTCAAGAAAAATCAAACTAGTCATTTTATCCTACACACAAACAGACTTAAGTAGTCGATACTTCAAAAATGATGTAATCACAGGCGCCATCTTAATTGAACGCTGCTACCATTATCAAAGGTAGCCGTGCAAGGTGCGAAAATACAAAAATGTAAAGTATCCCACAACCTGCTTATTTTTGAGAATCAGACCTGTGTTCATACGAACCTATCTGATTAAAATGACCTCTAGAACCCCCCTTAAGTGACGGGAAAACGTTGTAAATCACCCTGTATACTTCAGGGCTGGAAATTCCTTAATTTAATGTAAGTAACATTACAACTTTATCGACTATCTTTTGTTTACACAAATTTAACAGAAACGCAATTTTCCAACCGAGAAATTGTACTACCCAGAGTTTGAGGTAAAAATGTCTTTCTGTTGTAAAACGCGTGCATTTCAATCCACATGCAGAAATTCCCGGCATTATGCGAAAGCGAATTTATATTTATCAAAATCTCCGGGGAAGCGGCCCGAAGATATAATGTTACACGCGGAACGTAGACAGAAACCAACAGTTATAACGTTGGCATTCTACATCACCGCAAATACACATACTGAACGTTCATACATTATTTATGCGGATATTTTCATAACAGTCGGCGGTCAGTACTTAACCTCGCCGTTTTATGCAAAAGAGATAATAAAGTAATTTTACCCAGAGGTAAACACGACCACACTCCATCTAAACTGACAATTCACGGAATACGTCGTGCATTATATTCCAGGAATCTATACCACAAACCATTGTCTATGATACACACATATTATATTTTATACTTCATACTTTGTTTCATTGCAACTATATTATACAGGGTGTCCCTGAATAGTCTGTACAACGCTCTACCACATATTCTCTGAAACAAAATAAGACGATTTAACTAAACTTATCTCTATCCAAAAGTGGTTCCTAAGCCATCTACGAGGCCTCAAAGATATTATTTTTTTTTTCATTATTTTTCAAATATTGTTATTTTGGAATTAGGTAAGAAAACCTAATTTGGCACATTTAATTAATTACATTGATACCATGCACTTTTTGCGATATGTTTCTTTATCCTACGTTTAAAATAAGTGGTCAAACTAGGACCATCGACTTCTTAAGATACCTAAATCTTTTTATTCAACAGGTCAAATCATAAGGAATATTTTTTTTCTGCAAGATCATTCAATTTTACGTATTTTTTGTCTTTTATAAAATTTTGCTATTTTCCCCACAAAAAAAATATTTTTATCGTTGTTTTTCAAAATATATCAAATTTAAGCTTTAAACGAGTGTTTTCCACTCCCAGATTAAGCATGAAGTAAAATTTCGAGTTTAGAAAAGTCTGAAAATTTGGTTTGGTCGCTCCGCGAAGCGGAGCGGCCAAACCAAATTTTCAGGCTTTTCTAAACTCGAAATTTTACTTCATGCGCCACGCGTATAAAACACTGATTCCAAGTATAGTTTAAAGTATACTACTAAAGCAGTATTCTAAAGACGTACATATATTCTGAACTTCAAGTCAAATTAATGTTTTATACGCGTGGAGCATGAAGTAAAATTTCGAGTTTAGAAAAAAAAACAAATATTCAGGTTTTTCTAAACTCTAAATTATAATTCATTCTTAATCTGGGGGTGGAAACACTCGTTCCAAGCTTCAAATTGAACGCTTTTTAAAGCATCGAATGTCAGGAAATTTAAAAATCGAAATATATGTATACTTTATAGAAAAATTCACTGTATTTAGATAGCATACACCTACAATACAATTTATGTCGTTAATTAATTTAAAATGAAATATTATTTCCAGGCTTTTCAAAACTCGAAATATTACTTTATTCGCCTCGCGTATAGAACACTGAAATATCGTGAATATTTACTTCTTGCTTAATCTGAAAGTGGAAAACACTCGTCTAACGCTTCAAATTGAACTCTTTTAAACAAAATCAACGAATATCTGGGAATTTACAGCGTATGCTCTGCAATTGGGATATATATACTTAAAAGAAAAACTCTCTGTATGTGGTAATCTATAAATAAGGAGATTCGTTGTATTTGAGTTACTTTTAATTAAACATAAAACATAAGAAAAAGTGTAATTATATAGAAATTTTAGGGATATTTGGATTTTAAAAAAAACTAGCTTAAAAACGCAATAAATCTTTATAAAATTCTGTGTGAATATTGGGAAAATATTGTTTTCATCAAATATGTAAAAAACCAAAAATACCTCATTCGTATTTTTTTTAGGTATCTTTAGTTAAACATAAGAATAAATGAAATGTTATTAAAGCTTTATCTTCGGACAATTATTTAGTATTGTTTCTGAAAAATAGAAATTGAAAACAGATGTTGTGTTATTGTCTAAGTCAAGGGTATTGTGGATAAAGTATTTTACGTCTGTATTAGTATTTCTGGTATTAAAAAATTAACCCAGGAGGGGGAAAGGTTGTAAGGGGTGTTCGATAAAAAACGCCCAGCGCGATAACTCCGTTAATTATTGACCGATTTAATTGAACTAAAAACCAAAGTCGATGGTAAATGGGTCCGATATTAAAGGTACAGGACAAAATGTACAAATGTATATTTTTAAAGAAAATATTTAATACATTCTACAAAAATGGTGATGTGTCCATCATAGTACTTTCCCCCGTAAATTGCGTATAAAATCACTTTTAAAATATTTGTAGCATTATTATTTTCAAAATGTCTTCAACTTTTTGATAACTACAACTTTTATTTGAAACATTTTCCAATTGTATCAACACACACTCACACAAATCAATGACTAGATAAAAAACACTATTTATTAAATATCTCAAAAACTAAGAGTGCTATGACAAAAAGTGAATTTAGAAAAAATCTTTAGTTTTTTATTTCCTACAACTTTTATTTGAAACATTTTTCAATTGTATCGACACATACACTGTCACACATCAATAACTAGATAAAACAAACAACTTTTAAAATATCTCAAAAACTAAGAGTGCTATGACAAAAAGTAAATAAACAATATATCTTCATTTTGTTACTATCTACAACTTTTATTTAAAAGAATTTTTTGTTTGATGAACATTTATTGAAAAAAATCTGAAAAAACTGAAAAACGCTAAGAGTAAAGTACCACTTCCGGTTTTCCGATTTTTACCAAAAGCTTTTCAGTTCTTCCGATTGTAACAAAAAGCTTAAGTTTCAAGTTTCATCTCGATATCTTTAGCGGTTTTTGCGGTACAGCGCACACAGACACACACACAGACAGACAGACAGACAGACAGACAGACATTTTTCAAAAATGGTCTTATTCGACTCAGGCGACCTCAAAACGGATATTTCCGCTAAAATTTTTGATTCGAAAATTTTCACGAAAACAATACTTTCCCTTTGTATTACATACGGGGGAAAGTAAAAAACTAAATACTTTTGTTTATTTCTCGACATATTCTCCGTAAAGATTGACATTTATTCCAGCGTGACAGTAGTTTGAACATCCCTTCATGGTAGTGTTGCCTGCCAAGTCGATTAAAGTAGTCAACAACTGTGTCTTGTAATTCCTGTTGACGTGCAAAGCATTTCCCCGCCAAAAATGTCTTCGGGGCTCCGCCACCGTGCGAAAGTTTAACTCCTCCGTGCAAAAGTTTAACTCATTCAATATTTCGTTTGCGGTGTTTGTTTCACAGGCACCTGTACCTTTATTATCGGAGCCTCTTCGTATACTAAGAAATGACATTAATATATATATATATTTTTTTAATAATAACTGTTGGGTGCTCGGGTTTAACCACTAACCACTCACTGACCGTTGTAAGCGGTCGGGTTAAGCGTCTTCGAGAAGTGAAAAACTTCAAAAGAGTGTTTGATAAAAATGTGTATATTTGGGAGATGTGCTCCCTTCAACGACTGGCTTACAAGTGATCTTACAAACTAAAAACATATTTAAAATGGTCGAAAAATCCCTCAACCGAGGATGCAAGAAATGCATTGTCCTTTTTCCTATAAAAGTGCGCATCTGGTCACTAAATGTTCGCGTTCAAGACGAGTTTGGCTATTTTTCGAAGGTGGTCAGTGAAAGTGGCCTTATGAGTCTTAACAATAACTTCATTGCCAAATAATAATCAACTTAAAATTTATAAACGGCTGACTGCAATATTTTATTTTGATTACATTAGACTTTATTTTTCTGAATCCAGTAATGTCCAATATGCTGTTTTTGAAAAATATTGTCGTCGAAAATAAATTGAAAAAAAACTTCTACTTTAAATTATATTTTTTTTTTAAATTAAATTAGTGTGCCTTCGAAAAATATTCGAATACATCAATTTAAAAAACTCGGACTTCACTATTAACCAGTGTTCTCTACCCGTGGCGCATGCAGTAAAATTTCGAGTTTAGAAAAGCCCCGCAAAAATTTGTCTCGGGTCGCTGGCGCGACCCTCGACAAATTTTCTACGCGGGGCTTTTCTAAACTCGAAATTTTACTTCATGCTTAGTCTAGGAGTGGAAAACACTCGTTTCACCGTTAGGCATTATTTTAAGAGCGTACATCGGTAAAACATCCAGTATTTAAGCCAAATTTGGAGGTTACGTTTGTAAAATCCTGTTTGTTTACATCAGTCTGTGAGGTTATCTTTATTGAATCCTGTTTGTTTACATCAAATTCGGAGTTTAGAATTGTTAAATCTTGTTTGTTTACATCAAATTTGTAGGTTAGTTTGGTTAAATCTTGTTTGTTTATATCAGTTTGTAGGTTAGGTTGGTTAAATCCTGTTTGTTTATATTGAATGTGTAGGTTAGGATAGTTAAATTTAAACTTTATTTTTCTCCAGTAATGTCCAACCAATATGTTGATTTTTAAAAATATTGTCGTCGAAAATAAATTGAAATAAATCTTCTATTTAAATTATATTTGTAAGAAATTAATTTAGTGTGCCTTAGAAAAATATTCGAATACATCAATTTAAAAAAGTCGAATTCACTTTTAACCAGTGTTTTACACCCGTGGCGCATGAAGTAAAATTTCGAGTTTAGAAAAGCCCCGTGAAAATTTGTCTCGGGTCGCTAGCGCGACCCTCGACAAATTTTCTACGCGGGGCTTTTCTAAACTCGAAATTTTACTTCATGCTTAGTCTGGGAGTGGAAAACACTCGTTTCAATATTAGACATTATTTTTAGAGCGTACATCTTTAAAATCTCCAGTATTTAAACCAAATTTGGAGGTTACGTTTGTAAAATCCTGTTTGTTTACATCAACCTTTGAGGTTATCTTTATTGAATCCTGTTTGTTTACATCAAATTCGGAGTTTAGAATTGTTAAATCTTGTTTGTTTACATCAAATTTGTAGGTTAGTTTGGTTAAATCTTGTTTGTTTATATCAGTTTGTAGGTTAGGTTGGTTAAATCCTGTTTGTTTATATTGAATGTGTAGGTTAGGATAGTTAAATTTAAACTTTATTTTTCTGACTCCAGTAATGTCCAACCAATATGTCGATTTTTAAAAATATTGTCGTCGAAAATAAATTGAAATAAATCTTCTATTTAAATTATATTTGCAAGAAATTAATTTAGTGTGCCTTGGAAAAATATTCGAATACATCAATTTAAAAAAGTCGAATTCACTTTTAACCAGTGTTTTACACCCGTGGCGCATGAAGTAAAATTTCGAGTTTAGAAAAGCCCCGCTAGCGCGACCCTCGACAAATTTTCTACGCGGGGCTTTTCTAAACTCGAAATTTTACTTCATGCTTAGTCTGGGAGTGGAAAACACTCGTTTCAACATTAGACATTATTTTTAGAGCATACATCTTTAAAATCTCCAGTATTTAAACCAAATTTGGAGGTTACGTTTGTAAAATCCTGTTTGTTTACATCAATCTTTGAGGTTATCTTTATTGAATCCCGTTTGTTTACATCAAATTCGGAGTTAAGGATTGTTAAATTTTGTTTGTTTACATTAAATTTGTAGGTTAGTTTGGTGAAATCTTCTTTGTTTATATCAGTTTGTAGGTTAGGTTGGTTAAATCTTGTTTGTTTACATCAAATGTGTAGGTTGGGATAGTTAAATCCTGTTTGTTTACATGAAGTTTTGGGGTCAGGATTGTTAATTCTTAATTTCTTAACATCAAGTTTGGAGATCTAACCTCTAGATTTTATGTATATAAACAGGATTTAACAATTCTAACCCCAAAACGTCATGTAATCAAACAGGATTTAACTATCCTAACCTATACATTTGATGTAAACAGACAAGTTAGTTGTTAGTTGAAATTTGTTTATTTGGATACCTTATGTAGCATAGAATAAAAAAGTAGTGCAAGTGTTAAATTAATATTCTTTTTAAGAAATAAAGTATTTACTAAATATTAAAGTTCCGATTAAAATAATGACAAACTGTAAGTATATAATAAATTAATTGACGAAACACGCGGATTATAAACCAAAAACAATTTAAACAATATTAAAAGAACAATTTACAAATGCTGTTCTTTTTTTGGTTGACATTACTTTCCAACAAATGACATTTGACAATATTTATGTTGAATACATAAATTGCATCTCTTTACAACATCGTGTTTTGCATTTTGTTGTTGTTTCATTTCAAAGCACACTACATTTATTGCCAAAAAATCACGTGAACAAGATTTTTATTATTATGTGTTTGCATGACTTGTCTAATATTATATTATACAATCTAATAGACCACTAAATTAATTGATTGATTTATAACTATATGTTTTGAATTTACGTAAAGTGACTATTACACATAAAAATACTGTTATTCCTTACTTTACTTATTATTAAATTAAAAAATGAAGTAAGGAATAACAGTCATTTTATGTATATATATATATATATATATACACACATATATATATATATATATATATATATATATATATATACACATATATATATATATATATATATATATATATATATATATATATATAAAACTAAAATCAACATATCGGCCATAATTGGCTCCAGAAAATCAATGTCCAAAATAAAAAAAATAAGAAAAGTATATGAAGCCATTTAAAAATTTAAAGTTGTCTATTATTTGGCGATAAAGTCAATTTAAAAAAAATATATAATTACTGTCAATCTATAGTAATAAAATGACCATTGAATCTGTTTTTTAGTTCATTTAAATCGGTCAATAAATATCAGAGTTTTGACGTTAGGCGTTTTTTTATCGAACACCCGATATATTAACAACTTAAATTCTAAACTGTTCTATTTCGAATTCAAAATAATAAAATTTTAAATTAATTAACCACATCAATTTTATATATTTATTCAGCCAAAAGGGCATATTACAGGGTAAATTAACATAATTAATTATAAATAGAAAAGATAAAATGTATGAGTATATGCTTTCTAAATTCTACAATATTTTCTTTTAAGTACACATACTATATTCCGTTTTACATACATACGATGTTTTTAAAAAGCGTCGAATTTGAAGCTTCTAACGAGTGTTTCCACTCCCGGATTAAATAACACAGAGATACAGACTATTACAATTTAAAATATGTTTTAAAATCAGAATCAAGGAAATATTCCCAGCAGTAAAAAGCTTAATTCTCCAGTAATGTTTTCAGACATTTTTCAAATTATTTTGAAGGTGCTGAATACTTTTTCGTAGTGCGTTGAAGAATTTAGCTGCGTAGAATCTAGTGCCAGTCTTCTCTTTCGAGAGACGTGTTGCTTGAAGGTAGATTTTAGACTTTTGGCCAGTATTATACTTGGTTATGTCGCTACAAGTTTGATAACTATCCAAATTGCGTCTCATATGAGACAAGCAGGCAAGGATAAATAGCGATAGGAATGTCATAATATTCATGTCAATGAAAGCTTGTCTGCAGTCATCAAAGTAATTTTGGCCAGCTATCACTCTTATAGCTCTTCTTTTATGGCCAAATATCTGGTGTCGATGAGTGGCATGACCCTATGTAAGTATCCCATATGTTATGTTATACTGAAATAGCGAGAAATATGCAGTACGAACTACTTTCCTTGATACTATTGGTGCGAGGTTCCCAATAAGCTATATATATTGGAACTAGCGAGTATCCCCATGAGTAGTCCAAGATAAAAAGGAATCAATGTGAAATCCTAGAAACTTAGTCGATTTCTATTGCCGCAAGCTTTTCATTAAGGTGAAAGTGATTGAAGCGGATTTGTTTATGTTCAGTTTCAGTCGATTGCATAGAAACCAGTCCGATAACAGTGGTGTCATCTGCATACAGGATTGTATTGGTATTTGGCGACGCGATTGTATTGGTATTTGGTAAGTCATTAATATATATTAAAAAAAACAAAGGCCCAAGAATATATCCCTGTGATACTTCGAATTTTATGGGCAATGCCTTAGCCATTTAAATACACCCTCTGAGTTTTTCCAATGAGGTTTGAAAGTAAAATCCGGCAAGTGTCAGGATGAATATTATAAAAATACAGTTTGCGCAGTAAAATGTGATATACGCTGTCAAAAGCCTTAGACAGATCTAGAAATGTAGCTATTGCGATAGCTTTTTCTTGGAAGATATTGATAACTTCTTCAACTAACTTAGATAAAGCAATCCCCGTTGAACGTTCTTTCCTAAAACCATATTGTTCGCTTCCTAATATGTTTGATTGTTCTAGGTAACTAGATAGTCGATCTGGCAAGATTTTTTCTAGTATTTTACCAAACAAGAGTAACAGAGAGATTGGACGATAATTGTCAGAATTGTTTGGGTCACCTTTATTAAGAACCAGTATGACTAAGGCTCTTTTAAAATAATCTAGAAAGGTGTTATTTCTAATACACATATTGAACATTTTTGTGAGTCGAGATAAAATCGTGTTCAATACATATTTGATGACATAAACTTGTAATCCGTAGATGTCCCTGCTTAGACTGGCTCGCAGCCTACTTACTACATCTTGGACCACATTTCACTAAAAGTAAAAAACTGAGCACTGCTATTAAATTCTGAGTGCATTAAGGTAATCGGGTCCGTATTTGCAGTGGCAGTACGACTCGAATTTAATTTCGAAGGCCTTGAACAAACATTTCTGAAATATCAAATTTAATTGGTCATATTAAAAAAAAAACAGATTATAGTTATATGCTATTTAAATACAGGGAAATTTGCTTTAAAGTATACATATATTCCGATTTTAAAATTTCCTGACATTCGATGCTTTCAAAAGCGTTCAATTCGAAGCTTCTAAAAAATGTTTCCACTCCCAGACTAAGCATAAAGTAAAATTCCCCCCTATTATTTTAGGCCTAATCTCAATTTTAATGAGTTCAAATTAAAACACACTAAAATGAATTTTATTGGACTTCATTCAATTTAAACCTTAGTTGTTTATTTGTTTTTAAAATCAAAATAATTTCTTCTACGCGCTCGAATGCGAAAACACAGTATCACAACGCATGTCTACTTTTTTGTATGATTTTATTATTTCATTTATTTGACAAACTTGTCAGTGAGCAATCAAATTATTTTTATAAAAGGAACGACAAACAAGAACAGTTGAAAAACCCTAGAACTTCAAATTATTCCTTCACTTACATTTAATGTTAACATATTGCTCACTGTTTGAAATTAAACATTTGTCTTCTTATAAATAGTTAACCAGTTGTAATAAAGACTGAATGGATTGTGAGCATTTTCGTCATTTTGACCCAAATGAAGTATTTCGGCACGCGTTATGAATGTCATACTAATAAAACGCAAACTTAACATTAAACGTGCTAAACAATTGAAGGTGGTTTTGTTTTAACCAGAATCCATTGATTGAAAGCAGATAGAAGTTAATGACGTCAGGGTAGAAAGACTATACAACAATATAATTACAAACTCATCTTCTAGGGGATCATCAATACCAGTGTGATGACAGATTGTGTCAGACTACAGTAATGAGGCCCAATTAGTCCGAAACGCGTCTGTGCCTTATCCAACAGTATGGAATATTGGACACAAATTTAATCTAATTGTGCTTGTAAATTAAAACGCGTTTATTTATCTAATAAAAGCTGACGGTTTATTAAAATATTTTAAGAGCGCCGTTTACTTGTATAGTTTTTTTTACACCCTCATTTCGCGACGGGGATTAGTTTTAGCGGTTTAGCTTGAGGAGTAAGAGAGCGTCAGTCGTGGCCGCACTCCACTTTGCATAAACTACCGCATCGATTACCTACCCTCTCCCGCCATCATGCCACAATGTATTTTCAGATTGTATCCGGCCGTTTATATTAGAATTTTATATTACTCGTTGACTTTTATAGCGAAATAGGGCACACACTCGCATGACTCGCATGCTTGGTTATTCTCATTTATTACTTGTAAAGTACCTGCGCAACATACAATGTAACATTCTTAGCAGTTTTAACTCCAAAAACTCTTTGCGAACATTTACGTACGCTTGTATTATTCGCGTGCATAACGTGTTTACGTTTTATGCTTCATGCTAGAACAATTCCGAAAAGGGATTGAAAATTGGGGTTGTTTCAGGAGAGGAGGGATGGAGACGAGCGGAAGGCGTCCATAAAAATCAAAGATGAAAGTATCGGCCCGTGGAATTACTCGCATAAAAAATGTATCCCGGAATTGTCACCTCCCCCCGAAATGGGCTGTTGAATCCGGACATTTCGAGTGTTCTTACTATCAAAGACAGGGCCCATCCAGCGGCCTAAATGTGTCACGTGCCTCAAACAATATCCTTAAGCGGGAGATTTATCACCTCTCTTCCACCCCCCATCCCCACTCCGCCGTACGAATTTATACAACTTTTATCGGATCCAAGTGTTTTCGATGTGTTGGGGGTGATTTCCTATTCGTACGTGTATTATAGATAGGCGGGGGGCGCAGCGGGGGGCCGGCCATCTGACAGCGGACCCGATGGATTTAGCAGTCAGACGCGCACGAAATCATAAATATCACGGAAAATCAAATAACCTACACATATGTACGTGAAGCGGAGAGAGAGGATGGAATTGAAATTGATATTCGCGATTGGACCTTCCTCTGCCTTTCCCTTCCCCATGCCTGGATGCATGCACCACGTCTGCCTGTTCAGTTTGCCTGTGCCTTTTACCACTTTGCCTGTTATTGCCTGCACGCACACAAACGTGTTCCAATATTTAGGATTGCCGCCGCTAAATAAACCATTAACATTTTAAGTGGAGCGCGACGACAAAATTGAAATCGTAATTATTGCCGATACCATCAATTCTACGAATGCCATTTTCACCCCCGCGGATCCATCGATCATAAAAATGTTTATTGATTTGAAATCATTTTACTTCAACCTATTGACAGTATGCATACTACTTTTGATTTAGTACTTAAAGCAGAAGTTACATGAATATCTTCAGGCCGAGTTCCACCAGTGTGACTAGATGCAGTGACAGATTACATGTCGGTCACAGCCAAGGGCGGATTTATAGCAAGATGAGCCCTACACTCATACAAATTGCCCCCCTCCCAACCCTAAACACACAAAAAAAACTGACGAAAATAAACCATTTGTCTAAAATAAAGCCACAATCGACATTGACTTTCACCACGATTAATATACAGGGTGGGCGAAAAAAGCCGCCGAGGTTTAAAAAAGAATTTATTGGAAATGTTTTGATTGCCTACAGTTAAAGAGATAAAAATTCAACTAAATAACTGTTCAAAGTGGGAACCAGAAGTAGCCACTACGTGTAATAGGCGATTTTCGAACTCTTGAATAACTTTTACCAATGTTTCAGGTTGAATCGCATTCATTTCACTCGAAATTGCTTCCTTTAGCTGATTCAATGTTGTTGGAGGTGTTTTGAATATTTTATCCTTCAAAAATCCCCATAAATAAAAATCTAGAGGATTCAAGTCTGGTGAATAAGAAGGCCATTCCACGCCTCCTCCAGTATGTTTGATCGCATCTAAACCGATAATCCTTTGATCGAAATGTTCCTCAATTGATTCAAACAATTCTGCGGTTCTATGGGGTCTTGCACAGTCCTGCATAAACCAAAAATCGTCAATTTTCCCGATTCCTTGGGCTGTTGGTAGGAAAAAGTTATCCAAAACTCCTTTATAAACTGCTGATTTTATAGTGTAACGATAATTTTGCTTGTTTACATAAGCAGAGAGATGAAAATGCGCTTCATCAGAAAACCAAACCGCCCCGAAGTCAATTTCGGCTGCTTGTTTCATGTTTATCATCTGATTTGCAAAATTGAAACGCACCTCTATATTTGGTTCAGGAATGAAATGTTTTATTTGAATCTTGTAGGGGAATAGATCTAGCTTATTATTCATGATATCACTAAGAGAACGTCTAGGGATTCTTAACTCTATCGATGCACGACGCTGTGATGTAGTGGGTGCTGCTTGAAAATAATTTCTAATCTCTTCTGTTGTTGTTTCGTCATACAATTTAGGTCGACCTGTTTTACCTGCATCGTTGTCATTGAGATTTCCTGTTTCGTAAAATTTAGCGACCATTCTTCGGACTGTACTCTCATTCAATGGATTTCTTGACTTATAGCGTTAATTATAAATTCTTGCAGTAGCACTATTATTTTTTTTCTCACTATACCATATCTCCAAAATCTCTCATCTCTGTTGCAGTGAATATTTGCCCATATTTCACACTGTAGTTCACAAAATCAAAAAATAAATTCAAAAACTCAACTGAAAATTAGGCTAAGACGGCAAAGCTTTCAAAACAAATAAACCCCTAGGTAGTTAACTAGAGACTGTCTACTTACTAAATCAAAAATAAAAAGAAGGAATATCCCGCCATCCTGTATATAGTTTGTTATGCTTTACTATCAATATAAAAAAGTTAGAAAGGGGTGAAACACCAAACTGAATCACCCTATATGGCATGTTTGTCAATTTTCACTATGTCGAATGTGACAGTAATTATCAATTTATGTGTCATATTATTATAGACTAATATCAAAGTTCTGATACAATCAACAAATATGAATATCAGTTGTTTACGCCAATATTTCAGTGTATCGATAAACGCCAACTGTCAAAACCAACGCCTAACGTTAAAATTGCGTTAAATGTAATGTGCAATAAACACTTAAAAAAAACTACGAGAAGGTGTCATAAATGTTGCAAAATGTAGCTTAAATATTACGCCAAAAACTAGTCTAAAAAAAGACGAAAATTGTTTAAAATCAGTAAAACTGTCATAATAATCCAAATGGCATGTGTCATTATAGAGTAAATGTCGGGCAGAGCCAAATTATGTCCGAGTGTCTACTGTCAAACGTAACGTTAAGTCACAAACGTAAGAAAATTAAAATATTATGTGCGTAAACAATTTGAGAAATGCAAAGGAAGACTGTGAGAAGTGCAAATCTTCTTTACTAACAAAATAAAATGTTTTTTTAGTCGAATTTTGACAGGTGCTGACATATTTATTATTTTGACATTTGTTTTTGTTTTTAAAGTTGCACAACACGTTGACGTTTTATATAAAACCTGGCATTCCTTGCCATGAATTGATGATTTCTGTCACATTCGACATAGTGAAAATTGACAAACATGCCATAAAACACTAATATATTGTGAACACTAGGTATATTTAAACTTCATTTGAAATCGGTGTTTTATACGCGTGGCGCATGAAGTAAAATTTCGAGTTTAGAAAAGCCCCGTGAAATTTTGTCTCGGGTCGCTGCGCGACCCTCGACAAATTTTCACGGGGTTTTTCTAAACTCGAAATTTTACTTCATGCTTAGTCTGGGAGTGGAAAACACTTGTTCGGCAGCTATAAGAGCCTTTATTGACAATACTGATTTCTTAAAGAAAATAGAAATCAAACAAACTGTAGTTATTTTTATAGTCTTTATGAGTTTCGGTAATTATTTCGTTGTTGATTTCTTTTAAGAATAACTTTTGTCATTAAAGGTTCTAATGGTTGTCGAATAAGTGTTATCCACTCCCAGGCTAAGCATGAAGTAAAATTTCGAGTTTAGAAAAGCCCCGTGAAAATTTGTCGAGGGTCGCGCAGCGACCCGAGACAAATTTTCTGGGCTTTTCTAAACTCGAAATTTTACTTCATGCGCCACGCGTATAAAACAGTATATATTGTAAACATTAGGTATATTTAAACCTCACTTGAAATCAGTGTTTTAGACGCGTGGCGCATGAAGTAAAATTTCGAGTTTAGAAAAGCCCAGAAAATTTGTCTCGGGTCGCTGCGCGACCCGAGACAAATTTTCACGGGGCTTTTCTAAACTCGAAATTTTACTTCATGCTTAGTCTGGGAGTGGAAAACACTTGCCCGGCAGCTATAAGAGCCTTTATTGACAATACTGATTTCTTAAAGAAAATAGAAAACAAACAAACTGTAGTTATTTTATAATCTTGATGAGTTTTGATAATTATCTCATTGTTGATTTTTTTTAGGAATAAGTTTTGTCATTAAAGGCTCTAATGGTTGTCGAATAAGTGTTATCCACTCCCAGGCTAAGCATGAAGTAAAATTTCGAGTTTAGAAAAGCCCCGTGAAAATTTGTCTCGGGTCGCGCAGCGACCCGAGACAAATTTTCTGGGCTTTTCTAAACTCGAAATTTTACTTCATGCGCCACGCGTATAAAACAGTATATATTGTGAACATTAGGTATATTTAATCATCACTTGAAATCGGTGTTTTATACGCGTGGCGCATGAGGTAAAATTTCGAGTTTAGAAAAGCCCAGAAAATTTGTCTCGGGTCGCTGCGCGACCCTCGACAAATTTTCACGGGGCTTTTCTAAACTCGAAATTTTACTTCATGCTTAGTCTGGGAGTGGAAAACACTTGTTCCACAGCTATAAGAGCTTTTATTGACAATACTGATTTCTTAAAGAAAATAGAAAACAAACAAACTGTAGTTATTTTATAATCTTGATGAGTTTTGATAATTATCTCATTGTTGATTTTTTTTAGGAATAAGTTTTGTCATTAAAGGCTCTTTTGGTTGTCGAATAAGTGTTATCCACTCCCAGGCTAAGCATGAAGTAAAATTTCGAGTTTAGAAAAGCCCCGTGAAAATTTGTCTCGGGTCGCGCAGCGACCCGAGACAAATTTTCTGGGCTTTTCTAAACTCGAAATTTTACTTCATGCGCCACGCGTATAAAACAGTATATATTGTGAACATTAGGTATATTTAATCATCACTTGAAATCGGTGTTTTATACGCGTGGCGCATGAGGTAAAATTTCGAGTTTAGAAAAGCCCAGAAAATTTGTCTCGGGTCGCTGCGCGACCCTCGACAAATTTTCACGGGGCTTTTCTAAACTCGAAATTTTACTTCATGCTTAGTCTGGGAGTGGAAAACACTTGTTCCACAGCTATAAGAGCTTTTATTGACAATACTGATTTCTTAAAGAAAATAGAAAACAAACAAACTGTAGTTATTTTAAAATCTTTATGAGTTTTGTTAATTATCTCGTTGTTGATTTTTTTTAGGAATAAGTTTTGTCATTAAAGGCTCTAATGGTTGTCGAATAAGTGTTTTCCCCTCCCAGGCTAAGCATGAAGTAAAATTTCGAGTTTAGAAAAGCCCCGTGAAAATTTGTCGAGGGTCGCGCAGCGACCCGAGACAAATTTTCTGGGCTTTTCTAAACTCGAAATTTTACTTCATGCGCCACGCATATAAAACAGTTTATATTGTAAACATTAAGTATATTTAAACCTCACTTGAAATCAGTGTTTTAGACGCGTGGCGCATGAAGTAAAATTTCGAGTTTAGAAATGCCCAGAAAATTTGTCTCGGGTCGCTTCGCGACCCTCGACAAATTTTCACGGGGCTTTTCTAAACTCGAAATTTTACTTCATGCTTAGTCTGGGAGTGGAAAACACTAGCCCGGCAGCTATACGAGCCTTTATTGACAATACTGATTTCTTAATTAAAGAAAATAGAAAACAAACAAACTGTAATTAGTTTTATAATCTTTATGAGTTTCGTTAATTATCTCGTTGTTGATTTTTTTTAAGAATAAATTTTGTCATTAAAGGTTCTAATGGTTGTCGAATAAGTGTTTTCCACTCCCAGGCTAAGCATGAAGTAAAATTTCGAGTTTAGAAAAGCCCCGTGAAAATTTGTCGAGGGTCGCGCAGCGACCCGAGACAAATTTTCTGGGCTTTTCTAAACTCGAAATTTTACTTCATGCGCCACGCGTATAAAACAGTATATATTGTAAACATTAGGTATATTTAAACCTCACTTGAAATCAGTGTTTTAAACGCGTGGCGCATGAAGTAAAATTTCGAGTTTAGAAAAGCCCAGAAAATTTGTCTCGGGTCGCTTTGCGACCCGAGACAAATTTTCACGGGGCTTTTCTAAACTCGAAATTTTATTTCATGCTTAGTCTGGGAGTGGAAAACACTTGCCCGCCAGCTATAAGAGCCTTTATTAACAATACTGATTTCTTAAAGAAAATAGAAAACAAACAAACTGTAGTTATTTTTATAATCTTTATGAGTTTCGTTAATTATCTCGTTGTTGATTTTTTTTAAGAATAAGTTTTGTCATTAAAGGTTCTAATGGTTGTCGAAAAAGTGTTTTCCACTCCCAGGCTAAGCATGAAGTAAAATTTCGAGTTTAGAAAAGCCCCCTGAAAATTTGTCGAGGTTCGCGCAGCGACCCGAGACAAATTTTCTGGGCTTTTCTAAACTCGAAATTTTACTTCATGCGCCACGCGTATAAAACAGTATATATTGTAAACATTATGTATATTGAAACCTCACTTGAAATCAGTGTTTTAGACGCGTGGCGCATGAAGTAAAATTTCGAGTTTAGAAAAGCCCAGAAAATTTGTCTCGGGTCGCTTCGCGACCCTCGACAAATTTTCACGGGGCTTTTCTAAACTCGAAATTTGACTTCATGCTTAGTCTGGGAGTGGAATACACTTGCCCGGCAGCTAAAAGAGCCTTTATTGACAATACTGATTTCTTAAAGAAAATAGAAAACAAACAAACTGTAGTTATTTTTATAATCTTTATGAGTTTCGTTAATTATCTCGTTGTTGATTTTTTTTAAGAATAAATTTTGTCATTAAAGGTTCTAATGGTTGTCGAATAAGAGTTTTCCACTCCCAGGCTAAGCATGAAGTAAAATTTCGAGTTTAGAAAAGCCCCGTCGCGCAGCGACCCGAGACAAATTTTCTGGGCTTTTCTAAACTCGAAATTTTACTTCATGCGCCACGCGTATAAAACAGTATATATTGTAAATATTAGGTATATTTAAACCTTACTTGAAATCAGTGTATTAGACGCGTGGCTCATGAAGTAAAATTTCGAGTTTAGAAAAGCCCAAAAAATTTGTCTCGGGTCGCTGCGCGACACTCGACAAATTTTCACGGGGCTTTTCTAAATTCGAAATTTTACTTCATGCTTAGTCTGGGAGTGGAAAACACTCGTCCGGCAGCTATAAGAGCCTTTATTGACAATACTGATTTCTTAATGAAAATAGAAAACAAACAAACTGTAGTTACTTTTATAATTCTTATAAGTTTCGTTAATTATTTAGTTGTTGATTTTTATTAGGAATAAGTTTTGTCATTAAAGGTTGTAATCAGTGACGGCTCGTGATCTAAGAAAGTGGGTCGGCCAAATGAAGGCAAGCTGCAGGTAGTCAACTTAACTTTTTGGTAGTTATTAAATATTATTTATATACTGTCGATGCACTGTGTGGAAATACGGTCCCCTTTTAGCAATACTTTTCTCCAAAAATTTACAATTTGATTTATATAAACAAAATTTAATTCAATTTAAAACAATATATTTCAAAACTGTTTTTTTTTTACTTTCCCCCATATGTAAAGTAATACAAAGGGAAAGTATTGCTTTCGCGAAAAATTTTAAATCAAAAATGTTAGTGGATTTTGAGTTACCCCGAGTTAACTAAGACCATTTTAAAAAAAATGTGTGTCAGTCACCATTATACAGCCTAAACCAATCTAGATGTTAAGATGACACTTTAAACTTAAGCTTTTTATTACAATCCTAAGATGGGAGAAGCTTTTGGTGAAAATGCGAAAACCGGAACTCTTCAAAATGATCATATATAAAAAACTGTTTAATAAAAGTTGTAGATAATACTGTATGTTCCATTAAAAAAAAAAATTGTGAAACAAACCAAGTGTAATTTAATTTAAACCTTCATTATCAATATAAAAAAAAACCTCTAGAGTGCTATGGAAAATATTGCAGGTTGGCAACTATGAAATTATGTCTTATGTTTGACGTTTTATATGTTAATTTTTAAAGTGTGTAGCCAACCTAAATTTTTAAAAATTAAATCATGGTACTCTAGAGTTTTTGTTAATTGAACATACGATATAAAAATTGGCTTTTCATGTATGTTTAATTAACCGTCCAAATAATATTTCTATTTGTTTCAACCATCAAATACGTATTGTTGTTAAAAAATGAAGAGAGGAAAATAGAAAGTTTTCTTTCATTTTATTTTTTATGAAAAAAAAAACGCAGTGTATTTTAATTTCTTTAGTAATTTTTAATGTAAGAAAATGCGCAATGTTTTTAATTTTTTCTAAATAATTTAATTTTTAATATAAAGATAAACGTCGTTTTTATTTTAGGGCGTGAAAAGATAATTCTGGTCTTAATTTAGATATTGAATTTTTATACAAATAAAACCCAAACGTAAATATTCAACACAGCTGGTTTTTCTGTTACACAAGTAGTAAAAAAAGTATAATTGTTTTAGGGCGTAAAACAAAAATTCTAACCCAAATATAAAAAAAAGGGTGGTGATGTGTCTTACCCCATCATTTGAACAGTTAATAATTAACATACTGAATTTATTTTACTCTTACTAATTGGTTGAAGATTCCACTTTAGGTCAGTCTTTAGTACGCGTGGCGCTTCGCGCTACGCGACCAAACCAAATTTTCAGGCTTTTCTAAACTCGAAATATTACTTCATGCTTAACCTGGAGGTGGAAACCCTCGTTAGACGATCAATCAGAAACAAAATTGCAAAAGTTCAAAATGATCAGGAATTATTCAAAATTATTGGAATTTAATCAAATTTTAACTTTGCTTTGATATTTTGGGATATCTAGTAAAGATATTATTCAATTATAACCAATCAAAGTTTATTCATTTATGTAAATTCTTAGTATTCTAAGTTAATTTGATAATCTGTTAATTTTTTACTATTGTTTCAAAGAAAACACTCTTCAAAAATCGTTGATTTTATTGCATAATTTCAACTTTGGCTAAATATTTTAAGAAAATGTGGTGTTATAATTTAATTTTCTTTCTGCAAGATAAAAGTGCAATAAATTTTAAGTAAATTCATGTTGATGGTATAATATTTAAAATTTTTAGCAATTTTTTTCAAAAAAAAGTCTCTTACACTTAGAAATTTTATTGCATAATTTCAACTTTGGCTGAATATTTTAGGACGTTAAGATGATTTAATTTTCTTTCTATAAAATTTGAGCGAAATACATTCGGAGTAAATTATATAAATTTCATGTTGATTGCATAATAATTTTTCATTATTCACGTTATTTTTTTTTCACGAAATTTCAACTTTGTATTCATATTTTATTAAATCCAGTAGAGATATTTAAATTTCTATTATAACCAATCAAAGTTTATTCATTTCTGAGTATATTCTTTAGATTTTAGGTTGATTTGATAATCCGTATTTTTTTTACAATTCTCTCAAAATAAACATTCTTCTAAAGTCGTTCAATTTATTGCATCATTTCAACTTTGGCTTAATATTTTGAAAAAATTCGTTGAATGTTCAGTAAAGCAAATGCAGGTGTAATCAATTCTAAGTAAATTCTGTGAATTGTATGTTAATTGTATACAACATGATTTTTTAATGCACACGAATTTGTATTTTTTTCTTTTTTGGGTTTTACGTCATCTATTTCCGCTGCTAAGGCCAATCATGACGCCGGAGATTAGGTCTACAGCTATCCGGGAATTTTGCCGAACCCGGTGGGAGTTCCAACCCACCGGTAGGGATCTTTAACTTGCACGCAACATCCAGGCATTACACGGGTCCTACATGCATTTAACGTCATATCCGGGAAGACGGAGTGTTTGGCATTTTTATCCTAACCTATATAAATGCAGACAACTTGTTAGGCCGGTATTTGAACCCCGGTCCGTGGCGTGGCAGTACAACACTCTAACCACCAAGCTGCCCTAAATTTGTATTTGTTCTAAATTTAAACAAATTTATTTTGTGTGTTAAATTTTACAATAAGGGAAATTGTAAAATGAGTTTTTGATTAATTGTCTAACGAGGGTTTCCACTCCCAGGTAAAGCATGAAGTAAAATTTCGAGTTTAGAAAAGCCTAACATTTGGTTTGGTCGCATATAAAACACTGATTTAAATAAAGTTTAAAAACATACTTCATCTATAATAGTTATACATTACAAGATAACATAAAGATTTATTTTGTCCATGTTTTTCTGTGATTCAGATTAAAAAAGGAATAAAGAAAAATTCAAATTTGGAAAGTTAACTAAAACTGACGGAATTAATCAGTATTAAAGATTAATATTCTTAGAATCACCAATATGCATGTACAAATAAGTCTAAGAAAGCAAATTTTAATAAATTTAATTTTCACAATATTTGATTTTGATTTGAAGAAGCAATTTAGGTGTTAGTATAATTTTTGTCTCATTTCATAATAACAAAATTACAACATAGATGACGTATCTGTAAATTTAACAAAGAAATTAAGCACAATAGCGATAAAATAATAAACTGATGAATTTTGGGGGTAAAATACCCCTTTTCACCCCTAAATATAAAAATCCCTCTCAAAAACCTACACATCTTTGAATACCCCAATTTGGGAAAAAATCTCCAAAATCGGCAGCACTGGTAACGACAGAAACTGCAGCGATACTCGTGAAGACGTAGCGCTTGCATTAATCTTCATATTCTGAAAATTTACGATTGGCCGATTATTGCGGATACGAAGTTGCGTGGTAAACATTTATTTAAAAAAAATAAATGTCCGCATTTATCGGTCTTATACTGAGTGCTTAGTAATGTTATTATCTATTAGCCTGTTATTTATTAATTATAAAAAATGCGCGATATTTATTTCTGAGAAAATCACAATTTATAATATATGATCAATTAAATTTAACGGTACGGCCGGGCCGACCCTGCCGTCCCTGACGAGCCGTCACTGGTTCTAATGATTGTCGAACAAGTGTTTTCCACTACCAGGCTAAGCATTCAGGGTGTCCACAGATTCATTCGTACCATGTAGGGCAAATTTTTTATAAGAGATAGAGATTTGGCTAAACGGACTCCTTAGCTAAAATTGTACTAAACCCCATGAAAAAAACTTTTGATATTTTACGTAGTTTAGGCGCTATAATAAATAAAAATCTCATTACAATACATTAATTTCTGTTTAATTTATCCAATTTGCAAATTTTAATTCGAACTGGGTTGGATGCAATTTGATTCGTTCTACTTAAAAAAATATTTTGAACTGACATTTGTAATTTGTTGCTTTAGTAAGTCTGGATTCTCACATTAGCTTCCATTTCGAAATTAAAAATATTTATCACATTCTAAGAAGTCCCAAAATGTTTGTTATTTAGAAAATTTGGCGCGCTGACCAAATATCGAACATGCTCTTACGAGAAATAGACGCGCTACCTAAAAAAATTATAGACTAAAATCAGGCAGTCTGGCAGATAAATTTAACTGGGTGACAAGAAAAATAGTTATTTTATATTAAAAAAAAAATATATTTGATGAGACCCCTGAGTATATCTTCGAACTTAGTTTACATTGAAATTCGTTAATTGTACTTATTGTTCCAAATACGCATCACATATTTTAAATAAAATTTAACAGGCGTAGGATTTTTAATATACGAAATTAAATAACGTACGTTATACACATAACCTCAGAATAATTATCCATAATTGCATAAATTTATAACTTAACGTATACACGGTTTAAAAAATAAACAAAACGAGTGCGTTCCAAGCACGACCGTACGGCAACTGAGTGAATTTTATAGAGCGCGTACTTTACTCTTCCTTTAGTCTCTCAGTACATCTGCTTAACAAGGCCTAAGTGTTTTATGACACTACTTGCTAATCCTATAGGAATTTTAGTAATGGAAATTTCATAAAAAAACCCTAATTTTTAGAAGTTAATATTTGGTAAATGTTCGGCTAGAAAGGACAAACGACCACTGTGCGGCGCACAGTGGGCAAAATCGTTATTATTGATGGACAAAAGTAATAACTTAATAAAATTATGAACGGTGGAGGCTTCTACTTCGTTATAAATGTTAATTCAATAAAATAAAACACTTTAACTTTGTTTGTATAACACAATATTTATATTTTTGTGACTGCAGTTTCGGCAATTCAACTTGCCATTATCAAACTAATGATAATGGCAAGTTGAGTTGCCGAAATTGCAGTCACACCAATATAAATATTGTGTTGTACAAACAAAGTTAAAGTGTTTTATTTTATTGAATAACTTAATAGTTGGTGATAATAAAGACCTAAGCACTTTTATATTTGGTCTTATTAAACACTTCAATTCAAAGCGGTAGCCCAAATTTATTTATTATTAATTTAAGGTGCCTAAAAATGATGAGTTCCCCTATGCCTCACATTCCATCATCATTAAAATAACGAGCATCTTTTTCCACCCTTAAGCATATTGACAACAGGTTCATAATCAAAACACCATCCCCTCAACCCCTCATTTTACACCCCCCTCCCCCTTGTACTGTTCTCGGTATTGGTGGACGTTGCGTATGTGCTCTGTACTAATGATAATGGATCAATCTGCTGTGGTGGGACGCGTTATTAATAACGGATGACTAAGAGAGTCGACGGCCGCCGCCTCACTGCCTCAGCGCCAGACAGAGAGGTCCGATTAATTAATAGTTTAATGGCTCAGCATACAAGTTATAGAGATCTAATAATTCACGACCACGCTGTAAATTGTCATTTATCATAATGTAAACTTTGACTGCAAATTCAATTACTGTCAATCTGTCTATCCCGTTCGTTAGTACTTGATAATGATGTATTCGACAGGCGCATCAAATGCGGTGTGTGTACAACGAGAACGTCTACGCATCAATATTGTAAACACAAATTGCAACAATTAATCAATAGCAACAATATATAACGAACGATAACGAAATTGATACAAAGAACAGAAATGTATGAGAGTAACTATGAGAAATATTCTCCTTTTGTTTCTTCAAATAATTGTAGATTCTTGAAGAACTATTCTAAAATAAAACAGAAAATGTTAAAAGTGCGATTCTTTTCGCAATCTACAGCAAATTATTCTTACAAAGACTATATCAACGCCCATTGAAACAACTACTTCCCGAGCTAATACTAATATGAATTGTTTATTTGCAACTAAATCTTAATTAACCCATTAAGGTGCATACACGCAAAATTATTAATTTTTTGTTAATTAAATTACTAAATAAGTTTATTTAATATAATATATTATTTGTGTAAAGAAAAATGAAAATATTTCGTTATTTAAATATTTTGATTATTCCTCTTAAAAAAAAAAATCAGTGCATTTCTAACTTCATAATAATTCAGTATTTTATACGCGTGGCGCATGAAGTAAAATTTCGAGTTTAGAAAAGCCCCGTGAAAATTTGTCTCGGGTCGCTGCGCGACCCTCGACAAATTTTCTACGCGGGGCTTTTCTAAACTCGAAATTTTACTTCATGCTTAGTCTGGGAGTGGAAACACTTGTTCTAAACTGTATATTGCACGTTTTCATATAAAATAGACGAATGCCTGAAAATGTACAACGTATACATTATGTACATTTAAAAGAAAAAAATAACAGAATGTCATACAATAAGTCATTCATAGAAATCTTAAAAAATAAGTGCAGAATTTTACCTAAAATCACTTTTTTTAGGTAATTTATAATTACTCGGCCGTTAATGGGTTAATACAGAATTAATCCCTTGAAATTATTTTTACCTCAACATTTCTCTAATTACCACTTTAACCCTCCTTTAAATTTGTCGATTTTCTCGCTTGTGTTGATTTCTATTTATTGTTTGTTTTCGTTCGCAACCGCTAAATTTAGAAGTCGATTATCATTTTAACTGCCGCCTCACTTAGGGAGGCACTTAGGGAGTCCTTTTGTTGGGGAATTCGCGAGAGGATTGTGGCAGGGTGGAAAAACATGCGAGGAGTTTTACGAGTCTCCACAATCCGGCCCATCAGGAGCGATCGTCGTACGTATGTTAATAGACCCGTGATATTTCAAAGTCAGATTGTTAAAGTTGGAAGAAAAAGTTCCGGCCAACTTTAACGTTGAAAATACATCGAAACGAATGCAATTCTCGTTGAAATATATTTATAGAAGTTCCACGATATATAGAGTATCGGAAATTATATTAGTTAAAAATTGAAAATTGAATTTGGATGGGTAAGGAGTTGGCTGTGCAAATATCTAAATTTTAAATGTTTGTTATTTAAGTCATCCAGATGTAAAACCAGCCATACACCTCTTTTTGATTTTAAGGTTTTGGTATCCCTGGATTCGACTAGTCTCAAGCTACATTTTTAAAAGTAAATTGACCTTCAACACCCATCTTAAACATTTGAAAATTAAACTGTTAACTGTTGAGGCTTCTACTTCGTTATACATCATTATTAACATAAATAAGACACTTAAACTTTGTTTGTATAACTGACCTCAGTTATACAAACGAAGTTTAAGTGTCTTATTTATATTTGAAAATTAAGTTTGAAACATCGTGTCAAATGCAAAATATCTAAATTCTAAATGCTTGTTATTTAAGTCACCCAGATGCAAAACCAACCATACACCTCTTTTTGATTTTGAGGTTTTGGTATCCCTGGATTCGACTAGTCTCAAGGTACATGTTTAAAAGTAAATTGACATTCAACACTCATCTTAAACATTTGAAAATTAAGTTTGAAACATCGTGTCGAATGCAAAACCTGCTGCATTTCTCGGTTGCAAAAGCTGACATATTTTTTCTTTTGTAACTGTTTACTTAGACTTATATAATCTCTCTTGTCCCCATTCGATACAACGCTTAATTAACACTATTTTAATTTATGTAAGAGACGCTGCAAAATTTGTATTCGTCATTTTGCCATAAGTTTGTCAAAACACATATGGCTTGTTTTGAATCTGGGCGACTTAGTTAAACAATAAACAGTCATAGTTTCCAAATCTTTCAATTAGATCTAATAAATAAATTAGACAACTTCCCACTAAATCAATGTTTTATACGCGTGGCACATGAGGTAGAATTTCGAGTTTAGAAAAGCCTGAAAATTTAGGCTGGGATTGAAAACACTCGTTAGAAGCTTCAAATTGAATGCATTTATAAAAACAACGAATACTATTAATTATTTCGATAGCTAACGCCATCTAATGCTTCATAGTGGCATCGTCAGTGACACGAATGCATAAAGTGCAAAAATACAGGTCACTGTTTCGTCCACGAGCGAGCAGTACTCAGAATACTGAACACAAATTCAATTTTGATATTTGTTTTCTGGTTTCACAAACAGAGTTCTGCTCGCTCGTGGACGAAACAGTGACCTGTATATGCACTTTATGCATTCGTGTCACTGACGATGCCACTATGAAACAAACAAACAAACAAAACAAAATCTTTTAATTAGATCTAATAAATAGATTAGATAACTTCCCACTAAATCAATGTTTTGTACGCGTGGCGCATGAAGTAAAATTTCGAGTTTAGTAAAACCTGAAAATGTTAAGGCTTTTATAAACTCGAAATGTTTCTTCATGCTTAATCTGGGATTGAAAACACTTGTTAGAAGCTTAAAATTGTATGCTTTTATAAACACAACGACTGTCTAAATTTTAGGTACATCAAAAAACTGTGATTTAAGTGCACTATTAACCCATTATGTGCCATTGATGCATATACCCAACATTATTAATTTTATGTTAGTTAAATTACTAAATAACTTTATTTGATATATTATATTATTTGACTTGACAATGTATGAAGAAAAACGTAAATATTTTGTCATTTAAATATTTTGATTATTACTCATTTAAATAAAATGTTTGCAGTGTATTTCTAACTTCACAATATTTAAGTGTTTTATACGCATGGCGCATGAAGTAAAATTTCGAGTTTAGAAAAGCCCCGTGAAAATTTGTCTCTGGTCGCTGCGCGACCCTCGACAAATTTTCTACGCGGGGCTTTTCTAAACTCGAAATTTTACTTCATGCTTAGTCTGGGAGTGGAAATACACGTTATAAACTTTTTGCACGTTTTTATACAAAATCGACGAATGCCCTACATTAACAGCGTATACATTATTTATATTTCAAAGAAAAACTCATAGAATATAATACAATAAGTCATTCGTAGAACTCATACAAGGAAGTGTAGAATTTTACCTAAAATCCACTTTTAGAATTAACTCTATAATTGCTCGGCCGTTAATGGGTTAACGCAAGTATGTGCAGAATTTGTCCGAATATTCACAAGAAATTATGATTTTATGCTTGCGTCTTAAACAGTATGACTACCATATAACATCTTGCTGATACAAGAATCGACATAGTCTCCAAAAAAATTTAACCACACATTCCACATTAATAACTCATAGAACACCTCTCCCAAATCCTACTATACATTATTTTCCTTGTAAACAATGTTTTTTTATTATTTTTAGAAAATTGTAATTCAAATTCGTAATTTATGTATTACACTGAAGTGAAGATTAGTAAGTGGAAGTGTTAATACAGCCGTTAAGTGCACTTCTCGGTGTGAAGCAGGAAGCGTCGGGCGGATGTGTAAGGCGACGCCGACGACGAGCGTCGCGACGCGCAAAAGCGTAGCAGAGTGATTGGGCTGAGTGGCCCATTGTAATCACCGAACAAGACAATCCCATTATAATGATGGATCAAAGCGGCGTAAGCCCGTCCAACACACACTACGTAGTATATAGTGCAGGTGGGGTCTCCGCAATACCATTAAAGTACGGAGTCTAGGATGGGGGGAAGACACTTGATTTTTTTCCAGTCTCTTAATGCCGCTTTTTACTCTCCGTCCGAAATGAAAATAAATCCGCCCGCTAATAGACCGCTACAAGAATCCGCTATTATTTCCAAGGAGGAATGATATATATGGTAAACAGGATCTGAAAATGCACTCCCGACTTGTCAGGCCGCGGCGGCGGGCTGAGAAGGAGGATGAGGATACGCGAAACAATTTCTGCACCGTCTCTAAAGGTCTTTCCTCTCTTTCTTCGAACAAGGAACTTTACTTCGATATCCTGCCGATTAAAATTTATTTATATACCCACGACAACAAGGGTGGTTTACCTTCTCCTCTCTATACTAGTATATATTTCTATTAGATATTTTCATTTCTTGTAAGCATCTTTAGATATATTTATAGAAAGAACAAATGGTACATCTTTACTTTAATCATTTAAAGTAAAGATGTGAAAGGTTTATTAATTTCTTTCTACTTTAATCATGCAGTAAATATTTCTATTTTTCTCAATGAATACTCTGTAATTTTTTGGCTATTCTTTGTTTTTATACACAGGACGTTTTTCTATTATTTAAAAATGTTCTTTTTGAAGCTATAAACAAGTGTTTTCCACTCCCAGATTAAGCATGAATTAAAATTATTTTTACATGAAATCGGTATTTAATGCTCGTAGCGCATGAACTAAAATTTTGAGTTTAGAAAAGCCTGAAAATTTGGTTTATCCGCTCCGCTTTGCGGAGCGACCGAACCAAATTTTCAGGCTTTTGTAAACTCAAAATTTTAGTTCATGCGCCACGAGCATTAAATACCGATTTCATAAAGTTCACGGTGTGCTACTATGTCAAAGGCGTGTGTTTTGAACTTCACTTAAAAGCAATATTATACGCATGGCACATGAAGTAAAATTTCGAATTTAGAAAGGCCTAGAAGTTTGGTTCGTCGATCAAACCAAATTTTTAGGCTTTTTTAAACTCAAAATTTTGCTTCATGTTTAATCTGGGAGTGGAAAACACTCATTTAAAGCTTCAAATTTTACAACGCATGCACCGGAGTATTTACACTCAAAAGAGAAATTCCCCGTATGTACAAATAATTTAAATAGGCACCTAAATTAAAATTAAAAACCCATTTTAATGTATTATTATTATTTTTTTTTTGGGGTTTTACGTCATCTATTTCCGCTGCTAAGGCCAATCATGACGCCGGAGATTAGGTCTACAGCTATCCGGGAATTTACAAATAAAATAGAAATGTATCGTATATCTTATATGCCTTTTCGAAAATCATATAATTTTAAAAACTTTCAATTTCAACTGTATCAAAAATTATATACAACCTTAATTGGTAACACTGGTCGGCATGAAAATCGGCCCTGACACCATTCCTGCTGATTCTTATGTAAAATGACGTCCTGAATCCGAATATGACCCCCGTTTTCCCCCATCACCCACCGTTTTCGGGGGAGGCCCCCCACCTATTTTTATCACTTTTCGATAATTTGGAGGGATGAAAAGGATTATTTTAGCCTTTACGTTTCTTCTGAGGGGCTAGAGAGGTGAAAAGTTCCAAAACATGAACATTTGTAGCAAGGAGGTAGATTTGGGGGGGGGAGGGGGGAATTGCCCCCTTAAATTGTAAAAATATCCTTAAAAATGATCGATTTTTCCGTTTTTGTCGCAGTTTTTTCACTTATTTTCTACATATTCCAGCTTCCATCCCCCCTCATCCTCCCCCAAACAATAAAAATATATAGCAACAATATATAGCAACAATAATAAAAATATATAGCAACAATAATAAAAATATATAGCAACAGTTCGGAAGATTGCCCAGGAACATTTATTATTTTACTTTTTATTTATTATTCTGTACAGCTAAAATAATCCTTTTCACCCCTCTAATGGATGGGGGAAACGGGGGGAGTATTGAGAGCGCCAGCGTGGTACAGTGAATCTTCCGAACTGTTGCTATATATTTTTATTATTGTTGCTATATATTTTTATTATTGTTGCTATATATTGTTGCAATATATTTTTATTATTTGGGGGTGTTTGTGGGAGGATGAGGGGGAATGGAAGCTGGAATATGTAGAAAATAAGTGAAAAAACTGCGAGAAAAACGGAAAAATTGATCATTTTTAATGATTTTTTTACAATTTAAGGGGGAAAATCCCCCCTCCCCCCCCCCCCAAATCTACCTCCTTGCTACAAATGTTCATGTTTTGGAACTTTTCACCTCTCTAGCCCCTCAGAAGAAACGTAAAGGCTAAAATACCTCCTTGCTACAAATGTTCATGTTTTGGAACTTTTCACCTCTCTAGCCACTCAGAAAAAAAGTAAAGGCTAAAATAATCCTTTCCATCTCTCCAAATTATCAAAAAGTGATAAAAATAGGTGGGGGACCTCCCCCGAAAAAAGTGGGTGATGGGGGAAAACGGAGGTCATATTCGGATTCAGGAGGTCATTTTACATAAGATCTTTTAGGTCGAGGTAACTTCGAATACATAAGAATCAGCAGGAATGGTGTCAGGGCTCGAAAAAAAATTTTTTTTTGCAGACCAGTGTAATTGTTCTCAATATTCCAGAACTGGACAGCACTACACTTGATTCTGATTTATTTCACATCCAAAACAAATTCTCGTTGATAAAAGCCGATATAAAAATTATAACGACAGTTCGACTTAGCAAAATTAATACAAACACTAATGCAAGACCCATTAAAGTCATACTACATAACAGTGAAGATTGCAAACTGATATTAAGAAATAAAAGAATAGTAGGCATTGCCGAGGCGTAGTATGAAAAATGTATTGTTTTTTTTACTTGTTAAAAATTACTAATTTGTTTTTTTGTATGCACTATTTACACGTAGCTTACATCTTTTAGGAATGTAATGACCTTGAGTTTAAAGACTTGTAAACTTTTTATCATAATTTTAGACACAATTAAAAAACGCGTATATAAACTGACTCGTGTGACGTTAATAACCACACACTTTAAGTTTAATTTAACACAAGATTAATAAGTATACAAAATGTATTGTTTATTTTACCCGTTAAAAATTACTAATTTGATTTTTTTATATGCACTATTTACACGTAGCTTACATCTTTTGAGAATTTATTGACCTTGAATTCAAATACTTGTTAACTTTTTATCATAATTTTAGACAGAAGTGACGGTTTGATAATGATACGTGTAGTATCGAAACTATAGTCACAAAATAAACCAATTGTTATACAAACAAAGTGATAAACAGTGTTTTATTTATGTTCAACAATGTATAACGAAGTAGAAGCCTCTATAGTCAGTGAAGGGAGAAGTAAAAAAATCTGTAATAATCACGATTTTTTCTATATTCTCTTTTACACAACTTTTAGTGTATATTTGTAATTTCTCACCTAATCATATATTTCTGAAATACCAGTAAAAAAGTCGGCAAAATGCCAGTACATTTTAGAGAACGTTTTAGACGATATCGGCATTATGGTTTACCAATATTTCATCCCTAATTCTTAGTTAAATTCGGATTCTTCCGACAATTAGTAGTTACAATACTGTTTTCATCTTTTATTTTAATGATATTAGTGAAACTAATCTTACATTTAAAGCTCGATATTTATTTATATTATACAGGGATTTTTTTCATTCAAGTATTTACATTTATCCCAATGCGTGTGTATTTTGCAGCATTCGTTGTTTTTTTTTATAATGAGTTTAATTTAAAGCTAGTAACAAGTGTTTCCACTGCTTGATTAAGCATAAATAAACATTCTAGTTTAGAAAAGCATAAAAAATTGGTTTGGTCGCTCCGCGATCGACGTTAGCCAGCATTTGGACTATAATGACAGTTGACATAAGTCGGCGCAAGCCGACATTTAACCCACCGTGCCAACTTGACACAAGTTTGAATTGAACTATAATGAGATCGCCATGTTATTGTTTTTCGTTGTGACAGTTACGATACACATTTTAACAGTTGTGACATATTTTAAAGTAACGAGTGTCTTCCACTCCCAGACTAAGCATGAAGTAAAATTTCGAGTTTAGAAAAGCCCCGCGTAGAAAATTTGTCGAGGGTCGCGCAGCCACCCGAGACAAATTTTCACGGGGCTTTTCTAAACTCGAAATTTTACTTCATGCGCCACGCGTATTAAACACTGAATTATTATAAAATATCGTCGTTGTTTTGATGAAACCTCCTATATAACATTTTTTACAAAATGGGGTTTTATTATCAGGGAACTCTACGTTATCAGCTCGATGAGTTTATGCAACCTCCTATGTAGTAAAGTTAACTCCTAATTCGTATAAAAGGCTTCATTAAAAAAAATGTTTGAAAAGAACTACGTAACTAATATTTTTAAACAGTTTTTGTGTTTCTTGAAAATGTTACACATTTTAACAGTTGTGACATATTTTAAAGTAACGAGTGTCTTCCACTCCCAGACTAAGCATGAAGTAAAATTTCGAGTTTAGAAAAGCCCCGCGTAGAAAATTTGTCGAGGGTCGCGCAGCGACCCGAGACAAATTTTCACGGGGCTTTTCTAAACTCGAAATTTTACTTCATGCGCCACGCGTATTAAACACTGAATTATTGTAAAATATCGTCGTTGTTTTGATGAAACCTCCTATATAACTTTTTTTTACAAAATGGGGTTTTATTATCAGGGAACTCTACGTTATCAGCTCGATGAGTTTATGCAACCTCCTATGTAGTAAAGTTAACTCCTAATTCGTATAAAAGGCTTCATTAAAAAAAATGTTTGAAAAGAACTACGTAACTAATTTTTTTAAACAGTTTTTGTGTTTCTTGAAAATGTTTGTTCAACTCACATAGGAAGTTTTATCAAAAAAACGACAATATGTTATATATTTTTGTTAAGTATATTTTTAATCCTGCTTTAGCAGAATATTTTTACACTAAATATAATAGTGTAATAATCACTTCACGTAAACTCAAAAACATACAGAATATTCTTAATGCTAATCTAGCAGTTTATTTTTAAGTTCACAATATTTCAGTGTTTAAAACGCGTGGAGCATGAAGTCAAATTTCGAGTTTAGAAAAGCCTGAAAATTTTCAAAAACGAGTTTAGATAAGCCTAAAGCAGGAAGTAAAATTTCGAGTTTAGAAAAGCCTGAAAATTTCAAAAGCTAGTTTAGATAAGCCTGAAAAATTTCAAAAGCTAGTTGAGAAAAGTGTAACGCAGGAAGTAACATTTCGAGTTTAGAAAAGCCTGAAAATTTCAAAAGCTAGTTTAGATAAGCATGAAAAACTTCAAAAGCTAGTTTAGAGAAGCCTGAAAAATCAAAATTTTACTTTAAGCGCTACGCGTTTTAAACACTGAAATATTGTGAACCTAAATGTACTGCTAAATTAGCATTAAAAATATTCTGTATGGTTTTGAGTTTACTTGAAGTGATTATTACACTTATATATTTATTTATATTTATTTATGTTATATTTATAAAAATATGTGAATTTGCAGGCTTTTCTAAACTCGAAATTTTACTTCATGCTTAATCTAGGAATGAAAACACTAGTTAGTAGCTTTAAATTAAACCCATTTAAAAACACTGGCATTATAAGTCAAATTGCTATTATTATAAAAACAACGAATGTTCATAAATACACAGGATCTTTATTTTCGTTAAAACTTACCTAAATCAATTGATTAAGTGTTGAATGTAATAGTATATTTAACAATTTATAGAAGCTTATAATTTATGTCAGTAAGTGCACATCCTCTTCAAGATAAAGTTACAAGGCATCGTTTACACGTTACACGACCCCGATTATAAAGCACCGAGTCGAGGTCATTGAAAATTCGCACTCCAAGTATGCCAAGCCAAAGCGAACTTTTAATCAACGAAGTAGAATATAAAATTTTACAAATTTATTATTCAAAAATAAAACGAGATCTTGATAAATTATGTCTTCACTTACCAGATCCATTATCTGTACTGTGCATGGTTCTCTCAAACGCCGAAGGAGAGCCGATCAAGGCGCCGCATGGTCTAGTCCTCCCCTGCAACTGACAACAAAAGACCCGAAATCATTAACAGACCCACACATACAGACAACCAAAACTTAAACTACTCTCTATTTCATTCGGCTTAAACTGTGTGTTGAGTGAAATGAAATGACCGCGGTTTGAGTTGAATACGGGCCATGCGGGCTCATTACCGCTATCAGGCTAATTCCCGTTTCAAACAAGCGCACGCTTCAAATAAATAATAGAGCACTTAAAACAGGGTCCGTACAGCAAGCAGAAATTGAAGTGAATTTGTTAATATTTAAAGCAAATGATTACGTTCGAAATAATCAGGGAATTTCAATAAAATCTGCGTAGGTGAATTACTAGATTAAAACAATAATTTATTTAATATTATTTTATTTAATAAAATTTTAGACTAATTTTATAGAATTATAAAAACAGAAAATTGTTCTAGAACGTTCATATGAAATCAATTCAATTGTGTTATTATGGTGAATGCGCCGGGCACTGAATACTTTATTTTGCTTTAGAATAACGAGTTCGTGCCTAAACAAGTTAGAAGTAGCATGCTGATTATTTATAAGATTTTTATTATATAAGTGGTCTAACTGCAAAACTCACTTTCTCCACTCTTTGTGATAATTGAGTTGGTGGTTTTTTTTATATCCGCTTTGTTAAAGTACACGTGTTTTTTTGCAATTTGCCAAAAGTTTCAAAAGTAGACAATATGAGTTTTGCAGTTAGACCACTTATATTATAAAATAGTTAACTATTTAACATTTTCAACTTATTTATTAAATCACTACAATTGCTACTCAGTAGCTTCTTCAGGTGAAGAAATATAATTCTGAAATCTACTAACTTATTTATATTATATACGGATTTTAGAAGTGTGCAAGTGATGGGGGAGTTGGAGAAGTCCATTTTCGCGTTTAGTAAATTTTACTTTTTAAAAATGTTGAATTATTTCTAAATTATTAATAAATTTTGTTTCCGTCCATTATTGATAATGTAGAGGATTTTATTGTCTGAAAAAGTGAAAAATACAAAAAATCATATATTTTTAATTAATAAATTACCAAAATTAAAATAATTAATAAATTATTTAACGATTGGAAAATAAAATGTTCTTAGCGAATGAATTTATCTACTTGAAAATTGACAAAAAGCTGTCAACATTGATCAACATTTAAAATAGAATTAGTATATATAATCAGCTCAAAAGATTAAACACAATTTGTCAATGAACCGAACAAAATAAAGGCTAGTATTTCCAAAACTTTACAATATTTCAGTGTTTTATACGCGTAGTATTTTACTTCATGCGCCCATGAAGTAAAATACTGAATACTGAATGAAATTAGAATTAAATTTTATATGAAATTGTAAAGTTAAAAAGACGGTATTGATGTAATGCTAATCTTGCTACTCTTGAAAATTTTAAAACATTTGTTTCAAGTTATATTCAGAGTTAGTAAAAAAAAGTTTTTTTAATTTTTATTAAAACAAACCGTTTTTGCTTTTTACAAAACGTGTTGTTTTTTTATTAAAACAACGTTTCAAACATTGACAATTAAAAACATGCTCAAAACGTGCTTAAAACATGTTTAAAACACATTTAAAAGTGTTTAAAACATAACACGTTTAAAATCACATTTATGCTGTGTTTAAAAAAAATGTGAAAAATTACTGAACGTCAGATTTTCATGAAATTTTCAGGAATCGCTAGAGGAAAGAATGCGTTTTACTAGCACGTAGAAATAAATCAAGTTTATTACTTGAGAAATAAACTACAGGTGGTTAAATTTGATTAATAAGTGAATGAACATTCATATAAAAGTAAACGTTTTTTGAAAAACGAGTTTTGAAAAAATTGTGAAAAATTAACGATACCCGAATTTTCATAAAATTTTCAGGAATCGCTAGAGGAAAGAATGCGTTTTACTAACACGTAGAAATAAATCAAGTTTATTACTTGAGAAATAAACTACAGGTGATTAAATTTGATTAATAAAAATAAACGTTTTTGTTGAGTTTGAAAAAATTGTGAAAAATTAACGATACGTCGAATTTTCATGAACTTTTCAAGAATCGTGAGAGCAAAGAATGTGCTTTACTGTCAGGTTCGAATAAATAAAATTCAATACTTGAAAAATAAGTTACAAGGGCTTAAAGTTACGACCATTTGATTGAACAAATGAATTTTAAATCGAAAACATTAACTTAAAATCTAAGCTTTTAAAAATTCAATTTGTTTTTCGAGACAGCAAAAAAACTCAGTCTAAACAAACAAATATTATTAAATGTTTAAATAAATAATAAGATTTACAAAACTATAAATAAATGTATTTATTTGTAGCTTTTTTGACTTATTAAAATTAATTTATTGTTTCTTTGAAATAATAAAAACGCAGCTCAAAATTAAAGTATTGATTTAAGCGTAGAAACAATTTAACGTTACCGTCACATCTAAGTTTGATTCGTTTGTTTCGCGAAATTGACAAATTGTTCAAAAACGCTGTGCCTTATTATTTGAGCCATCCATTTTTATGTTGATTTTATTAAATTTAATTTACTCCGCGAAAAAACAGTGATTTTGATTAAATTTTAAGCCTTGATTTAATCGTGAAAACAATTGAGCTTTACTTCAATTTAAAGCAACATTCTTCAGCTGTTGTCTGCCTTTTATTTCATGAAAATATCAAATCCGTAGACAAAGTTACGCTTAATTATTTGAGCGACTATTTTATTATTTCACAATTATTAAAACAAGAAGGAAAATTTCACTGACTTTAAGCATGAAAACAATTGAGCGTTACGTCACTTTAAAGCCACGTTCTTCGGGAAAATATAAATTTTGTAGAAAAAGTTGCGCTTAATTATTTGAGCAAGCATTGTTTAATGTACTAATTACTAAACCAAAGACTTTGACCTAAAATTTAAGTTTTGGTTTAAGCGTAAAAAAAATTGAGCTTTACCACAATTCGGCTATCGTCTGTCTTTCGTTGAATGAAAATATTAAATCCATGGACAAAGTTTCGCTAAATTATTTGAGAAAACCGTTTTTTATTTACTAATTATTAAAACACGGACTCTGACTTAAAATGTAAGCCCTTATTTAAGTTTGAAATCAATCGATGATTACGTCACTTCATAGTCACATTCTTCGGCTGTCGTTACAATTTATTCAAAGAAAAGATTGCCCTAAAATTGTTAATTTTATTGCATAATTTTAACTTTGGTTGAATATTTGGCTCAAATAATACGTCAAGATAACTATATTTTTTTATAAGATGTTAGACCTACATCTTATAAAAAAATATCAATTCTGAGTAAATTGTGTGAATTTCACGTTGATGGTATTTACAATTTTTTTTAAAGAAAGCATTGTCCTAAAATTGTCTTTGGCTTAATATTTTGTTAAATCCAATGGAGATATTTAAATTTCCATTACAGCCAATCAAAGTTTATTTATTTTTGTGTAGATTCTATGAATTTTAAGTTGATTTCATAATCCGTTGAATTTTTACAATTCTCTCAAAATAAACATTGTCGAATTGAGTCATTCGGTTTTTTTGTAAAAGTTCAAACTAAAGCTTTATACGAGTGTTTTCCACTCCCAGGTTAAGAATAAAGTAAAATTTCGAGTTTAGAATAGCCTGAAAATTTGGTTTGCTCTAAACTCGAAATTTTACTTCATGCGGCACGCGTGTAATACACTGAAATAATCTGAAGTTTAAAATACACTTTTTCAGCAGCATACTGATTTAAAAGTATATTTTAAACATCACAATACGTCAGTGTTTTATACGCGTGACGCATAAAATAGAATTTAGAGTTTAAAAAAGCCTGAAAATTTGGTTTGGTCGCTTCGCTTCGCTTCGCTACGCAAGCAAACCAAATTTTCAGGCTTTACTAAACTCGAAATTTTACTTCACGCTTAATCAGGTAGTGGAAAACACTCGTTAGAAGCATCAAATTAAACCAAAAAGAAAAATTGCATAATTTTAACTTTGGTTTAATATTTCGGAAAAATGCGCTGTCATAATTTAATTTTCTGTAAAGCATATGCAACTGCGATTTATTCGAAGCAAATTTTATGTTGATTGTATAAAACTCGATTTTTTAACGCACACGAATTTGTGTTCGTTCTAAATTTGAACAACAATTTTTTTTTTTTTTTTTCTTGAATTAATTTCTTATCTGGCACTTGGTGAAACATATTACACTATGTAAAGTTAATTAAAGGAAAGGCACTTGGTATTGTTTCACAATTAAAATTTAATTGTGAAACAATACCAAGTGCCTTTCCTTTAATTAACTTTACATAACAATTTTTTTTTGTAGGTGTTAAAGTTTACAATTTTGATGTTTTTGATTTTTTTACGTCTATTATAATTTTTTGTACCTTGTTTTTTTGGTGACAGTAATGATATGTTTTAACAGTTGTGTCGTTTTTGAATGTTTTTCGACAATTATATTAAAATACTCGTATTTAATTTGCCTAAATATTTCCATAAAATTCTACTTTTTCGATTTTCAATTAAAAATAACTTGAAAACTGCTAAAAGCATACTTTTTGTTTTTCGCATATTCTGAAATAAACAATGTCTTTTCAACATTTACACGAAATTTCATTACAATTTCTTAACGAATATCAGAATTCCAGTTCAAAATAACTCAAAAATTTAGAAACGTTAACAAAAAAATCTAAACTATATTTTATACTACTTTAAATAAATATAGTTGAGATAATTTAAGACAATAAAAAAAAACGTTTGAAACAAATTTAACGTTTGAAGCATGTTTTAAACGAATTTAACATTTTAAACATATTTAAAACAAAACCGTTTAAAACATAACGGCTGTTTTTAAACATGTTTAAAATACTGTTTTAAAACAAACTACGCTGGTTTTATTGTTGTGGAAATAGGTGTAAAATAGCACTGTGTATTATCTTACCTGACTTAATAGCTTGTTTATTAGTTCAATTACACCCTGTATAATAATCATAAAGTGTCCTTCCTTGACTACGCCTATGTTTAATAGGGCGCTTCAAGAGCATTTATTATTCGCTCAACTAATCAATTATTACTTAGTTTATTGATCAAAATTAAAAATAAAAACTTGTTTTCATTGTTGTTATTTTTTCCGTCAGCGTATAATTGAATGTGTTTTACATGGTAAATAGGTGTTAATAATATGCTAATCGCATGCAGTGGCTATTCTATTTATTTAAATGTAAATCGTGCTCCGTTTTTTTTACATAATTCATTTCGACGTGTAAATCAAATCTGGATCCATTGTTGTTTCTTTTTCAACGCTCGTTGAGCAATTAAAAGGCGAACGGATTGAATTTTCATAATTAATTAGCGATCGCTCTTATGTAAATAGATTTATTGTTGATAGTTTCTGCTCTTCGGGCTTAATTAATGGAAAAATATTCGTAATTGAAATATTCAAATTGACTGGGAACACGATTCTGTTTAATAACTTAATTTCAATAATCAATTATAAACAAGAAAAAAAAACTCAAATTAAACTTTAAACCTTTTACTGCACGGAGTAACATATATGATACACTTCATAAAAAACGTCATAGCAACTACAATTTTATATTTCCGTTTGCAGGATGTGTTTCATATTAACTACGCAAGTATCAAAGACGCATGTCCGTATTTTTTAACGTACAAAATTGTTTGGCCTCTGTGTTATGGCCGTTTATTCAAGCGTATTCGAGTCTAGCGTTTAGATTGGGTTGCGTTCTCCGATGTACTGCTTTAAAAAAAACACTTATATTCCATATAAATTACATGTTTTTATACTTTACTATTTAAAAAGGTATGTACGTTGACTTTATCCATCTGCTGTGTTAATATTATCTTATAAATTAAATTTGAAAACGTTTAAAATATATATAGCATATATGCAGACTTTTGCACATTTTTATTATTTATAAATAAAAGTAACAACAACAATAATATCTTTATTTGACAGTGATAGTAAATACAATAATACATTATTAGTACATAAGCGAGAAATTAATTTTTAAATTTTACAAATGTCAAAAAGGCTATCGACCGTTAGTCTTTCGGCCTATTGATTTATTTTTGTATGTGTTAGTTATATAGTAGTATTGTGAAAAAATTACACATTCAAAAATTGTTTTTTGGGAAAATTTGTGTTTTTACTGCATTCCCTGACAGTTTAAACATAACAAAGCATTCGTTTTTTTTAAATTACAAAAATCGTGTAGTAAAGGGTTAAGCAATCTTTGTGAGGTTGAGCATAATTGTGCTGCAGTGTCGTTTAGTAAAAATAAAAATTGATTCAGCTGTTTTTGCTCAACTAAACTAAGTTGAGCTAGTACAACAAAGTTTATTTAAATTAACCTGTTCAGTGACATTTACCACCACTAAAATTTAGTAAACATATCGAGGGCTTAGTGAACAAATTTGTTAAGTGCAGTTTTTTTTTGCTAAAATGAGTTAAGTGTGCCATCTCATACATTAAATTCAGAGATGGAGCACTCAACTCATTTTAGCCAAAAACTGCACTTAACACATGTGTGCGCTAAGCCATCGATATAATATATCCAGGGTCGTAAAAAAAACGTTTTTTTAATTTTAATTAAAACAATCAGTTTTCTTACAAAAAGGTAATTTTTTTCATTGAAACAGCGTTTAAAACATTAACAATTAAAAAATTGTTTAAAACGTATTTAAAACATCTCTAAAACACGTTTAAGACGTGTTTAAAACAGAACATGCAGGGCATTTTTCAATACATATCCCGGTACATACATATCCCGGGAATTACAACGTTTTTAAAATTTGCGGGAATTCGTTGTTTCAACGTGATTAATTGGAGACTTTTAACGAGTGTTTTCCACTCCCAGACTAAGCATGAAGTAAAATTTCGAGTTTAGAAAAGCCTAAGAATTTGGATTGGCCGCGTAGCGAAGCGGAGCGGCCAATCCAAATTAGGCTTTTCTAAACTCGAAATTTTACTTCATGCGCCACGCATAAAAACACTGATTTACAGTGAAGTTAAAAAACACACAGACATACAACAACGATTGCAGGCAACCTAATATACGTTAGAGTTATTGACTTGCCTATAATCACTGTTATTTGTTCAGCGCAGAATTTGACTGACGTTTTATTTACATCTACATATTAGATTGCTAAAGCCGTATATTTTAAACTTTACGATATTTCAGTGTTTTATACGTGTGGCGCATGAAGTAAAATTTCGAGTTTAGAAAAGCCTAATGTGGATTGGCCGCTCCGCTTCGCTACGCGGCCAATCCACATTTTTAGGCTTTTCTAAACTCGAAATTTTACTTCATGCTTAGTCTGGGAGTGGAAAACCCTCGATTAAAGATCCAAATTGAAATCTTTTAAAAAACAACGAATACGTAAAATTTACAGTGTTTGCTTCGCTCTGTGCCCAAAACCAAACTTTCAGGCTTTTCTAAACTCTAAATTTTACTTCATGCTTAACCAAAGACTGGGAACCCTCGTTTAATACATAATTAAAAGTAACACTTTTACTTTTAAATAATATCAAACAAAACGTGTTTTTTCAGTAATAAATCAGTTCCAATTATGAAAATTAGTTTACTATTTAAATACATTTGCAGACATTTGTTGTTTTTATCAAATAATGTGGAACTTCTAACCACTCCTAAATTAAGCAGGAAATAAATTTTCACGCTTTTCTAAACTAAAAATTTTAGTTCATGCGCCACTGGTATTAAGTTTAATCTCACATTAATAAATATTACAAATTGTTATTTTTTTTTGTTTGAATTGTATATAATAATGATTCTTTAAAACACAAACTTTAAATCAGCAGTAGTTTTTTAAATAATGAAAATCGGATCCAACGTTATAAACAAGATGTACATTTTTTACACTTTGTATGAATCACCCTGTTTTATTAAACATACAGTTGTGATAAAATTGTATGTTTACAAATGTAATTTATAATATCTTTACAATTTAGGTAAAATTTAAAAACTAAACATAGAAGTCATAATAAAGTAGTATAAAATATAGTTTATATAATTTAAGATTATAAAAAATATCGTTTTAACCATGTTTTAAACAAATTTAATGTTTAAAACATGTTTAAAACAAAACCGTTTAAAACACGACGCTTGTTTTTGAACTTGTTTGAAACAACATAACTACCCTGATATCAATACATAATATTCGGTAAATTTATAAATTTAACATTTTTGGGTTAAATTTTGTAAAAAACTATGTTTTACCCATAATACTAGGCTTACTCGTGCGCCGCCATTTTCAGACTTTTCTAAACTCAAAATTTTACTTGATGAAAATATTGAAAATGTTGAAGTTCAAAACAAATATCGTATGTTCAATAAAATAAAACCTCTAGAGTGCTATGAAATAAATTGTAGGTTGGCAACTCTGAAATTATACATTATAATTTTTATGTCTGACAATTTTATATGACAATTCCTAACGCGTGTAGCCAACATAAATTTAAAAAAGATAAAATCATAGCACTCTTGAGGTTCTTTTTTATTGAACATATGATACTATGTACTGTATAATAAAATGAATTAATTGATGAAAAGTTAAAATTTAAAAAGCTACCTGGAAAACAACTTGTTGTGACGTAACTTCAAAAATTGATAAAATGCATGAATATATTTTTAACGTCAAATGATTCATTATTTTACATTTCTAACGTTTTACTAAATATGACATATTTTTCTTATTTGTGTTATCTCCTCTGAAAATTTTACGTGGACGCGGAAATATGTGTTGTCAACATTTTTATGGTTTACAAAATTTGTCAAAGATATCTTGTATTATATGAATAAAGGATAATATTGATCACAATTTATTTTAATGATAACCCCGTTTATACATACCCCAGTTATACTAATTAGGATACGATACGTGCGGCATTAAAAGGGGGGAAAACCCCCCGTGCCCCCTCGGATTAAAATAGGAATAACGAAGACGAACCGCCCGTTGGTGGGTGGTTGTTAGCTGGAAAAGGGGGGACGAAATGAGGAAACGGCCCTTCTATCCTTCTATTTGTCTGTCCTAATTAGTTGAATGGTCTCGTTAGTGCGGATCCCGCGATCACTGTTCGAAATTTCGGCTACTAATCGACACTGCAGCACAATTGAACTAATTAGGCGCGGGGGCGGGGGATTCGCAGTGATTAATGAAACTGAACGCGCACGGCCAAAATCCCTCCTCCCAACCCCCCCATGACGCGCGCGGGCTAAACTGCATAATTGTCCGAAAACCGAAATAATGGCGGCCTGTCAATTAGTCGGGACTTTGTTGATGTAATTATTATTGATTCTGATTTATTCCGTTTGGCCGCAATCGGTTTTCGGTTTCGCGATCAATTATGGATCCGATTTCGACACCCCCAGACGTGTCACCCTAAGACATTACTAATTAGTAAATTACCTGCCTGATCGGTTGACATTACATTTCTCTGATTCTATAAATATACGGGCCAGGGTTTTATATTATGCTCCGCTTGTGTTTAATTAAATCTAGTTGTCCTGATTTGGGGGCTTTTCGACGTGAGCATGTATTCCGAAAATACATTTCTACATTCATTATAATTGAGATCAGTGGCGGCTCGGCTATAATGGCTGCGGAGCTGTAGTCCCTACCCCGAATATAAAAGGAGAGATAAATATTTTAGACGTATTCTAGTTAATTTTCTCTTAGTATTTTGGTTATTACCAAACTAGAACAAACCAAAATTTTAGGCTTTTCTAAACTCGAAATTTTACTTCAGCTTAACCTGGGACTGGAAAACACTCATCATAACCTTCAAATTGATCTCTGTAAAAAGAGGATGTCGAACAATATTTTAATAATAATAATATTTTGTTCCAGATCAATAAAGGTCACTAAAGTCTAAACTCGGTTTGCAAAGTACTGAAAACCGCAATTTTTGAAAATTATCCAACACTATCTTATTAGTGAGTGTTTTAAAAATCTGTAAAAACTTTGCCAAAGTAAATATTATGACGCATCAGATAGTGATCAATTTTACTTTATCTGGCGATTAGTTTTTGTTTTATAAATATCAACTTTTGTTTTTCAAATGGGAACATATAGTGATATGCGTATCATGGAATTGTATTTTCAACACTGGTTTTAACGGTGTGCCACACATGCAGTTTTTCACATAAATATTTGTTTATCGTATGTAGCCATGGCAACAAAAACTGGTATGTCACTCTCTTTATAAGTCGTCAAAATTGTCATTGTCACTGTCAACACATGTATATAAATGATATGAATTCATAAATTGTGTTCTGCTTTTGTGTTGTGTTTTTACCTTCATGATGTTTAAAAACTGTTATTTTAAATAATAAAAAATAAAAATTCAGTGCTATTCCGTACACAAATTGTAAAATTTAACGTATTTTAATTCTTAAGATGTTTTTATTTCATATTAAAAAAAAATGGGAATATTTCGTAAATGTGATAATAATAATAAAAGTAGAACAAATTTAGTTTGAGACACTTTTCCATATTCCTAATATTTAAATCAACGAACGAAGACAGTCATGTTATTGTTATTCTTTATGACACTTGCGATACATATTTTGATAGTTGTGACATATTTTAAACGAACGAGTGTCTTCTACTCCCAGACTAAACTCGAAATTTTACTTCATGCGCCACGCGTATAAACTACTGATTTAAAGTTAAGTCGAAAATATATACTGTTGAGATGCGACAGATATTTACTAAGATATAGCGAAAAAATGCAAAACATATTTATTTTGGGAATATTTTGTAAATGTGATAATAATAATAAAAGTAGAACACATTTAGTTTGAGACACTTTTCCATATTCCTAATATTTAAATCAACGAAAAAAAGTTGATGTGTCTATCACTTTAAATCAGTGGTTTATACGCGTGGCGCATGAAGTAAAATTTCGAGTTTAGAAAAGCCCCGTGAAAATTTGTCTCGGGTCGCTGCGCGACCCTCGACAAATTTTCTACGCGGGGCTTTTCTAAACTCGAAATTTTACTTTATGCTTAGTCTGGGAGTGGAAGACACTCGTTCGTTTAAAATATGTTACAACTATCAAAATGTGTGTCGTGTCGCAAGTATCATAAAGAAAAACAATGACATGACTGTCTTCGTTCGTTGATTTAAATATTAGGAATATGGAAAAGTGTCTCAAACTAAATTTGTTCTACTTTTATTATTATTATCACATTTACGAAATATTCCCAAAATAAATATGTTTTGCATTTTTTCGCTATATCTTAGTAAATATCTGTCGCATCTTAGCAGTATATATTTTCGACTTAACTTTAAATCAGTGGTTTATACGCGTGGCGCATGAAGTAAAATTTCGAGTTTAGAAAAGCCCCGTGAAAATTTTACTTCATGCTTATTCTGGGAGTGGAAGACACTCGTTCGTTTAAAATATGTGACAACTATTAAAATCTGTCATAAAGCTAAAAAATCAACTCGGCGAAAATGTCATAATGCTTATTGACAAGTAAATGTTATAAAAACCGTACGAAAGTTTGTTTATGTAAATTTTAAAAAAAATCTGGGCTTGAGTGCATGTGTTGGACACTGGGTTTTGTTTCGACGTTTTTGACCTTTTTTAAACTTTTTTTAATGGAACTGTCTGCGTTTGTCTGTGACAATGAAGAATCCAATATATATTTTTGTCTAAAACTTACCGTTTAATCACAATTCGTGTTTTAGGTTAATATTTCTATGAGATGTCTTTCTTGCCTTTTCTTGCAATTTTATGCCACATTTCCAGTGTAAACTGAACACACAGCATAACTTCCTTATAAATTGCTACATATCTGCACCAATTTTGATCTTTTACTAATATTTTAACGTGAATACACTACACAAATTTAATGTTAACATCGTTAACATATAAACGGTGACATTTGAGGTTTGTTTATCCAAAATTCAATTGTCACCGCTGGTATCGCCGTGATTACGTGTGTGAAAACTAGATGGCGCTAGTACATAATCAAACGCTTTTATTAATAAAATTATATAACAACTAATAATAATATTTTCCAATTATTTTATATAAAATAAAGGAATTACACTACATTTAAATGAATTCTGTAATTTATTCATAAGTGAAATCAGGCGGCCGATAAAGTAAATAGCGACCTTATCGATCGGGGGAAGTCATTTGTTTTAAGATGTTTGTTGTAAAACAATTTTCATTGTATTGTGGTTTGTAATTGCTGTACATACTTTGTAATTTCTGTACATAATTTTACTGTAGTCAGTTTGTTATTTAGTGTATTTGTGTCGTTTTTCGTGTCTTTTGGATTAACGGTAAGTGATTGATTTGAAATATTAATAACAGCAGTAACAGTTATACATCCTAACTCGGGCCCCCAATACAGAAACTCTGGCAGGCCGCATGATACCGTATTTGATACCTGATCTTAAGCCCCATAGTACACTTTGGCAATTCAATGCACTTCTAGGTTAGGTTAGGTTAGCAGAAGGATTTGCATAGCATTAAATGCATAAGTCTCATTGCTCACGTTGGTGATTCTATACACTTCTAGGTTAGTAGAAAGGTTCATGATATAATAAATTGTTTGAATCTCTTTCTAAACATTAGCGACTCCATATATATCTAGGTTAGGTTAGTATAAAGGTTTATAATAGAATTAATTGTCTACGTTGCACGTTTGCACACGTTAGCAATTCCACATACTATTTGGTCAGGTTATGTTAGCAGAAAGGTTTATGATACAATTAAACGTGTCTTATTGCACACATTACACCTAATAGGTGTTTTAAGTACAGATAACTCAATTTCGACAAAAAAATCGACCTAACTGGTTTTTGCGGTAAGCCACAGATTTACACATTTATCATAGTTGAATGAACAATATTTGGGAGCAGCTACTCATTTAGAAACATATTATAAATGCTGTAGAAAGTGATCATTTAAAGATAATTTCAATAGGCGTCCAAAAAAACTCTACTTCACCAACTGTATTAAATTTTAACCACGTCACCAGTTAAGGGTTGTCTCTTTAAAGTTGAGAATAAAGTGGTTAACTTAGTAGCAAGGTTTGCATTTGTATAATTTGCTTATGTCTCTTTACGCATATTGCCCATTTCATTTACTTCTAAATTAGGTTATGTTGGCATAAAAGTTTGTAACGTTATAAAACTCGAAAAAAGTGAACACTGAAACTGTTATCCGAACACAACTAGGACAAATGTGCAGCAACAATGCAGTAATCCGAAAACACTATAAGAACTATAAGATAATAAATTAATAATGAACTATTATAAATGACATTTCTGTCAAATGACATTTTATTTGTTCCACCGCGATGTTGTGCAAATTTACATATATTTTACTGCATTTATACAAAATTGTGTATTCATATATACATTAAACATAATACACTTATTATAACTAATAAACTATAAAATCATAGCGCATGTACATAAAGTACATACATTGATGAAACAAACCAAATAAATCATACACTAGCGTCACCTGTTCTTTTTTCATGAAATTATATCAATCTAAGGCCGTAGTCGGTATTACACATATTTTATATAAATAGTTGTCAACAAACGTCACTTTTATAGTATAAAATGAAATCAGTGTATTCGCTTAAAAAATAAGACTAAGTAATAAATGACAAATAATACTTTAGAACTTGTGTCTAAGTTGTAATGTGGGACTATTTTATTCAGGAAATGTGTATAAAATCACACATGTTAGCGATAAATAGTTTATCAAAATCGCCAGTTTTTAAAATTAATTTCGCTTAAACGGTAAGCTTTCTAAAAAATTGGACTTTGGATTCGTTATTTTCTCATCAAAGTACATATGTTTAAAAAGAAAAAGTTCAAAAATTGTACTGTCCAGCACATGCATCTTGACCAAAATCTGTTTATAACATTGAAGTACGACTAGAAATTGTAACAACATACAGAAAAGGCATGCCAACCCTAAAAATTGCGGATAACTCCACTGCGGCACATCCAAATCGTCCTATTCCAAGTAAGACTACACAGTGCTTCAAATGTACGAACATTTTCGCACATGTAAATGTTGCGATTGTAAAACGCATGAATAAATCGTTGGTTCTTATTCTCGTCGCACACGGAGAGGGATGCCGGCGGGGCGGGTCGGGACGGAAAAGTTTCAACACATGGAGTTAAACGAACGCTCGCAGACGATGCTCGTTAACTCCGTTGAAAAAAACGTTTCCGGCTCGTCCCGTCTCGACCCGCCCCGCCCCGCCGGCAACCCGCTCGTGTGCGAAGAGACTTAAAGAAGAGATGAAAACGAATCTGTCCTTGGCGATTGATGATGAGAGTTCAATCACCTTAAATCTACTTACGGATCAATTTAATCTTTCGAAAATTAGTTGCTTTAGGACGTAAAAAATGGTATAAATAATAAAGTATAAATCATATAAAATTAAAAATGTGCACAAGTTATTACCACGAGATTACTTGACATAAATGGAATTTCGTGAACCTGGAAAAGATTAATAATGATCTCAACGTTTTAAACAAAATCCTATTTTCTAATAAGAGTACGTTTGTGTTAAATGGGACAGCAAATAAACAAAATCGACGCATTTGGGTAAGAGAAAATCTGTACAAAATTCAAGAAACGCACACACAATGGCCTGAAAAAGTTAATGTCTGGGTTGGAATTTTCGGTAACAACTTGAATCCATTTTTTTATTAACGACAATCTGGATCAAAACAAACACTTAGATCTACTTCAAATGGAACTGAGCTCTAGTCTAGAGGATTTGATACCTAATGGGCACAGTCTAAGTGCGTTTAGTACTTGATTTGCACACTTAGATTGTGAGGGTAAACGTATGTTTTTATTATTTTGGGTTTTACGTCATCTATTTCCGCTGCTAAGGCCAATCATGATGCCGGAGATTAGGTCTACAGCTATCCGGGAATTTTGCCGAACCCGGTGGGAGTTCCAACCCACCGGTAGGGATCTTTAACGTGTACGCAACATCCAGGCAGTACACGGGTCCTACATGCATTTAACGTCATATCCGAGAAGACGGAGTGTTTGGCATTTTTATCCTAACCTATATAAATGCAGACAACTTGTTAGGCCGGTATTTGAACCCCGGTCCGTGGCGTGGCAGTACAACACTCTAACCACTACACCACAGAAAAATGGATGGGAAGATTCGCCAAATAATGACTGGGGAGAACATCAAAACAAGGCCAACCTGTAATCAGAGTGCATACTTGCCTCACACAGTCGGAGGATTGGGTTTCAGAACAATAGAAGCCGAAACAGAAATCCAGTACCTGAGAAAGTATGCTTATTTGAAAACCCACCCCGAAATGGTTGAAGCCCTGGAGAAATACACAAAACTCCACACCGCAGACCTCCGCACCCCCGTTGGAGATTTCCAATATGTTATAAAGAAATACGACCTACTAGATCCAAACACCGATAATAATATGGAGTTCAAGACATACTCTCGAGAACTGATAAAGCGCTACAAGAAGCAGGAGCTGCAGTCGAGAGTGAGTGATTGGTCCAAAGCAATGCACTACCCAAAGTTAGTGATAGAAAAATCTGCAGAAATTAGTTTCCCTGCAGCAACATATCACAAAACAGATTCATCGAAACTGTCTTTGATTAATGCGGCAGCTGAGGAACAATTATTCATTCTCAACGCGAATCCTGCTTTAACGAACGATAAATGCCGTCTTGGGTGTAACGAGAGAGAAACGGCATACCACGTGACATCTGGTTGCAAAAATACAAACTTGAACACGAGGCACGACCAAGTAGTCTACTGGCTCTTAAAAACAATATTGGAAATCACCAATGCACCCGACCACGTCACCAACAATCTCCAGTTTGGCAAAGCTACTTGTAACGTCGAATACTCAGCAGGAAACGCAGAATACAAAATCCGAGCAGGTCAGAGTATTTTGACAGAGAAAAGACTTTGCCACAACAAACCCGACATAATGATAAGGAGAACTGGCCCAAATCCCAAAACATACTTATTGGAAGTTTCGATCCCGCATCTGCAGAATTACTCGACGCAAGAGAAGATAAAACGAGTTAAGTATGGCAGAAAAAAAGAAAGAAGAAAGAAGAAAGAAGAAAAAAAAGAGATATCTCACAAAAATGCTGGCACAGTTCATCGAGATGTAAATCTGTTGGATGAACTGCGGAATAAATTCAGATGCAATGCCAAACTGGGATTGCTGATAATAGGTACGTTTGGGGAAATACTTTATTCGGAGGAGCATAACAACTTTAGGGCAATATTAACGGCACTGGGAGCGACAAATTACAAAATAAAAAGTCTGATAGAAAAAGCAGCGTATAGTGTTATCACAGCAACCTGTCAAATTCTCCTAAAACATTCCCGAATACTAAAACACAATTAACCCTCCCTTAAGGCGATGTTACAAAATACCGGAAAAAACTGTGATGTTTATGTCTTAAGTTACCATATTAAACCAAATTTTAGAATTACGAAATAAATATCAAAGTTTTATTTTATGCAAATTTATATATATTTATACTTATCTTGTTTATGTTTGTTTCCGATATTTTATTTTATTTTGTTTTGTATATATCTTTATTTTAATGTAAATTTTTTATTCTCTAATAATTGTATTGTTTAAAATGTATATATTTATTTTATTTGTTTATATGTACATAGTAGTGAATGTATTTATAGATTGCGTATACGCCAAAAATTGCAAATCTGAATTTTATTTGTTAAGATTGCTGTAAAATTCGTAAAGATTAATAAATGATTACACCACCAAGCTGCCCAAACGTATTTGTTAAATTCAACATTTCGGGTACGAAATCGGGGGGAACTCTAGTGCACAATATTTTCTCACGATTGAGTATCCAGATAATTTCACCGTTTATGAAATTAACTTTAAATTCGTAACACTAATTTTATATCTTTCAATATGTTCTCATTAATCATTTGGAGAAACATGATTAAAAGATATGAATAATAATTTGAATTAAAAAACACTTGGTTTGTTTCACTAAGTATTTAATTTATTCCAACTAGTTTCGACATCTTCTTTTCACATCCTTGATAATGGCTGGAAGCCGAAATAGTCGCAATAAATTAAATAGTTACTGTAACAAACGAAGTGTTTCCTAATTCAAATTATTATTCATATACAATCATATTTTAATGACAAAAAATATATATATTAAATTCTATGCACTTAAAGGTGAATTTAACATGACATTCATTAGTTAAGCATTCCTATAATATAGATGATTAATAATGCAATACATTACCCTTTTTATTAAATTTCGCGAAAATAAATAATCTTGCTGATCTAAGAAAGTGTAAAATTATGTTTCACAAAAAATGAACAATCTAACATAATAGTAGGGGTACAGTTTTACCACTCCAAATTTACCAATCCATTTTTACCACCGCATTTTTACCACCATACTTTTTTACCGCTATACAGTTTTACCACTAATATTTGCACCAATAATTATACAATAAAACACTTTTTTACAAATAAAATCAGTTTTATTCAAAATTGTATGTTGTGACCGATCGCCCTTAAGTATTCTGCAATTTCCCCTTCTTCTATTCTGACATCGTAATCTCGGACTATATTTGTAATCCTATCCTCAGTTTTAATTCTGGCAAGGTTATCCGTACGTTTAATTTTTCGCCCAAGGTCCAATTCCCGGAACATTGCCTCGGTGTCGGTGTTTTCCGGATACTGCTTGCATCTCCAAAATATTCTTCCTTTTTTTTCTTCCGTTTTGTGATACATATATCCATCGATATGGAGGAATGGATTTTTTACGCCTTGTAATAACTCAACAGTTTGATAACTTGCCATGATTTACAGAACGATGCAAATTTTGACGAGTGACCAACGACTTAGGCGAATGACAAACCGACAATGACATTGACAGGTTACGAATTGAAGTTGTCAGTTGTTATTCTAATTCGATTTAAAATAGCGGTAAAATATTGGTGGTAAAAAGAATACGGTGGTAAATACGTTGGTGGTAAAAAGAATTGGTGGTAAAAAAGGGACGGTGGTAAAAATGGAGTGGTAAAAATGGGGGCCAATCTAACATAATAATTATTAAAATTTGCGATTCATTATATTGACTGGTAAATATTAGATTATCAAAGAAAATATTATAATTGCATTAGGTATAGCTAAGGTCATTCGCGTGGCATTTTTTATAAATTCCACAGAATTACCAATTAATTGATCAGCATTGAATGTAATAGACACCACACCTAAACAGTTTGAATTATACTATAATGAGATCGCCATGTTCTTGTGACAGTTACGATACATATTTTAACAGTTGTGATGTATTTTAAACTAACGAGTGTCTTCCACTCCCAGACTAAGCATGAAGTAAAATTTCGAGTTTAGAAAAGCCCCGCGTAGAAAATTTGTCGAGGGTCGCGCAGCGACCCGAGACAAATTCTCTCGGGGCTTTTCTAAACTCGAAATTTTACTTCATGCGCCACGCGTATAAACCACTGGTTTAAAGTAAAGAAAATATATAACGCTTAGATGTGATGGTGATTAATAATTCTTGAGATGTAGCGAAAAATGCAAGAATTACTATTGTTGTGAATAGTTTTGGAACTCACAAAATAATATACATTATTTAATTATGCAATACATTACCTTTTTTGTTGAATTTGGAGAAAATCAAAAATCTTACTGATCTAAGAAATTATAAAATTATGTTTCACAAAAAATGAACAATTTAATATAATAATTAGTAAAATTAGCGATTCTTTATAATGACTGGTAAATATTAGATTATCAAAGAAAGTATTTTATTTGCATCAGGTATAGCTAAGGTCATTCACGTCGCATTTCTTATAAATTCCACAAAATTACCAAATGAATGATCTGCATTGGATGTAATAAACACCACACCTAAACAGTTTGAATTGAACTATAATGAGATCGCCACGTTGTTGTTTTTCGTTGTGACAGTTACGATACATATTTTAACAGTTATGATTTATTTTAAACTAACGAGTGTCTTCCACTCCCAGACTAAGCATGAAGTGAAATTTCAAGTTTAGAAAAGCCCCGCGTAGAAAATTTGTCGAGGGTCGCGCAGCGACCCGAGACAAATTTTCACGGGGCTTTTCTAAACTCGAAATTTTACTTCATGCGCCACGCGTATAAACCACTGGTTTAAAGTAAAGAAAATATATAACGCTTAGATGTGATGGTGATTAATAATTCTTGAGATGTAGCGAAGAATGCAAGAATTACTATTTTTGTGAATAGTTTTGGAACTCACAAAATAATATACATTATTTAATTATTATGTACTTGAAGGTGAATTTATCATGATATTTATTGGTTAAGCATTCCTAAAATAATATTTACTCATTTTATAATCAAAAAATTATATATAAATATTTATTTATTATGTTCTTGAAGGTGAATTTATCACGATATTCATTGGTTAACCATTCCCAAAATATAGATGACTGTATTGTTTTGAGTTTACGTGAAGTGATTAATCACAACTAGAAAGACTGTTATTCCTTACTTCACTTTTCATTTTTATGTTAGATGTACATTTCGAGACACAAGGTGCTCATTATCAATAACAAACAGTTTGTTATTGATAATGAGCACCTTGTGTCTCGAAATGTACATCTAACATAAAAATGAAAAGTGAAGTAAGGAATAACACTCTTTCTATTTGTAAAATATAGATGATTAATCAATGTAATACATTACCTTTTTTGTTGAATTTGGAGAAAATCAAAAATCTTACTGATCTAAGAAATTGTAAAATTATGTTTCACAAAAAATGAACAATTTAATATAATAATTAGTAAAATTCGCGATTTTTTTTAATGACTACTAAATATTAGATTATCAAAGAAAGTATTTTATTTGCATCAGGTATAGCTAAGGTCGTTCACGTCGCATTTCTTATAAATTCCACAAAATTACCAATTGAATGATCTGCATTGGATGAAATAAACACCACACCTAAACAGTTTGAATTGAACTATAATGAGATCGGCATGTTGTTGTTTTTCGTTGTGACAGTTACGATACATATTTTAACAGTTATGATTTATTTTAAACTAACGAGTGTCTTCCACTCCCAGATTAAGCATGAAGTAAAATTTCGAGTTTAGAAAAGCCCCGCGTAGAAAATTTGTCGAGGGTCGCGCAGCGACCCGAGACAAATTTTCACGGGGCTTTTCTAAACTCGAAATTTTACTTCATGCGCCACGCGTATAAACCATTATTTTAAAGTAAAGAAAATATATAACGCTTAGATGTGATGGTGATTAATATTTCTTGAGATGTAGCGAAAAATGCAAGAATTACTTTTTTTGTGAATAGTTTTGGAACTCATATTATAATTACAAAATAATATAAATATATTTAATTTTTATATACTTGCAGGTAAATTTATCATTATATTCTTTGGTTAAGCATTCCTAGAATAATATACACTTATATTATATGCATATATATAATTATTATGTACTTAAAGGTGAATTTATCATCATATTCGCATAATGAAATATTGTAATATACTAAATACATTTCCAAACTTTTTAATATTTTGTAATTCTTACAATATGTTTAAGCGCCACATTTCGCTCATTGATCTTATAGTTGTTTTTTAATTGTATTTATTAGCTAATTGTAACTTGAATTTTATAACTATCATGTGCATTGTATTATTTGTTATATGTTTAATTTACACAAATTTATTATTATATATATATTTAATGTAAAATGGAGATTTCCGTACAAATAAATAATTAAATAAATATTCATTGGTTAAGCATTCCTAAAATATAGATGATTAATTAAAGCATTACCTATTTTTATTGAATTTAGAGAAAATACAAAATCTTACTGATCTAAGAAATTGTAAAATTATGTTTCACAAAAAATAAACAATCTTACATAATAATTAGTAAAATTAGCGATTATTTATAATGACTGGTAAATATTAGACTATCAAAGAAAATATTTAAATTGCATCAGGTATAGCTAAGGTCATTCGCGTCGCATTTCTTATAAATTCCACAGAATTACCAATTGAATGATCAGCATTGAATGTAATAAACACCACACCTAAACACCCGTCTAGGAAGATAAGTAATAATTCCATATGGAAACGCAGCAACGCGAGAACAAACAACAAAACCAGCCATCAAACTATAAATTCCAATAATAATTAAAGTTATATAATTCCCGGCTCGCTACTCGCGATCGCACGGTTATTAATTAATTTCTTTTCTCTCTCTCCGCGCGCAATTCCGAGAGCGCGACTTTAATTACGTTGTATCGCATGCCGTTGTAATTAAAACTAATGAACTAATTCATCATTAAACTAATTTGCATTACAATTATTAAATTAACCCGCTGGTACCCGTATTCTTGCGAATTTATCGCCGCTCGCCCTTCCGTCTGTGCGCCCACGCTTTATTACAATGCCATTGTTTATCTGCGCCCGTGCAAATGTTTATTGCGTTCCTGCTAACGTTATTTACTCGACCGGTTAATTAATCGAATTTCATTAATCTCTCGATTTAAACACTAATTTCACAATCGATTTCAAAATGGTTTAATTGATGTTACGGGTAATATCTGATTCGGCAATTAAATATACATACAGCATTTTTTTTCTTTCAAGATTCCGATATTCATTGCTTTTGATAAGCGTTCTATTAGAAGCTTTTAAAGAGTTATTAGTAAAACAAACCAAGTAAATTTCAATCAAATACCTATATATTTCTAAAAAGTGTTTCCAGTCCTTGATTAAGCATGAAGTAAAATCTCGAGTTTAGAAAAGCCTGAAAATTTGGTTTGGTTGCTCTGCGAAGAGGAGCAACCAAACCAAATTTACATCCTTTCCTAAACTCGAAATTTTACTTCATGCGTCACGCGTATAAAACACTGATTTCCAGTGAAGTTCAAATGTACATAAATTTCACAATATTTTAGTGTTTTTTACGAGTGGCGCATAAAGTAAAACAAGAAAAATATTTAAAACTTAATTATCTATTATTAACACTGAGCATCGTTGATAACAGAGTAAATATCTGATTCCCTGTTACTCTGATTAAAGATGTATTTGTGTGTTTCTGAACATCACTTCAAACCAGTGTTTTGTACGCGTGGCGCATGAAGTAAAATTTCGAGTTTAGAAAAGCCCAAAAATTTGTCTCGGGTCGCTGCGCGACCCTCGACAAATTTTCACGGGGCTTTTCTAAACTCGAAATTTTACTTCATGCTTTGCCTGGGAGTGGAAAACACTCATTTAAAGCGTCAAATTGAACTCTTTTAAAAAACTACGAATATCCGAAGATTAGGGTATATACATTGTAATTGGGATATGTATACTTAAAAGAAAAACTCCCTGTACAATGTTTTTACAATCCCTGACAAATTACAGTTGAATCTAACCAAATTGAGCGCCCTTATCGATCATGCAATATAAACCCCTCGACTCCCGTGCATACACATAAAAATACATGCGGGAATAAATTGCACGGGTCCGACGCCGTAACCCCGCTTCCAATTTATTTAATACTTCATTTTATATACCCTCTCCCTTCCACCCCCGCCCGAATCAATCCCGGCTCACGCGCGCATTTTGAAAGTTAAATTTTCTTTGAATGGGGTTAAGTTTTCGCGTGTGTGTGTGTGTGAAAGCCTCCCTTGCCTCAAGGAGGAAATCAATTCAATTTTTTTTTCTAGCGCAGGCAGGAAGGGCTCCTCGGGTTTCCTTCCCTAACAAGCCCGTCCTGAACTTTCCACGAAAAGGTCGAACTGAAATGGCGAGCGCGCGTTTCGGAATAAATTTAATTACCACTTATCTGAAATTAATCTCGGGGCTAAAAGTTATTGTCGAGGCGGAAAAGGTTACTGTAATGACATTCAACGCGCGCTTGATAGAAATCATTTGTTGGGAATAATCGGTTGTTGCGTAATTTTAACACAGAAAATTGAAGAACTTTACAAGATATACAGGGAGTTTTTCTTCTCAATATACATATTTCAATTACTTGCTGTAAGTTTTCAGATATTCGTTGTTTTTTTTTTAAAGAGTTAATCAATTTGGAGCTTTAAACGAGTGTTTTCTACTCCCAGGTTAAGCATGAAGTAAAATTTTAAGTTTAGAAAAACCTAAAATTTGGTTTGGTCGCGTAGCAAAGCGAAGCGACCAAACAAAATTATTATTGAAAACTCTTTAGTCTCTAATTTTCTAAATTATTCTAAAATTTTCGTTTGTTAGCAAATCCATTTTATAATAAAACATATAATCTGGTAATTTTTAAAATGAGTCTCTAATTTTCTAAATTATTCTAAAATTTTCGTTTGTTAGCAAATCAATTTTATAATAAAAACATACAATCTGGTAATTTTTAAAATGAGACTTTTAGATATCTGACGGTTAAAAGCTGGCAACACTGTATGCAGAAAAATGTTAATTCAGTGAATGTACAATAAATCAATGTATTTGAAATGTAATAAATGTTTAGGCTGATTATAAAAACGCGTTTAGTTTGAAACTAATAACAAGTGTTCTTCTCCTTCTCCTTCTTCTTAAGCAAAAAGCAAAATTTTGAGTTTAGAAAAGGCTGAGAATTTGGATTTGCTTGGTGATGCTATTTTAAACTTAAAATTTTACTTCATATGGTAGGCTTACAAAACACTGATTGCAAGAGAAGTTCAAAATACACTGATAAGCATGGGCACCCGCACATATAGGCAAGAGGGACATAATTATGCTGCGATTCTTAATCTTGTACAAGGGTCGAAATCAAACCCTACACCTAGAAATATCAAAAATTTCGAGAAATATTTAATAAAGCTAATATATTAGAAAGACTTACTGTTTAGTCCTGAGGAAAATTATCAACTGTTAGGCAATTTGTTAGAAAAAATAAATTATTAAAATCCACTAAATCAGGAAAAATGATTGAACATTTTAAAAGTTGATGAAATCCTAGAACACTCACTAAAACTTATAAAAATCGCAGATATTGGTTTAAATAAGAACATTTAACTGAAATCTTTGGGAATTGAATAAAAAAAACTTAGAATAGGTAATCCTAGGAAACGATCAAAATCATGAGTTACAGAAAATTTAAAGTTCATTTGATCATCGAAAAATAATTGAAAATCAAAGAAATCAACAAAATAGACATATAAATATTATACATCAAGTGAATTAAACACGATTTTATTCACGAAAAGATTTTTGATTTCACGAGCGCCTCGGCGCGAGTGAAATCATTTCTTTGAGTGAATAAAGGTGTTTAATTCACGTGGCGTATATATGTTTTTATTCAATTTTGCCGAAATTGTAAAGAAAATGTACTTTACATTTATTTTTAAATAAATGTTGAAAAACTATGTAGACTGTAAAATCCATTTTCATGACGACGTATTATTTATAATTTTCAAAATTTGTAAAACTTCTATCTCGTGTCACAAAAATGCTGGCAGATTCTGGGGCAGATTTATCAGTAGTAAAAAGACATGGTGGATGGCGTTCAAATAGTGTTGTGGAAGGATATATAGAAGATTCTCTGAATAACAAAATTGACATTTCCAAGACAAATATTGAACAATCATCAGCCGTTCTTGGTAGGAATGAATCGATCCAGAGTTCATCGAAAATGGAAATAAAAAGAACAAGAAGATATACATTTGTCTAACGTTGGACCTTTACACATAAACTTTAATAACCTAAATAACTGTAGCATTCATATAAGTAAAGATTAATTTACTTATATGAATATAACATACGTTTGGCATCAAGTATAAATATTATTTCTTAATGTATGTGATGATATGTTTGTTTCTGTTTTCATTTTTGTAATATATATTTTTTTAAGTTATTAAACATTGCGTTCTGTAATGATTATTTTTTTTAACTTTCTAAAAAAGTTAACGTTTACTATGGGGTTGGACAAAAGATTGCTTTGATTTTAACTTTTGAACTAAATTCGTTTCGTTTCTAAGATATTTTAATTGTTGTAAAGTTTAGTTGTTGTAATTATTTATATAACAAATTTTTTAACTCACTAGTGACCTAAAAAAATTTTAGTTCACCAGTGAATAAAACCTTGTTTATTACGGTTGTTATGGAGTTAATAATGTCGATTTAAATTAACAAAATTGAATAAAAAAAATTATAATTTTTAAAATATCCAGTATTTGTCTGTGTTGTATTTTTTTGAGCCTGTCTATTTACTATTTTTTGCTATACTTTTTTATAATTACGTGGTATATCCACAAAGTAAGTTCCGTTTGACTGGTTAAGGAAAACAAATACATATTGTATTTATATAAAAAAAAAATATAGTAAGAAAACCGTTGAAAATGAAGCTGTTTTTCGATACAACTCCTTTTTATTTTCCGGCTTTTCTAAACTCCGGCTTTTTTAAACTCAAAATTTAACTTCATTCTTAAACTGGGAGTGAAAAACACTCGTTTAACGCTTCAAATTGAACTCTTTTAAAAAACAACGAATATCGGAAGATTTACAGCATAAATATTCTCTTTATATCAGCATTTGTTGATTATTTTGACAATGTTTTTGATCATCTTAATTATTAACACATTTCGATGATTTTTAAACAATGTGTCAAGATGTGTCGGGTTGCTTTTGTGAATATATTTACGAAATCAATAAATTTTACATTTATCGATTGTTGTGAAATTTATATCAGTTTATATTTATAATTTTATGAATTGCAATAATAATAAATACATTTCTATTTGTATCGTAGTTTTTGATGATTTTAAATTTTATTATTATTATATTTTGCCTCTCATTAAAAAAATATTCTGAGAGCGCTCATACTGCTAAGGATAGAAACATAGCAGAGCAGCGAGTCTGGCGTCGGTGCTAAAAGCGAGTATCGATATTGCTGCAAGGATACCAAAGCACAGGCATGCTATAATTTAAATTAATGTCGTTCTGATTGTTGGCTTAGTTTAAAAGAGACAATTAAAGAACTTTTTTTAGAGATAGATCAGTGCTGTAAATGTATCATATGTTCATTAAAAAAAAAGAACCTCGAGAGTGCCATGAAAAATATTGTAGGTTGGCAACTCTAAAATTATACATTATAAATATTATGCCTAACGTTTTATACCAAGACGGTCGAGTATACGGTAAGAAGGATCGACAGACTCGAAGATATTAGAGTGGGGGTAGAGATCGCTTACGTCACAAATGCGCGCTGAATTTCAATGTGAGTACTTCATGGTTAACTCTAGGTAAACATGCACAAGTTGTAAATTTTCTGACATTCGTTGTTTTATAAAAGAGTTCAATCGAAAGCTTAAGCCCGTGTTGTCCACTCCCAGACTAAGCATGAAGTAAAATTTCGAGTTTAGAAAAGCCCCGCGTAGAAAATTTGTCGAGGGTCGCGCAGCGACCCGAGACAAATTTTCACGGGGCTTTTCTAAACTCGAAATTTTACTTCATGCGCCACGCGTATAAAACACTAACATATTGTGAAATTTATGTATCTTTGAAACTCACTTGAAATCAGTGTTTTATACGCGTGGCGCATGAAGTAAAATTTCGAGTTTAGAAAAGCCCCGTGAAAATTTGTCTCGGGTCGCTGCGCGACCCTCGACAAATTTTCACGGCGCTTTTCTAAACTCGAAATTTTACTTCATGCTTAGTCTGGGAGTGGAAATCACTTGTTTAAAGCTTTAAAATGAACTTAAAAAAAAACAGGGAATATCTCAAGATTTACAGAAAATAGGCTAAATTTGGAATACTTATATTTTAAAGAATAACTCTCTGTATAATGTAAATACATATTTAAGGGTCTTTTCCACTTTTTGACCTTGACGAAATTGAGTTAGCTCTCCCTGGCGGATTATTTTGTGCATTATTTCGACTAAATTCTACATTTTAATTTGTACATCACGATATATTTCACTGAAACCGGTTGGTCGACAGTTAACACTAACACAAAGTCTTATTTTAATAACATTTATTTTTAACACAAAATATTAAAAATCTATCTATGAAAGTATAGCGAAACCGAAAAGAGAGGTTATGATAAACTCAAAAACGTAACCAAATAAACGTCATTGTTCTCTCTCGCACGAACTAGCGCCTGCAGGAAAAGAGGTAGGGGAAACATAGAAAGATACAATTTTGTCATACCTTGTAACACATATGTGTTACGCCCATCGACGTACCTTGTTTTATACGTCAATTCCTAAGAAGTGTAGCCAACTTAAATTTAAAAAAAAAGATTAAATCTACGCATTCTAAAGGTTTTTTTTTTAATTGAACATACGATAAAGGGTGATCAACAATGATTGTAGACAAGTTAAATTTCCCGTCGAAAAATCTGGGGAATTTGATCGCTCCAAGTTCATGCCAAGGAAAAATTAATAAACAATAACTCGATTTGACATTAGCAACGTCGTGCGTCGTATTTTGCCATTGTGTTAATTCATTCTTCGAATTAAGTTATTTTTCATTCTGTTTCATAGACATCAGTTCTTATCAGGACTACTTTGTATAAGTCTTTGTTTGGTGGTAAGTGATTTGCTGTTTTTAAGGTTAGAAAATTAGAAAATTTAAGTTTAATCCTAAATTTACAGATTTTAAGAGAATTCGCTTGTGTTTACCGTGATGTTTGCACCACAGCATGATGCTTTCATCCTGAAGGCTCATTATCGAAGTGGAACTATGAATGAAGATGGCACATGGACTTACTCATCACAATCGTGTCTGAATCAATTTATTCAAGCCTTCCCCGATGTCAACATTCCTCACAAAACATTTTCCTCGCATAAAACCCGCATTGTTGACCGTTTTGAGGGAAAGAATTGTATCTGTAAGGGCAAGTCAGCTGGACGACTGCCTATCTTAACAGAAGAGGTTGTTGGCGACATTCAACAACGACTTGAACAAAGCCCAACAAAATCTTTAAGAAAACTTTCAGCTCAAACAGGTATGTTCTTAATTTTAAGGTGCGCACAAATTTTAATGTTTAAGTCTTTTACAGGAGTAACGTATGGGAGTTGCATAAAAGCCGCAAAAAAAATTCTGCATTTTCACCCGTATAAGGTATCGGTAGTTCAACAACTTCAGCCACTTGATTTCCAAAAAAGAATTGATTATTGCAATTGGTTTAATCAGAATTTAAATGATAATGGTATGTTGGACAAGACCTTTTTTACTGACGAGGCGTGGTTTCACTTGTCAGGATATGTGAACAGCCAAAACTATCGTACGTGGGCTACAGAAAATCCTCATACTTTTATTGAAACGGATTTACATCCACAAAAAATTGGTGTTTGGGTAGCAATTTCGAGACGTCGGATAATTGGCCCAATATTTTTCAACGAAATAATCAATGCGGCTCCCGCTACCGAACACTCATTCTAGATGAATTTTTGAATCAATAGCATGATGACGAACAGATAATGGGTTATTTCCAGCAAGATGGAGCCACTCCTCATACTGCGTTGGCGAAATTAAATTACTTGAGGGAATTTTATGATGATCGCTTGGTAAGCGACGGATTATGGCCACCACGTTCGCCAGACCTCACTCCGTACGATTTTTATTTATTCGGGCATTTAAAAAATAAGGTTTTTAAAAATCGAATGCATACCCTAAACGAGCTTAAAGCAGCAATTGAAGAAGAGATAAGGAACATAAATCCGGAGGAGCTTCAACGAGTATTTAAAAATAAAAAACGTAGAGTTAACATTTGCCTAGAAAATGAAGGCCATCATTTTCAACATTTATTATAAAATTAGGGATGCTAACTCTACGTTTATTAAAAATACACAAAACCTTAACTTACTTCAATTTACTTTGTATATTTAATTAAAATTGTACATACATACACTGTTTATTGTATTATCATTGTCTTGTAATTGGGAAATTTCCTGTTGGGCAATAAATACTTATTATTATTATTATTAAAATTGTAAAAATTTTATATATAGTTATGATTAAATATTTAATATATTTTGGGAAAAAATGTTTGCTACGCCAATGGAAAAGCAATCTAGGGGATTTTCTTTTCATATAATCAGTTTTAACAACATTTTTTGGCGGGAAATTTAACCTGTCTACAATCATTGTTGATCACACTGTATCATGCAAACACATTTACTTGCATAAATTGGTTACCTGTGAATACATTGTAATAAAGCAAGAGGGGAAAGAAGTTACAGTTGCTCATTTGTAAAATGTATAAAGTTGCATTTGAAGAAAACAAGAGAAAAAAGAAAAGAGGGCAAAACCGTGAATAGACTAGAGGCGAGGGCGTGGATCCTCCTCGTGGATAAATTGAGTGAAATATGCGTGTTAGATCAGCATTGAGGCCCATGAGATATCCAATCCGGGTCGTTATTATTAACGAGGTGCCGCAAGTGCGAGAGCTTCCCCCTTAGCTACCAGGTGTCAATTTGTTCTAATGGATGGTGGATGAAAAACGCCTCTTGGATTCTCCGCTCCCGCTCCCGTTCTCTCTTATAACGAGCTCTCATTAAAACTACCGACCATTATATTTTATAATACGTCAACAACACGGCGAGCGCAGAGAGGTATTATTGCGGGCTGTACGTTACGCCATCGGAAGATTGTTATTTGATAACGAGCCTGAAAACACATAAAACTTTATTACTGAAACCAATTAGCGCCCCGGACGTTCGACCCCCCGGCCCCGCCAGCGCCGCCGCCAATTTCATTCCGCTTCTCTCAGGCCCACATAATAAAGCCCAAATAATCTTTTCGTATTATCTTAATTGTAATTCCATGTTTACTTCTGCCCTTTCTACCGCTTTATTCCACTATACGGGTTACTTCATTACATATTAAATTAACCGCAACACTTCTTTGTTCTTCTGTAATAACCAAAGTACGGACTAAATAATACTATCGAAATACCAAAAAAGGAAAAAATTTACCAAATATATAGTTTATCAGTACCTCTCCAAAAAAGCTTTATTTTTGAATCGATTAATATGCTTTAAGTTCTACTTTTAAGCAGTAGTGCTTAAATAACCAATGCATTTTAAATGGGAGATACTTTTTTAAACACTTTTATCTACGACTTTACCATAAAGCTGCATATACAAGAAGTTTTATGTAACAACGAACACGTGAATTTTTTACGTATACACAAGCATACGTTGTGCATTTGCCGACGATCGGTCTATTAAAAGATTTAAAGCTTTAAACGAGTGTTTTCCTCTCCCAGACTAAGCATGAAGTAAAATTTCGAGTTTAGAAAAGCCTGAAAATTTGGTTTGGTCGCGTAGCGCGAAGCGCGGAGCGGCCAAACCAAATTTTCAGGCTTTTCTAAACTCGAAATTTTACTTCATGCGCCACCGGTACAAAACACTGATGGAATGTAAAGTTTAGTAGTGTGTTTTAAACTTCGTAGTATGTCAGTGTTTTGTACCGGTGGCGCATGAAGTAAAATTTCGAGTTTAGAAAAGCCTGAAAATTTGGTTTGGACGCTCCGCGCTTCGCGCTACGCGACCAAACCAAATTTTCAGGCTTTTCTAAACTCGAAATTTTACTTCATGCTTAGTCTGGGAGTGGAAGACACGCATTTCAAGTATCAAATTGAACTCTGTTAAAAACAACGAGTATCTAAAGATGTACGGCATATACGCTGCAATTGTGACATGTATACTTGAAAGAAAAACTTCCTGTATGCAAATGTTGAGGCATTAATTGCGATTGATTGGCTACAATTATTAATAGTCATATAGGCAACCCAATTTAAACATAACTTACAAATTAAATACGTCAAATTGTATTGGATGAAAATGTTCGGTGTTACATAAAACTCTCTGTATGCATTATTTTGACACTATTGCTAAAATGGCCGATACATTTTAAATACGATTTACATATTTAAAGAGTTTTTATTATCTCTTATTTCTGACAATTCATAGGCTACCGAAAAATATTCGCGCATCTATCTAAAAGGTAAAGTAAAATAATTATTGCAGAATATCTAAATCATAACAAATACCTATTAGTAAATTTGATAATATTATTAAGATAATAAATAAATAAAAACTGAAATGATTTCGTATTCATATTCTATCATGATCAAAGCGCGCGAATGATTCTGCGCGACTCGGGTCTCAATTAAACTGTTTTCAGCAAGGCCGTAGCCACGGGGGGATAAAGGAGTTATCCCCCCCCCCCGAAATATTCAAAATATTAATTATTTGTATGTAAAAGTTACCCTGTAAAAGCAAAAACAATATTTTCATTATTAAAACCTCCTCGAAATTTGTATAACTCCTTTATTTTCTGGCTACGGTCTTGGTTTTCAGTAAAACAAAACAAATTTTGTTTAATAGATATTCTATTAAATTACATCTGTTTGTTTGACGAGAAAACATGTTTGCCAATGGATTAATTTTTTGTATGTTGTAAAAAATACTGGTCGTAGATAAAATGCTTTAGGCAACTTGTATGTAAAGAGCTATTGGGCAGTCTCTTTGACTCGCCTAACAGTTTGTGCTCTAAATTTGCAAATATTGCATTAAAGCCCTACTTCACACACTAGTTACTTAAATAACTATTATCTACGACCTCGCTAAAAAAAACCTCCATTTGTGGGTCGACTAATATACGTAAAGCTTTAGTCTACTAGTGCTTAAATCACCAATGCATTTAAAATGAAAGTAATTTTTTAAACAAATTGTATTATCTATTAGTTATGACAGTTCGCGAATCTAAAGGAACTGTAAAAGATGTTTTACATATATCTTTTGAAAATCTGTTGTTGCAATCACACTTACGCGATTTTATTGTTTTTAAGATTCAAACCAACTTGATCAATTTCTTTAAAAAATAAAAATGGTTTTTGAATCAACTTTCATCTGTAATTTCACTTACGGGCATTGGATTTTGTTCTTTTCGTTATTAAACAAATGTTGTTTATTTCCTATAACTTCTGTGGATTTTCTTTAAAGAATAAAAATGTTTTTTGAATCAACTTTCATCGTTCGTAATTTCACTTACGGTTATTGGATTTTGTAATTTTCTTTTTAAACAAATTTTATTAATTTAATAACTTATGTGAATTTTAAGTTAATCTGATAGATATTTGTTTTTTTTATGTTGTAATAATAATAATAATAATAATAATAATAATAATAATAATAATAATAATAATAATAATAATAATAATAATAGCTTTATTCACGTATGCTACATAATGCAATGATACAATACATTGTATATGATAGATGTGAAGCGTCAAAACAATATCAAAACAAATTTTGTATAGTATGGACAGGTACACTCTTGCCACCGATCGAGGTTAAAACTTGAAGTCATTAATTGTGTATACAACTCTATTGAGTAGCATATTTTTTATGACCTTTTTAAATTGTGAAAAACCAAGATTTTTAATGTCGTTATCTAATGTGTTGAAAACTTTTTCACCTTCGTTATTAAATGATTTATTATATAGAGTAGTAGTGTGTATATCAATTCGTATTAAGTCACAGTGTCTTGTTTTGTAATTATGATCTTCGCTATGGGTAGCGAACTGATTTAAATTAGATTTAATGTAACAAACCATTTTGTAGATGTAGATTGCTGGAAACGTTAATATTTTATAAGTTAAGAAGGCATTTTTACATGATTCTGCTCTGTTTAGATTGATCATAGTCCTGATAATTTTCTTTTCGGCTATAAATACTTTATTTGAATCAGAGCTCCTACCCCAAGCCAGAATATTGAATGACACATGAGAGTAGGCCATAGCATAGTAGATAGAAAAAAGAGTATCAATATCTGTTTGTTTTTTCATTTAATAAATACATGTTTTCTGTAATTCAAAACAACCATATATTTTTAGTCAAGTTCGAAAATCGCTATGACTAAATTTAATTAAAATTAATTCTGTAATTAATTCAAATTTTCATTGCAGGATTAAATAGGCTTTAATTGAAGTTTGAATTTCAATATTTTCAGCGCTTTTTAAGTGGTTTCAAATAGTCGATTTTTTTTATAAGAAAAAAATAGTTCAGGCTAATTCTCACATCAGAGTGATGTTTTTAGAGTTTATGAAAAATAATAATTTTCATCGAAAATTCATTAAAACTGCTGTAATTAATTCAACTCTACATTAATTTTATGTATTAAAAAAGTAGTAAACGAAGGATTAGAAAGGCTTTAAATTGGTGTTAATTACTTATTTCTATCACAATAATTATGCCTAAGTCGGATGCTTAAAGTAGGAATTTCATTTATTCTTTTTTTTGTAAATATTGTTTTCAACAAAAAAAAAAAAAAAATAGTGCAGGCTATTTTTTAACATCAGGGAGAATGTGTGTAATTTTTTCAATTAAATTTTGGATGAAATTGAGCTTCCTATCCTTTTTTGATTTACGTTTTATCTTGGATGTTTAAAATTATTAAAATGACATTTTTTTGTTGTTGTACAGCCTGGTGCATTTTGGAGGTGCCTCATGTGGAAAACTTTTTTATTTGAAGAGATATTGAAAAACCGATTTCGCGAACCAGGGTCACTTTTTCGTGTTTTAATCAATGGTGAAAAGAAAATGTATCTATCTTTAACCGTTTCCAATCTACAACCGAAAGTTAATAAAATGTCGTTTTTATGAAGTTACTGTAACTCATTTGTTTTTAAAGTTATAACCAAACTGTAAAAACTTTCCAATGACAACTTTTTGCGCCCATTAAAATGACGTACATGTTGTATTTCAAGAACATTTTGTTTTTGTTTTACACCAAACTAACGTTTTTTTTTACGGGCACATATAAGGATAACCATATCATTAAACAGCATATTTCATGCTGATTTGTATACACTTGTATGTAAAAAAATATGTTTTGTTAAATTCGACAAGCAAAGAAGCACTTTATGTTTACCAAGAGTGCTTATTTATAAAACAAAATATACCAGATCGATAGTAGTCATATTTTCAAACGAATTGCAGCCATCACCCAGTAAAGAATTTGTTTACCGGTTGTCATGGCAACTAAGCCAATGGCATTTTTTGACAAAAGTACTGCTTAACCAGATTAAGTTGGCCAGACGCGCAGAGAGGAAGCGAAAATGAAACAAGAGAGAGAGGCGATTTGGCGGCCGAGTACAGTCGCTGGAATAAACAAGCACGTGTTCTTCGCGCGCGCTATTCATTTATAACTCAACAGCATAGATGGTCGGTCGCTCCCCTCAGCATCAAGATCACTTTTTGTAAATTTGCATACATTGCTAATAATTTCACGAGATTGGCCGGCAAGTGCACGGCCACGAGTTAATTTACTTTGAAAATGAATCGCACTGTCACTTCTTCAAATGAATGTACCACGCGCTCGAACTCTTCACGAAACCTATCGAGACCGCCTATCTTTCGCTCCGCCCACAATTTTGCCACTGCGCAACGGCAAGTTATGATGGTTCGACAGTATACATGTAGCACATCATTGATAACAGGGTCAAAAATGCTGTTCAATGATATGCATATCTCTATATGCGCTCATAAGAAGAATGTGATTTTGATATAAGAAAACAAAAACTTAAAATAAAACAAGTTAATGGACGTAACAAGTTGCCATTGGAAAGTTTTTACAGTTTGCTTATAACTTTTAAAACAAATGAGTTTCAGTAACTTCATAAAAACGACATTATATTAACTTCTGGTTATAAAGCGATAACGGTTACAGATAGATCAATGTTATGTTTTAAACACGCTTTAAACATGTTTTTAATTGTTAGTGTTTTAAACACTGTTTCGGTGAAAAAACACGTTTTGTAAAAAAAGTGTTTGTTTTTATGAAAATGAAAAAACAACCCTGGCATTAAGAAAATTGTTTAAATGTTATTAATTTCTGCAATAAAGAAAATGCTTAAGCTATGTTTTAGAAACAATAAAATTGCTTTAAAAGTTAATAACATCGATTCCGGAATTCTTCTTTACGCTTTCTTAAACGATAATACATTATCTTGGCTTTAGGCAAGCATTGAATGAATCTTTTATTATGAATGCGAGCGAAGCGAGCCGTTTTCCAACATCCATTGAATACTATTTTTATTGTTATTATTATTCGAACGTATTTCATGAATGAAATGCAAAAAGGGGGGAAAACTAGAGAAAAGCGCGTAAAATGTAATGGAAGAGAAGAAGTGCAGGTCGTCGGACCGAGGCTGAGGGGACTGAGAGTGTGAGAACGAAGTGGGTTCATCGATGTTGTTTTTCAGTTCAGTAGGTGAAGGTTGCGGTGCGGTGGCGGAGGCGGAGGTGGAAGTGGAGGCAGTCGAGCCGGTCGTGGGGATCAGCTGGAGCGCGCGTACGATATCCCCCCTTTCGGGCGTTCTGTCCCACGTTTCCCTCTTTCATTCACCGATTCGAGCCACCGCTGCTACCGAGCGAGGAATGTGCATAAAAGCCTCTCTTCTCACTCCACACTTTGCGCCCTCCGGCTTTCCTTTTCCCTTCCTGGCGCTTATAACTGGCCTCAACCCCCCCGACGTGGAAAACTCCAAAACTGCGCGCTTTTCTTTCCCCCCGGTTTTATTTCTATATTTAACAAGGCAACAAGTGTATTCAAAGCCACTTTTACGAAAAAAAAGAATTTTAAAGCTTTTATCAACTGAATTATTCAATGAATTTTGCGGAATTCCTTTTTGATTTCGAAATAGCATTAGTAAGGAAGTCCTCATTATTTTTATAGATCCACTCGTTTTTGTTTTTAAAGAAGCATTTGTGTAAATATTTTGAAAACAATAGGGTCGGAAAGTGATGACGTCAAAAATGAGTGGAAAATTCAAACGCAAGTCATACTTCACAAACACTGTTGACAGTATTGACAACGTACATAAGGGCGAAAATAAAATGGGTTATGTTTGGAGGCTTACTGTACCGTAGTTTTTTATATTTAAGAATTCACTTGCTCTGGGCCCGAATTTACAGCACCGATGCAATTTGTCATCGGTAAGAAGTCGCACTGAACTGACGACATTTTGGGAAGAATTTACCAAACCGTATGGAGTAAAATGACATAATTTTGGTGCAAGTTCTCACCGATGACAAATTGCATGGGTGTTGTGAATACAGGCCCTAATTTGCTAAATAAATTGCATTATCTAATGTCTGGAATAAACACATTTGCTGTAAATGACGGAAATATGTTTTAAACTGAAAATGAGAAATATACGGAACTTAGGCGGATCTCGGATACAGCTGTCCAGCAGAAGCATCGCGAAGTCGTGCAATGCATCAATACTTGCGATCAGCTGTAATATTCAAAATCAATCTGTTTCATTAGGATTTCTTCTTACATAAAAATAATGATTTAATTTCAACTCACAAACAAAACAAGTAGATAAACCTAAATAACTAAACCTAACCACACACACGAGGTAAACAACACTAGAATGACAGGAAGTTGGCTAGCCTAAGAACGGAGGTCAACTGAATCTGAAATCCGCCGAAGTGTCACATATTTTTTATTTACAATTTAAAACATATGTCTGCCATTTACAGCAAATGTGTTTGTTCCAGACATTAGATAATGTATTATACACACACCGGCAAAATTAAAGGAACGGATACAACATTTAATTTTATTCATTAAATTTCTTTTTTTATTGGCTAGATCTAGACGGCGTCGCATTGCCTACTACCATATGTCATTTTTTAAAACATTAGTTAAAACTTGAGACTTGTAATTACATGTTGACATCTCTTTAAGTTGTATAGTATTGTGTTAATTGTTGCCTTACATTTGAAACGCGTGTTTTCTTTGGACAAAAGTTCGTACTTTTTAATAAGTTATCGTTCGAATTTGTTTTTTTTATTTACAATCGTCAATTTGGTTATCAACCAGTTAATAATGGGTGATTTAGCACCGACTGATATCGCTAGGGCAATAGAAATGATCGAAAATGGTCGAACCTTCCGAGAGGTTGCCCAAATGTTTGGAAAATCAAAATCAACGATCCATCGCAGTGTTACCCGTTGGAGACAGACAGACTGGTTTGTATGTCAGAAGACGAGGTCAGGGTAGAAACCGCTCAACCACTGAGATAGATGATCGATTTATAGCGTTGCAAACACTGCGAAGCAGACGTCAAACTGCAGTTCAAACAAGAAACGTACTGGAAGAAGTTCGTGGAACCAATATAAGTGAACGTTCAGTAAGAAGAAGACTTAAAGAAGTTGGTTTGAAGTCGTATGTGCCAATAAAAGCCCCAAAACTTCAGAGAGGACATCGAGTAGCGCGACTAGACTTCGCTCGAGAATACCAGCATTGGAATAATGACCAATGGGGTCATGTTTTGTTTACGGATGAGAGCCGTTTCTGCGTAAATTCGATTGACGGTAGGGAAAGATTGTATCGACGTCAAGGAGAACAAAATGCACCATTTAATTTTACTCCTGCTGTCTCTTTTGGTGGAGGCTCAGTTATGGTATGGGGCGGCGTATGTTTAGGGGCACGCACAGAGTTGGTGGTGATTCAGGACAGCACTTTAAATGCGGATAGGTACATTAGGGATATCCTGCAAGACCATGTGATACCTTTCGCTCCACATATTGGGGAAAATTTTGTCTTAATGCAAGACAATGCTCGTCCGCACGTCGCTCGCTGTGTAATTGCCTATTTAAACCAAATGGGTATAACAAAAATAAATTGGCCAGCATGTTCTCCGGACCGGAATCCGATTGAACATGTCTGGGACATACTAGGTAGACGACTTAGGTCAAGAATTCCTGCTGTCCAAAACACAGAAGAAGTGAAAGCTGCTTTAATTGAAGAATGGGATAATTTGCCTCAAGAAATGATCGACGGCGTCATCAGAAGTATGGGAAGGCGGATGACTGCAGTCATAAGGGCTCGTGGAGGCAATACACGATATTAAAAAAATAATATGTTTAATTTCTCTTATTTATTACATGTTTAAACAAGGTCAAAGTGTATAATTCTATTAGAGCAAAAACGCTACTTTTTGGTTTATTTTTTTAAGAGGTTTCACAATGGCACATAGCTTTGCAAAAGGAACTGCTATTAGTTAGTTTACCTTGGTTGTACGACATGCCGCTGAAATTGCCCAAAAAAAAGTTGCACGGAGAAAAAAATATCGAATTTATCTGCGTTCCTTTAATTTTGCCGGTGTGTGTATTTAACAAATCAGAGCAATTGAATTATTTAATATGTAAAACTACGGTACAGTAAGCCTCCAAACACAACCTATTTTATTCTAGCCCTTATTTACGTTGGCAATACTGCCAATATTTTCGAAGTATGACTTGTTTTACAAAAGTTTAAATTAACTATTATATAATTCCATTTTTTTTAATAACTTCAGTCAAAATTGAACAGTCTGCAAGATTTTTTTCCAATTGCACAGTTTTCTTTTTGATTTGACAAAAACAAAGCAACTACTTTTCTTGTAATATTTTTCAAATTGACAGTTTGCTTATTCATGACAATAACGCTTAAAAATTTCGTGAATTTCATATAAATCTGTCGTTTAAATATTGTAGAACACATAAACTAATTTATAAAAATTAGCTAGGCTAGTTAGTTTTAGACATTCGATGAATTTATTGTAATAATCAATCCAATCCTAGATTAAACATGAGTAAATATTGTTAGTTTATAAAAGTCTGAACATTTTGATTTGCCGGGGGAAAGCGAAGTGAGCGCCCAACAAATACAAATTTTCATACATTTTTAAACTCGACATTGAGTCGCCTGGGAGTCAGAAAGTGAACTTGCAACAAAAACAAGGAATACTGAGAAAATAGACCAGTCACTGAAACAAAATCCCGTATGCCGCTCCCACGATGATGAAATAAAATAGGAACAATATTATAATACGCTACATAAAGGTAAAAATACGTCGCCCGGTTATGATAACATTTTCTGTGTAGTCCTAAAATATCCCTTACAGAAAATATACATGATCATATTCTAAGAAGCTTTAATTATGTCTTTCAGACACAAAAACTGCCACAGGAATGGAAGCGGTGCACGCACCATTATCTGTATTCCTAAACCCGATAATGATCCTCTTTCATCTTCTAGCTATCCTCCTATTACTTTACTTCCAGTCCTTGGCAAGATGTTTGAGGACATAATTAAAGATAAAATCCTTGAGTATGTTTCAAACCTTATTCCCCCATACCAGAGCTGGGATGAATCCTCAAAAACATGATTCGAATCACGAATCCGAATCACCTAATATGATTCGAATCACAAATACTCGAATAAAGGATTCGTAAGTGAAAAATATGATTCGAATCAAAGATTCGAATCCTCATTTTTGAATCACGGATACAAATCCTATTTGTAATAAATTTGAATCTATTATTTGCAACCAGTGATATTTTATTCCATCAGTTTCTATTGACAAACATGTTCATTTACCGACTAAATATCTGATTATACAATGATTTTAATTAATGATGATATATGTGTTATTGAACTTCATTTTGAATCTGTGCTTTATACGCCTGGCGCATGAAGTAAAATTTCGAGTTTAGAAAAGCCCCGTGAAAATTTGTCTCGGGTCGCTGCGCGACCCTCGACAAATTTTCTACGCGGGGCTTTTCTAAACTCGAGATTTTACTTCATGCTTAGTCTGGGAGTGGACAACACTCGTTCTTAGAAGTTTCAAATTAAAGGATTACTCTAGATTACTAAGTTTATTACCAATTTACAAAGGCTACAGCTCGAAGGACCAATCATGGTCTTCGGAGAGGGAATCGAAGTTTATTTACAAGAAAACAACGAATATCTGAAGGTTTACAGCATGGATAGGAAAGAAAACATCCAATTTTGAAAAAATATCGAAGTTGGGTTGGTTTTCAGTGCGTTTTTAACTTCACTTTAAATCAGTGTTTTATACGCGTGGCGCATGAAGTAAAATTTCGAGTTTAGAAAAGCCCCGTGAAAATTTGTCTCGGGTCGCTGCGCGACCCTCGACAAATTTTCTACGCGGGGCTTTTCTAAACTCGAAATTTTACTTCATGCTTAGTCTGGGAGTGGACCGTCAAGATTTTCTACATGTCGAGATTTTTGATATTTCTAGATTTATGTCGATTTATTCACAGTTTGTTATTGTATTAAATGCAACTTCAATATTAAATAAAAACGGTTTTTTTAGAGATAGAATATTCACCCATTAAGAGCCAAACAAATTATAAAATTAACTCTAAAAGTTAATTTTAGGTAAAATTTTGCATCTTTTTCTATGATTTCAACGAATGATTTATTATATTACATACGTCGATTTTTTAAAAGAGTTAAATTTAAAATTCAAACGAGTGTTGTCCACTCCCAGACTAAGCATGAAGTAAAATTTCGAGTTTAGAAAAGCCCCGCGTAGAAAATTTGTCGAGGGTCGCGCAGCGACCCGAGACAAATTTTCGCGGGGCTTTTCTAAACTCGAAATTTTACTTCATGCGCCACGCGTATAAAACACTGATTTAAAGTGAAGTTAAAAATGCACTGAAAACCAACCCAACTTCGATATTTTTTCAAAATTAGATGTTTTCTTTCCTATCCATGCTGTAAACCTTCAGATATTCGTTGTTTTCTTGTAAAAAAACTTCGATTCCATGTAGTCCTTCGTTCTGCGAAGACTATGGTTGGTCCTTTGAGCTGTAGCCTTTGTAAAACGGTGATAAACTTAGTAATCTAGAGTAATCCTTCAATTTGAAACTTCTAAGAACGAGTGTTATCCACTCCCACACTAAGCATGAAGTAAAATTTCGAGTTTAGAAAAGCCCGGCGTAGAAAATTTTTCGAGGGTCGCGCAGCGACCCGAGACAAATTTTCACGGGGCTTTTCTAAACTCGAAATTTTACTTCATGCGCCACGCGTATAAAACACTGATTTCAAGTGAAGTTAAAAATATACTATTAACGTTGGATATTTTTCATGGTTAAGTAACCAAATATGCATTCACAAATATTTGAATTATTCGAAAATTTTACTATTAATAGCGATGATTCGAATTATTTAGAAGGATTTGAATCCATGTATCAGGATTCGAATTTTATAAGGATTCGATTCCTTTTATAAGGATTCGAATCCTTTTTTAAAAATTTGAATCCTTTTATAAGGATTCGAATCCTTTTATAAGAATTCGAATCCTTTTATAAGGATTCGAATCATCTACGTTTGGATTCGAATACGAATCCTTTTAAAAAAATGTAACGAATCCGGATCACGAATCCGTTTTCACTAAAGTATTCGAATACCTCTTTTGAATCCTCTAAAATGATTCGAATCCGGGAATCGAATCCTGAATGATTCGAATCCTGCCCAGCTCTGCCCCATACCAATATGGTTTTGTAAAACATCGAGCTACCTCACTTCCCCTTTGCATCCTTACTTTAAACTGACGGACAGCACACCTCGAAGAAAAAAAAAACCGCCGTCCTCTTTTTAGGTATTAAAAAAGCGATTGATTCGAGTATGGCACCGAGGTGTGCTGTTTAAATATAATTTATTAAATATCCAACCCTACCTCCTGAATATTATCGACAACTTCCTCTCACACAGATCCATTAACATCAGAATCCGTAACACTATTTCACAATCCTTTCCCCCGAGCAGGGGATTCCCCAGGGATCACCTCTTAAACCTCTTCTTTACAACCTATTTGTCCTAGATATTTATAATCCCGACTCTAAACTCCTTAACCCTTGTGCCTATCCCCTGGTATATGCAGATGACACTGTCCTACTGGCACATGCGCCCACGTTTGAAAAACCTCTAAATACCCTTCAAGAACTCATCGACACGATTCAAACGTAGTTCGCAAAATGGAGAATCTCAATCAACCCCAAAAAATCCAAACTCCTCATCCCTTTTCACCACCTTAACAATTCTCCATTTTTAATCACGATTGACAACAATCAAATCTCACCATACTCATCCTGCAAATATCTCGGTGTGATATTCGACCCTAAATCTACATTTAAATTCCATGCCCTAAACCTTAAAGACAAGGTCAAGAGTAGAGCGCGGCATATCAGATCACTAACTTATAAAAATCAAGGAATTTCGACCAACACCGCAGTCCACATTTACAAGATGATCTGTCGCCCTCTTCTTGACTATGCAGATATCCTTTTCCACAATCCTGGTCCCGCAGTCCCACAACAAATCCAAGGTTCTGAACGTTCAGCCCTTCGCACACTTACAAAAATGAGACACCCCAATAATCCCCTACACAATCCTTTAAATACTCTCCTATACAAAAAAACAAAAATTATTCCGATTAACCAAAGACTTGAACACCTATCCGATGAGTTTGCAACCAACCCCCTTAACCTAGACACCTTATCCCACCTGTGCCTCACACGCAACCCTAACATATATCCTAAACTTTTATATAAATAAAATAAAATAATTTAAAACTTTCAAATATATTGTAAACTCGCTACAATTGTTTCGCCACACTGTGGCTTCTTCAGGCGAAGAAATGATAAATTACATTTGTCAGTACAGGTATATATACAATGTTTATGGGGGGGGGGTGAGTTTTTCAGCGAAATTTAAATTTAGGAGTGGTGAGTTTGTTAAGTCTAATTGGTCGTTCAAAAGTTGTCCTGTGTATTTTCTTTTATTAATTTCCATGCTCTCCAAGATGTTAAGTTTCCGGCCTTTTTCTTCTCTGTGAAGCACTTTGAAGTTTTCGTCGAAGTGGTGGATTTCTTCGATGAGGTGGTTGGAGTATGTGGAGTTGGTTTTCCTTTGTTCATAAGAGGTTTTGTGCTCTTTGATTCTTTCTTTAAACGACCTTCCGGTTTGTCCTACATATGTCTTAGGACAGTCTTTGCAATTTAGCAAATAGACTCCACTTTGTTGAGTTATACAGGTTTTATCTTTGTTATTTTTAATTATTTTCCCTATTGTATTATTTTTTTTGAATGCTACCTTAATATTTATTTTTTCCAACATGTTCGCGACTTTATTGCTTATTTCTCCTGTGTATGTTTGTGATGAATAGTTTTTTATAGATTTGTCTTTGATAATAGGGTAAATAGAATTAATTGTTTTATGTCTTTGTTTTGTTTGTACTATTTTTTCAATTATAGATTTTTTTGAAACCGTTTTTGTATGCAATTTGAATAATAATGTTTAATTCTTTATCATAATTGTGTTGTGCCATTGGGATTGATAGTAACCTATGTACCATACTATGGTAAGCAGCTAATTTGTGTGAGATTGGATGGTTGGATTTATAATTAATCGTTGTGTCTGTATGTGTTGGTTTGTGAAAAATTGAAAAATCATGTCTATTATTAATTCTTTTTATGGTTCAGTCTAAAAAATGTATGGAACCCTTTGTTTCTATATCCTAAATTCAAAAACCTAACCACTACCATATTTCAATTCATCTCATAATTTCATCAAGACACTAACTGACGTACCGAATGACATTACCATGACAATTAACAATTTTGGCAGAAAGACCACGGGTCGATAGCCGATTAGCAACAACATTTCTACCATTAATAAATTTATACAGAGAGTTTTATGCAACACCGAACATGCCAGAAAATATTCAATGTAAATTTTCCTATGTTCGATTTGTTCTGGGACGCATCAAAGCATTAAGTGCGATTTCATTGGCTCTGATTTTAGTGTTCTAACGCAACTTACATTTAACGTCAAAATGAAATGTGTCATTCATTAATCGCCTACATCACTAATGGAATGTTAATATTAAACAGAAAAGTAAAATGAAAAAGAGGAGGACAGATTTAGCTTAAATGCATAAATAATAGAAAAACAGAGTCCTGTTACTTCCGTTTGCTAATATTTCAAGATAAGTTTATACATTGCTTAAATTTCACTGAAGATTATTTAGAACTTGGATTCAGCGTATTGTGTAAACCATTTCATCAGGACCACCACAAGTACGTTGCTTTGGGTGTACCAGCATAAATGCCGTCACAAAACTGCCATTCTCCAGTTTTAAATATAAATATTCCAAATTTGAAGAGCGTGGCGAGGCAGGTTTGCAAGTACCGCACCTTGGTCTGCTGCCAGCACAACAACACTGGGGTGTTAGGTGTGCTGCTTCATTTGGCAAACATTTTAAATTTCATTTATTTGTTAACATAATACTCAATAAATTAACATAATACTTCAATTCATTGTAAGTTACGCATTCAATAAATTAATAAATACACCTACATTATGTGTATTTATTAATTTATTGAATGCGTAACTTACAATAAATTGAATTTTTTCTTTAGGTAAACATGCATAAGCTATAAATTTTCCGACATTCGTTGTTTTTAAAAAGAGTTCAATTTGAAGCTTTAAACGAGTGTTTTTCACTCCCAGACTAAGCATGAAGTAAAATTTCGAGTTTAGAAAAGCCCCGTGAAAATTTGTCGAGGGTCGCGCAGCGACCCGAGACAAATTTTCTGGGCTTTTCTAAACTCGAAATTTTACTTCATGCGCCACGCGTATAAAACACTAAAATGTTATGAACTTTATGGATATTTCAACCTCACTTAAAATCAGTGTTTTATTCGCGTGGCGCATGAAGTAAAATTTCGAGTTTAGAAAAGCCCAGAAAATTTGTCTCGGGCCGCTGCGCGACCCTCGACAAATTTTCACGGGGCTTTTCTAAACTCGAAATTTTACTTCATGCGCCACGCGTATAAAACACTAAAATATTATGAACTTTATGGATATTTCAACCTCACTTGAAATCAGTGTTTTATACGCGTGGCGCATGAAGTAAAATTTCGAGTTTAGAAAAGCCCAGAAAATTTGTCTCGGGTCGCTGCGCGACCCTCGACAAATTTTCACGGGGCTTTTCTAAACTCGAAATTTTACTTCATGCTTCAATGCTTAGTCTGGGAGTGGAAGACACTCGTTTAAAGTTTCAAATTGAACTCTTTTAAAAATCAACAAATGTCAAAAAATTTACAGCTAAAATAATTAAGAAAAAGTAATGTGATTTTATAAAAATAATGACATACCATGGAATTGATATAACAATTGCGGATATTTCCTGTTTTTTTTTAAAGTTCAATTTAAAGCTTTAAACAAGTGTTTTCCACTCCCAGACTAAGCATGAAGTAATATTTCGAGTTTAGAAAAGCCCCGTTAAAATTTGTCGAGGGTCGCGCAGCGACCCGAGACAAATTTTCGGGGCTTTTCTGAACTCGAAATTTTACTTCATGCGCCACGCGTATAAAACACTGATTTCAAGTGAGGTTCAAATATACATAGAGTTTACAATATTTTAGTGTTTTATACGCGTGGCGCATGAAGTAAAATTTCGAGTTTAGAAAAGCCCAGAAAATTTGTCTCGGGTTGCTGCGCGACCCTCGACAAATTTTCACGGGGCTTTTCTAAACTCGAAATTTTACTTCATGCTTAGTCTGGGAGTGGAAAACACTCGTTTAAAGCTTCAAATTAAACTTAAAAAAAAAACAAGGAATTAGATATTCATTTACAGATTTACAGAAAATTGGCTGAATTTGGAATACGTAGAAAAACTCCCTGTTTGTTTCACAACAGTATTAATCTTGATTGTCTAAAAATGATGTCTGCTTTGGATAAAAAAAGTATGTTCTATATTCCCACACACTGCACTTACCATAAACGCACAAGATTTAACAACTGACGTTACATGTACCCTATTTACATTAGTCCTAATTTGCATTAGAATTACTAAAAATCGTAACCAATGAAATCGCACCCAGAAGAATGTAAATTGGGTTGACTATATTACCATTTAGAATCGTAGCCAATCACATTGCACCCAATGCTTGATGCGTCCCAGAACAAATCGAGCATAGGACAATTTACAGTGAACATTTTCTGGCATGTTCGGTGTTACCTAAAACTCTCTGTATATAAATATACATGTTATGTAATTGCTTGTTGTTAATAAAGATGTTTTGTTGTTGTTGTAGACCAGGTCTCAACCACAGTAAGGCCATTATAAAAGGACATAACTCTAACCAAGCTGCAGCACTACTAATTGGCCACATGACTGTTGAAGAGCACCATTCTTAAAAAATCGTACAATTGAAAAAACAAATTTGCAAATTGGTCAATTTTGCTAAATTTATTAATAAAATATAGACCTGTCTTCTATTTTGTAAATAAATTCAGTCAAATTGACAAATTTGCAAGATATTTTTGATTTAATAAAAAAAACACTTGGTTAAATTTCACTAATATTTTGGTTTTTTATTCCAACTAGTTTCGACTTTGAGTCATTCTCAAAGAGACTCCTTGAGAATGACTCAAAGTCGAAACTAGTTGGAATAAAAAACCAAAATATTAGTGAAATTTAACCAAGGGTTTTCTTTATTAAATCATAGTTAAATATGTTTCACCACGTGAAAGATGAGAAACTTGTTCAAGGTATATTGCAAGATATTTTTTAAAATTGCACGATTTTTTTCGCGAAGCGACTAAACAAAATGTTCAGGCTTTTCTAAACTCGAAATTTTATCTTATGCTCAATAAAGGAGTGAAAACACTCGTTAGTAGCTTCAAATTGAACTCTAAAAAACAAATAATGTCTGAAAATGTGCAGCGATTATAAAAGCAGATTGCTAACAGTGAATATATTTTTTTTATTCATTGTTAAATTTTCTTCAAATTAACTTAATTTACTGTGAGTGTAGGGTAAAAAAGCAACGGTCGATTCCGTTGTTGTAATTACTGGTGCAGCCGGCTCCTTATCAGAGACGGGCGTTAGCGGTGGCGGCAATTTTTGCGAATTTATACGAATTTTTCACGCGAGCAGCGCCTTCCGGCCGTAATTATAACTTGATTTACGTCGCTGTGAAATTACTCACTCGGTAATAATTCGAAAATTATATACAAGCGCTTTTAAAACTGGAAAATCCTTTATTGCAATTACTGCGAGGGCTAAATGTAATCAACTGCCCACGATACACTCGCCTAATTGGTCTGGAAATACTGCATCATCAAACGCGTCTGTCTGATTTAAATAATTTATCCAACTAATTGAATAGAGGTAGAAATGTTTATCAATAATAGTTACTTTTAAATTGACCGCTTTTAAAAACTTTTGTTATTAAATACTTCTGACTCTAAATAAAAATTATTGTTGATAAATATTTTTATTTCTTAGCTGCATTTGCACCCCGACCGATTAGCTTTAATCATTCACTAATTATTAATTAAAGCTCTGATTAAGTAAAATTTCTAGAATGTTATAAAGTTGTAAGATATCCTAAACATGTCTCTTTCATCAATATGCAATGTGTAAACAATTTGTAAATACAATTGTTGTGTCTTTAACACAAAAAAAAAAACTAATCACTGATTAGATTAATCGACTTGGGTGCAAACCGGCATAAATCAATCAGTTTTTGTGATCCATTGTTCACCATTCGATTAGTTATAAGTTGTAAAACTCATTTTTAAATGTTCTTCTAGAACAGGGGTGATCAACCTGTCAACCGGTCGATCGCTGGACCACTTTTGTTCGATCACCTATCGGTTTTAACTCGCGGTGACGTTATGCCGAAAATAATTTATTTTTCAGTATGATTGATGAAAAAAATGGTGATGTGTCCATCATAGTACTTTCCCCCGTAAATTGCGTATTAAATCACTTTTAAAATATTTGTAGCATTATTATTTTCAAAATGTCTTCAACTTTTTGATAACTACAACTTTTATTTGAAACATTTTTCAATTGGATCAACACATACTGACACAAACCAATGACTAGATAAAAAACACTATTTATTGAATATCTCATAAACTAAGAGTGCTATGACAAAAAGTGAAAATACAAAAAATGTTTAATATTTTATTACCTACAACTTTTATTTGAAACATTTTCTAATTCTATCAACACACACACACACACAAATCAATGACTAGATAAAAAACACTATTTATTAAATATCTCAAAAACTAAGAGTGCTATGACAAAAAGTGAGTCCACAAAAAATCTTTAGTTTTTCATTTCCTACAACTTTTATTTAAAACATTTTTCAATTGTATCGATTTGATAACTACAACTTTTATTTGAAACATTTTTCAATTGGATCAACACATACTGACACAAACCAATGACTAGATAAAAAACACTATTTATTGAATATCTCATAAACTAAGAGTGCTATGACAAAAAGTGAAAATACAAAAAATGTTTAATATTTTATTACCTACAACTTTTATTTGAAACATTTTCTAATTCTATCAACACACACACACACACAAATCAATGACTAGATAAAAAACACTATTTATTAAATATCTCAAAAACTAAGAGTGCTATGACAAAAAGTGAGTCCACAAAAAATCTTTAGTTTTTCATTTCCTACAACTTTTATTTAAAACATTTTTCAATTGTATCGACACATACACTGTCACACACCAATAACTAGATAAAACACACAACTTTTGAAATATCTCAAAAACTAAGAGTGCTATGACAAAAAGTAAGTGAACAATACATCTTTATTTTGTTATTATCTACAACTTTTATTTGAAAGAATTTTTTGTTTGATGAACATTTATTGAAAAAATCTGAAAAAACTGAAAAACGCTAAGAGTAAAGTACCACTTCCGGTTTTCCGATTTTCACCAAAAGCTTTTCAGTTCTTCGGATTGTAACAAAAAGCTTAAGTTTCAAGTTTCATCTCGATATCGCACACAGACACACACACAGACACACACACAGACACACAGACAGACATTTTTCAAAAATGGTCTTATTCGACTCAGGGGACCTCAAAACGGATATTTCCGCTAAAATTTTTGATTCGAAAATTTTCACGAAAACAATACTTTCCCTTTGTATTACATACGGGGGAAAGTAAAAACTGTTGGTTCGTCTATTGCTATTCCGAAAAAAGGCAACATTAAGCGATATTTTCGATCGTTGCGCGGATAATAGGACAAGGAATTTCTAAAAAAAACCGAGATACGAAAATAAAAGATAATGTGCCCTATAATTTCTCATTCGTTAAAGCTTTCGTTAACTAAGTAATTGATTAGAGTGGGTTTAAACATGAATATATTGACATATATAACAGGGACAAACAAACTTTACGAAACAAACAAACTTTACGACTGTCTTCAACTTTAACAAAAAGAAAATCATGCGGTCTAATTCAATTACAGACAGAAATGTTTGTCAAACAAAATTAGTAAACAAACCAATATCAGTCTGTTATTGCCTAGTTAATTCTTTTAGATAACCATTTAAGATATTTTAATTATTAAAATTTTTTATTTAAATTTTTAATTCCAACTTCAGGATCTTAACCTCTTCGTCCCTGAAGGTGGCATTTGCCACCACTTAAATTTGGTAAACATATTGGGATTTTTTTAAATATACATACATGTATGCATGAGCTCTAACTTTTCCGATAATCGTTTGTTTTTTAATATAGTTTAATTTGTAGTCTTAAACTAGTGTTTTCTACTTCCAGATTAAGCATGAACTAACATTTCGAGTTTAGAAAAGCCTAAAAATTTGGTTTGGTACATAATATTTCAAATTGAACTTTCAAACGAGTGTTTTCCACTCCCAGATTAAGCATGAAGTAAAATTTCGAGTTTAGAAAAGCCTGAAAATTTGGTTTGGTCGCGTAGCGCTTCGCGCTACGCGACCAAACCAAATTTTCAGGCTTTTCTAAACTCGAAATTTTACTTCATGCGCCACGCGTATAAAACACTGAATTTAGGTGAAGTTTAAAATCTTCTACTAAAGCAGTATGCTAAAAACGTGTATTCTGAACATCACATCACATTTGTGTTTAGTACGCGTGGCGCATGAAGTAAAATTTCGAGTTTAGAAAAGCCTAAAAATTTAGTTTGGTCGCGTAGCGCTACGCGCTACGCGACCAATCCAAATTTTAAGGCTTTTCTAAACTCGAAATTTTACTTCATGCTTAATCTGGGAGTGGAAAACACTCGTTTGAAAGTTCAATTTGAAATATTTGTAAAAAGAACGAATATCTGAAGATTTACAGCGTTTACAGTATATTGGGATGTATACTTACAAAAAAAACTTTCTGTATATCTGTGTAGTAATAAATAATATGCAGTGTACAAAAAAGTTTTTTTGTCACCAGAAAAATTCCAGGGCTGAAGTGGTTAAGACTGGTTATAACTTTCCAAACAAGATTACCTTTAAATATTACGATGTTATTACTGAATTTTCATGTTGCCACGATTTTTCAGAAGAAACAAAAAAAACAGTTAGAATCAAAATAACTCAGTTTAAATTCTGACTTGAGGATTTCAACACTTAATTATTTTAATTTTACCCACAGAAACAATCATGGAATTTTGAGGTAATCTGATGATTTTTTTTTACTAAAATCACAACTTTGACAGGATTTTCAAGAAAAACAGTTGAGATATTGTAACCCGAACTTCAGGTTCTTACAGCTTGTTTGTTTTAAAGTAAAAAATAGTGCTTTCAAAGTTGACTCCAGAGACATCCCAGCAACCCACTCCACAATCCTTCAAATCAACTCCTATATGAAGACTGTTATTCCTTACTTCACTTTTTATTTTTATGTTAGATGTACATTTCGAGACACAAGGTGCTCATTATCAATAACAAACTGTTTGTTATTGATAATGAGCGCCTTGTGTCTTGAAATGTACATCTAACATAAAAATAAAAAGTGAAGTAAGGAATAACAGTCTTTCTATTTGTGATTAATCACTTCACGTAAATTCGAAACAATACAGTTATCCTATATGAAACCACAAGTCATCCAATATCCCAATTATACTAGAATTAAGCACCAAATTCTCCCCGAATTCTAAATATATCAACATTTTAAATAAATTATGTATCCCTCGCAATGCAAATATCCCTCTCAAATATAAATTGCCCTGCTACACTTTATCAATTCATTAGTTCGATTCACCAAGCCAGTTAAATAAATTGAATTATTATTATTTTTCAATAAGAAATAGATTCAGACAAGGCAGGTCAATAGCCCAGACAGACTTACCTATTATTTTTTTTAAAACTGTATATAAATGAAATATAAATGTATTTGTAAAGCCTGAATAAAGATATGTGTGTCTCTCTTTCTCCCGCTAACAAAACTCAAGCAATTTACAATCAATTTTAAGGCATACTTATAAGAAAACATCTCTTTATATACTTTTTTGTATTAGTGTTTATTATCTATAACCTGCCGATCCCAAAATAATTTGGTATGCAAAAGAAGCTCGCGTATTACAAAAGGTCCCCTGTCCTAGAAGTTAGGACAAGCAAATTATGTTAATAGTAGATTCTACTGAAGTTGGGTCAATTAAGAGAGTTGATGAAAATAATTAAGTAATTAAATTTTTATTATCCTATAAATTATTGCATTAAAGCCCTTAAGCATTAAAGCCCTTAAGTGATGAGGTCCACATTGTATTAGTGTAAGTATAGGGTTATGTAACTCTTCCGAAAAAAAAAAAAAATAGAAATAGAGTAAAAGTAGAGTGAGTGGTCCATTCCTCTGATGATGGGCATCGATCGTGTCCGCCGCCGATTTATGCGAGTGTATATAACGAAGCACTCCGCAAAATAGGATGGGGCATAAAAGCTCCTCCGAGCCGGGGCGAAACAGTGAACCGCCATTAAAGGCATCTATGAGGAAATGCTCTTTCCCGATCCTTGTTTTTTAAAATACACGGGAGAGAGAGCCGTCCACTGGGTTCGAGTAACAAAACTTATATAGATATATATATATATATATATATATATATATATAAGGTACTTCTTCCACTCTCGCTCCCCGACTAAGTTGTCGAAGTGCACGGGAGGGGGGAGACAGAGAGAGGGGGAGGTCTCAGTTCTGAGTGTGTTTTAAAAGCTTTTCTGACATCTTGACCGAAACGGACATTTCAGACACGGAACAGCTTTCATTTCGGGTGAACTTGTCCTTCTTTTCTTAAGTACGGAGGCTCTGGGGGGGTGTGTTGCCTCGGTTAAATGCGGCTTTCAATTTTTCACTTCCGACAGTCTAAAGTTTTACTACTTTAACTGAATAATAATGCACTGAAAAGAATTATTATTAAAAAAACCTACTACAAAAAATCTATTTTTATAAACTTTCTTAATTTAAGTAAAAGAAGCTATTAGTCAACTATTAATATTCATTAGGAGTTAGTAGAAAGTATTAGATAGTAGTCAATTTCAGCGCAGTTAGTAGATGAAAGTTTCAAGTATCGAAATAATAAATAGTTAGTACTCATCACCTTACTTTAGAGATGGCTACAAGCTTTTCGTTATTTAAAATTCGCATCGTCTACTCAGTAAACTTGTCTCGCAGTAGCCATGTTCTATGACGTAACGTGCACTGATGAACAAAATGTAAGCGGAGTGAATTCAACCCTACATTTTGTAACTTGGATCCCTAGCGGAGGCCACGGAGAAGTCTGAAGTTGGCCACGAGCCGTGCCTGTTTCTATATGTATACTTATACAGAAGAATTAGTAGAAATTTATGTAGTCACAAAATTTAGATAGTGTAGTTAAAAGTTTTAAGTCTAACTGGTTCATCTTTGAACTCGAGTTCAAAGTGATGTTATAATGTCAGATTATAATGTCACAGTTAACATTTGCAAACGCAAGCAAAAAAAACCAATTCATAATGGATTTACTCTTGTGGGAGGGGTTCAGATAACAGTCTGCACTACTGCGCATATTGTGGGCGGAGCTTAGCAGAGGCAATCTTAGTCCATGTGAGCTATAACCAAAAATTTAATATAACCATGAATTATACTGCAGATATTATTTAAGGATGATTTGATTAACGATTAGCGTATCCTAGGTTCTGTAAGCTGTAATGTAGTTTTTGATTAGCCTAGAAGTTTTAATTATTTTATCATGTCTACATGGATTGTGAATGAACATTTGCAAACACAAGCAAAAAGAATCAACTTCCTAATGGATTTACTCTTGTGGGAGGGGTTTAGATAACAGTCTGCGCTACTGCGCATATTGTGGGCGGAGCTTAGCAGTGGCAATCTTAGTCATGTGAGCTATAACCAAAAATTTAATTTAACCATGAATTATACTGCAGATATTATTGAAGGATGATTTGATTAGCGATTAGCGTATCCTAGGTTCTGTAAGCTGTAATGTAGTTTTTGATTAGCCTAGAAGTTTTAGTTATTTTATCTTGTCTACATGGATTGTGAATGAACATTTGCAAACACAAGCAAAAAGAATCAACTTCCTAACGGATTTACTCTTGTGGGAGGGGTTTAGATAACAGTCTGCGCTACTGCGCATATTGTGGGCGGAGCTTAACAGTGGCAATCTTATTCCATGTGAGCTATAACTGAAAATTTAATCAAGCATTAGTTATACTGCAGATATTATTTAAGCATGATTTGATTAGCGATGGCCACACAACTTAAATTATTCTAAATGTATTATCAACAATGCTTTTTTTTCCTTTTTAATTTGACTAATTCGTGAATGAGCCAGTATTGTTTCGGACACTAACAGTCGGTATAGTATCCGCTTAATTAGTGCAGTTCGCGGGATGCGGCTGTCGCCCATACGTCTCCGAGTGTTTCTGGCTGGAATTTAATTAGCTAATTAGTGTAATTAGTTAAACCTAACTTCATACATGCGAACAGACAAGTATTCATGGTGGTTGCTGCACTACGGTTTACAAGGGCGGGGGGAAAGGGGCGGCGAAGGCACGTCACAGGAGAGCCCCATTTCGCTCGACTTAGCGTGAAACCAAATTGCATCTAATTACATTTCTTTCGGGTTATTAAGAATGCTTCACTTTAATTAAAAACATGTAACTTTGGAAGTATCTTGATTGTGAGATTCGTTGATGCTAAAGCATAAACATAGGCAAATAGTGCGGGGGGGTCACGGCTAAGAATGAAATATTCAACGGCTGAGAATGAAATGTTCACGCTTTTCTGAACTTGATATTTTACTTTATGCGCCAAGCGTATAAAATACTGATTTCAAACAAAGCTACAAATTTACAGCTTTAGATGTATGATATGAACTTCACAATATAAAAGCGCTCAGTTTGAAGTTTCGAGCGAGTATTTTCACTCCCAGATTAAGCATGAAGTAAAATTTCTAGTTTAGAAAAGCCTGAAAATTTGGTTTGGTCGCGTAGCGCGTAGCGCTACGCGACCAAACCAAATTTTCAGGCTTTTCTAAACTCGAAATTTTACTTCATGCGTCACGCGTACAGAACACTGAAACATTGTGATGTTAGAAATACACTAAAAACATTTGTCTTTTAATGAGTAACAATCTAAATATTTAAATAACCAAATATTTACATTTTTCTCCACACATCCTCAAGTCAGGTCAAATAATACAATGTATCAAATTAACTTGTTTAGTAATTTGGTCATAAAAAATTAATATTGTTGAGTTATTGAAAATAAATAAACAAAACTTCGCTTTTAGAAGATACATAATCGTAACTCCGCATTTTAGCAACAGAGAGAGAGAAAAAAAAAACGATCTAAAAATGCTTTCGGAACTAGGTTAGGTATCATTTCAAGTTATTCAATTTAACTCAGACTATTGGAGATAATGGTAAAAATCCAATTTTACCCGCGACTGCTCCCCCGCCGTTATCTATAATTTCGTAATTCCTTTTTATATCGCAAACTCCAACACACACACCATCACACACACATGCACGTATATATAAAAGGAGGAGGGAAAAAATACACGAATTTAATTAGCAGCGATTGCGTGCGAATTGGGTCGATTTTTTCCACTGAATTATCACGTTGTTTGTGTTTACGAGTGTACGCCGTGCAATTGAACATTTCACGAGAGTTATAAGGGCGAGCTTTGCTATTGCCGTTTTAACAAATCATCACGCGAATGTATAGCGGTATGTGTGTGTGCTCGATTGAATTACTCATACTAACACACGCAAAACGTGTATGCTTAATTGGCCAAGTTGTAGAAAAGCTTTTAATTGGGTGTACTTTTTATTCATTTGTAGGTTGTTTTTTCTCCAATGGAAATAATGATTAAAAAAATAATGACAGAAATTTTATACTAGTACTGTAATACCTACATACACACCGCGGAATAAAAGGCAATGGTATACAATTATAAATTACTTTTAGAACTAGTTATTTATTTTTGTAATACCGGTTTCACATATTCGTGGACGAACATTCAGCATAAAGGCAACTTATCTCTTAAATCAATAAACAAATTAGTGTTAGTTATCAAATATTTAAAACAGCGTTTGTCAAACCGCGGGTTGCGAAACACTAATGCAGGGGTGTCCAACCAGTCGATCGCTTACTGGTTTCAACCTCCGACTAAATCACTTAATTAAACACAGTTATATTCCTTTCTTCACTTTTATTTTTCTTGCTAGATGTACATTTCGGGTACTAAGTACCCATTATCAATAGCTAACTATTGATAATGGGTACTTAGTACCCGAAATGTACATCTAGCAAGAAAAATAAAAGTGAAGAAAGCAATATAACTGTGTTTAATTAAGTGACTTAACACCTTCACGTAACTCATACAACTACATTAACTCCGTCTAAATGTTGTGAATATTATTTTTACGATGACTTTTTAAAAACATTTGTTTACAACAATCTTATAATATGTGCAATATTTAATGTTGTGGGCAGCATAAATAGGGCGTATTTAATGTGATTTTTAAACACGGGCGTGTTTAATATGGCTTTTAACCACGCTAATTCGCGTTTTAATACAAGACCTATTACACATTCAATCATGATACCGCAATCTGTCATCATTTATATGTCAAATTATTATAAAACAAAACGGAAAATTGAAAATAAAAAATAAGAAATTAAAAATTTAAAAAACTTAAAAATTAAATACAGTGAACCAGTGACTCAGTTACTCGGTGAATCTGTGAATCAGTGACTCAGTAAATCAGTGAATCTGTGAATCAACGATTTAGTGAATCAGACAGGCAGGTAATTCAAAAACAGCGCCTACAGTGGCAAACACAGACAAGAACACAGAACTTCCTTCAAATTTAAATAAAACAGAAACATAGTCTTTAGTTTCAAAGTATTTATGTATTCTTAATATAATTAATATGATACTTTGATCGTGGTTGAAACTCTCTTCTGCTCTTTGAAAACCTGTTCATAGGGCCCATTCTGTCCAATTAACACTTCTACAGATGTTACGGCGATGTGCATTTATAATAACATCATGTATTTTTCTTCTGACCTCCAGTTTTTCCAAAGTACTCAGTTCCTCAAAATACGGAGTAGACTCATCAAAAAATGATAGTCTGGATTGTTCATTCTTTCGGTATCTTTTTGTTGCTCTTTTAGCAACAAATCTAGTTTCTTTTGCTCTGTTTCTAGATATTTGTCTAATTCTTTGTCTGTAGGTCTCTTCCTGGAGGGGTTTCTGTTATGATTTGTGACTAATGGAGCACGTAAATAGCTGGCACTGAAGCTGGAATTGCAGGTCCCGCAATATCTGAATCAGTTTCATTGGGTAATACTTCAATTATTTTATCGCTCTCATCCTCGGTGTTTGACAGTTGTGAAAGATTACCCCACATTGTACTTGGGGTCATGGTATCTCTTGTAAATACCATCAATTCAAACAAGAGCCATTTCGATTTGAAATCTTCAGACTCAGAACCAGAAGGTTTATTCGGAATTTTACGGAGTTCAACGCAAAATTTATCCTTTAAATTTGTACATTTTATTTTAGCTTATTTCTCTGAAAAAAAGTGTTTTGCTAGTTGAATCATTATATTTTAGGAACCTATCTCTCATTTCGGAAGTTGGCAAGGAGTTGCCAAATTCCGAAATGAGAATGGGAGTGAGCACTATTTCTAACATCGTTCACGAGATATGTGAAATTATTTAGGAAGAATATGTAAATAAATGTATGACAGTTCCTACACAATACCAATTGGAAAGTATTGCGGAAGGATACTACAGCGTTGGAAATTTCCAAACCGTGTAATTAATTATTTGAATGTGTAATAGGGTTAATTCCACTTTAAAACTAATATGAACAATCGTTGAACAATAAATAATACTCACAGAGTCTAGCCTTTCGCCTAAGTTACATAAAAACTTGCTGTTTGCACAAAAAACGAACTCTTCCGTTTGGATGGAGTTTTCACGGTGTTGACGTTTGTTGCGCTTTAAAAAACATTCGCGACGGATAGGAGCACAATGGTTTACCCAATTTAAGAATGATTTCTGTTTACTAACGCGTTTTACGCTGGTTTAACTAGTGAGAACGGCGGAGATGTTGACGCGTTACTTCGTACTTTAACAAAATGGCGTCAACGACGCCATGACCGCCATGGTCAAATGTAAGACAAAAGAAGCTGATTTGACTAGCGCAGCAAAGGCAATTATTTATATTCGTGTTAAAAAACTACATTCATCACGCCAATCCCGTGTTAAATGTGCTTGAGTGTTAAATGCACCCCACGTATGCTGCCCAGACAATTAAATAATGCACATATTATAAGATTTAATTGATGAGGCGGATACATGATGAAACTCCATAATACTATTTGAAATAAAACAACGCAGTTGGGAGGGTTTCACTTTTTTATTGTTGAACACTGCAACATGTTTCACCACACAGTGGCTTCATCAGGCAGATGAAATAATGTTTACCCATTATTTCATCTGCCTGATGAAGCCACTGTGTGGTGAAACATGTTGCAGTGTTCAACAATAAAAAAGTGAAATCCTCCCAACTGCGTTGTTTTATCTCAAATAGTATTATAAGATTGTCGTGAACAAAATCTGTTTCAACATTTTAAATGTTCAAAAACCTATCCAAAAATTCTAGATTTCTATAAAATACATCTAAAGCCCGAAAGAGATAATGAAAGTGGATCCAATTAAAACGGGAAGCAATAATTAGAATACGTGCGGAGTGTTCTTTGTCGGAGTATTAATGGCAAACATTGTCAAATTATATGTCCACTAGGCAGTGAATCCCACTATTTTAATTATTTAAAGTATTTCTCTATAGTCTTGCAAGGAGTTGCTAATGCCGATAAAAAAATTGTTGCAATTGAAGTTGGTGCAAGGGGATAGCAGAGCGATGGCAGAATATTTGCAGCCTCGACGCTTTTCCATTTGCTTGAAAGACTTATCTTATAAGACCATTGCCTTCTAGAAATCTTGATCCTGTCAAAGAAAACTTTAATCACCGCTTGTCAACAGCTAGAAAATACATAGAATGTGCTTTTGGTATACTGCCCACTAAATAGCGTATATTAGGTAAAGATGTTGAATTGGATCCTGAAAAAGCTGCCAAAATAGTAAAATGTGCATGCATTTTACATATTGTTCTACAAGAACGAGATGGTAATAGTGATCTAAATTATTGCCAAAAAATTCACTTTCCAGAAAATCAATGTGAAGCAGATATACTACGACCTCGTCAAGAAGGGTACGTAGGAACGAGAAAAGGATCGGCCAGCGCAAAAGAAATACGAGAAACATTTGCAAACCATTTTTTTAGATTTTTAAACGATATCCAGGGTGATTTAAACTAGAAGGCGAAAAATGAATATTCGTGTTCCAGATTGGATTCTAAACAAAAAATGTGAAATAACTTTTTTTCGATCGTTCTTTGTTCTAGAGATACCGAGGCATGAAGTTTTCGGAACCTATTTAATTTTTGTCCATAAAATAAATAGTAGGTTTTAAAAATTGCTTTGAAATAAAATACATATATTTATTAGTTGTTGACAGTTGTCACATACTTTGGGTGTTGCTATTCATTTTTAGTGTAAAAAAAAAACACAAAATTCGTTAACAATGCAATTTGGCAATGAAGATTTTTTTTTTTTATTGGGTTTGGCTTTTGCCTGGCCTTAGTAACGTAGACTATTGGCCAACATCAATTTTTATTTTATTTATTCCATATAAGTATTTAATTCTTTACACGCTTATGTAACTAATTATGGACGGCACAACTCATTCACACACATCCATGGCTTCAGAGGGTGCCAAGTTCCCCATAAGAAACTGGCACCCCCGTGGGATTCGAACCCACGACCCTCTGGCCCAAGAGCAGGAGCTCTACTCACTGACCCACGAGGGTCCCCCAATGAAGAATATATACCGACATTATTTTTGTTTACAGCTTATGCAACCGGAATGCTTTAGAAAGTTGTCGGGAATATCAAAGAAGATTCGTATTCAGATTGAAGAGCAATTACGAGACAGAATTATGAATGCTGTACTTGAAACAAGATTTTGCTGCAGTTAATAATTCTGTAGTTTTACGTTGCCAGGCGTGCATCGCTGGCGGTGGAAATTTTGAACATCTCTTGTAAGGTAAGTTAGTGGTTTTTCTCTCTGTGACTAAATAAAGTTTTCATATTGCCTTCTATTAGTTTTTTTGTGAAACTTGAAATTAATATATATTTTAAAAGTTTGAACCTCGATATCTCCGAAACAAAGGCCGGTCTAAAAGAAAGTTATTTGTCATTTTTTGCTCAGAATCCAATCTTGAACACGAACATTAATTTTTCGTCTCCTAGTATAAATCACTTTGTATTTTTCATAAAAAATGATAAAATTGCGAAGGTGCAACAATGTTATTAATTATATGATAAAAGTAAATACATTATTGCCCGGTATTATACAACGTTTTATTCCCTAAATAAAATTTACTTTAGGAATAAATTAATTTATTCCAAAGATTTCAGTATTATAAACACAAAATAACTTTATTTGGCTAATAAATCTCCTCAGTAAAATATTTGTTTGATTTTCTATCAAGTAAATGTTATTCTCTAAATAATTTGACAGTTAAAAGTCAAAAGTGTATTATATTATTATAATTACTTTAGATTCTACTATTGGTATTTATTAATTTCATAACGTTTATCATGTCTACCATATAATCCGTGTCAGATTTAGGTTCGCTCATAGTATCTTCCCTGACAGTGATTAATTCGAACCACAAGACATTCTATGGATTCGAAGACCTAGAGTTTTTCAAGTCAGACATAACCAGGAATTTGTATACTAATGCATACTCTTTTTTAAAATTAGTTCTATTTACAGTTTTAAACGAGTGTTTTCCACTCCCAGACTAAGCATGAAGTAAAATTTCGAGTTTAGAAAAGCCTGAAAATTTGGTTTGGTCGCGTAGCGCGAAGCGCGGAGCGACCAAACCAAATTTTCAGGCTTTTCTAAACTCGAAATTTTACTTCATGCGCCACGCGTATTAAAAACTGAAAACACAGAAATATTGTAAACAGGTGAACTTCACTTGAAATCAGTGTCTTGTATGCGTGGCGCATGAAGTAAAATTTCGAGTTTAGAAAAGCCTGAAACTTTGGTTTGGCCGCTCCGCGCTTCGCGCTACGCGACCAAACCAAATTTTCAGGCTTTTCTAAGCTCGAAATTTTACTTCATGCTTAGCCTGGGAGTGCAAAACACTCGTTTAGGTCTTTTATAATTTCTAATAAGCTTTATTTTTCTTGTTCTGTGTAATTCTGTCCTATTCCACGGTTATTCTCTATAATTATAAGGAATTATACTAAATTTCCAATTTAATTGACAATTTCATTTAGAATATTAACAATTCAATTTAAAAAATTGGTGGTTCCAGCCATGACCACAATGAAAATGTATGATTTTGGTCTGTAATCTACCAATTATATTATTTATTTCTAGAATTGCTATTTATTTGGTAGGTTTGCTTTATAATACGCAATTTTATTTGCCCATTAGTTTACTAGGTAAAAAAATTTACTTTACAAATAGTTATCTAATGACTTATTAATCGTTTACAATACCGGGCATAAATATGTGTTATTATTTACTAACCTAATAAAGTTACTGATGTGCCAACTTCATCGCATAGCTTCTTATTTATATCCGTTATTTATTACTTTGTACTTCGGATATTAAAATTTCCCTTGATGGTTTTCTTTGTACTTCGGATATTAACATTTCCCTGGATGTATGGAATAACTTCTTTTTAGCAGTCATTTCAGTCCAATTACAACACGCACGTGGCTCACTACTCGCGCAAAATGTAAATAAACCCCTTTTCCCTGGAAACATAACGCCGAGCGTTATCGCTTACAATTTGAGTCATCTTGAAACGCAAAACAACGCAACGCCATCGCTTACCACCATCGCCCAACGCTAGGCGTAGTGTGTATGTATATAAATTTTAAATGTGTTTGATTTTGGCGTTGCATCGCCTAACCGCTCAACGCTTGCCGCTCATCGCTGAGCAGTCTGAACACGGCCTTAAGGTATGTATACATTTTTCTGGCGGACTCTGTATATCGAGCATTCCTAGTTCGCATGTGTGGAATAGAATGTTGGACGTGTATTATGTTTCCATCTAAGCAAATGATTTATACCTTATCCTGAATTAGTGGAAGGGGAGGAACTTTATATGTAAGTTGCATTTTAGCCAACAATACAAACACCGCTCAGCACTTAGCCATCCAATATAAACGCCACATGCTAATGCACGCGTCCAAAACACCCCAAACACGGATTAGCTCTAATGAAACCCAATTGATTGATTTTTCCCCCCTTAGAAATCCAATTTAGCTCGGGGGGTAAGTTTCAGCCCGGTGCGGAGGGCGGTTTAATAAGTCCGTCGGCGGCCCTTTTCGGCCCGCGCGACGCCGAGGATTCCCAAGAACGTAGATCAGGGTGAACTAGAGCGAAAAGTGGCTGCAAGGGTCGGCGCTATTCGATTAACTCCGATACTTGGCTTCAATTGCTTTTTAAGATTCTCGCGATTGCTTTTGAAAGGTTTTGGATTAGATTGCAATTGGCTGAAAGGCATTAAAAGTGCCGTCGCTCGATCCCGCTCTCTCCCGCGCGTTTGACTTTACCCAATCCCCCCCGCCCCCGACTCACGGCCGAAAAACTGCTTATTTTTCGCCTCATTTGTGGAGCAATTCCGGCGTCCGATGGAAATGGCCGTTTTAAATAAGGGCCCGCGCCGGTGTGTCGAGTCGTGCGCCCCACGCTTTCTTTTAATTTGTTTAAATCTTTTAGCGACTCGATTTCAAGGTTTTCTCATTTTAAATTCAAAGTGCTTCTTTTATTAAACTGATTTAAATAAAATGAATAGTTTTTTCTGAAGATTGCAACAAAACACACTTGAAATTTAAATAATTCAGAATCAGCAATATCTATTCCTTTTCTTGGCAATTAAAGAATAAACATTGTGCTATTCGGGTTACCGAGATACCCTATAAAAACATCGAATTTGGGTCACCCTGTACATTTTCAAATGATAGCATAAATAAATATCATATGTTCAATAAAAAAAACCTCTAAAGTGCTATGATTTTATCTTTTATTTAAATTTATGTTGGCTTCACGCATTAGGAATTGTCCTTTAAAACGTCAAACATAATAATTATATTGTATAATTTCAGAGTTGCCAACCTACAATATATTCCATGGCACTCTTGAGGTTTTATTTTATTGAACATACTATATATTTAGTCGATTTTCAGCCTATATGTGCCTATATGTCAGAGCTGAGACGAATCCTTGTAAAAACGATTCGAATCACGTGTCCGAATCACCTAATATGTTTCATTTTTCATTTATTTATTTACGGAATCTCCTTTTACATAAATCTACAAAGATTAGTTACATATATAGATGTAGTAAAAATTACATTAAATTAAAAAAACGAATACTTGAATAAAAGATTCGTAAGAGAGAAATATGATTCGAATCAAAGATTTGAATCCTGTTTTTTCGAATCACGAATACAAATCCTATAAAAATAAATTTGATTTTATATTTTTTTGCAACCATTAATATATAAATATCGTTACCAGTTGTTTCAACAAAAATATTCAAAACATAATTATTTATTATTAACACTGAACATCATTGATAACAGACTAAATATCTGATTCCCTGTTACTCTGATTAAAGATGTATTTGTGTGTTTCTGAACTTTACTTCAAATCAGTGTTTTGTACGCGTGGCGCATGAAGTAAAATTTCGAGTTTAGAAAAGCCTGAAAATTTGTCTCGGGTCGCTGCGCGACCCTCGACAAATTTTCACGGGGCTTTTCTAAACTCGAAATTTTACTTCATGCTTAGCCTGGGAGTGGAAACACCCGTTCAAAACTTCAAATTGAACTCTATTATAAAATCAACGAATGCCTGAAAATTATGTAAATAAAAAAAACACTGAATATCATTAAAATCGGGAAAGTCAGAGAAAAGTAATGGAATTTTATTTAAATTGACTAAAACACTAACAGAAAAGCCATATGATATTCTTAAATTTGTCAAAATCAGAAGGCAAATTACAAAACACGTAAAAATTTATAAAATTAACTTAAATATTGACAAAAACAATAAAAACGATTTAACGATTTCAGATTTCCCACAAAATGGGAGTTTACCACAGAAGAAAGTTATTATATTAGGGAACTAGCATTTAGCCCGATTTACCAACCGAGGAGCCGAGGGCCAAATCAAGGAAATGTATAAATGTAAAGAGAATTGCATAATTAAAAAAAAAAATAAATGATGTTGAAGAAAAATATATGTATAATAGTAGCAAGGGTAAAGGGAGGGGGAGAGGCGTTGGTGCATGAGCCGAATGGTGGTGGCTGCAAGGTAAATCGTTGTTTTGTAGTGGTTATGGAGTGGATGGATGTAAAGGTCCGTGAAAAGGTTGGAAGAGATGGTCGCTTCGCTCCAGCCGCTTGCTTCGCTCGCTTGCCTTGCTCGCTTCGCTCGCTAGGGTGCTCGCTTCACTCGCACATAGAGAGGGTAGTTGCTCCTTTATCCCCGCGAAAACAAATTTTCTCTAGCGCAATTTTTGGACCGAAAATTTGCTGAAACACCGGGAAGGCGGCCATTTGTTGGCTCGAAAATAATTTGCTGAGCACGGCGAGGTCAAACCATACCACCCTACGTTTAAACAAATCGTTTTGGAGCATTTTAAGTCGGTCAAAAAAAATAATCAAGAAAATCACGGTTTTAGACCACCCTGTATATACACGCTAAACTTAAAAATTATTTAATTTTAATTGTTTTGTTTCGTCTTGTTTCATCTTGTCGGTTGCGGATAATTATTCGAAATCGAAATGTGAAATCCAAATTCCTCTATCGCAATTTTTCGACCGAAAATGTGCTGACAGCCCGTGAAGGCGGCTAATAATAAAAAAAAAAAAACATGTCCCAACACCGCTAAATTTAATCCTAGTGATCTGCGTTTAAACAAAACATTTTGGAGAAAAAATAAAAACCATCGATTAAATGCGAGATTTAGCACCCGGTATATATTTTTATGAAATTTCAATTGCAAAAATTTTGAAAATCAATTTTTTTTTGCAAAATCGATTAAATGCGATATTTTTTTTAATCGGGCGATTTGAGCGCTCGGAAGTGTCGCGTTGGAAAGCCCAGGTCAAATCCCATCGAAATTGTGCTATGCGCGACCTGAAAAAGTTCCGTGTGAAGCAAGACCAGCGTGTAAAGTATTGAGGTTAGGAAATCTTCCGCCCGGCGTAAAATTAAAAACGCGGCCGGATTTGAACGCCGCTTAGCCTAAGACACGTGGATTTTTTTTTCGGTCCTGTGAAAATTTGAACTTTCTAAAATGAATTCTTCGATTTTTCCACTCCCGGTGACAGTCGTCTCCCATAAGAGCAATGTCATGGCGACCGAATCGCAGCCTTCTCGGATCCCCGCTGCTTTAACGTTCTTATTATAGGAGAAAATATCTTAATTCAGGGAAATGTAGGAAAATTTTAACTTTCAGATTGTGGCTACCATGTCAGTTTTACTTCAAATAACATTAAACAAAAAAAAGAAAAGTTTAATAACTTATTGCAAATTCTTGACGATTACTTTAAAATCAGTTATCCTGAACAAAAACTAACCAACAAATAAAATGGTTTAATAGCGAACTACGTCAAATGCGCGAAACTTTCCGTTCAATGTGGACAATAATAAATAATAATCGTGCAAAATTACAGATAGAGAGTACCTGTACTCTAAATCCAGATAACTTGAACATGTTTTTTGCTAATATAGCAGATCATCGGCTATATTAGCAAAAAACATGTTCAAGTTATCTGGATTTAAAATACAGGTACTCTCTATCTGTATTTTGCATAAAAAATCTTCGTCTAAAATCGTTGATCCTACACTGGCGAAAGAAATTAACGCATCATTTGTGATTTTTTTGATATCTTGGAATAGAGTTTTCTTTGAACACAAACATATTTTTACAATAAGAGATCTTATCAAGCATGCTGTTTTACATGTTGTGTTTTGTCTTTTGTTCTCATGGTTTTCTGTCAATAAATAAAATGAAGCACTTTTCATTATTCTGACTGTAAGAAAGGTTCATATAAAATTTCTTTTTGAGTTTGTTTTCAAGTAATTGTTAAAATTAAGTGCTAAATAGTGAAGAATGAATATGGATAGACGTCCGAATCTTAATTTAAGCAGTGAAGAAGCTGTGATTGTGGTTACACTTGCAGAAGAAGGTAGGAGTCAGCGTTACATCAGTCAGCGTCTTGATGTTAATCAATCGACCGTATCCCGTGTCTTGAAGAGACATCGGGAAACTCAGGCATACTCAAGAAGGCCAGGACAAGGGAGAAAAAGGGCCACAACTGCTGTTCAAGACCATTTTTTAATGATGCAGACGTTACGCGAACGGTTTATTACGGCTCCTAGGCTACAAAATATGCTCGCAGAGATCCACAATGTTCATGTAAGTTCCGTTACCATCAGAAAAAGGTTACGTGATCTTAATTTAACTCCGAAAACAGCGGCAAAAGGACCACAATTAACCGCAGACCATCGCAGAGCCAGGTTAACATTTGCGCAAGAACATGTAAACTGGTTACAGGCCGATTGGGCTAATGTTATGTTTAGCGACGAGTCCAGATTTTGTCTTTACGGCAGTGACAGACGAATGCATGTGTACAGACGGCCAGGTGAACGTTATGCGCAGTGTAACATTGTTCCGACTGTTATGTTTGGTGGAGGCTCTGTTATGGTGTGGGGTGGTATCACTTTAGAAGCTCGTACGGAGTTGGTGGTCATACCAAGAGGAAGCATCACGGCAGCGTCTTATATTGCAAACATTTTAGAACCATCCGTAATGCCTTTTGCTCCCTTTGGAGGAAACGATTTCCTGTTTATGCATGACAATGCAAAACCACACAGTGCCCGAATTGTACAACAGTATCTTGACCTAGTGGGTATCAACACAATGCAATGGCCAGCCAGGAGTCCCGATCTTAATCCGATCGAACACCTATGGGACGCGATGGGCAGACGCCTTAGAGCACTTCCTCGGCGTCCAAGCAATCAACAAGAGCTTGGACAAAGATTGCAGGAAATTTGGGAAGATATTAACCAGGATGAAATTGGATCATTAATTAACAGTATGAGCCGTCGCTGTCAGGCAGTTATTCGAGCAAGAGGAGGAAACACTAGATATTAAGTCTTATAATCACATGTTAACTTTTTTCTTCTTTTTATTTATGACATTATTTTAGTCATTAATGAAAGAAAATGTGTTGAAAATCATTATTATAGTTCAGTTGGTTTTGTTGTTATTTTTTTTGTTTTTAAACATCAAAACTTTATTTTTAAATTAAAAAAATTAATGTGATGCGTTAATTTCTTTCGCCAGTGTATAAATGTAATGGCTCAGAATAATCATACCTCAAACTCGAACTATCTTAATATCTGTGAAATAACATACAGTGAAGTAAGAGATATTATTAGATAGTTGAAAAATTCTAAAAGCAGACATTTATGGATTCACGACTACATTTATCAAGGAATTAATAAATGTTTTAGTAATTCCTATTACAAAACTAATTAACCTGTGCATAGTAGAAGGTATATTTCCAGCGTCATTGAAAAAAGCAAAGGTAACGCCAAGAAAGGAGATAGATCAGATCAAAATAATTACAGACCTATTTCAATACTTCCCACACTGTCAAAGATATTTAAGAAGGCAGTTGTAAACCAAATAACAGCATTTTTGAAAACAGAACAGGTGTTGAATGTGCAGCAGTTTGGCTTTCGAGTGGGGAGATCAACAACAGACGCAGTCAGTGCTTTAGTCCAGGATATTTTAAAAAGCTTCGACGAGGGCCTACATACAACCGCATCATTTCTGGACCTGAGTAAGGCATTTTACTGTGTTTGTCATGAGACCCTCATTCGAAAGATGTATTTTTACAATTTTCACCCTTCAGCATTGAAACTCCTCAACTCATACTTGCAAGAAAGAAAGCAGACAGTTGTGATAAAAAAGAAAGTGTCGTCAGAACTAATGATAAATCATGGTGTACCGCAGGGCTCAATACTCGGACCATTTTTATTACTAATTTTTATTAACGATCTACCATTAGTAACCGGAGACTCATCAATCTTGCTCTATGCTGACGATACCTTAGTCACTAATAGCGATACCCATTTAAACGCATGTTTAAATAGGATCGAAAACACCAAACAAAAAGTTGTTGAATGGTCTGTAAATACTAAACTAACAGTAAATTATGATAAAACTGTTGATTTGGTCTTCACCTTAAGATCTGCACACACCACAGAAACATCCACAAGATTTCTTGGTGTATATCTAGATAACAGGTTAACGTGGCATTCACACGGAGATGAAATGGCCTCGCGATTGTGTAAAAATATTTACTTGTTAAGACATCTATCGAACAGTCTACCTCAATCATTTCTGCGTTGCGTATATTTCTCGTTGTGTGAATCTCATCTAACCTACGAAATTATAACCTGGGGGCACTCGACAATCATGCATAGGTTATTTGGACTGCAAAGAAGGGCCGTTAGAATAATAGCAGGGCTTGGGTATAAAGATGACTGAAAACATGAATTTATTAGATCGAAAATATTGACTTTACCATCAATATATATCTTGAAATTTTTATTATATATCCGTAAAAATATTGAAAGCATACCTACAACACCATAAATAAAGGAGACATCTGTCTGTATCGATCACGATTATCAAAATCTCAAAATGGAGTCAACTACTATGGTCCAAACATTTTGAATAAACTGCCAGAACCAATAAAATCACTTAATATTAAGCAGTTTAAAAGGACGATCAGAAACTATTTTATTAAAAAAAGTCACTACACGATAGAGGATCTAATGTCAGATAACTGCAACATATTGTAATGTGCATGAACACTATTTATTTACACAATGAAACACTTTTAACTTTGTTTGTATAACACGTTTTATTTAATGTGACTGCAGTTTCGACAAATTTAGCTTGTCATTATCAAACATGGAGTAACTTAAACTAGAGGTTTTACAGGTATATGTTATATACACAATTACAAGACAGCGGTAAAAATGGGGGTGTACATTAGGTCAACCTGGTCGTTAATTAAGGGAATTCCCGGATTAGCGCGGGCTTTGTGTATCTCTAGTGCTTCTAGCAAATTCATTTTACGACCCTTTTCGGCATGATGGATTATGGTAAGTACATCTTTTTCAAAAGTGTGATTTTCGTCTAAAAGGTGTTTTGCAAAAGACGACTTATCACTCTGTTTATTTAATTTATTTAATTTATTGAATCATTATAAATTTGTACTTATATTATTATTTATTGGAATTATTTATTGTATTTTAAAATGTTGATATATGTATATAATGTAACATTAAGATTTAATGAATTTATTTTTTATTATTTGCTTACTCAACTTAATCATTTTAAATTTGTACTGTGCGATAATTTATTTATTAGACCTGTTTAATTGTATTTCAAAATGTTTATGTCCTATGTTATAACATCCTGATTTTTTTAATTTTAAGATTAACCAATTTATTTTAATGCAATTACACAATATAATTTATTGTTATGAGCAGATGTTCTTTTTAATTTTATTAGTAATTAATTTATTTTAACATAGGTAATTTAATTCATATTTTGGGGACGTGTGTAAACCGTTTTGTAATGGCACAAATAAAGAATTTTTATTATAAAAAAAAAATAATTGAAAACTAGATTATTAGCTTTAAAAACATTTTCAGTCATTTAATGTTCTTATTAAAGCATTCAGTTTGAAGTTTCGAACGAGCGTTTCCACTCCCAGACTAAGCATGAAGTAAAATTTCGAGTTTAGAAAAGCCCCGTGAAAATTTGTCGAGGGTCGCGAAGCGACCCGAGACAAATTTTCTGGGCTTTTCTAAACTCGAAATTTTACTTCATGCGCCACGCGTATAAAACAGTGATTTAACGTGAAAATTTAAAACACACATAAGACATTTTTCACGTTAATCCTCACAATTAATTCGAATTATTTTTTACGATTCAAATCATTTTGTAAGTATTCGAATCCTTTTATAAATATTCGAATCCTTTTATAAATATTTAAATCCTTTTATAAATATTCGAATACTTTTATAAATATTCGAATCCTTTTATAAAGATTCGAATCACCCACATTTGGATTCAAATACTAATCCTCTTAAAAAAAATTTGCAAATTCGGATCACGAATCCAGTTAAACTAAAGTATTCGAATGCCTCTTTTGAATCCTCTAAAAGGATTCGAATCGAGGATTCGAATCCTGCCCAGCTTTGCCATATGTGCGGACGTCCATGATAAGTACTTTACTTATTGTTACGTACGTATACTTAGTACTTGTATGCATTTTGTGGATAGAACTTGTACGACCGCTCTTATAAAGATGTATGATTGAATACGATATTATTGCCAATTGTATTTTCGAAAAATAATTGAAATGTTCCGGATGCGAAAAGTGTCGCCTGGAGACGGGCGCAGAGTGCGAAGGCCTAACTAGGTGCATAAAATAGCAATAAAATACGTGCAATAAGTCTCTATATTCCGTTATCGGGGGCGGCCCGTTTCCAGCTCCACGCCGCCTCCGCCGCCGAGGCGAACGGAGAAGCTATTTTGTGACAAGCCTCCCCATTTTCTGTATTCCGCTCCGAGTGCCGGGGGGAAACCGCGCGGAAAATTGTCAATTCGGTTTGCTCTGGTGTGACATAAGACACGGTAACAATAACAGTGAGATAGCTCGATCTCATCCAACAAGCCGAACGAACGGACGGACGCAGGAAGTCCCATTCTGTTCCATTAGAAGACGAATGCACTTCCTGCAGAACACGCTAGCTAATCTCCGAAAATCCGAACGTGCTTGAATTATTTATGTATGATGGTTGCATGAATCTATTCCTGACAATACGAGTGAATATAAAATCCATACAAGATTTTTATAAATAAATAACTAAAAATAAAACATAATGGTATAAACTAGTGTTTCCTAACCCTTTTAAATAAAATGCTCCCATGGCTCCCCATATACATAATTCTTTTTACTCAACATGACAAAAGAAAATGTGAGGCTCTTTCAAATATTATACTGGGTCTTTTTCTTTTTAGCATACATATCCCAATTATATGCTGCGAATTTTTAGATAAACGTTGTTTTTTTAAAAGAGTGCAATTTGAAGCTTAAAACGAGTGTTTTCCACTCCCAGGTTAAGCATGAAGTAAAATTTCGAGTTTAGAAAAGCCCCGTGAAAATTTGTCGAGGGTCGCGCAGCGACCCGAGACAAATTTTCGGGCTTTTCTAAACTCGAAATTTTACTTCATGCGCCACGCGTACAAAACACGGATTTGAAGTGAAGTTCAGAAACACACAAATACATCATTAATCAGAGTAACAGCGAATCAGATATTTAGTCTGTTATCAACGATGTTCAGTGTTAATAATAAATAATTAGGTTTTAAATATTTATGTTAAAACAACTGGTAACGATATTGATATATTAATGATTGCAAAAAAATTATAGTTTAGAAAAGCTTGAAGATTTGGTTTGGTCGCGTAGCGAAGCAAAGCGACCAAACCAAATTTTTAGGTTTTTCCAAACTCGAAATTTTACTTCATGCGTCACGCGTATGAGACCGATTCCATGTGAGGTTCAGTTGATCACAATATTTCAAAGTTTTCAGTGTTTAATACGCGTGGCGCATGAAGTAAAATTTCGAGTTTAGAAAAGCCTGAAAATTTGGTTTGGCCGCTCCGCGCTTCGCGCTATGCGACCAAACCAAATTTTCAGGCTTTTCTAAACTCGAAATTTTACTTCATGCTTAGTCTGGGAGTGGAAAACACTCGTTTTAAGCTTTAAATTAAACTCTTGAAAAAAGCGTATGCATATGTATACTTAAAGGAAAATTCCCTGTATACATTTTGACTGCGACTTTATCCTGTATATTTATTTCACATAATAAGCTGTGTCAGAACTTCAGAATTAGTGTTGTATACGCCTGACGCATGAAGTAACATTTTGAGTTTAAAAAAACCTGAAAATTTGAGTTTAGCCCCTACGCTTTTTTCCGCGCCCAAATCCCAATTTTTAGGCTTTTCTAAACTCGATCTATTACTTTATGCTTAATCAAGGAGTGGAAGACACTCGTTAGAATTGTATTAAGAACTTCAATAAAAACATTGGTTCTGTGTTATTGAATGTTTATTCGTGATTTAAAAAGAAATGGCACTACCTCATTAATTACCTACCTAATTTCTATTCTAATGTTTTATTTTTACAATTTTAACAATTTCAATGAGTGCATTTTAGAAAGTAAGTTTTATATATACATATATTTATTATTTCGAATCTTGTACTACAATTTAACGAATAAAGCACTATTAACCTTTCTTCACACTTTTATTTGAATTACCAAATGTACATTTCGGACACAAAGTGACCATTATCAAGGGATTAACACTAAATACAAAACAGAAATTTTAAACTATATATAGACAGGCAGATTATAATACAAAGGCGGTGGGAGTGCAAAAAGGGAAAAAACGTAAATTAAGAGGTGAGCCGAGGGAATGAGGGTGGCGGTACAACCAGGTAAAGTGGATTAGGGCAAAAAACACAAATGAAGGTGGTGCAGTTAAATCTAATAATGTATTGTGAAGTGGACTTAAATCAAAATTCAATAATTTCTTTTCTTGTTTTTTCATTTCAATGGCTTCTAACATGTTTAATCGATAATTTGATGATTGTTTTAATAATTTTATGTTCTTTATTGTGATTTTGTGGCCGGTTTCTAGTAAATGCTTAGCCACTGCAGATTTTTCATAATTAAGATATTTGGCGTGTGCTAAGTGTTCTTTGAATCTGGTATTTAGATTACGCTGTGTTTGACCAATATAAACTTTATCACAATTACAACAATCGTTGAATAAATACCAGATTGGTCCAGTTCATCTGGTTTGTTGAATGTGTTCCCCAAAAGTTGCCGTAGTTTAGAATTAACATAAAACGCGGGGGTTAGGTTGAATTTTTTGTATAATTTGTTGAAGTGGTTTTCTGAATTGGGGGAATAAATTAATCGAATGAATTTTGTATCTGTGTTGGGGTTAATTGGTGAAAGAGAGGTAGTATTATGAAGTTTAATTTTAAATTTGTGCATATTAATTAATTTGTCAATAGTCTGGGGGTTATATTTGAGATTTATCGCGATACTATGGATGATGTTGAATTCCTTTTCCCTATTTTTTGTGGATACAAGATATACATTTTTGTTTTATTTTAACTTATGACACTCCCATGAATGTATACACATTTGCTCTGGAAATAAATCTACTACTACTACTACTACTACTATTTTAACTTAATATATGTCAAATGTTAAAAAAAGGAATTATGAACTTAGAAAAATTGTAGTAAACTTTTGCACCTTATCCAAAGTAAATATGTGCATAAAACTAAGGCCAAAAACCATATGTTGCGAAATATTAATTCCATTGCGAACGGAAAAGCAAGAATTTAATTATTTCACAGCGGCGCACACGACCGCTCTCGATGTTTATGAAATTTTATTCAATTATTTTAATTAAACATTACTTCTCTCCTCGCATATTTCGGGATTTTCGCGTGCCAAGAGAAGGAGGCGTTAATTAAACCGTCCTCTCGACTTTGCGCCGATAGCGTCCCGATAAAATTAATTAATTACCGCGTCGAGTCGAGTCTCTCCGTCGAAATTAACGTGTGCTTTTTTTTAGCCTTGGTTTACTTTTTACCAAGTTGTGGATTTAATAAATTGTGATTTTGTTGAAATTAATTCATTGAAGAGTAAATGTCATATTTCTGGAATAATTTTCTCACTTATCACTTGGTGAAACAATTTTAAATATTGATGATGGTTTGAATTAAATTACACTTAGTTTGTTTCAATTGTGAAACAAACCACGTGTAATTTAATTTAAACCTTCATCAATAAGTAAATGTCGTATAAAAGGTGTGTAAATTAAGTAATGATATGGCAACAGTTGGGACGTGCGGCTTGGAGGGGCGGTAGGTGAACATGTGATACGCCTTTAGTACGAGTTAGTAGTGGCTAGAGTCATTTGGTCTGTAGATTTTTTTTGTGTAGAAGTTTTTCTAGTGCGTTTTAAAAATGAGTAAAATCAATTTCGAGCAACGGTGTGCTATCAGGTTTAGCTTCAGAATTGGGTACAGTTCAAGTAAATTTTTTGAAAAACTTAAGCAGGCCTACGAAAACAGTGTATTGTCCAGGTTTTTTGATGGTTTATCGCATTTTTAGAAGGAAGGGAGTCGAATGAATCACGCAACTGAAGGCCTTCATCTTCAAGAAACGATTCAAATGTCAACAGAATCCGGGACTTTGTTCGTTTAGAGAGATCACAGCTGGCAGGCCTAATAAAACAGTGTATTGTCCAGGTTTTTTGATGGTTTATCGAATGTTTAGAAGGAAGAGAGTCAAATGAATCACGCAAATGAACGTCAAGAATCGTTTCAAATGTCTACAGAATCTGGGACTTCGTTTAGAGAAATCACAGCTGGCAGGCCTACGAAAACAGTGTATTATCCAGGTTTTTTGATGGTTTATCGCATTTTAAGAAGAAATGGAGTCGAATGAATCACGCAACTGAAGGCCTTCATCTTCGAGAATCGTTTCAAATGTCTACAGAATCCGGGACTTTGTTCGTTTAGAGAGATCACAGCTGGCAGGCCTACGAAAACAGTGTATTGTCCAGGTTTATTGATGGTTTATCGCATGTTTAGAAGAAAGGGAGTCGAATGAATCACGCAACTGAAGGCCTTCACTTTTAAGAATCGATTCAAATGTCTACATAATCCGGGACTTTGTTCGTTTAGAGAGATCACAGCTGGCAGGCCTACGAAAACAGTGTATTGTCCAGGTTTATTGATGGTTTATCGCATGTTTAGAAGGAAGGGAGTCGAATGAATCACGCAACTGAAGGCCTTCACTTTTAAGAATCGATTCAAATGTCTACATAATCCGGGACTTTGTTCGTTTAGAGAGATCACAGCTGGCAGGCCTACGAAAACTGTGTATTGTCCAGGTTTTTTGATGGTTTATCGCATTTTTAGAAGGAAAGGAGTCGATTAAATCACGCAACGGAAGGCCTTCATCGTCAAGAATCGATTAAAATGTCTACAGAATCCGGGACTTTGTTCGTTTAGCGAGATCACAGCTGGCAGGCCTACGAAAACAGTGTATTGTCCAGGTTTTTTGATGGTTTATCGCATTTTTAGAAGGAAGGGAGTCGATTAAATCACGCAACTGAAGGCCTTCATCGTCAAGAATCGATTAAAATGTCTACAGAATCCGGGACTTTGTTCGTTTAGCGAGATCACAGCTGGCAGGCCTACGAAAACAGTGTATTGCCCAGGTTTTTTGATGGTTTATCGCATTTTTAGAAGGAAGGGAGTCGAATGAATCACGCAACTGAAGACCATCATCTTCAAGAATCGATTAAAACGTATACAGATTCCGGGACTTTGTTCGTTTAGAGGGATCACAGCTGGCAGGCCAACGAAAACAGTGTATTGTCCAGGTTTCTTGCTAGTTTATCGCAATTTTAGAAGGAAGGGAGTTGAATGAATCACGCAACTAAAGGCCTTTATCTTCAAGAATCGATTCAAATGTCTACAGAATCCGGGACTTTGTTCGTTTAGAGAGATCACAGCTGGCAGGCCTGCGAAAACAGTGTATTGTCCAGGTTTTTGGATGGTTTGTCGCATTTTTAGATGGAAGGGAGTCGAATGAATCACGCAACTCAAGGCCTTCATCTTCAAGAATCGATTCAAATGTCTACAGAATCCGGAACTTTGTTCGTTTAGATCAGTGGTCTCCAAACTACGGCCCGCGGGCCAAATCCGGCCCGCGACTTGCATGAATCCGGCCCGCCATTGTTTGTAATTTTTTTTGTAAATGTCATATTTTGAAATATTGTAACAATTGTTCCTTGAATTTTTCATAATTTTATAAAATTAATCGGATCTTGGCCGACTTTATTATGTAGAATTGTATTTGTGGCCCGCGAAGAAGATAGTTTGGAGACCCAGGGTTTAGATCATTGGTTGACAGTCAGAATGACCGGGGAAGAGATTAATTTGACTCACACCACTGTTCATCTAATTTTGACCAAAATCTGCATAAAAATGGCAATCACAATAAACGAGTTTTTGAAAAAATTGATTGATAAGGCTGATAAACGTTGAAAGTTCATCTTCACTTTTATATAAATAAAACATTTTAAACACTTTCAAATATATATTGTGCATTCGCTACAATTGTTTCGCCACACTGTGGCTTCTTTAGGCGAAGAAATGATTCTTCGCCTGAAGAAGCCACAGTGTGGCGAAACAATTGTAGCGAATGCACAATATATATTTGAAAGTGTTTATATTGTTTTATTTATATAAAAGTAACGAGTTTTTGGCCAGTTAATATATTCCTATAGTTACACAGCCTCCAAATTGGCCTGACTTGAGTCGATGGGACTTTTTTCTCTTCCTGAGATCGAAAAATCACCTTAAGAAAATATACTTTCAAAAACGTATTGAACTAATTGAAATATTTGAATAATTAGAGTTCTTGAATAATTGAAAGGTTTTAATATGTTATAAAAAAAATATATTAGGATATTACCTATTTATTGGACCAAGGTAGTTATTTTTTAAGATCATTTTGATTTGGAATTATAGGGTTTTACCTGTAACTGCAACATAATGTATCTACTAATGATTTTATGGATAATTATCAATAATGATTCGTATGATCATTGTGGGTAATGATGACACTTAATAATAATAATATTAATTATTATTATTTACGGCAATGCCTTTTTTTACAAAAATCATAGCAAAGAAAGTAATGTAAATAACATATAAATAAAGTAATTAATTCTACAAGTATACATTAACATTTACTAATTGACAAATATAGATTTTGAAGATACGCTTATATTATTATAATTCGTAGAAATCGAATTTTTACAACTAAAACAGAATATAAAAATGCTGCCCCGAAATATGTGCCGCCCAGTGCGGACCCCCCCTTCCCCCTAGGTATGCCACTGGTATTAAGTGATTGGTATTTTCGAGTTTTAAAGAGTCTAAATTTTAAATTATTCGGGGGAAATGTTTTAATAGTGTGTGTATTGATTAAACGTAAAAAAAGGGGATGATTTAATGATAAAATTGATTTAAGGAAGCGACAGAGAAGCCGCTGTATTAAACGAGAAACACCGGAAAAAGACGATATACATATATTTGGTATGGCATGTTGTATCGCGGAGGAGAGTAAAATGGGATAAACGTTTTCGTAACATAATTCTTTCAGCCAGTGATATGCAGCCATCCAATTTTAAACTATCCAATTTTTCATTTCGGATTTAATAACGTCAGTTCCCGGCAATAGGGTATTTCGCCCGTTCTTCGGTCGGTCACGATCCCTATATAATATTAAGAAATGAAATTGATCTCCAAGTCTCCTCTTCCCTCTCTCCATCTCTCTCTCTCCCTCGTCTCTCCTGCCCTGATGTTAGATAAAAGTTTGTGATTACTTTGTATAAGCCGGGAGAGTCGGCCCGAGCAATGTCACGTACAATAACGACGTATATTATACCATTTCTGCATTTAATGAATTCCCATCCCAAGTGATGAATGACTCGCTTTTAATAACACCCTCAGCTTTTTTCCATTCTTTCCCCGTTTCCTTTCACTTATATCTGGAGATTGAAGGAATGAATCGATTCAATTTTTATTATTGCCGAAAGGGGGAAATCCCCCACGCACCCCCTAAGAGCGCGCGCGAAAATATAAATTAATCCGTCGCCCGGAAAGTTTCCCGAAACGAATGTTATTAAATTAGTTTTTCGCTGGAAATCTAATTAATTAAACTATAATATATATGAGTCGTAGCGCCGAAACCCATTCCATTCCGGGCCCGGTTTCCCGGGCTCTCTGGCATTCTACAGTTTCAATAAAAGTCAATTAAATTTTCTAATTAAATCCTTGTATGAGTGTATATATTGTACATAAGGCACACAGAAATGGAACCAATTCCGTGCTGGGGGGCGCAATTATTACACTCTCACCATTTCAATTACAACTTCAAATTACTTTTCAGACTCTTTAATAAGAAGTCGGAACACATCTGCGGAGACGATGTACTATCTCGATCGCGGAAAAAAATGTATTTTCCAGAGATGGGGAAAAAATGGGGAAATGGAATAAAATAAGGGCGGTCCTCGTATCTTGTAACCAAACAGGATCGAAATTCCCGAGCATAATTTAATATAAACGGGCGCGCTTCGGGCGCGCTAGAATGCGCCGTAAATTTACTACAAATTAAGTTAATTTCTTCAGGGATCGTAAAACTTAAAATGTCACATCTGCTATTAACAGCGGAAATAACTTCTTGGTTTTCTGTTTAGATTTAAATGATCTAATAAATTTGTAAACATCATGTTCATTAATAATGGACATGAACACAGTATAGAAATTTCGAGTTTAGAGAAGGCTAAACATTTGTTAGCTAGCCAAATTAGGCTTTTTTTAAACTCAAAATTTTACTTCATGCGCCACGCGTATAAAACGCTGATTTAATGTGAAATGGTCTTTTAACATTCACCAAGTGAAATACGTTTAGTATGTCAATCATCAATTGTTCAAATGACGGAGAAGCTGCTACGACGGACACATCATAATTTTTTGTACTTGTATTTGTATAACTTTAGAAAAATAAATTTATGACACAAAATACTAACTCAAATCCCCCCCTATCACAAAAAGCTATCTTCGCCATTGGCGGTCGCTTTACTAGACAAAATGAAATATTACCCATTTCTAAAATAAAGTTGGTATTTATTTGATTCAAATCTGAAAACTACTTACTCCACAAACTCTCTACTTGCTAACACTGTGTACAATTTAAATTGAATCTAATTTAAACGCCCGCATTTGCATTTGACCTGAAAATGTATTACGGCAATCGCAATTTCCCCGTGCGATCCAACAAAAACGTGTAAATATTTTAAATTAAGCACTTAAAAGCATTCGGCTTATTACGTGTTCACAGGGCTGGCCTCCCCCCGCTCGTCTTGTAATTACGGGCCCCTCTCTCTCTCTCCGTTTTCTCGATTTCGCAATTAGTGCGGATTAAAATTAAGCGGCGATTAATGAATCAGTCACGTGTGGCGCGGTGGCGTTTCCCGGGGGCCGTATCGGACCCGCAACCTCCCAATTTCCGGGACGTGCATTAGTATCAATTACACCTATGAAATTTAATTCGGTGATTAATTCAAATATGGAATGGACGCTTAATGTTTCACGCCTCCGCCGTCGGCGGCGTTAAGATCTAATTAGAAGGGCTTAATTATTCACCTGACCCATTGTCTTATATATTATTATGGCGATGCTTGCTAATGTATTATCAGTGTAGCCCGCTTCTGCATTATACACTGGCTGTGTGTGAATATTTTATTGCGGTTAAAATTACAAGCCGCAGGCTATTTATAAACCGTGTCGTATGGAAGTTGTTGATTATTCATATAATAGGATACGTGGCTTATTAAATATTAATTAATCCACGTAAACCAATTATTGAATATTACCTGTCAATTGCAAATATCGACTTTGGTTTATTTTCTTCTGCAACCAAAATTACCTAAAGCATTGAGCAAGTAAACGCGAATGAAGTCGCCAAAAATTGCCATTATAATTTAAAATTTGGGAAAATAGTACAAGTAAAATAGTTTCGGTATGATACACACATATACTTTATTTATTTTATAACAAAGAAAACACAGTCATTTACATAATAGTAAAAAATATAACATATAGGATGCTATTAAATTATAAAAATACTTGGCAATCTTTGCATTTCTTAGTTTTTTTTTTGGTATTTGGATCCGATGGTCCTGGCATAGGTTCTCACCACATATGTTATGTATTTAGCAGAGCTGGGCAGGATTCGAATCATTCAGGATTCGAATCCTGGATTCGAATCCTTTTAGAGGATTCAAAAGAGGCATTCGAATACTTTAGTTCAACTGGATTCGTTACATTTTTTTAAGAAGATTCGTATTCAAATCCAAATGTGGGTGATTCGAATCCATACAAATGGATTCGAATCCCTATGAAAGGATTCGAATATTTATACAAGGATTCGAATATTTATAAAAGGATTTGAATATTTATGAAAGGATTCGAATACTTACAAAAGGATTTAAATCTTCAAAAATAATTCGAATTAATTGTGAGATTTAACATGAAAAATGTCTTTTGGGTGTTTTTAAATTTCTCGTTAAATTACTGTTTTATACGCGTGGCGCATGAAGTAAAATTTCGAGTTTAGAAAAGCCCAGAAAATTTGTCTCGGGTCGCTGCGCGACCCTCGACAAATTTTCACGGGGCTTTTCTAAACTCGAAATTTTACTTCATGCTTAGTCTGGGAGTGGAAAACACTCGTTTAAATGAAGACAACCTTATACAAGACTGTCTCAGTTTAAACCGAGTACCTTATACAGTAATGACTTTAGTTCTGACGTATGTGACGATTTCCGCGCGTGGTCATGGTTTTAACATCACGTACGGATTTCCATGCTTGACGACATCAACCAAGGTGTGTAAGTAAGTTTGTCTTGATTTAAACCGAGCCGACCTTGTATTGTTTAATTACCTTGATTGTTGACGTTCCGTGAGGACTTCCACGCGTGACGTCAGCAATCAAGGTGGTTAGTGTATAAGGTTGTCTTAATTTAAAACCGAGTCGACCTTGTTACTTTAATTACATTCCCTTTCCACGTCACGCGAGGAATTTCATGTGTGACGTTTAAAAAACTTCCTGTATTTCTCGGGACATACATATTTTTAATAGAATCAAACGGAGTTTGCTATGAAATTCAAACGTAATAAGTAAAAACCAGTATATTTTCAATTTCACAATATTTCAGTGTTTTATCCGTTTCGCTACGCAACTAAACCAAATTTTCAGAATTTTCTAAACTCTATATTATACTTCGTGCGTAAACAAGGATAGTAGATCAATGTTATATAACAAAAATTAACATTTCTTAAGATATAAACTTTTTGTCTCGTGTAATAAAGGGTGTTTCAGAATGTTTTTCGTTTTTAGATGTTAAATAAAAAACAACAATATCAATTAAATCTTGTTTTATTTATTGTTAAATTAAAGATCAGTTCTTGAAGTTTATTTATGAAAAATAACCGTTTGCAAATGCGCACCATTCACTTGTTCACACTCATTTAACCTGGAGCTAAAATGTTCAATCACTCGCTGGAGCATCGCTCTTGGAATAGAGTTGATTTCTTCAGTGATTCTTTGCTTCAAAACATTTAGGTTGGGTGGCAATGGATTGTAAACTTTACTTTTTAGGTAGCCCCATAGGAAAAAATCAGCAGGCGTTAAATCAGGGCTCCTCGGTGGCCAGTTGATGTCTCCTCGGCGACTTATCACTCTTCCAGGGAATAAGCAGCTAATGAGTCATTTGTAACATGAGAAGTGGCGCCATCTTGCTGGAAAAAGGTGTTGCGGTTGTAGCCCTCTTGGTTTTTCATTTCTGTAGCCAAAAAAGTCCGGATCATATGGCAATATCGATCAGAATTAACGGTCTGAGTTCGACCTCAGTCATCCTCAAAATAAGGACCGATAATTCCTTGACTTGATATGGCAGCCCAAACAACAACTATTGGCGAGTGCAAGGGCTTCTGATGCAGTTCTAGCGGATTCTCGGAAGCCCAGTATCTGCAATTTTGTTTATTCACGTGACCGTTGATGTGAAAATTTGATTCGTCGGAGAACCAGATGTTATTGAAACTCGTAAAACGGTTTTTCATTGTCCTGCAGAATTCGACTCGTGTATCAGGATCATCAGGCTTCATTTCTTGAACAATAACAATTTTATAGGGGTGAAAATGTAAATCTTTCAAAATAATGCGATGAACCGTAGAAGTCTTCAAATTAAGAGAAGCTGCGCGCAATCTCAACGAGAGTCGTGGGTCGGCCATAACAGACTGGCGAACGCGGTCGACGTTTATGTTCGTTCTTGATGTCCTTTTGCGCCCAGACGATTTGTCCGGCATTGTATTCCCAGTCTCTTCAAACTTGCGAACCCAATTCTTAATTAAATTGGCACTTGGCACATGTTTTAAGCTTGTTAAATTAAAATTTGTCCTGTAGAGGCGACGAACAATAGTATAGGAATCGTTGTTTTTATAAAACGCTCGCACGCAAAACGCGCGCTGTGGTCCAGTGAAACGATTCATGACTACTAAACTTAACAAGATGGCCAAGCGTTTGAGACCACTCCCCTCCCCCTGCTACCTGCGGTTGGCGCGAATTGGTCAATTCAAAAACGAAAAACATTCTGAAACACCCTTTATAAGGCAAAAGTAATGTCATATTATGAATTGGCTGCCATTTTATTAGAAATGCAGAAAATGGGCAATGTTTTGACTGAAAGTTAATTTAAAGGTGTAAAATTGATAATATAAAGTTAAAAAAATGATATCGGTCAAATGACTATCTCCTGAGTTGATATTGATTGTGCTCGATTTACAGCATTTTGAACTGTTGTTCGTAAAATATCTGGCCCCAAATTGGTGATTTCTTCTTCAATGTTGTCTTTCAAGACTTGCAAGGTTTGTGGTTTGTTGTGGTAAATGCGAAATTTCAAAAAGACCCACAGGGATCGGAAACGCTCTTTCGAAACTTTAAACTGATGCTTTGATAAGAACATTAAATGACTAATTAAGTTTAATATTATTTGAAGTAAAACTGACATGGTAGCCATAATCTAAAATGTTAAATTTTTCCGACATTTCCCCGATTCAAGATTTTTTCTCTGGCCTTTTAATATAACTTTATTCTGTGGGAAACCTCCATTTTCATAAATTGTTTTCATTATTTTTGTCAATATTTAAGTTAATTTGAGAAAGTTTTACGTGTTTTGTAATTTGCCTGCTGATTTTGACAAATTAAATAATGTCATATGGCTTTTTTGTTAGTGTTTTGGTCAATTTAAATATAATTTCATGAGTTTTCTCCGACTTTCCTGGTTTTAATGATATTCAGTGAATTTTGTATACACGTAATTTTCAGGCATTCGTCGATTTTATAATAGAGTTCAATTTGAAGCTTTAAACGAGTGTTTTCCACTCCCAGGCTAAGCATGAAGTAAAATTTCGAGTTTAGAAAAGCCCCGTGAAAATTTGTCGAGGGTCGCGCAGCGACCCGAGACAAATTTTCGGGCTTTTCTAAACTCGAAATTTTACTTCATGCGCCACGCGTACAAAACACTGATTTGAAGTGAAGTTCAGAAACACACAAATACATCTTTAACCTGAGTAACAGCGAATCAAATGTTTAGTCTGTTATCAACGATGTTCAGTGTTAATAATAAATAATTAGGTTTTAAATATTTTTGTTCAAACAACTGGTAACGAAATTTATATATAAATGGCTGAAGAAAAATAATAAAATAAAATTTATTCTTAAAGGATTTGTATTCGTGATTTGAAAAAACAAGATTCGAATCTTTGATTCGAATCATATTTATCTCTTCCGAATCCTTTATTCGAGTATTCGTGATTCGAATCATATTAGGTGATTCGGATTCATGATTCATTTCCCTGAGAATGTCCATTGATCGTCGCGATGTGTGGGCAGTTGCACCATCCTGTTGAAACCACACATTTTCCACGCCATTTTCTTCCATTTTGGGTTGAAGAAAATTTTCCAGCATGAAACAATAGCGCTCGCTGTTGACCGTTACGATTTGCCCATTTTCTTCAAAAAAGTAAGGCCCCCAGACGCCTAGGCGGGAAAGAGCACACCACACAGTCACTTTTGGGCTATGGAGGGGTTTCTGATGGATTTCCCAAGGATTTTCGTCACTCCAATATCGAAAATTCTGCCTGTTTACGGCGCCACAAAGGTGAAAATGGGCTTCGTTCGTGAAGAGCACAACATCGTCTATTGGGAGTTCTCGGAGATCGCGACACAGGTTCATACGGGTTTCAAAATCCCTTTCAATTAATTACTGTGCAACAACTATTTTGTAGGGATGCATTTTGAGGTCCCGGTGCAAAATTCGCCGAATATTGCGAGCGAATATTTTCGTGCCGAACGACGCGGGGAACGTTTAATCGCGGCTCTCACATTGGCCACGTTTTCAGGTCCTGTTGCTGTCGTGGGACGTCCAGGCGACTTCTTTTTCAATGCTGAACCCGTCTGTCGAAAATTTGACACCCACACTTTAATCGTAGCGTGATGTGGAACAGGATCATGACACCCGAGTCAAAGAATTCGAAAAGCACGTTGTGTAGCAATTATCGAACCGCCGTTTTCGATAAACCGCTCAATAACAAAAGCACGATGTTCACCAGATCAAGGCATGTTGACTAATGACAAATGGCATAAAACCGGCTTTCTAACGGTTTTTACCCCACTACTCTACCTGTTCCCTCTTCTGAGAAAAAGGGATTTGAAATCGGATAGCTTTTTCTGCCCCTCCCTGTATATTCAACATTTATTAGGACGTCACGACACGTTCACACAACACCCAGGGACACGACAAGTTATTATTTTTAAATACAACTCCCCGTGCACGGAAATCGAACTCAGGCGAGGACACAGAGGGTGGCTCGCTGGCTTGAGAAAGTTGTAATATTTTTAGACAGTCGTGAACGCGTTTTATTGGTCACTCTATCACTTATGACATTTTTATAGCACTTATTATGTTTATTTTGAATTTGTATCTTAGTTACTATGTTTGTTTTTCGTAATTCCATAAAGACAATTGGCCAGTGCCGCGATGCCGTGGCAAGCTAGTTTTCGCCTGGCGCTAACAATTTCAATAGCGCCATTTTGTTTTCCATTTACTTTCCCTGTATGCAATACAAAAGAGAATTATTGCTCTCGCGAAAATTAGCAAATAGAAAAAAATTGTGAAAATTATAGCGCTTTAGACAATTTTCAATTCACATCAACTAATGTAATAATTGTCAACTAGCGTCAATGTCGGGTGACACGAACTTATATACTATTCCGCATTAAATGTTGTTATCTTTAATTAGTCAATTTTTTAATTAGTAAGTTAAGTGGAAGAGCAGTGGTACTACCTAACTTAATAATATACAGGGTGTTGCATTTAAAATAAGAAAGTTGTTATGTTACCGGCTCAAAGGACTGTGAAGATTGAAAGTCTCTTCATGTTCGTTCATAGACTTCTAAACAAATGTTCCCTTTATTTGGAAATGCGTTCAGTTTATATACAAATAATTATTAATTAACCAAATATTTGAAAGTGATGTCGCGCGTTAATAGCGTTCCCGCACGTACGCATAAAAGACCTTTTTAGGGTTACAATATGGAATGGTAAGCTGCTAGTTTATGTTGCATAGGAGGGAATGATACTACTACAGATACTACGATCCATAGCACATCATTCCATCCTATGCAACATAAACTAGCAGCTTACCATTCCATGTTGCATAGGCTAACCACTATCCCCTTATCAATGAATAATTTTAATAATGGGCTCAACAGAATTCTCATAATAGCTAATAACAACGGCTTTCGTCAAAAGCTTATCTTAGACATCCTTTTTAAAAAACAAAAACAACAAGCCCTGAAATTAGTATATCCCACCAATTTTCAAAATCAGAATAATAAATATTGCTCATTAACATTTAACGGTCCCCCTTCGATTGCCATCAGCAAAAAACTCAAATCCTTAAACCTAACTCCTTCCTTTACAACGGTCAATTCACTTAATAAATTCATTAATAATTCTAAAGACAAATCTGATAAAACTACGAACTCTGGCGTGTATTTGCTAGAGTGTGGGGATTGCCCTAAGGTATACGTTGGACAAACTGGACGTAGCTTAACAGATCGCATTTCAGAACATCAAAAATGCTTTCAATTTAAGAAAACCTCCTCAACCTACGCCAATTATTTAATCGAATACCAACATAACTTTAACCCTAAATTCAAAATTTTGCACAAATGTAACAAAAGTCGTAAATTAAACTTATTAGAAGAATTAGAAATTAATAAATATAACAAAAAAATGACCAAATAGAAGTAAACAATTCACCCTTAATCAATATTTTGTCGCTCAAAATTGTTTGTATTAGTTTCAGCCTAAATACCCCATTACCCCCCCCCCCCTCCTATTAACTTAATTGCATTAGTATATAAGCTTTTACCTGTACTTTGTAAAATCATTATTTCATCTGTCTGATGAAGCCACTGTGTGGTGAAACATGTTGCAGTGTTCAACAATAAAAGTGAAACCCTCCCAACTGTGTTGTTTTATTTCAAATAGTATTATGGAGTTTCATCATGTATCCGCCTCATCAATTAAATATACAAAAATATATCTTAGCGGAAAATTACGAGTGGAAATATAATTAAAGAGTAAAAGTGAAAATAGGTAAAAATATACAATAAAAATATAACAATAACAATAATATAAAATAATAATACAATAATACAGTCTAGTAATATGGTTCATGACAAAGTTGGTATTGGCTAATGTTAAATGACACACCCTGTATAAAACGTTTTAGTTGAAAAAAATGCGCAACTAAAAATACTAAATCACATGCCTGAGAGTGTTTTCGAACACGCCTCAATTTATTTATTATCGAATTTATTCCATTTGGCTGATACACACTGTATGTAGATAATTATAAAAAATCTCGACAAAAAATTCTCTAAGAAAATGATGAAAATTTAAAATGAACAAAAAATTATCCAGTAAATATACGCTGGTTTAAACATTCTACTATGTATAAAACGTTTTAGTTGAAAAAAAATCGAAACTAAAAATACCAAATGACATGCCTAAGAGTTTTTTCGAACACGTCCCAATTTATTTATTATCGAATTTATTCCATTTGGCTGATACACACTGTATGTAGATAATTATACAAAATCTCGACAAAAAATTCTCTAAGAAAATGATACAAATTTGAAATAAACAAAAAATTATCTAGCAAATATACGCTGTTTTAATCCTAAGCCTACTATATTTTGAGAATAGTCGTGGATTTACTTACATATTCGCTTTCCTAAACATATAAATGGAGAAAAGTGATCTCCCTTATTCTTTAAATTATTGTTTTTGACCTCTTAAGCACAAAAAAACAAAAGGCCTACTAGATTTTAAAATATATTTTTATATAGTGCGCTGTTGAAAATGGGCAAATCTACCACACTGTTTACTATATCTTTGGTAGGAGGATGAGGTCTTTACTACTTTTCTCAGTATTCCTTCCTGTAATAAACGTAGGAGAACTATAGCTTACAACTTTAAATTTTTGAGAAAATCTAGAAAATATGCCTGTTGTTAAAAAACACCCTCTGGCGTTTTATATAAGAACTAACTACCGTACCAAGGTTTTCCTCTAGGGGTAGTAGAACATTTTATCATGCAAAACCGAATACAGCTCACCATTCCTGTTCTTCGTTATTAAAAATGTTGACATCATATCATGAGGTTCAATACGGCGTAGATATCTTTAATAATAGTAAGCCAGAATTTTTACGTAATCTTAATTTATGTTTGTTATAGGTTATAGGTTTAAGTTGATTTATTGCATACTATTTTTTTTGTTTTTGCATTACTATATTTTCCTTTGTAGTTAGGCTTAATTTATATTTGTTATAGGTTATAGGTTTAAGTTATAGGTTTAAGTTGATTTATTGTGTACTATTTCTTGTTTTTGCTTTACTATATTATCCTTTGTAATTGGGCTTAGGTCTGTTGAGGAAATAAATAAATAAATAAAGTAGATGAGAGTAAACAGTGGCTTAAAGTGCTTTCAATTACCTATCAAATGAGACTAACTTGATTAATTTCGGTTAATCCTAACAAAAGTTACACGCAGTTTAATGATCACACTTTCTTGCTCTTCCCTGCTTCATATGTGTGAGAAAAAGAAACAAGTGAGTAGTTAAAATTGAGTTAAATTCAGCGTAGATTACGATTTGTATATTTTTAATCTAGCTTAATTTAGCATTTATAAGATTAACGTCTGTTAGTTTTATAAATTTGACGCAAACATTTTAATTAATTTTTAACTCACAAATCATTTTCGCATGATTAAATTAGGCTGAAAAATGTATGCCAATCGGCACTAGCATGTGCGTGGGTAAAGGGGTGGACATTTGCAAACATAATTAAAACACCAAACTTCCATAGAGTTTATTCTAATTTTTGATAAACATTAAAAACGCGAAACTTTTGAATCAGCCCTCGTAGAGAATTTTCCAGCTGCCTCAGAGCCATACACTCAACGACCGCATTGACTACGGATAAAACTCATTTCGTCTAAAAGCATTTCGCCGTGTCCCGCCGCCACCGAAAACTCTTCCCCGAGCCGCCCCCCAGAAAGCGGCGGACGCCGCCAAAACCGCCCCCCCCCCCCTAGTCTCGCTCGCGACTACCTTCCTCTCCTTCACCCTTTAATTTCAATTTACCGCATCAAACTGTTCTGTTATTCTTGCTCCCGCCGTAATACCCTCTCGCTCCCTCTCTCTCTTCCCCCCGTTTGAACTTGAATTACGCTTTTCATGCCGCAAAAGATAAGAAAAAAAAAAAGAAAAATACGCGCGTATATTATAAAACAAATTTACTTTCTAATCATTAGCAGTAAATCTCCTTTTAGCACCTTTTCAAACGTTTCCAATAAGTGAATGTTGTGTATTATAATAAATTGTTAAATTGTGATATTCATAAACTATTTTATGAGAGTGTTTTAGTACAATAAATTATCAACACTTTAGCACTTTAGTAAATAACACCCTTAAGGTTAGATTCACGAGAGGTGTCCCATGGTTTCCTAGATTTATAGTAATAATAATAATAATTTATTCATGCTAATAACAATATTGTTTTACATACGTCAGGTAGAGATTCTGTGATAGCAAAGCCATACAATGATTAAACATAGAACATATTAAAATAGTGAAAACAGTGAAACGTATACATAAATATTAAAATTTTAAACATAACGTCAGGTAAGATAAGAAAAATTAAAATAAGAATAAATATTAAAATTAAAATATAATAATAATAATAAAGTGGTATATTAGTGTATTGTATGAATTGATATAAATTATTGACTAGTAGTTTATAGCTTAATAGTGATAGTTGGAGAAGGATGCTACTCTAGGTCTGTTTTGGATTCTGTCTTCAAAAGGTATTCCTTCCAGGTAAAGAACGCATTTACCGTCAAGTATTTTTTAATTCTTTTTTGGAAATCATTTGGTGGCAGTTTTTTTTATAGTTGTCGGCAGAACGTTATAAAATGTAGGTGCCCAGTATCTTGTCCCATTGAATGATTTAGACAGTCGCATCGGTTCAGTTCTTAAGTTGGATGTTTGTCTTGTTCCATAGTTATGAACTGTTTTGCTTGTTATATAGTTGTGTCTGTTTTTAGTGATATGAGTCAGGCAACTGTATATATAAAGACAAGGAAGAGTCATGACACCTAGCTTTTTATACAGGGGTCTGGAGTCATCTCTATATTTTGCACCTGCCAGAATTCTAACGCATTTTCTTTGCAGGCTGAATATTCTGTGCCTACTTGCGGAATGACCCCACACAAGTAGACAGTAAGTCATTATAGACTAGCAGGTCGCAAAGTAACATGTTAGTTGCATTTGTTCCGAGACTGAGTTTCCCAGGTTTCTTAGTAGAAATATATTTCTATTGAGTCTGTTTGCTAGTGCCTCACCATTTACATCCCATCTCAGTATCGTGTCAAAATGCACTCCAAGAAACTTTGTCGATTGAGCCATGTGTAAGTCATGATTTCTGAGCGTAAATAGAATATTGATAGTTTTGTTTTGGTTTAGGTGTAACTTATTCGTGTGGAACCACTCAGTTCCTTTAGCTACAGCTGTGTGGTTTTCTCTTAGTACTTCATTTATGTACGAGTTGGACGTTTTAATTGATGTGTCATCAGCATACAGCACAGTAGTAAAGTTTTCCAGGTGAGTTACAATATGATTAATATATATGATAAAAAGAAGGGGGCCCAGGATAGAGCCCTGAGGAACACCATACTTAGTGAAAGCTGCCTCTGACACATCATGGTTCAAACGCACAACTTGCCTTCTGTTATCAATTAGATTTAAACTACTATCTTGAAAACCATACATCGATATTTTAGTTAACAGTATATCATGACTTACACAGTCAAAAGCTTTGCTGAGGTCAACGAAAGTAACTATAGAGTGCTCACTTTTCTCAAATGCGTCCAGAAGTTCATCTACTAGTGTTGTTATTGCGTATGCAGTAGACATATTCTTTCTGAAACCAAACTGCGTTTTGTGCAAGAGATTATTATTTTCAGGATGTATGGCCATTTGGTTATAAAGGAGTTTTTAAATAACTTTCGAAAATACTGGCAAAATCGATATGGGCCTGTAATTATTGGTGTCGTTTTTATCACCTTTATTATGGATTGGTACCACTGATGCGATTTTCAAAGATTCAGAGAATATTCCGGATGAAATACAAGCATTTAGGATGTTTGTGAGCGGCTCAAATATTACGTCCTTGCATGATTTAATTGTGTCAACTGTTAAGCCATAGAAGTCCTTAGAGCTGCTGTTTTTTAGTGACTTTATTACGTTTCGCAGTGCTTTCTGTGCTTTCTGTATCAATATATGTAATAGGAAAATTGTTTGATGTCATCAGATTACGTGTGTGTAAAGAGACAGAAAACTTCTTATATGTCTGCTATGGAATTTAGATGAAACATGCGAACACGTATGTTTCGGTATGCAGCTTTAACATTTTAAGGATAAACGTCACATTTTGACGAAGTCTTCGTAAAACTAAATCTGCAAAAAGAGCCAGCCACAAATTATTTTAATTAATATGATCAATCGTTTCAAATGTGAGTTTAAGTGGTATAATTAGAATTTTCACATCTACTAAATAGTTCAGGTATTTATAAAAATAAATAATGCATTTATGTTGATTTTGTGTAAGCGCAAACAACATTGTTAGTTGAATCGAATGCGCATTCAGTAGATTTGGCAAATAGTCAGTGGATTAATCTGTTAATACAAGGTATTTTTCTTTTGAGTCTACATACAGGGAATTTTCTTTTAGGTATACATATGCATACGCTTTTTTTTAAAGAGTTTAATTTGAAGCTTAAAACGAGTGTTTTCCACTCCCAGACTAAGCATGAAGTAAAATTTCGAGTTTAGAAAAGCCTGAAAATTTGGTTTGGTCGCGTAGCGCGAAGCGCTACGCGGCCAAACCAAATTTTCAGGCTTTTCTAAACTCGAAATTTTACTTCATGCGCCACGCGTATAAGACACTGATTTTAAGCGAAGTTTACTCGTTCACAATTTTTTAGTGCTTTCAGTGTTTAATACGCGTGGCGCATGAAGTAAAATTTCGAGTTTAGAAAAGCCTGAAAATTTGGTTTGGCCGCTCCGCGCTTCGCGCTACGCGACCAAACCAAATTTTCAGGCTTTTCTAAACTCGAAATTTTACTTCATGCTTAACCTAGGAGTGGAAAACACTCGATTAAACTTAAATATGACCTCTTTTAAGAAAACAACGAATATTTGAAAATCTACAACACGTAATTGGGATATGTATACTCAATTTCAATTGGAAGCTTAAAACGAGAGTTTTCCACTCCTAGACTAAGCATGAAGTAAAATTTCGAGTTTAGAAAAGCCTGAAAATTTGGTTTGGTCGCGTAGCGCGAAGCGCGGAGCGGCCAAACCAAATTTTCAGGCTTTTCTAAACTCGAATTTTACTTCATGCGCCACGCGTATAAGACACGGATTTCAGGCGAAGTTTACTGGTTCACAATTTTTTAGTGTTTAATACGCGTGGCGCATGAAGTAAAATTTCGAGTTTAAAAAATCCTGAAAATTTGGTTTGGCCGCTCCGCGCTTCGCGCTACGCTACCAAACCAAATTTTCAGGCTTTTCTAAACTCGAAATTTTACTTCATGCTTAACCTGGGATCGGAAAACACTCGTTTTAACTTAAATATGACCTCTTTTAAGAAAACAACGAATATTTGAAAATCTACGACACATAATTGGGATATGTATACTCAATTTCAATTGGAAGCTTAAAACGAGTGTTTTCCACTCCTAAACTAAGCATGAAGTAAAATTTCGAGTTTAGAAAAGCCTGAAAATTTGGTTTGGTCGCGTAGCGCGAAGCGCGGAGCGGCTAAACCAAATTTTCAGGCTTTTCTAAACTCGAAATTTTACTTCATGCGCCACGCGTATAAGACACTGATTTTAAGCGAAGTTTACTGGTTCAAAATTTTTTAGTGCTTTCAGTGTTTAATACGCGTGGCGCATGAAGTGAAATTTCGAGTTTAGAAAAGCCTGAAAATTTGGTTTGGCCGCTCCGCGCTACGCGACCAAACCAAATTTTCAGGCTTTTCTAAACTCGAAATTTTACTTCATGCTTAACCTGGGAGTGGAAAACACTCGTTTAAACTTTAAAATGACCTCTTTTAAGAAAACAACGCATATTTAAAAATCTACAACACGTATTTGGGATATGTATACTCAAACAAAAAAAATCACAAGAATTAAGATTTAAAGCTTTTCTAAAAGAAGGAACACTAATATACGCGTGACCTAAACAAAATGACATTGTCATGTAACGTCTAAATTTGAAACAATTAGAAAAAATCGTTGCAGACACAACTGTTGACATACTCTCTAAAAAATTTGAACCTATCATTCCACATTAATTAGTCATAGGATATCTCTTTATTGGTTTCCTAGAAGAAGCCTGGAAGAAGTTTGATCAATTTGCTTCGCTAACAAAATTTTTAGGCTTTTCTTAACTCGAAATTTTACTTCATGCTTAATCAAAGAGTGAACTTACTTATTCGAAACTTCATATTGGACACATTAAATAAAACAACGAATGTCTCAAAATGCATGCGCATCGGGATATATACTATAAAATTCCCTCTCTGCAGCCACACCAATAAAAATTCTAAAAGTAGAACTTTTATTGAAATAAAATTGTAATATACTGTGAATCAGTGACGACTGATTCACACTATATAACAATTTTCTTCCAATAAAAATTCTACTTTTACAATTTGGTATAGCTTAGTTGGCTCAGGAGTAAATAATTATTTTGTTTTAATTGAATCTCATGCACTCTTGTGTAACCCTTAATTAAAAGTTATCACACCGATCCCAAAACTTTCCATTGATTTATCACCAAGATTTCACTGAGGATAATTCCGTATACACAAAGAAGACACGTCCCTAAATTGAAATCAGCGCGATAAGAAGGCTTAAAACAAACAAAACCCAGTCCGTTTTAACAAATGAATTCCCCCCTCCGCCTTAATCAATAAGGAAAGGGAACTTCCTTAACAAGGGATATATTTCACCATCCCATGAATCTTCCTTCGAAACCTTAAGAGGACGCGATACACTGGTTTGCACTTGCACTCCTTCCCCCTCCCTTCCCCTGCTTTAATTAACATCCTTCTTCGGGAAGGGGGTTGGAAATTCCGGGAGGTACGGGAATAATGAACACACATACACACACCTGGATGCCAACAAAGGGAGTCGCCTGTTTTAGCCGGAGAGTCATCAGTGTAATTAGAAACTACTTTTTGTTGCTTTTTATGCTCAAGTCGTTTGTTGTCATGGCATCTGCGTGTACCTTTATTAATATACAAGTTATAATTATACCATAAACATCCCCGGCCTTCCTGCTGGAATGAAAACAGGCGGAGATGGAGAAAAGACGCGTCCACAATAAAAGCTAACTAGAAAACGTCGTCGTCTGAATTATTCTTACATGAGATATTTCACTCAGACAACAGGGTGTTTATTTTAGAAAAATAGTTAGGTAACTATACTTTGTCTCAAAAGTAGGAGGACCACGAGAAACTTTAAGCTGGAAAATTTCTTGTGGTCCGACTTTTGAGACAAAGTATAGTTACCTAACTATTTTTCTGAAATAAACACAGCCGAAATATAAGCAAATATTTTGATGCGAGAGAAGAGGTAATACAGAAATACTTACTTTTTACACATTTATTACACTGTTCAGACAAAAGATATAATAATAATAATAATAATAATAAACTTTATTTGTAGTCAAGTAGGTACATAATATACAATAAAACTATTTAGGTATTCTACAAACCTTAAGGCGAGATTCAATTTGAGCATTTATTGCTCAACTGGTCTTCCATCTAAACCTTAATGTATGAAAAAACAATTATTGAATACTATGCTTACGCAAGAACATAAAATATGAGTAATATAAAAATAACACAAAGGAATTGTCAACCTAACTAATGAGTATATAAACTAAATGCATCCAACAACAACAAAAAAGTAAATGGAATAAGAAAGACTTATATAATATTGTATCAACAACCACACCTTGCATTACACATATAAGAGAGATTTATATTTTTTATTAAATTGCCTGATATTAAGTTGTTTCATATCATTAGATACCGAATTATATACACAATAAATTTGAAAGGAAAATGTAAATAGACGCAAACCGCCACTTAGAAAAACAAAACGCCAGGTGTGATTCTAACATGACAGCTACAATTAGATCTCAATGCTTCAGTTTGAATTTGCCCTTTCGGCAGCCAATAAGGTCGCGTAATTTGATCAGCTGATTTTTGTTGTTTCTCCTATTTTTGACACAAACCATGGTGTGTAAAGTAGAAGAATAGTTAATCATCTAACCAGTGTGTGCAGTACGGCTTTTGGGCACGAGATAGGGTACGAACCGCCAGGCGAGTGTCCTGGTCGCAAAGAGTACTGAAAAGCCCTACACACACAAGCTGTCAGTGTTGCCAACTCTAGGCTTCCAGACGTCTAAAAATGTCGCTAAACAAATCTCCAGAAATCACCAGATTCTGTATTTTGTAATAACATAAATAATATAAATACATAATATATAAAATTACGAAAAAATTATTCGTGAATATGCAAACAATGTCTTAATTAATAACACAATTTAAGACGATAAATATCCATTGAAACTACTTCCCGTGCAAATACACCTTCGGATATTGAATTATACAATGAAATATTTAAAATCTTATTTAATTTTTTCGTAATTTTATATTTTATGTTTAAAGTTGCAAACTATAAGAAGCGTAAGCTTAGTTTCTCGAATTCAAATAGTTTTGAATTTGAATTTATCTTATAAATACATATTAAGAAAACGATTTTTTTTATTTATTAACGTTAAAATATATAAAAACTCTAGAATAACTAAAGATGCATTGTACTATAATTATATTATACAGGGCGAGTCACTAAGCGGAAATCGGTCTATAGTGGGCGTATCGTTGAAAATAGCAAAAAAAGTTTCAAATAAAAGTTGTTCAGAATCAAGTTTTTCATAACCCAAAATTATTGCTAAATATGGCGGCCTTGCGGTTATACCGGAAGTAAACACCAACTTCCTTATTTTAAATAGAACACCCTATATATTTTTACAATTTTGGATTGCTCGTTAAAAATAAACATGAGTTTATGCACACAACATTGGGTCTCAGTTGAACCGTTTTCGAGTTATTTCATTTTTTTTTTTTTTTTGATAAATTTGACGATTTTAGAGCTCGACGCCATTAACAATATCTTCAAAACGAAATAAGTCAGAGTTGTGCGGCTTACGGTTTTGGATTCGGGAAGAAATGTAGTATTTGTTTAGGTTTTTGCCATTAGTCAGATTTTCTAAATTGAACCGAGTCTGTCGACGGTATTCTTCAGTACTTCAAACTTGCATAACTTAATTTTTTAAATGGAACCATCTATCTTGAGATACTTTATCTGATACGAAATTAAATTTCCTTTTTATTGATACCGGGTTGTTGCCATAGCCTTCCAACAGTTTTTGAGAAATTTGCAATTTTGTAAAAATTTTAATACATTTTATTTATTACCGCGTTAGCCCTAGATACTGATGACGTTTGGTGATTTTCTTTTGACATTTAGTTAGTCATTGAGATATTCCCTGTTTTTTTTAGGTTCATTTTAAAGCTTTAAACAAGTGATTTTCACTCCCAGACTAAGCATGAAGTAAAATTTCGAGTTTAGAAAAGCCCCGTGACATTTGTCGAGGGTCGCGCAGCGACCCGAGACAAATTTTCTGGGCTTTTCTAAACTCGAAATTTTACTTCATGCGCCACGCGTATAAATCACTCAAATATTGTGAAATTTATGTATATTCGAACTTCGTTAAAATCTGTGTTTTATACGCGTGGCGCATGAAGTAAAATTTCGAGTTTAGAAAAGCCCAGAAAATTTGTCTCGGGTCGCTGCGCGACCCTCGACAAATTTTCACAGGGCTTTTCTAAACTCGAAATTTTACTTCATGCTTAGTCTAGGAGTGGAAAACACTCGTTTAAAGCTTAAAATTGAACTCTTTTAAAAATCAACGAATGTCAGAAAATGCACAGCTTATGCATGTTTACCTAAAGTTTACCATGATGTAACCACATTTAAATGCAGCGCGCATTTGTGACGTAAACGATCCCTACCCTCACTCTAAAATCTTCGATTCTGTCGATCCTTCTTACCGTATACTCGACCGTCCTTGGAATACACATTAGATGGATGTTTCACGAACATAAAATACAAATTTTCTACTTTTTAACGTCTGAATACACCATTTGTACTTAAAATATAAGATTTGGTTTAATGATTGGAGTAGTTTAGTTTTTATTATTTATATTATACTGGGAAACTTCTGGGGGGCTATTCACAGCACCAATGCAATTTGTCATCGGTGACAAGTTGCACTGAAATGGCGTCATTTTACTTCATACGATTTGGTAAATTCTTCCCGAAATGACGTCATATTAGTGCGACTTCTCACCGATGACAAATTGCATCTGTGCTGTGAATAGCCCCCTGAAATGTCAACATTTATTACATAAAAGTTAGTCATTAAGTATAAATGTAGCGAATGCCGCTGAATTTGGATGTCTCCGATCGGCAAAACGTTGGGCATACATTCTTGAAGCAAGTAATGTATTTCCATCAGCACTGCCCAAGGTGTGGACCATACCAATCAGTTCTTCTTGAGAAAACATGTTCGGTTTTTTTATTGCAAGATCTTGCCAAAATAATCTAAAATAAACTGACATTTGCCGGAGATGTGAGTCAAAACAAAATCAAAAAACGTCATCAGTATCCAGGGCTAACACTATAATACGAAATGTATTAAAATTTGTACAAAATCCAAAATTTCTTAAAAACTGTTGGAAGGATATGGCAACAACCCGGTATCAATAAAAAGAAAATTTCGCATCAGATAAATATATGGTTCCATTTAAAAAAATGAAGTTATGCATCTTTGAAGTACTGAAGAATACCATCGACGGACTCGGCTCAATTTAGAAAGTCTGACTAATGGCAAAAACCTAAACAAATACTACATTTCTTCCCGAATCCAAAACCGTAAGCCGCATAACTCTGACTTATTTCGTTTTGAAGATATTGTTAATGGCGTCGAGCTCTGAAATCGTCAAATTTATCAAAAAAAAATGAAATAACTCGAAAACGGTTCAACTGAGACCCAATGTTGTGTGAATAAACTCATGTTCATTTTTAACGAGCAATCCAATAATGTAAAAATATATAGGGTGTTCTATTTAAAATAAGGAAGTTGGTGTTTACTTCCGGTTTAACCGCAAGACCGCGATATTTAGCAATAATTTTAGGTTATAAAAAACTTGATTCTGAACAACTTTTATTTTAAACTTCTTTTGCTATTTTCAACGATACGCCGACTATAAATCGATTTCCGCTTAGTAACTCACCCTGTATACAGGGTGTTCAAAAAGTTCCGGGACGGTTAAATATCTAGAGAAATACACATCGAATAGAAAAACAAAAACGCACATATTTAATATGTTTAAAAAACTTATCTAATGGCACCAAACACGACCCCCACTCATACCCTTTAAGGGTGGGGCAGGGGCAACTTTGAAATCTTTAATGGGAACCCCCATGTTTTATTGTAGATTCGGATAGTACGGATAAAACTAAATAGATTTTGTAACCTATTTAGTTTTAGCCGTACTATCCAAATTTTTCGATTCGATGGATGACGCTGTTATCGGAAAAATAATGTTTGTCATGATTCTGGAAAACGATCTTTAGAATAATAGGTTTAAATCAATAAAAGCAAGAACACTCGCATCTACAAAAGATATTTTTTTGAAATTTGGATCGATGATCCTGGCATAGACTCTCGCCACAGCCATATCTCTTATGTATTTTTATGCTTATTATTCTCATTCGGACAAACACACACATTTATACCACACCCAGGGTCACTACGAAACAATATTTTTGAAATAAAGTCTCCCCGTGCACGGGAATCGAACCCGAGTTTGTGGCCGAACGATACAGCCCGGCGACGTTACCGCTCGGCCACCACCTGCCCCTATAAAAGTTTATTTTTACATATTTACAACAAACATGGATTGTTAAATTAAGTGTTCAAATTGTTGGCCATTATTCATTGACAATAAGTCAGTCGATGATAAAACGCTGTGATAGAATTCTTGACATATTGTGCAGGCAATAGTTCCCATTCATCAATGATTCGACGACGCAATTCTTCTAAAAGCAAGTGGTTCTGTTTTAAATATTCTACCTTTGAGATAACCCCACAAAAAAAGTCTAGAGGAGTAAGATCTGGAGATTTTCCTGTCTACTCAATTGATCCTGTTCGGCCAATCCATCTGTTAGAAAAAAAATTGTGTTTAAATATCACGAACGTTGCGATCATAATGAGGTGGAGCACTATCTTGTTGAAACCATATTTATGTAAAAATGTTACCAGCAATTCGTCTTATTTGATTTCGAAGCATAGCTTCGTACGTTTTAGCATTAAAATTACCATCGATTAAAAATGGCCTTATCACTAGGTCGTTTAGTATTCCTGCCCAAACGTTTAATTTCTGTGGATATTGCGTTTTGCTCTCTCACATCCAAAAAGAATTTGTATTCGGTCAGGAGCATTGTCAGTTCTGTTCATTATATCCTCGCAAAGACAGATGTGGAACTTATTTCAAGCTCTTGTGCAGCTTCACGAGTAGTGCTGTGTGGATTTTCAACGAAGAAGAGTAGAACCTTTAATGATTTATCCTCATTTGTAACCATTTTTGATCTTACAGACCTATTGCGATCTTTAATACTACCTGTCTCTTTAAACCGTCTAACAGTTCCTTCGGCGGTTGATTTTGAAATCGGTTGTTCCAAAAAGTGTCATTAAAAACATCTTTAACAGCAGCATAAGATCTTCTGATTTCGAAAATGTCGAAATATCGAAAATCTCGACATGTTGAAAATCTTGACGGTCCACTCCCAGACTAAGTATGAAGTAAAATTTCAAGTTTAGAAAAGCCCCGCGTAGAAAATTAGTCGAGAGTCGCGCCAGCGACCCGAGACTAATTTTCACGGGGCTTTTCTAAACTCGAAATTTGCGCCACGCGTACAAAACACTGAATTCAAATGACGTTTAAAATACACTCCTTAGAAATGATTCATACAAGATTGATCAAAAAAAATTCTCTTGCAAATATTCGATCATTTGGACAATTTTAAAAATGATATGCTGAATATTTTCCAAGTTTTGCTAGTTTTGATAGTATTTTGCCACGTTCGACTGTTTTAACTTTAATCACTTTCTGATGACAGTAAATCACTAGATTGTCTCTGAAAACTTCCAACAAACACCAGAATTTAGCTACGCCTGAATCACAAACAATTTGTCTGAATCCGAAAGTGGAAAACACCAGATTTGATGACAAATTCACTGATTTGGCAACGCTGCAAGCTGCCTACAATTTCTACGACCAGTGTTTTATACAATAAATATAAAATAAAACCAATTAAAGGATTTGTTTGCAGTTGGCAATGTTCAAAGGCTGTGAACTAATCGTATTTTTTAAATATTTACTTGCATGCGTGTAAACCTGAAACAAACCAACAGTCCATTCGTTCCTACACAGTTCAGCATAAATGCAAAACGCGTTAAATAGAACGGATTTAATAATTAATTTAGCTGTGATACGGGCAAGATAAAATCTGTCGTTTTCGACACGCGAGGGCACAATTCCGGGCGATTCAGCGATTTTGAAAATGCGAAAAAAAAAAGCAGGAAAACAATTCCGCAAACGCGACCGCTTTTAAACCGCGCACAGACGGCGGCGTCGGCGGCGGCGACGCCTCCCTGTTTCCCCGTCTCCTGACCGCGTTTAACGTCGCGACTCCGCATAATGTAAACACGTCCAGAGATCCACGGAGATTGCAGTCAATTTTACCAGCGGGAAGTTTCTCGAAACGTGATCGCGGGCCGTTATCGTAAATCGCAATCGAGATGTTGATGTTTATAGAAAAACAGGGGGGCATACCTAATTTAAATTTTATCACAAACGGAACTGGAACTGAACTGGAATACATTATTTTACTCGTAGAAATTCCTATGATGATTTTAACATTTTGACAATAGACATCTAAATGTTGTGAAGTACAATAAACGTTTGTAATTTTCGTTTTGTAAGTCAAAGCGCTCTAACATTTTAAACTAGATTAGTCTCGGAACGCCAAATTTAAAGTTGATTAAGCATGAAGTAAAATTTCGAGTTTGGAAAAGCCTGAAAATTTGATTTGGTTTTAGTCGCGTTCAAACCAAATTTTCACGTTTTTCATCCTCAGAATCGCCTTTGGGATAATATTTAGCAAGAACCCAGGAACCTATAGCAGCACTGCTCGAGTTTTCGTTTAAGACATCATCTTTTTCAGGCAATTCAGTTGAGTAATTTTCATTGTCAGAAATATCACTATCTGAATCTCACAAATTTTAAACCAGCATCGCTGTCTAAGCTGCTATTTAGTAAAGCAGCAATTGGCAGCTTTTCTTTGCGAGACTTCTTTTCTGACTTTTTTGTATCCTGTAAAAGCAATCTTTTTCTAACCTCTGCACTTGTCAAACCTTTTGCAAATTTACGCTGAACTCTTGACCGTTTTTGTTTTTCACTAATTGTGTCAATTTTTAATAACACCGACATCAATGAAAGTTCCAATTTCTTCGTTGAAGTTAATGAAGGATTAGACAATGCTAAAGATGGTGATCCACGAGAAAATGGTACTGCCGAAGTAGGTGTAACAGAATCACAACGCGCTGTTAAAGAAGGCGATGGCGATATGGAAGTAGAGGGCATAAAATGTTATAAAAAATCAGATCATAATTAAGAAATGATTCTAATTTGTTTAACATTTAACAAATCAATTTCAGGCGTATTTCTAGCGGAGCTGACAGATATATGTTCAGTTGCCAACACTGCATGTATTTTAATAATTAAGAAAGAACAAACAATTATTTGATACAATATGAAAAATAACAAACAATTCATAAAATATGATAAATAATGATGTGATAAATGAAATGGATGATTTTTGGGCAAAGCACAGTAAATTAGAGGCGACGTAAATTATTGAAACAGGGCGCCTATTAAATTCTGCACCGAGGGCGTTAAATCGGCCATGTATGTACCATTTTTTTTATGACTGAAAGAGTTTTACATGTGTGATTTTTCCGTGTGATTTGATGATGTATATGCTTGCACCCGGCGAGCGTTTGATGTTCGGTTTGTCCGCGGCTCGTAAACGTATATTTGTATTCATTTTCCCGGGCCGTATACACAATAATTTACTTACATCTACATCAGAGCTGTAATTCCCCGAGTTTGCAATTAATGCGCTTCAGGAAAATGACAGGTGAGCGGTTTAAAATATACGAGGCGGGCATTATCTGGCCCCGGTATAAATCACTCATACAATCGCGGGCGCTAGCGCCCCATAGCATTCTCACTCGGCGCCCCGGTCGCGCTAATCTGCAGTAATTGAGAGGAATGGCGCTGAAATTGCTTGTATCTGTAAAACCGGAGACCTCCATTACGAGCCATTAATGGATTGAGTGGCGGGCTTATATCGAAATGCAGCAATGCATCGTCGGCCCTAATGGTGTTGTGGGTGGGCTAAAAGGGTCGAGCCCCACCACCTTTTCACTAAACGGCACTCCGTCCCCGTCCCCGGCCCCGGCCCCAGACGAAAAAGCTCTTTCCTAAAATTAGAATTCACAAACCCTTTACTGTTTTCTTCAGATTATGACGTCGGGATTACTTTACATCCTTTTACATTTGTCAGCTTTTAAATTGATTCAAATCCTACATTTGAAACATTTAAAAAGTGTCTGCTGTATAATTATACATGCATTATTTTTAGATTTATAATGCAGAGGTTATAACAGATGGATTTTTTACCGTAGAAGAGTTAAAGGTAAAATTTGTATAAAAGAGGGATTTTTTTTTTCACTTATTTTCATACATATTCCAGCTTCCATTCCCCCTCATCCTCCCCCAAACACCCCCAAATAATAAAAATACATTGCAACAATATATAGCAACAATAATAAAAATATATAGCAACAATAATAAAAATATATAGCAACAGTTCGGAAGATTCACTGTACCACGCTGGCGCTTTCAATACTCCCCACTTTTCCCCCATCCATTGGAGGGGTGAAAAGGATTATTTTAGCTGTAAAGAATAATAAATAAAAAGTAAAATAATAAATGTAAAATATTAAATGTAAAGAATAATAAATAACTAACATAAGTACCTTCATTTGGTGCTTGCTTTCCTTTTGTACCCTGAGGTAAAAGTTTCTCGTATCAAAAACCAGCAGTACTCTGCTAACATGCTCGCATTCCACTTCCCCGAAAATCTCCTCTCGAACTTAGAGATGTCTTGATGAAACCGTTCCCCGTGTTCATCCGAAACTGCTCCTAAATTTTCAGGGTAGAAGTCCAGGTGTGAGTGAAGGAAATGCACTTTAAGAGACATGTTACACCCCATGGCCTTGTACGCTAACAGCAATTCCTCGACATGAGCGACATAATCATCACTTTTGTTGTTACCCAAAAAGTTCTCACACACGTTTTGGAATGCAATCCAGGCTCGTTTTTCTTTTCGATTCAGGTGTTCAATAAACGTCGAATCTTGGAAAAGTTGCCTAATCTAGGGGCCCACGAAAACTCCCTCCTTGATTTTAGCCTCACTAAGACGAGGGAATTTAGTTTTCAAAAATTGAAATGCATCCCCGGTCTTGTCTATTGCTTTCACAAACTGTTTGATCAATCCGAGTTTGATGTGCAAAGGCGGCAAGTAAATATTTTCCTTCGGGACCAGAGGATCGTGAGCGACGTTTTTCTGACCGGGAGTAAAACTTTCTCGCAGAGGCCAGTTCCGTACGATGTAATGTTTGTCTCGGGCTCGGCTGTCCCATTCGCATAGGAAGCAGCAGTATTTTGTGAAGCCCGATTGCAGACCCATGAGTAGAGCAACAACTTTTAAGTCAGCGCAAAGTTTCCAATTATAATCATGGTATTTGATTTTATCAAGGATCCGGCTGATGTTTTCGTACGTCTCCTTCATATCCACAGAGTATGCAACCGGGAGTAATGGTAACTCATTCCCATTGGCCAATAGAACAACTTTCAAGCTTGTCTTTGATGAGTCTATAAACAGTCTCCATTTGTCTGGGTCACATGGCATCTTCAGTTCTATCATCAATGCATTTGAATTAGGGCAGAACACTAAGCCTTCATCTGCCGAAAAAAGTAATTTCAGGGTTGACTGCCTAGTCCTGTAAGAAGAGATTTTTACACCCTTTTCTAAGAGATTCCACTGCTGAAGTCGAGATCCAAGAAGTTGAGATTTACTCTTAGGTAACTCCAAATCCCTGACGAGATCATTCAATTTCGACTGAGTAACGAGGTGAGGTTTTCGATGAGCTGAATCGGCAGAACACTCTTCATCATCGGTGAACGTATCATAAGATGGTCCAGGCTGTGGCTCAAAGTCTTTCAAATCCGTTTCTGGCTCTAGAGTATAGGTTTTTGGGGGCACTGGGATTGGCAAAGATTCGTTGTGAGGAACTGGTCTTAGAGCTGAAGGGATATTAGAATACTGAATTGTATGCTTACTTTTGCTAGATAACCCGACGGTTTCAGCAATAGCACGAACCGAAAAACCCGCTTCTCGCATTCCAATAATGCGACCCCTTTCAAATTCACTTCGATGATGATATTGTGCACGCCGACGAACACGGGGCATCTTTTTATGTTTTACAAACTGAAACGTCAAACTACTCAGAGGCTACTTGGATATTAGAAGCAATTACATTAAAAAATCAGCAGCTATTCATAATGGTGAAATCAAGGAAAAATACTATTAAATAGTAACCAAAACAATTGATTTTTTGATCATCGATGCAGTTCATTTACATAATCAAATTCTGTAAATTTCATTAAAATCGTCCAATAAATACTTTGTGTTCTGATTCTTTGGAAAGGCAGTATATATTGCATCGCAGTCATCACATTTCAGCTCATATATTCCGCTTTTTTTATTATTACTATTGTCTGTTTTAATTTTATTATTTACTAATATTTTCCCTAAGTTAACAGAATTAGTCTCTTCACATCAATACCGACAGAAGAGTTGAAAAATATTCTAAACCAAAAAATTCAAAACACTGCCAATCTAGAATCACATAAAAAGGAATTAAAATGTTTAATAGACATTTGCATTAATCAATGCTACTTTGAGTTCAATGGTTCTACCGTTAATACCAAATCTCATCAACTTATCTAAAAGTACCTAGTGATCTATAGTTTTTCGAAAGTCTGCGTGTTTAAGATTTCCCTCGCAAGATTTCTAATAGATGAAGTTTTTAGATTATCCTTGTAAGATTATAGAACAAATTTCTGTTGGTGGTGGTGTAACTAATACGAAGTAAGTGGACCGCTCCTTCAGCGAAGATGAGATTGCCTTCCTTGCACCACGTAAATATTTCATGTGTGCGGCAATATCGTGCGGCGGCAGGACGCTAGCGACAAGGATACGAGAACCCCGCACATATACACACACATATATACAGAAAGAGATCGATCTGCGGAATTGGAATGGCCGGCGATCAGATACAGAGCCCAGACTTTATTTAATTTACTCCGGGTGACGTATGAGCTTTGGCCGAAATGAGTTCTGAACGCCGGCGGTATTAGCTGTAGAGCTTCTCACATAAATTGGATCCGGGTTTTCGCAGTCACCGGCGTCGTCTCACTTTAAATAATTAAATGTCAAAGTGGCGTAATCCCGTAATGAACAGAGTCAGAGAGAGAGAGAGAGAGAGAGGAGGGGGAGAGCGCCGCCCCGCGCGCGCCCTTGTTTCAGGATCTGTGTTTGGCGACGTGTCGGAGATAAGGCGCTGATCCGGCTTGACAAATGCCTCGTTGCCTGCGATTCTGCAGTTCTCGCCGCCGCCGCCGCCTCCGGCGGGAAGCACGCCTGGCCCGCGCCGCCACCGACGACAACGTCTCCCATCCGTGATAATCCCCATCAGTAAAACAGCGGTATTACCTTTTTGCGCGCGCCAGAGAGGGCTTTACTATAAATTATAAGCGAAAAAAAAATTATATGTAGCTTTTGAGCAGTGGTTCTCAATCAGGGTGCCACGGCACCCTGAGATGTGGCGAGCCGATTATTTATAATATTTTTCTACAAATTCTTAATGAGACGTTTGTATACAGAGAGTTTTTCTTTTAAGGGAGGGGCAAAATGTAATAATAATAATAATAATAGTAATAATCATTTTAATTAAAGTTCGAAATATACGCCCTAGCGTACTGCTTTAGAAGCATATTGTCTTCACAATATTTAAGTGTTTTATACGCGTGGCGCATGAAGTAAAATTTCGAGTTTCTAGAAGCCTGAAAATTTGGTTTGGCCCCTCCGCTTTGCGCAGCGACCAAACCAAATTTTCAGGCTTTTCTAAACTAGAAATGTTACTTCATTCTTAACCTTTAACCTTTATTTAAAGGTTTAAACTAAACTGTTATAAAGAACAACGAATATCTGGCAGAGCTGGGTAGGATTCGATTCATTCAGGATTCGAATCCTTTTAGAAGATTCAAAAGAGGCATTCGAATACTTTAGTTAAACTGGATTCGTGATCTGTATTCGTTACACTTTTTTAAAAGGATTCGTATTCGAATCCAAATGCGGCTGATTCGAATCATTATAAAAGGATTCAAATCTTCATAAAAAGATTCGAATCCTCATAAAAGGATTCGAATCCTCATAAAAGGATTCGAATCCTCATAAAAGGATTCAAATCCTCATAAACAGATTCGAATCCTCATAAAAGGATTCGAATATTTATAAAAGGATTCGAATACTTACAAAAGGATTCGAATCTTCAAAAATAATTCGAATTAATCGTGAGGATAAACATGAAAAATTTCTTTTGTATGTTTTCAAATTTCTCGTTAAATCAGTGTTTTGTACGCGTGGCGCATGAAGTAAAATTTCGAGTTTAGAAAAGCCCCGTGAAAATTTGTCTCAGGTCGCTGCCCGACCCTCGACAAATTTTCTACGCGGGGCTTTTCTAAACTCGAAATTTTACTTCATGCTTAGTCTGGGAGTGGACGACACTCGATTGTAAGTGATACAATCAAAAATCAAGTAAATTAATGATTTGTGTCAAATTTGACATTTTGATAAATTTTGATGATTTTTGCCAGATTTAGGATTTTTAACTGTTTTTGGTAATTTTGCCAAATATAATATTTTGATAAATTTTGATGATTTCTGTCAACTTTGACATTTTGATAAATTTCAATAATTTCCGTCAAATTTGACATTTTTAATTATATTTTAAATAATTCCCTCAAATATGATATTTTTTATGTTCGACGTATTTAATCGTATTCTGACAATTTTCGCACAAATTAATATTTTTGACGTTAGCAATCATATCATATTTTGACAATTTTTTATACGGATTGACATTTATGACGTTTCGAATTATATTTTGACCATTTTCATATGAATTGACATTCCGAATCAAATGTTTACACTCAACATGTCGATTTATAACATTTTTATAAGATTTTCAACAAATCGATATTTTCATAAAATTATCATCAGTTCGAGATTTTCGTCAATTCATCAAATTTTTATCAGATTTTGCAATATTTCCTCAATTTATCGAATGTTGATGACATTTTCAATATATCAAGATTTTTAATTAATTTAAAAACATGTTTATCAGATTTTCAAGATATCTTGATTTTTTATATTTTGTCATTTTTATCGATTTATAAAGTTTTCTCCTCAAATTATATAAAATGTTTATATGTAAGATTTTCAATATTTTTATTCAGATTTGTAACGATTTTCAAAAATTATTGACTCATTATTTGAAGACATAAATTTGAGATTTTTTTTTTCTTCAAGACATATTTAATCATTTTTGACATTGAATGACATTTTTGATATTTTTTACCTTTTAATATGACATTTTTGACAATAAATTATATTCTTGATATTAGACTACGTTTCTTGACATTGGATGACATGTTCCACATTAGATGTTACTTTTGATAAACAATGACATTTTTTACTTTTTTACCATTTCTGATGTTGACATTAAATGACGTATTTGACATTAGATGGCAGCTCTGATATTTTATATTTTTTTACTTTTTTGATATTAGACGACAATTTTGACATATGATATTTTTGATATTACATATTTACTAGTTTTACATTAGATGACAATTTATATATTATTAGATAACTTTTTTGACATAATTATTGATTTTCACAGAAATTTTCGTTTTTGTAAGAACGTTTTTGTCAAACTGTCACGTACTGACATAAAATGATAATTTTGACGTAAAGCGATTTTATCAACACGCCGAATTTTTGACGTTTTTGATATTTTTTATATTTACGAGATGACATTTTGGTTATTTTAATGTTTTTGGCAATTTTAAACAATTTTGACATATTTTGATGACCTTTTAAAACTGAAAACAGTTTCAATATGTTTTTATATGTTTAGCTTTACTTGAAATCAGTGTTTAATACGCGTGGCGCATGAAGTAAAATTTCGAGTTTAGAAAAGCCCCGTGAAAATTTGTCTCGGGTCGCTGCGCGACCCTCGACAAATTTTCTACGCGGGGCTTTTCTAAACTCGAAATTTTACTTCATGCTTAGTCTGGGAGTGGAAGACACTCGTTTGTAAATTTTTGAATTATCATAAAGTTATGTATTTATTTTAAAAAAAATCTTTCTCGGTTTATTGAACAAAAACAAAAGAGCTGAGGTGAAAAGTGTTTAGGTAAAAGTGGTTTATTTTTTCGTTGGCTACAACTTTTGTTTGAAACATTTTTTGATTTAGACGTCGGAAGCCATAATCGGTGAGATGTTGATCTCCACTAGATTTTTTAGTTTCTAATTCAAAAACAAAAGAGCTCAGGTAAAACGTGTTTAGGTAAAAGATGTTTATTTTTTTGTTGGCTACAACTTTTATTTCAAACATTTTTTGACTTAGACGTCGAAAGCGATAGTGAAATTCGTTTAATAAAAAAACATCTAATGATTTCTGGTGATTTTTAACACAAGACTTTTAGACATTTGATGGTATAATTAATATTAAATTACTGAAATAAGTATTTATTTTTTATTGTATTCGTAAATATATGGTAAACAATGTAAAATATTTATTTAATTAAAATATTTAGGAAATAACAATACAATAAATTTTATATTATTGTTGTTATTATTATTATACAGGGTGTCCGTACTTCAACAGAATGTATGGGGATCTCGGTTATTTAGAGAGAAATTGGGACAAAGTTGCGTAATTTAGGGCCCAATAATAATCCAAAAACAAGTTTGAAATATCTTCATTCGTTAATGAGATATTGTCAAAAAACTGTGACCTCCGGCTGCTCATTAAATTGCGGAGAGGGTGTGGGTATGGGATTAACGTGAATAATAGTTTTCTGTTATTTTTTTTATAGAACCAACAAAAATTTTATTCAAAACAAAAGTGGAAAGTAAATTAAAGTTTTGTTCGGTTTAACAAACAAACAAAAAAAATGCCTACTTATCTAATGTTAGTAAATAATACTAAATAACTAAAGAAACAAAACAAGTTGGGCGCCACCAAGAGCTTCACCGGTCTAGGGCGGTATATATCTAAAATTGTCCTTTTTTTCTTATCTTTCTGCAGTAACGCGTATTTTACAAAAGTCACTTACGCGATTCACGCCGCACACAGTAATTGTCAGGAAACTCGAATTAAATTAGCACTTATCTTAATTTCTCTCCCGATGCTCCTCTACTCCCAATCAGGAATCCTCCTCCACAGGTAACAATCCTCCCCAATATGACCACAGAGCTCAAAAATGGTCCATAGGTACACGCAACTGTTGTTATTTTGAACACTGCGAATGAAATCGACAACGCAGGAACGCAGCAAGGTCGAGGAATTGACAACACCGCACCTGGTGTTAAATTGTAGCACCACGGCAACACGGCGACCGGTGTTAAAATGGAGCCCCAACTAAAAACGATTTATCTTGAGACTGGAGGTTCCTAAATAATTCGGAGGTATTAGGATCAAAAATCACTTGAATCTAACTATCTCACCTCTGTCGAAGAGAAACCTCGCGAAACGGTAATAAAATATCACAACTATTACTTGAAAACTGCGCTAGCGTACGCCCTCTCGCTCTACCCTAACGAAACTGACTCGACACCTGGCAGACCGTCGAACCCAAAAAAAAAACTCTAAAAACAATATTCTCAATTGCAGACATTTAGCGTCTGCAACCAAATATGCGCTCTTTTTAAAATAAAACGTTACAAAACGTATTTTTTGAAAATTCGTTTTTATTATTTTATTCAAAAACTATTGAATTGAATTTACAACTTTGACATTACGTTACGTTTTAACGATAAATCTAGTAACATATTTTATTTTAAGATAACCATAACAATTACCTAGGGACTATAGCTAACTTTTGTTTTTCTTATGGGCGTCATTTTGGATTTTCATATTTTTTGGAAGAATATTTTTTACTGAATTCAATGATGTATCACACTTATAGTTTATTGTGCATTTTATATGTAAAATTTTAATCTATTGGTTTTTCAAAGAGTGCCTTGGAAACAGTTGAGTAACTCACTTATTTGGCAACTCCTATGACCCATAATTTGCTTACATATCACCCCTAAAGACGGGCATCCGACGATATATACTTTAACAGTTGTGACATATTTTAAAGTAACGTGTGTCTTCCACTCCCAGACTAAGCATGAAGTAAAATTTCGAGTTTAGAAAAGCCCCGCGTAGAAAATTTGTCGAGGGTCGCGTAGCGACCCGAGACAAATTTTCACGGGGCTTTTCTAAACTCGAAATTTTACTTCATGCGCCACGCGTATAAACCACTGATTTTAAGTGTAGTTCAAAAACACATAAATACATCTTTAATCAGAGTAACACAGATATTTAGTCAGTTATCAACGATGTTCAGTGTGAATAATAAATAATTAGGTTTTGAATATTTATGTTAAAACAACCGATAACGATATTTATATGTTAATGGTTGCAAAAAATAATAAAATCAAATTTATTCTTAAAGGATTTGTATTCGTGATTCGAAAAAACAGAATTCGAATCTTTGATTCGAATCATATTTATCTCTTACAAATCCTTGATTCGAGTATTCGTGATTCGAATCATATTAGGTAATTCGGATTCGTGATTCGAATCCTTTTTACAAGGATTCGTCCCAGCTCTGCTTCATGCTTAACCTGGGAGTGGAAAACACTCGTTTAAAGGTTTAAACTAAACTGTTAAAAAAACAACGAATATCTGGAAATGTACATTATACGAGGGTAGACTGAAAAGTTTCCAGAATGGGTAAGAAAACGCAGTAATTGAACAGGTTTTATTTTTTATTTTTCAACATAGTACCCTTGCAGGGCGATACACTTTTCCCAGTGGTGCTCCAACTTTTTTAAGCCTTCAGAAAAATATGATTTCGGGAACTCTGCAAAATAAGCTTTAGTGGCGGCGATGACCTCCTCATTTGACGTAAAGCGCTTGACTCCGAGCCAAGTCGTCATGTTTGTAAACAAAAAGAAGTCGCACGGGGCCAGGTCTGGAGAGTACGGGGGATGCGGTACCACCTCGTAGCCCAATTCAACCAATTTAGCATTGGCGATTCGGGATGAATGGGCAGGCGCGTTGTCGTGGTGGAAGAGCACTTTTTTCCGCTGCAAATGAGGCCGTTTCTCCTTCAATATGCCGTTGAATTGATCCAATAAATCGCTGTAGTATTGTCCCGTGATAGTTCTTCCCGTCTACAAAAAGTCAATGTGTATCACACCTTGCGAATCCCAAAAAAACGGTGGCCATGACCTTTCCAGCCGATGGGACAGTCTTTGCCTTCTTCGGAGCAGATTCGCCTGGAGAAATCCACTGTTTCGACTGCTGCTTGGTTTCTGGTGTGTAGTGGTGGATCCATGTTTCGTCCACGGTCACGAATCGGCGAAAAAAATCCGTTGGATTACGCTTTAACAAGGCCAAACACTCTTTCGAAGTGGTCACACGATTTCGCTTATTGTCCATAGTCAGCAAACGCGGCACCCATCGCGCCGACAGCTTCCTCATGCCCAAATGTTCGTGCACGATATTTTGCACACGTTCATATGAGATGCCCGTGGTCTCTACTATTTCGCGCAACTTCACTCGCTGATCGGCTAACACGAGATCATGGACTTTGTCGACCATTTCTTCATTTTTTGGACGTCCACTGCGTGGTTCATCCTTGGTGCTCGTACGGCCACGTTTGAACTCGCTCACCCAGAAACTAATAGTCGAAAATGAAGGTGTGGATGCGCCATGAACTTCCTGCAAAATATCTCGTATCTCCGTCGCCTTTTTCCCATCCATCTAGAAATGTTTGATGACTGCACGAAATTCGTTTTTATCCATTTTTCCAAAGGTGTCTGACTTGCTTCACAAAACATCCTAGTAAACAATAACGGAACGACGCACGTGTCTGAAAATTTGACAGCTTACCTAAAATAGGTTAGCCTTGACAACCATCATAACAATTTCACGATACGCGCGCCATCTCTTGCCCATTCCGGAAACTTTTCAATCTACCCTCGTATAATTAGGATGTGTATAATTAAAAAAAAAATCCTATATACTCTAATCCTCAAAGAAGAATTTTACAAGAGGTTCTCTATTCAAAGTTGGTTTTGAAACGAACGTTCACATATGGTGTGTATGATTTTTGAGAACTTTTACTTGCGAAGGGATGAAAGGAATACTAGTTAATTTTGTGATTTAAACTTAAATCTCGATAAAGAAAGTCCCTGTTTGTGTTGGTTGAGTATCCTGGCGGTTGTAATTAAAAGCAGCGCCGAAACGTCGATCGATCAGGCATAATTGCATTCCTGTCGGCCAATTTACAACTGCAATCTAACGTAATGTATAGTGTGCAGCCGGTGGAAGGGGAGAGCGCACAACAGAGAAATACGCACACCTACACGGGTTTTCCATTCCGCTGGTCAAGATTTAGTCGAGATAAGGTAAATTGGATTTTTCATCGTGGCGGCGTTAGCGTCCGGCTTTCCCGTTCGCTCCGTAAGCTCCGGAGCGCAGCGTGCGGAGCTCATAAGACTTAACGGAATGAACTTTCCTCACTTACACCGCCACCACCCCCCAGAAGACGGTTTGTGGAAATTTCATTTGGCCGCTGTAAAAGTTACGAATTTGTCGTGTGTGGTGTTCGAGTTGAGCTTATGTGTGTGGCGAGAATCAAAGTGGCGACTGTATAACGTTCCGGCCCGTCGCATAAACATAAATGTTCTTTATGGCCGCCTTTTATGAACAACCCTCTGCAGTCAAATTTAATTTAAAACGTCGCATAAAAATTGACTGACATAAAAAATAACCATTTATGCGGGATGACGTTCCGCGCGCGGAGGGGGATCGGCGTTATTATGAAAACACACACATATACAGGCTTGTGTCTGTAAAGGGAAATATAGGGGGGAAGATTTCGTCTTTTGATTTTTTTTTTCGCGAATCCCACCATCCATCATTTCATAGTCATTGCAAACTGGGTCATCTCTTTCAACCTCGAGAAACTCATTTTAAAATTTCCCACTTTTAAATGAAATGATTAAAATTAATTAATGATATGGATGTTTGTGTTTAAACCAGAGCTGGACAGAATTCGAATTATTCATGACTCGAATCTTTTTAGAGGATTCAAAAGAGAAGAGAAAAGAGTTATACACATTTTGTATAAAAATTTAGTTTAGTTTAACTGGATTCGTTACATTTTGTTAAGAGGATTCGTATTTGAAACCTAATAAAACGATTAGAATCTTTATAAAAGGATTCGAATACTCACAAAAGGATTCGAATACTTACAAAAGGATTTGAATCGTCAAAAATAATTCGAATTAATTGTGAGGATTAACATGAAACATTTGTTTTGTGTGTTTTTAAATTTCTCTTTAAATCAGTTTTTTATACGCGTGGCGCATGAAGTAAAATTTCGAGTTTAGAAAAGCCCCGTGAAAATTTGTCTCGGGTCGCTGCGCGACCCTCGACAAATTTTCTACGCGGGGCTTTTCTAAACTCGAAATTTTACTTCATGCTTAGTCTGGGAGTGGAAACGCTCGTTCGAAACTCCAAACTGATTGCTTTGATAAGAACATTAAATAACTGAAAATGTTTTTAGAGATAATCTAGTTTTCAAAATTTTGTTTAACATTATTTGAAGTAAAACTGACATGGTAGCCACAATCTTTAAGATTTTAAAATTTTCCGACATTTCCTTGATTCAAGATTTTTTACCCTACACCATCCATCATTTCATAGTCATTGCAAACTGGGTCATCTCTTTCAACCTCGAGAAACTCATTTTAAAATTTCTTACTTTTGATAAATGAAATGATTAACATTAATTATGATATGGATGTTTGTGTTTAAACCAGAGCTGGACAGAATTCGAATTATTCATGACTCGAATCCTTTTAGAGGATTCAAAAGAGCAGGGTGATAACCAGAAAAGAAATCGGAGGGAGTTATACACATTTTGTATAAAAATTTAGTTTAGTTTAACTGGATTCGTTACATTTTGTTAAGAGGATTCGTATTTGAATCCTCATAAAAGGATTCGAATCTTTATAAAAGGATTCGAATACTCACGAATGGATTCGAATACTTACAAAAGGATTTGAATCGTCAAAAATAATTCGAATTAATTGTGAGGATTAACATGAAACATTTGTTTTGTGTGTTTTTAAATCTCTCGTTAAATCAGTGTTTTATACGCGTGGCGCATGAAGTAAAATTTCGAGTTTAGAAAAGCCCCGTGAAAATTTGTCTCGGGTCGCTGCGCGACCCTCGACAAATTTTCTACGCGGGGCTTTTCTAAACTCGAAATTTTACTTCATGCTTAGTCTGGGAGTGGAAACGCTCGTTCGAAACTCCAAACTGATTGCTTTGACAAGAACATTAAATAACTGAAAATGTTTTTAGAGATAATCTAGTTTTCAAAATTTTGTTTAACATTATTTGAAGTAAAACTGACATGGTAGCCACAATCTTTAACATTTCAAAGCTTGCCGACATTTCCTTGATTCAAGATTTTTTACCCTACACCATCCATCATTTCATAGTCATTGCAAACTGGGCCATCTCTTTCAACCTCGAGAAACTCATTTTAAAATTTCCCACTTTTGATAAATGAAATGATTAACATTAATTATGATATGGATGTTTGTGTTTAAACCAGAGCTGGACAGAATTCGAATGATTCATGACTCGAATCCTTTTAGAGGATTCAAAAGAGCAGGGTCATAACCAGAAAAGAAATCGGAGGGAGTTATACACATTTTGTATAAAAATTTAGTTTAGTTTAACTGGATTCGTTACATTTTGTTAAGAGGATTCGTATTTGAATTCTCATGAAAGGATTCGAATCTTTATAAAAGGATTCGAATACTCACAAAAGGATTCAAATACTTACAAAAGGATTTGAATCGTCAAAAATAATTCGAATTAATTGTGAGGATTAACATGAAACATTTGTTTTGTGTGTTTTTAAATTTCTCGTTAAATCAGTTTTTTATACGCGTGGCGCATGAAGTAAAATTTCGAGTTTAGAAAAGCCCCGTGAAAATTTGTCTCGGGTCGCTGCGCGACCCTCGACAAATTTTCACGGGGCGTTTCTAAACTCGAAATTTTACTTCATGCTTAGTCTGGGAGTGGAAAACACTCGTTTAAAGCATCGAATTGAACTGTTTAAAAAAAACAACAAATATCTAAAGATTTCAAAAAATAGGATGAATTTGGAAAATTCATATTATGTATTAGTCACTTCTATTAATATATGTTGGAAAGAAATGGAGAAAAAACGCGTCATAAACTGTTAGCAAAATAATTAAGTACTTATTATCAAATCTATTGTACACGCTTATTAATTTTTATACTTTATTTCTTACATTGTAATTTATTCGTATATTTACGAATAAATTTAAAAATAACCTCGAGAAACTCATTTTAAAATTTCCCACTTTTAATAAATGAAATGATTAAAATTAATTAGTGATATGGATGTTTGTGTTTAAACCAGATCTGGACAGAATTCGAATTATTCATGACTCGAATCCTTTTAGAGGATTCAAAAGAGCAGGGTCGTAACCAGAAAAGAAATCGGAGGGAGTTATACACATTTTGTATAAAAATGTGTATAACTCCCTCCGATTTCTTTCTCTGGTTACGACCGTGCTCTTTTTAATTCTCTAAAAGGATTAGAGTCATGAATGATTCTAGTAAAAATATTCGGTTTGCTTTTTCATATGGAAGCTTTTAGATACAAAAATTTAGCATTTTAAAAATTTCGGGGGGGTGTGAACTCCCTTATCCCCTCCTTCCGGCTACGGCCTTGCAAAAGAGATATTCGAATACTTCAGTGAAAAGCATTCGTAATCGAATCCAATTGTAAATGATTCGGATCCTTATGAAAAACATGTTGATACTTACAGAAGGATTCAAATCCTCCAAAGAGACCTAAATTGCTAAAAATAATTCTGATTTATTGTGAAGATTCGCATGAAACTTGTTTTTGAACTTCACGTTCAATCAGTGCTTTGTACGCCTGGCGCATGAAGTAACATTTCGAGTTTAGAAAAGCCTGAACATTTTTGGACGATGACCAACTAGTCTTAACCTCCGATTAGATTTTGTGAAAAATATTATTTTTATAACTATAAATGGTGAAAAATGTTGATGTTTATTACACTTGTCTGTTGCTTTTCCAAAAAAAGCAACATTGTGCAAAATTTTCTATCGTTCCAGATACGAAAATTATAAATAATAAGCTTATAAAAAGATTTAAAGAACACCAGTATTATTTTAAAATTCAAAACCCGGACAAATCAGCAGTTGCACACCATTCAATTGAAACAGGACACACATTCTCGGTAAACAATATTAAACTTTTAAAGCAATCAAGTCATCGTAGATTAAATATGCTTGAATCCATTGAAATGTATAAAAATAAAAATGTTTTGCTTAATTTCGAACTAAGGGAGTTAATCCATTATTAGATTTGTTACCCAAAAATAATCCTGCAGTGAATGTAATCCTACCGACCAACTTCCCGATCCATAAGCCGTCCGCACCGTCCCACCGCGCAGATAATGTAATGACACCGACACCCATCTCGAACCTTTAGCCGCTAACAATAGGTTTAATTACTTTTTGGTTTTTCCGATAACCCGTCAACTATATATACCGAGCACATAGTTTTAAGAATTTAGTTTGTTATTGATAATGAGCACCTTGTGTCTCGAAATGTACATCTAACATAAAAATAAAAAGTGAAGTAAGGAATAACAGTCTTTCTATTTGTTATAAAAAGGAATTTCCGCACAACAAAATCGATGACCGACTAGTCTTAACCTCCGATTAGATTTTGTGAAAAATATTATTTTTATAACTATAAATGGTGAAAAATGTTGATGTTTATTACACTCGTCTGTTGCTATTCCAAAAAAAGCAACATTGTGCAAAATTTTCGATCGTTCCAGATACGAAAATTATAAATAATAAGCTTATAAAACGGAATTTCCGCACAACAAAATACGTTTACGAAATAAGTTAACAAACCAGTAGCAATGTTGTTATACATTGCTGCTTGCCTGAGTTTTCTGTGGCACTCTAATGTTGTCTCTAAAGTTGTATGTGATTTCTTCAGAGACAGTAGCGTTTGCCTGCTGTCCGTTAGGATCAGTATGGCTTCATTTGACACTTTGCCGTTTATGATGTTCTCAGCCGCAAGTGTTGTACCCATCATCTCCAATTGTGTGACGGTGGCATGCTCTAATGTTGTCTCTGAAGTTGTATGTGATTTCTTCAGAGACAGTAGCGTTTGCCTGCTGTCCGTTAGGATCAGTATGGCTTCATTTGACACTTTGCCGTTTATGATGTTCTCAGCCGCAAGTGTTGTACCCATCATCTCCAATTGTGTGATGGTGGCATGCTCTAATGTTGTCTCTGAAGTTGTATGTGATTTCTTCAGAGACAGTAGCGTTTGCCTGCTGTCCGTTAGGATCAGTATGGCTTCATTTGACACTTTGCCGTTTATGATGTTCTCAGCCGCAAGTGTTGTACCCATCATCTCCAATTGTGTGACGGTGGCATGCTTTCCCATCGAGACAGGGCCGCTCCAAAATATCTAAACCAGAAAATTTTGAAGAGAGACACCCTTTACAAGCGCGGAAGTATAATGGAAGAAAAGAAACCACAATTTATGGGGTGTTGATGTTACAATTCATGACCTTATCTGTTAGAATAACATTTAGTTTCCATTTTTTTCCTTTTTAAAGCATTTTAAACGGTCGTTCATGTTTATTTGATGACTCCAACAATTTAACACATAAATCAATATGTTATGCAATGGTATTATTTGGTTACATTTAATCAAATTAATTAAATAAAGGTTTAAAACGTGTTTAAAACAGAACATACAGGGCATTTTTCATTTGAGTATACATATTCCGATAATTTAAAGTTACGGAAAGTCGTTGTTTCAATGCGGTTAATTTGATGCTTTTAACGAGTGTTTTCCACTCCCAGACTAAGCATGAAGTAAAATTTAGAGTTTAGAAAAAAATGAATTTAATAATGTATCACACTTATAGTTTTAAGTGCAATTTAAAGTCAATTTAAAGAAAAAGAAAACTAACCATCTTAATCCATTCTAATAGTTTCATATGTAATTTATATTTAAATTAACGACGTTAACGCCATCTACTGTCAACAGCAGTAACGATACTACTCAAAAATTGGCAGCAAATGGCGTTCACATCGTCAATTTATATGTAAATTACACATGACTACTAAAATGGTTATAGATGTTTAGTTTTCTTCTGGATTCTAAAATGCACAATCAATTGACATTTATAATAGTCATTCTGTGAGTACAATAGACAAGACTATTGACAGTAGACGGCGTTCACGTCGTCAACCTAAATGTAAATTACATATGACTAATAAAAAAAATAAAATCAACTGACATTTATAATAATCATTCTGTGAGTACAATAGACAAGACTATTGACAGTAGATGGCGTTCACGTCGTCAACCTAAATGTAAATTACATATGACTAATAAAACTGTCAATTTATAGTGCAATTTGAAATCCAGAAAAATACTAACTATCTTTATTCATTTTAATAGTATCATATGTAAATTAACGATGTTAACGCCATCTACTGTCAATAGCTGTAAAGATACTACTAAAAAATTGGCAGCAGATGGCGTTCACATCGTCAATTTATATGAAAATTACATATGAATATATAAAATGGGTATAGAAGTTCAGTTTTCTTCTGGATTTCAAAATGCACAATCAATTGACATTTATAATAGTCATTCTGTGAGTACCATCGACAATGCTATTTTTTTCAATGATGTACCACACATATAGTTTATTGTACAGGGTGAGCGAAACTCGATGTCTCAGTTCTATTATATGAAAAGAAAAAATCTGAAATCTAAAATCAAATGACAACAAAACAATATTTGTCAACCATTAGTTTAATTATTGACAGATGCGGCTTTGTTATTTGCTTCCAAAGGCTACTTGTTTAAGTCGTGACAATTGTGAATTTTTGATAATACTTTCTTTTAATTTTTTGACGAAAAAAGATTACAAATTTTTTTTTTTACAAAGTTTATTCAGAAAAATTAGCTCTTTTGAAGTATCCAAAAATATAGGTATGTTTTCGGAATAAAAAATTCGATGACATCATTACTTTAGATTCAAAATTTAGAAAAATATGCAATTTTAGATTAAAATGGGCTTTACTCAATCCCATTTATGAACCTCTTTTCAGATATTTTCTATCGTTTTTCCTATTCTTATAATAGAGCTCAGACATCAAGTTACGCTCACCCTGTACATTTTATATGTAAAATGTTAATCTTTTGTTTTTTGTAAAGAGTGTCTTAGAAACAGTTGAGTAACTCACTTATTTGACAACTCGTAAGACCCATAATTTGCTTACAAATCACCCCTGAAGACGGGCATCCAACGATATATATTTTACCAATTGTGATGTATTTTAAACTAACGAGTGTCTTCCACTACCAGACTAAGCATGAAGTAAAATTTCGAGTTTAGAAAAGCCCCGCGTAGAAAATTTGTCGAGGATCGCGCAGCGACCCGAGAGAAATTTTCACGGGGCTTTTCTAAACTCGAAATTTTACTTCATGCGCCACGCGTATAAAACACGGATTTAAAGTGAAGTTAAAAACGCACTGAAAACCAACCCAACTTCGATATTTATTAAAATTGGAAGTGTTCTTATCTATCAATGCTATAAACCTTCAGATATTCGTTATTTTCTTGTAAAAAACTTCGATTCCATGTAGTCCTTCGGTCTCCGAAGACCATGATTGGTCCATCGAGCTGTAGCCTTTGTAAAATGGTAATAAACTTAGTAATCTAGAGTGATCCTTCAATTTGAAACCTTTAAGAACGAGTGTTGTCTACTCCCAGACTAAGCATGAAGTAAAATTTCGAGTTTAGAAAAGCCCCGCGTAGAAAATTTGTCGAGGGTCGCGCAGCGACCCGAGAGAAATTTTCACGGGGCTTTTCTAAACTCGAAATTTTACTTCATGCGCCACGCGTATAAACCACTGATTTACAGTAAAGTTAAAAATATTTAACGCTTAGATGTGATGATCAATATTTACCAAGATGTAAACTTCAGATACGTTTTGAAACATTTTATTGACCTAAAATTGTACTACGTAGACATAATTCTCGACTTTATTTTACAAATGTCGTATTAATTATAATTACATATATATACATACATCTTTATTCAGACAATTACAGTAGTATAGTATATTACATATATATTATTACACTATGGGGTTAGTCTGTCTGGGCTATCGACCAGAGGTCTTTCTGCCCTGTCTTGAATTTATTTTATTTGAAAAATTTTATCGTATGCTAGGCTTGTGAACTGTCTTTATAATTACATTTTAAATAATTTCATAAATATCAAATAAATCTTCCTATAAAAACCACCCCAAACCGGACAAAAGATAACGCCACGCGCCGGCTGAAAACAGATGGACTTCTTACTACCTGCTAATATCGGGTTGACATTGACACCCAAAAAATTCGGTTAGTCTTCATAATGGATTACCCCTTAAGTGCTCGGTCTCTTTCCCGTTACCCTCCAATATTTTAGGAAAGAGATAGAAATCGGAAGATTTTAGATTTTTTGGTCTGGTCGCTTCCAGATCCTACTGCCTTGAAGGGGAAGTACGGTCGCCACGGCCTCCCTTAGATTGGACTAGTTACCATAAGTGCTGGCAGCAATCCTAACCTAAGATAATACTTGATATCTAACTTATACACCCTTTCACTAATCTAATAAACCAACCACGTTTGTAAGAGTACTAAGCGAGTTGCTCGAAAAGATTCTTTACAAGAATCCTTTACAAGAATCAAGTTGATTTACTTAATCGATCTTGCTCATCACTAAAAATTGGCCTTGTCTGTTTCAGCTTCAGCTAATATTTATGAACATCTGTTCGATTTTATTTCAAATGAATAACTCTATATAAATTAATATTAGTGAGAAGAGTGCTTGGTCTCTTACCCCTTACCCTCCAACATTTTAGGAAAGAGATAGAAATCGGAAGATTTTAGACTTTTTGGTCTGGTCGCTTCCAGATCCTACTGCCTTGAAGGCGAAGTACGGTCGCCACGGCCTCCCTTAGATTGGGCTAGTTACCATAAGTACTGGCAGCAATCCTAACCTAAGATAATACTTGATATCTAACTTATACACCCTTTCACTAATCTAATAAACCAGCCACGTTTGTAAGAGTACTAAGCGAGTTGCTCGAAAAGATCCTTTACAAGAATCAAGTTGATTTATTTAATCGATCTTGCTCATCACTAAAAATTGGCCTTGTCTGTTTAGCTTCAGCTAATATTTATGAACATCTGTTCGATTTTATTTCAAATGAATAACTCTATATATAGTAATATTAGTGAGAAGAATGAATCCGCTGGAGGAAACTAATAGAAGTACAGAGAGAAAAAGTATGTGAAAACTATTGCCATCAATGTTTGTTATTAAAGTGAAATTTAAAAAGTTTCCCGTTCCTAATTTAAAAGTTTATAATGGATTTTCATCGAGTGGTGAGCGCCGTCTATCTATCAATTACCAATTTTTAGATTAGCAGGAGGAAGGGAGGAAACCATCCCCTAAAACGCTCCCCATTTCGCATGGAGATGTCCATTACGGGCTCACTGTCCCGTCCCAAACCAGAAACTGTTTGTCCTCGGGGGATCGTTCTATATTTACCGCAATGTCCCGAGCGATAATGATGTGTGCACAGTGGAAGAGATCCCTTATCGAAAAAACGCACATGCATTTTGTTTGTACGCCGGCGAATGGACGAAACGTGCCGAAGTCGGGATCAATCTCGGGGGGGCCAACCCCATAGCGTGTCCGGCTACTGTGCTCGCGCGCGTAAATATAAAAACCAATTATATTTACGGGCCCTCGAAGACACCTGGAGAGTTCGGGTAATTGCTCCGGCAATTATCATAAATAATTCCGTGATTAATATCTGTAACCGTTAAACTTAAATTGCTCTTTAACCTTTATTGCTCCTTCTAATTGGAAAATTTACTCAATTCGCCGAGCAGGAGTGCATTCTCTCTCCCGCATCCGCGCATTTCCGAGCTCCCACGGGGCATTTCAATGATACAAGTTTTAATTATTAAATACCAATTATGTGTAAATTGTAAATCAACCTTTTTAATTGGTTTCTCATTCTTAATTACGTTCGCGGTAAATACCAACAGCATGAGGTATATTATGTTGATCGATGGAGTCGGGATGTACGTTTGTAATGGGGCTTCTTAGAACAAACAAGTTCATAAATTTTACCTTTTTTGGCGTACGATAATAATAATCTTGTTATTTATTGCCGACTGCACACTACTGTGCAATCGGTCAATTATTTTGATGGAAATATACGTTTTGGGGTCCTAGGAATCTGAATCAAGTGCATTCTCAATGATGTCGGGCTGTAAAGAGATTTGAGAGAAAACAATAGTGCGGTGGTTGGTAAAAATACAATTCTGAAAGTTAATTGTAAGAACTTTGGTATGCAAATTTTGCTTTGGTATATTCTTCTGAGTACTCCATAAAACCCTTTTGGGTACCACGCGTGGTACACGTACCATAATTCGGAACACACTGCTCTAGACCAGTGGTGCACAAACTGTAGTGACTAAAAATATGAGGCTTTTCTTAATCGCAACTAAGTTGACAATTAATTAAACGTCTACTGCAGTGTTTAATTTATCGTTCCCCACTTGTAAACACAATTACCTTAAGTCACATGAGTTACAACTCATGTGAGTTACAACTCATGTGACTTAACTCATGTCACTTAAGGTAATTGTGTTTACAAGTGGGGAATGATAAAAAAACACTGCAGTAGACGTCAATTGTCAACTTAGTTGCGATTAAGAAAAGCCTCATATTTTTAGTCACTACAGAGATAATATGAAGCCCTTCAAAATGTTGTGAAGATTTCAACTACGAGTTTATTCTTTGTTTATTTTACTTGTATAACTACAGTATTGTATGTATACCAATTAAAATAATAACATAGATACTTTTATCAGTAATTTTCATGCGTAATCTTTTGTGCAAACAAACGAAAACGGAAAAAAAACTGCGTGCGGAATTCGCTTTAATTGTAGGAAGCGGAAGTGATAGCGTCTGCAGATGCCAGTGGGCGACAGTACAAATTACAATGGTTAGTCTAATGCACCGTGGAATTAAGATAAGGGGGCAATAAATATTTGAGATAATAACGATGGCCAGATAGGATAATGCTCGAGCAAATTACCGCTTTCCAAGAGCACGACCAGAAAATTATTATTAACAATTATATCTAAATAGAATAAACACGCGAATTACGGTAGGAAATTGCTTCAGGATGGTCCAACGGTTTCAGTCAATGGTTTGTTAAGTCCGAGGGCTTTTAATAGTGGGTGATATGATGGGATAATAAATAATAATGAAATGATTTAAATTTTACGGATGAAAGAATTCATAAAAATATTTATAAATGTGTCATTAAAACTGACGTTCTTCCGCCGACGAGTATAGTAGACATGGCGCAGTCTGTGAAGCTGAAACTAATTTTTTGCTGCTTCATATCTTGCCTAACACAGTAAACAGAAGGCTTTATTCCTTTGTAATGTAATAGTTAGCATATATACAGGGTGTCCGTATTTCGACAGAATGTATGGGGATCTCAGTTATTTGAAAAGGGAAAAGATTCAGGCAAAGTTGCGTATTTTAGGGCCTATCAAAAATCTGAAAACAATTTTGAAATATCTTTTTTTTTCGAGACATCAACAAAACAATGATTTTTTGCAAAATCGTTTTTATTTTTTTATTCAAAAACTACTGAATCTGGGCATTTAGAACTTTGACATTATAGAGGCACTTTTTAATAAGGAATCTAGTAGCATATTTTTTTCAAGACAACTATATCATTTACCCAGGGACTATAGACAACTTTTGTTTTTCTTATAGGCGCCATTTTGGATTTTAAAACTTTCTAATAGAATATTTTTTTCTGAATTCAATGATGTATCACACTTATAATATATTCTAGATTTCATTTTTAAAATTATAATATTTTCTTTTTTGCAAAGAGTGCGTTGGAAACAATGAAGTTGTAGTTGATATAATAATCAATAAAATCTTGACAGTAGTCAATCATCGTTACCAGTCAAAATTAATTAATAACTGTCAATCTTTTGTAATAATAATAATAAGTATCGATTATCACACAAAACATAAAGTATAAAAATGATGATGTGTCCGTCATAGCACTTTCTCTGTTAAAGATATGATGACTTAAATACCAACAATATGGAAAAGTTGCACAAACTAAATTTATTTTACTATTATTATTATTATTTTGAAACTATTCACAAAAAAGGTGTCTTGCATTTTTCGCTACATCTCGGTAAATATTGATCACATCTAAGCGTTATATATTTTTAACTTTCCTGTAAATTAGTGGTTTATATGCGTGGCGCATGAAGTAAAATTTCGAGTTTAGAAAAGCCCCGTGAAAATTTGTCTCGGGTCGCTGCGCGACCCTCGACAAATTTTCTACGCGGGGCTTTTCTAAACTCGAAATTTTACTTCATGCTTAGTCTGGGAGTGGAAGACACTTGTTACTTTAAAATATGTCAGAACTGTTAATATGTGTATAGTCACTGTCACAAAGAAAAACAATAACAATAACATGGCGATCTGACTTGTATGTCAAGTGTCATTATAGTCCAAATGTCAGCTGATGCCAACTAATGTCAAATTGATAAAATAGACAAAATGTTGGCTAGCGCTGACTTATGTCAAACTGAACAATAGACATGTCATTCAATCTAGTGATTTACAGTCATAAATTTACATTTCGACTATTATGACATTATGATTGTAAGTCACTTGGTTAACTGTCTTTTTACTATAGTTAGATTTTGTCTGATTATGTCTCTATGAACTGTATTTCGACTATTCTGGTATTATGACTGTAAGTTACTAGGTTGACAGTTTTTTAACTTATTAGTATTTTGTCATTAAATCACTATATTGACTGTATTCGATATAGTGATTTAAGTGACTTACAATCATAATATCACAATAGTCGAAATACAGTCTATAGAGCAACCTAATCAGACAGAATCCTAGCATTGTCAAAAGATAGTCAATCAAGTGACTTACAGTCACAATGATCAAAACACGGTCAATAATGATATAATATGACAAAATCCCATGATACTACAAAGACAGTTAAGCGATGTATTAAGATTCAAAATGTCACACCAGTATTTCGTTTATAAACAAATACATTTTTTTGTTTTGGTTTGTTTGGCATAGGTATTACCATTCAGCCACTAACGTTGGTTTATAATATCTATATTAACATATATTTCGACTATTTGGACGTCACAACACATTCACACACATCCATGGAACCGAAGACGAGTATTTTTCGTTAGAAAAATTACTCGCCTCCGCTGGGAATCGAACACAGATCACCTCCGTGTCCGATTGGCGGAACCGGCGGCTCAATCAGACAAAATCCTAGCATACTCAAAAGACAGTCAATCAAGTCACTTACAGTCATAATAGTCAAAACAAGGTCAATACAGATATAATATGACAAAACCCTATGATAGTCCCAAGGCAGTCAAGCAATTTATTAAGATATATTTTTTATCAGTACAGTCATAAATTGGCTAGATGCCCGTCTTTAGTGGTGATATGTAAGCAAATTATGGATCCTAGGAGTTGTCGAATGAGTGAGTTACTCAACTGTTTCCAAGGCACTCTTTACAAACAACAAAAGATTAAAAATTTACATATAAAATGTACAATAAACTCTAAGTTTGATTCTTCAATCAATTTAGAAAAAAAATCTTCATAAAAATATGAAAATTTAAATTGGCTATGGTCCCTGCGTAAATATTATAGTTATTTTCAAATAAAATAAGTAACTAGATTTCTCTTCAATAGTTTTTAAATAAAAAAATTAAAACGAAATTTAAAAAAAATCGTTTTTAGACAATATCTCAAAAACGAAAGAAAATATTTCAAATTTGTTTTTAGATTATTATTGAGCCTTAAAACACGCAAGTTTGCCCCAATTTAACCGACTTTCTATCCTTTTAAATAACCGAGATCCCTATACGTTCTGTTGAAATACAGACACCCTGTATATATTTTGATTGAGCGATTTTGATTTTGAGAATTATTGTTTATATTTTTTTCATAGATAAGATATTTGATCAATTGACTGCACCATGTCCAATCTGCCCGATCGCAGTGGAAAATTATAATAAAATGAATGTCAATATTTCTTAACTGACTACGTCATGTTTTTCGCAATCTATTTACTTTCAAGTAGAGCTGGGTAGAATTCGAATAATTCAGCAGGATTTGAAAGAGGTATTCAAATACTTTTTTTTAAAAGAATTCGTGATCTGGATTCGTTACAATTTCTTGAATGGGTTCGTATTCGCATCCAAATGTAGGTGAATCGAATGCCTACATAGCGATATTTATAAGTACAATACAAGAGCTCAATCTAGCATTTGTACTGAACAGCTCCATCTGTCGATATCACAAAATGGCATCAACTATTATGGACATAAAGTCTACTACAAACTACCTGAATCAATAAAAGCACTTAATGGTATTCAATTTAAACTATAAATGAAAACGTATTTTTATCAACAAGCTTTGTTTAATACTAACGAGTGTATGGCTGATGATTATGCATCTGTCAAACAAAAAGACTTTTAGAAAAGTCCACTACCTAACCATATAGTGTAGATTCTCTATAGATTTAATTATATTATCTGCTTAATCGGGACACCCTGTATATCTTCCTAATTTATTTATACATTTTTTAAAGTGTCGGTGTTTGTGCTTATACACTATTTTTATCCATATATTTTTATTTATATTTTTAAATTGTCTGTGTTTGTTGTTTATAAACTATGTTTATCCATATATCTATTATTTATTTTATAAACGATTTGTGTTAGTCTTTATACACTATTTTTATCCATACATTTATAACACGTATTAACCATATTTTTAACTTGTTGTGCTGTCTTTAGAATTGAGATCGAATCTATTATTATACATATACAGGGTGTCTACGCTAAACCGTTCTATAAAAGTTTATGGGGTTACCGTTGCACTAAAAATTTAAAAATAATCCTCGTCATGCTTTTAATTTGTAGGTTATGTGAAGGGAAATCTGACATCAATATGACAACTCAATTAACTCACAATTTGTATTTACTACCAATTTAATAGTGTCTCTGAGGATCAGGTAGGATAGGAGGATGAGATAACATTCCTTGCGCAGGAATATCTGTTTTCTTTATTTGCCCATTTATATGTCCAAATTTTAAAAAAGTTCTAAACACAAGGAATTTTTCTTTTAGGTATCTATGTTACGATTTTGCAATGTACATTTTGTATCATTTGTGATCTTATTAAAAACATTCAATTTGAAAACTGTGTGTTTTCCACTCCCAGACTAAGCATGAAGTAAAATTTCGAGTTTAGAAAAGCCTGGAAATTTGGCTTGGTCGCGTAGCGCAGCGGAGCGACCAAGCCAAATCAGGCTTTTCTAAACTCGAAATTTTACTTCATGCGCCACGCGTATAAACCACTGATTTGAAGTAAAATTCAAAATATACTGCTTAGTTCTGATTACATGCTCATTAATTTTATAAATGTGTATATGGAATATGTAAAAGTATACTTCAAAGAAAACATTCCTGTATGTGTTGTAAAGTTGCAAGTTGTAGCGTTCTTTTTTAAAAATCTTTGCATCGTGACAATTTATTTAACAAATTATGATTAATTTGTCAGATTGATAATCATTTACCAACATCTCAAAATAAAATTTGATGTTTAAAATACCCTACTGTTAAAGCAGGACTGCAACTGTTCGCAGTAAATACACCCTAAGTTTGGTCATATTAAAAAAAAACAGAGTTTAGATACGAATGCCACTATAAAGCATTAGATGGCGTTAGCTATCGAAATCATTAATAGTTTTCACATATTGGCTTGAAATAGTCAGAAATGTTCAGTATTCCTAGCACTGGGTCGGGACCACACTGAAGAGTGCCGGAATACTGAACACAAATTCAATTTTGATATTTGTTTTCTGGTTTCACAAACAGAGTTCTGCTCGCTCGTGGACGAAACAGTGACCTGTATATGCACTTTGTGCATTCGTGTCACTGACGATGCCACTATGAAGCATTAGATGGCGTTAGCTATCGAAATCATTAATAGTTTTCACATATTGGCTTGAAATAGTCAGAAATGTTCAGTATTCCTCAGCACTGGGTCGGGACCACACTGAAGAGTGCCGGAATACTGAACACAAATTCAATTTTGATATTTGTTTTCTGGTTTCACAAACAGAGTTCTGCTCGCTCGTGGACGAAACAGTGACCTGTATATGCACTTTGTGCATTCGTGTCACTGACGATGCCACTATAAAGCATTAGATGGCGTTAGCTATCGAAATCATTAAGAGTTTAGATACGAATGTTTATGATTCAGAGCCGACTCAATGCAAAACTTATGTTAAGCCAGTTTGAAACCAAACTTAATCAAATTACTTTCCCATGCCAGATTCCTATGTCCCTTATTCCAATTAAGCAAATCACCATCAATTGATATTTATGAACTCTAATAATCCCTTGCTGCATCTGCATTTCTTTCCATTTATCCAGATTAGCAATTAGAGCATCAAATTGCACAACACAATCCATAATTTCCCGCCGCGTTTCGCTCCGGTTTATAAAGATCCGTCCGCTCTTTCTCTCTCTCGCGCTCATTTATAATCCGATCCCCGGCGATTAATTAATAATAAATAATAAGATAATGACAGGGAATAGCATGAGGCGAGGTAATGAAATAAATCGCGGGGAGCGCAGCTCCCGACCATGTGCGTTAAGTCCACGGATGTAATTAGACGTGTAAAACTCGGTAAACTCGGCGGGACACGCGCCCACTACCCAACGGCATCCGAGCCGTGCATATTTCATCTGTGGGATAGTTACGTTTTATAATTGGCTACATTGTAACCAAGTCGGGTCGGGTTGTTTTACATTTGTAATGACTTTGGGATTATAAAAAATCGCGGCGTGTTTTTGAATTGAGTCGATTCATCTTGGGTGGAATGAAGAATTCGGGCGGGGATTTGCACGATTGTACTGAATGCTTTGGTTTGCGCAATAAGATAAATTGCCTATGAATTATTGGTGAATGGTTTTTAATTGAAATGGAAATTAGATGAGGCCATAAAGATGTATTCATTCATTTGCGAAATAAGTATTCACAGTTTGAACATATCCTGTATGCAGCACAATTTAAAATTATTGTTTTCATGAACATTAAAGCCACTGACTACAAGTTTACGTTTTTCATAAAATCTCAAGATTTTCGTCACTTTTGAAAACGTTGACTCTATTCGTATATTCGTAAATGTCCGAGCTTTTCATCAATTGTTGTAAAAATTGATAATTTCAGTTTTAAATGAAAAAAGTCGTAATTTTTTCGATTTTAACAAATTTTATTTGTTTTCTTAAAATTCATCATTATAAACTTTTTCTAATATGACTATTTTTTTGTCTAAAAAACAGAAACAATCCAAATAAGATATTGGCAATTGTCGAACGAATGTCTTCCACTCCCAGACTAAAGAATTTGGATTTGGACGCGCAGCGTCCAAATCCAAATTCGAGCTTTTCTCAACTCGAAATTTTACTTCATGCGCCACGCGTGTAAATCACTAATCACAAGTAAAATTTAAATTTGAAAATCTTAGCAGTTTTCGTGAATTTTTTAAATGTTCATTAAACTTTTATTATTTTAAGATTTTTACCGATTGTTTCCATAGCACGCTCCGTTTACGAGATAATTGACTAGAATCGCGAAAACGTCAACCTAACCTAACCCTGCTCACCGTTCCTGTCAACTCTCACAATCCTACGCGCGATTCCAAATTTTTAAAGCCCTAAAGCAAAAAATCGAATTTATTACACATTTCCAAAATGTATAATTTTCTATCCAACGATATCTCGATTGTTGTAAAAAATAAGAAAAGTTGTTTCAAACAAAAGACGTTCGATATCAAATTCTCTATCTTTTTCGATAGCACGTTCCGTTTGCGAGAAAATCGACTTGAATCGCGGAAACGTGAACCTAACCTAACCTCACCTACCGCACCTGTGCTCGCAATCAATCCTACGCGCGATTCTGAATGTTTATAGCCCTAGAGCGAAAAATAGAATTTATTACAAATTTTTTAAACTTATAATTGTTTATCAGTAGTTGGATAAACAATTATAAGTTTAAAAAATTTGTAATAAATTCTATTTTTCGCTCTAGGGCTATAAACATTCAGAATCGCGCGTGTTACATGTTTTTTTATTTTTTTACTTCATGCTTAATTAAAGACTGAGCGAGTGTTTACAGTTCCTAATTATGCATGAAGTAAAATAGTAAAAAAAAATTTAATAGTAGTTGGATAAGCAATTATAAGTTTAAAAAATTTAGAAGCTGCAATTGAACGCAGTTATAATTCATTTTAAATGCGCTATAACTTTTAAACAAAGAACCTGCGTTTATTGAACATTTCTTCGTGAAATTAAAACTACTTTTTATTGCTGAAGTTTGCTAAGAGGCTAATGAATCACCCTGTAGAAGATTGTGTTTGGAAGTTTCCAAAAAACTCTTTATAACATATTACGAGGTGTTCCTCAGGTTTCAATTTTAGGACCACTGTTAATATAATAATAGTATAATTATAATAATATAATATAATTATAGCACAATGCATCTTTAGTTATTATACAGTTTTTATATATTTGAATATTATTAAATAAAAAAAAATTGTTGTTGTTGTTTTCTTAATATGTATCTAATTATTCATGTCATAACAAAATACAAAATCTGATGATTTTTGGAGATTGGTCTAGCGAAATTTTTGAACATCTGGTAGTCTAGAGTTGGCAACACTGCGTATAGCCAAGTATTGATACGGTAAAATATCGTAGTGAAAAGTATCAATATTAAAAATATTGATAATTATTGATATCAGATATTTTAGATTAATTATTTACAATTATTTAATGATCTAAATTATTTTTGGGGCCCGCCGTGGCCGAGCGGTTGAGCCGCCGGTTTCGCCAATCGGTCACGGAGGTGATCTGGGTTCAATTCCCAGCGGAGGCGAGTAATTTTTCTAACGAAAAATACTCGTCTCCGGTTCCATGGATGTGTGTGAATGTGTTGTGACGTCCAAATATATAGTTGTATGTTATACTTAATAATAAGTTAATTAACAAATATATACAAAATAACAATTGATGATGGCCAGTAACTAAGGCCAGGCAAAAAGCCAAACAAAAAATTTTTTTTAAGGCCTTCACCTAAGATTATTATTATTGCCAAGAATAGTTTAATGACGGTTACGAAATTATCAATATTTACCTTTTACAAAATAATAATAATAATATTTCAATAATTTATACGCGTGTCGCATGAAGTAAAATTTCGAGTTTAGAAAAGCCCCGTGAAAATTAGTCTCGGGTCGCTGGCGCGACCCTCGACTAATTTTCTACGCGGGGCTTTTCTAAACTCGAAATTTTACTTCATGCTCAGTCTGGGAGTGGAAAACACTCGTTTTGTAAGTTTATAACATTTTCATGGGATTTTCGATAATTTGTAATATTTGTCGATTTAGAAAAATTTTGTGAGATTTTCATAAATTTATAAAATTTTCATGAATATTTTCGATATTTCGAGATTTTCCTAAACTTTTCAATTTTTGTCGATTTATAAAAGCAAGTCGTGGCTGAAACCCTGCGGAGGATAGTTTCCATGCCTTTTATACGACAGGTACTTGAAGAATTGACGTTGGATATTTTCAAGAGATTGATTATGTGTGTGATATATCGGAAGAAGACCTAGTGTTACGAATAATAAACCCAAGAGTTCTGTTGGCTTTACATATGATTGTATTGTAGTGAGTTTTGAAATTGAAGTGAGCATCGAAGGTAACACCAAGGTCTTTAAAAGTTGAGAGTCTTTCCAAAGGTTGATTTCCAATGGAATATCTGAATAACATTGGATTACCTTTACGCGAATAAGTAACTACTTTACATTTAGCAATGTTTAGAGTTAAGTGATTATCACAGCACCATGCAGCAATTGTATCAAGCATATTTTGTAAATTTAGACAGGAAGATTGTGTTTCAATATTAGAAAATATTTTAAGATCATCTGCAAATAATAAATGGTTACAATCTAGTAAAACACTAAGGTCATTAACAAAGAGAAGGAATAATAATGGCCCCAAATTGGATCCCTGGGGTACACCCGAACGAGCAACAAACGCTTTAGATGAGAAACCATTGATTGAGACATATAGATGGCGGTCAGATAGATAAGATTTGAATAAGTTAATCAGGTTGACATGAAATCCGTAATTTCCAAGTTTATTTAGGAGTATAGTATGATCGACACGGTCGAATGCCTTAGCAAGATCCGTATATATACAGTCAACCTGACCCTTACGATCGAGCTCACTGCAGACATATTCACTAAAGCAACACAAATTGGTCGTCGTAGATCTACCTTCCATAAAGCCATGCTGATTTGTAGAAATATAATTTTTAACCTTTGGATAAATGTAATTGTAAATGACTATTTCAAATACTTTTGCGAAATTTGACAGCAAGGATAGTTAGCGATTTCCTTGGAATCACCAGACTTAAGCACTGGACATATTGATAATTATTGATATCAGATATTTTAGATTAATTATTTACAATTATTTATTGTTCTAAATTATTTTTTTAAGGCCTTCACCTAAGATTATTATTATTGCCAAGAATAGTTTAATGACGGTTACGAAATTATCAATATTCACCTTTTACAAAATAATAATAATAATATTTTAATGTTTTATACGCGTGTCGCATGAAGTAAAATTTCGAGTTTAGAAAAGCCCCGTGAAAATTAGTCTCGGGTCGCTGGCGCGACCCTCGACTAATTTTCTACGCGGGGCTTTTCTAAACTCGAAATTTTACTTCATGCTCAGTCTGGGAGTGGAAAACACTCGTTTTGTAAGTTTATAACATTTTCATGAGATTTTCGATAATTTGTAATATTTGTCGATTTAGAAAAATGTTGTGAGATCCATATTTTGAGATTTTCATAAATTTATAAAATTTTCATGAAAATTTTCGATATTTCGAGATTTATAAAACTTTAATGAGATTTTAAATATATGAGTTTTTTATATGATTTTCGGTATTCATAAAATTTTCATGAGATTTTTAATATTTCGAGATTGTCAATTTATAAAATCTTATTGAGATTTTTGATATGTCGAGATTTTTGTCAAATTATAAAAATTTAACATAGACATTTTCGTAAAATTTTCAACATTTCGAGACTTTCTTCTTTCAGCTCTGTATGTAAATAATCGCTTATTATTTCTTGAGTAATAAAAACACCTTTTCTGAATTGTTGATAAATAATGTTATAATAAGTTATTTAATTGTAAAAATAATATAGTTTTTTTATCAGGCCATTAACGGCCGAGCAATTATAGAGTCAACACTAAAAGTTGATTTTTGAGAAAATTCTGCATCAATTTTTATGATATCTATGAATGACTTATTATATAACATGCTGGGATTTTTTCTTTTAAATATACATAAAGTATATGCTGAATATTTTGACGCGTTGGTCAGTTTTTTAAAAAAGTTCAATTTGAAGTTTCAAACGAGTGTTTCCACTCCCAGGCTAAGCATGAAGTAAAATTTCGAGTTTAGAAAAGCCTGAAAATTTGGTTTGGTCGCGTAGCGCGAAGCGCGGAGCGGCCAAACCAAATTTTCAGGCTTTTCTGAACTCGAAATTTTACTTCATGCGCCACGCGTATAAAACACTGAAATATTGTGAAGTTATAAATACTCTGAAAACATTTTTTTTAAATAACTGATGGTCGAAATATTTAAATAACAAAATATTTGTAATATCAAGTCAGGTAAAAAAAAACAATGTTTCAAATTAACTTATTTATCAATTTAATACCAAAAAATTAATAACATTGCGTTATTGTATCAATGGCGCTTAATGGGTTAATACTGAAAAATATTGTAAAAATGAGTCATTTGATATTCATAGAAACAATTAACTTTAAATAATGTTGCTTAACAGCTTTATTCGAATACTTTTCCTTTAAAAATTAATTTTGCTGTAACGGATTTCGAGTCAACATACGTTTCCCCCAAGTTTTAAATTCTGCTCCCAAAAATGTCACTAGATTCCGCCATTTTAGCCGTATAAACCTGGCTACTAGTTACATTTTTGTTAAAATGAATGGAGTATAGATCAGTGGCTGCCGGTGGCCAACTTCATGTGAAACAAAAATGCCAAGGTAATGCATCTCGGAATTAAAAGGTGCGCTCGTTGTGCTGCTAATCGCATTTATAATAACGCAATTCCGTGACGTAAGGAGCATTGATAAAGAAAATGGATACGTAGTGCTTTCAACCTCATTTTTTACTTTCCCCCGTATGTAATACAAAGGGAAAGTATTGTTTTCGTGAAAATTTTCGAATCAAAAATTTTTGCGGAAATATCCGTTTTGAGGTCCCCTGAGTGGAATAAGACCATTTTTGAAAAATGTCATTTGTCTGTCTGTCTGTGTGTCTGTGTGCGCTGTACCGCAAAAACCGCTAAAGATATCGAGATGAAACTTGAAACTTAAGCTTTTTGTTACAATCGGAAGAACTGAAAAGCTTTTGGTGAAAATCGCAAAACCGGAAGTGGTACTTTACTCTTAGCGTTTTTCAGTTTTTTCAGATTTGTTCAATAAATGTTCATCAAACAAAAAATTGTTTCAAATAAAAGTTGTAGATAATAATAAAATGAAGATGTATTGTTCATTTACTTTTTGTCATAGCACTCTTAGTTTTTGAGATATTTCAAAAGTTGTGTGTTTTATCTAGTTATTGGTGTGTGACAGTGTATGTGTCGATACAATTGAAAAATGTTTCAAATAAAAGTTGTAGGGAATGAAAAACTAAAGATTTTTTGTGGACTCACTTTTTGTCATAGCACTCTTAGTTTTTGAGATATTTAATAAATAGTGTTTATAATCTAGTCATTGATTTGTGTCAGTGTGTGTGTTGATACAATTGGAAAATGTTTTAAATAAAAGTTGTAGGTAATAAAATATTAAAGATTTTTTGTATCTTCACTTTTTGTCGTAGCACTCTTAGTTTTTGAGATATTCAATAAATAGTGTTTTTTATCTAGTCATTGGTTTGTGTCAGTATGTGTTGAACCAATTGAAAAATGTTTCAAATAAAAGTTGTAGTTATCAAAAAGTTGAAGACATTTTAAAAATAATAATGCTACAAATATTTTAAAAGTGATTTAATACGCAATTTACGGGGGAAAGTACTATGATGGACACATCACCATTTTTGTATCTTGGATTTGAGCCTCACATGAAGTTAGGCCGCGAGCCGCCAGTAATATAGATTATTTACAATTGTAAAAATATTCAAATTAAATTAGTATATTTTCCATTGTTTGAATTTCGGATTTCGTTTTTATGCCACTGGTATATTCATATTAATTGAAGTTTTTCAATTCAAAAAAAAGAAAATTAAACCATTTTGATTTTTTAAATCAGCAGCACGAGGCCGTGTTTTAATGTAATTATTATTCAATATTTTATTGATGACTAATCTTGTAATACGTATTCCTATATTTCATTGTTTGATTTTTGTTTGTTTTTAAAATGATAACAAATTGACTTCCACTTAATAATGTTTAACGTTCGCAGTGACTTAAGTTAGGATCGTGGCGAGATTTCATTATTTTCAAGTTTTACGTGCCCGGTGCATAATTTAATAAACAGCATGGGGTGGCGGCGAGAGCAAACCGTCAGGAGTTGAGGGGTAGGGGAAAAGAGCGCGAGCCGCGGGAGGCGGCGTGTTTTATCTCCGAGCGCAACAGGTACCCTTCTCGGCGCATTTCTGCCTACCATTATCCATCCGTTCGATGGGAATTAGTCCGATGCCCCACGTGATTAATAAGAACCCGGTATAGCACGTGAACGCAACTGAAAGTGGCCCCATTCGTCTCCCTCGCCCCCTAGCGCTGTCTGTCGGCGACGTCGCCAGAAATGCCGCTCCCAGGAACATCTCCCCCTTTGCATTTCCTTTATCTCGCCGAACCGGAAACCTCCGAAACCGTTCATTCGTGCTTAACAGTTTTATTCCTAACTCAACTTCGTTGAACTTGAATATTCTAAGGAACTTGTTAAATAATCAGAGAAAATAAGGGAGACAGACTGTAGCTAATACAGTTGACATCAGAATTTCTTTTAGAAAATGCCTGGTATTGATAAGCATTAGTTTAAACAGGCCTGAACATTTGGTTTGGTCGCTTCGCTTCATTTCTCTTCGCTTCGCTTTACAATGTGACCAAACCAAATTTTCAGGCTTTTCTAAACACGAAATGTTACTTAACCCATTAACGGCCGAGCAATTATAGAGTTAACTCTAAAGGTTGATTTTAGATAAAATTCTGCACTTCTTTTACATACTACATACTGTGATTTTTTCTTTTAAATAAACATAATGTACATTTTTTGGCAATCGTCGATTTTATATAAAAACGTGCAATATGAAGTTTAGACTGAGTGTTTCCACTCCTAGACTAAGCATAAAGTAAAATTTCGAGTTTAGAAAAGCCCCGCGTAGAAAATTTGTCGAGGGTCGCGCAGCGACCCTCGACAAATTTTCACGGGGCTTTTCTAAACTCGAAATTTTACTTCATGCGCCACGCGTATAAAACACTGAAATATTGTGAAGTTAGAAATACACTAATTTTTTTTTTAAATGAGTAGTGAAATATTTCAATAACAAAATATTAACATTTTTCTTCATACATTTTTAAGTGAGGTCAAATTATATAATATATCAAAGTAACTTATTTAGTAATTTAATTAAAAAATAATAATAATGATGCATGTATAATTCAATGGCGCCCTATGGGTTAATGCTTAATCTGGGAGTGGAAAACCTAGTTAGAAGTTTTCAATTGAACTACAAAAAACGAACGCCTGAACATTTACACGCATCAGGATATGTAACAAATAGGAGTAGAAAAATGGAAACCCCTGACATAATCAAGCGGTGTGTTTTTCATAAAAAAATTGTGTTGTAATTATGCCTCTTTAACTTCAATTCATTCACTCACAGTGACGTTTTATAAATGTTCAATTACAACAAAAAGACACATTTACAAAATGTGAATTCTAGTTAGTTTCCATTTTTTGCTCCAAACTGTATACTTGAAAGAAACATTCCTTGGATAATCGAAAACATCCACATTTTAATACAATAATTTTCTACATAGTATGCTCTATTTAACTAACATTTTTACAAAGCTTTGGAAGTGATTCTAACTTAGTTATCATGAAATGAAGCTGAGCGGGTATGTTACCAATTTCGCACCAATGCTTTCCACTTTCGTATTGCTGCCTCCAAGTGCTTTTGTTAGGGGGTCCAAACAATTAAAAATCGCATGGAGATACGTCTGGACTGTAATATCAATGTTGAAGTGTTCTTCAATAGGGTATTGTCGTGGAGCAGCAATACTTCGCGTATCTTGTCTTTTGAGCCAATTCAGAATCCAGGAGGCCACTGTAGCATGGTTCGGCGTCTGTGTAAGCAATACACCAGGAGGACCTCACTCCAATCCCCCAAAAAACGTTGCCAATTTAGACAGTAAACTTTTGGATTAACAGAGTTCCAAAACGTCTTTAGATCGGTATGCCTAGAGTTAGAGATCTAGATCAAGTGGCTTGTTTTGACCATTCATTTAAAAGCCCTAACGATAAAAGTAACAATTGTGCCTGTCTCTTTTGCGCAAGATATAATTCTAAAGTTCTTTGCCCGCTTTTGTCTGAGCCGGCCAAACCAAGTATATAGGTATACTTGAAAGAACAAAATCACTGTAAAAAGGATATCAGCATGCAACTAACACAGTTTTTCGGAAGGTTTTACACCTTCCGAAATTTACCGCGGACTGCATGTCTAGTTTGGAAAAAATACCCTTACATAAATAAAAGTTTGAAAAGAAACGTGGCTAATTTAGACAGTCGCTTTTACAGGTTTCCCTTTGCCTTAATTAAGATTGGTGCATCTTAATTAAGCGTGGAGACGTTTCTTCTCAGACTTTTATTTATGAAACAGTATTTTTTCGCGGAAAATTTCGGATATTTTTCACGGGCGAAGAACTTTAGAATTACATCTTGCGCAAAAGAGACAGACTTGGTGTGCCCAGGTTTTTACTTTTCGGTGTGTACCTTTCGGGCGTCCGTCTAAGGAATGGTGGTTCACCGCCATATCTGCGAACTACTGCCCGCCGGAGACCAACCCACATGTGGGCGAGTAGACACCCCTGGGCTTTTCAAGGCTCACCTCCGGCTCCTCATTTAGCGGCGACAAGCACCAGGGCTGAGTCAACCTCGCCGTGTGTAAGTTAGCCCTATCCAAGATAGGGACACAGAGGCTACCTCAAGTAGGTCTACAGCTCTTACTTGGACAATCGTCCTAGTCATCCATCGTCCGAAGACCCAGGTCTGCCCCAGACGTCTCCTGTTTAGGTGCTATGCTGGACCTCCCGCAAAAGAGACAGGCACATTTGTTACATTTATCGTTAGGACTATTAAATAAATGGTTAAAACAACCCGATTGATCTGGATCTCTTACTCCAAGCATACCGATCTTAAGACCTCAACAACGCACAAATAAATACTATCCACGATGCGCAGAAGACAAAGGCACGTTTATATTTGATCAATCCATATATGGCATGCAAAAACACATGGAACTGCTCACAACGGTATAGCATAATTTAGTCATATCATATCATATCATGCGCAACGACCAAAAGTATAAGCTACTGCAAATAATTATGCAAGGCAAAATCGACGGGAAAAAGGTCACTAAAAATATCCCATATGATCATATCGTCTAATATTTAGAGTACGATGAAGCACCATTTCCTGATCAATATATTTTGTGCCATATACAAGGCACAGAGCGACATGTGCAATTGTTAAACAATGTGTCTAAACGTACAATATCAAAAATCGCGAGGGGGTTATGGCCGTAACGATTAAACGTCAAAAAAACCTCGTCGGATGGACAGTAAGAAAGATTTAAAACGTCCCGAATAGTTTTTTCGTAATATTATATATTATGTTTGAAGTGTACAAACTATAGGAAGCGTAAGCTTATTTTCTCAAATTCAAATAGTTTTGAATTTGAATTTATCTTGCATTGAACTGTACCGTAAGATAAATAATAAGGTATCACATTCTTCATACCTGCTAATGTCATAATCCCCTTTCTTACCTATAAATTCCGACCATATATTTTACTTATTCCATTTCTGTGTACCTGTTCATTCCGCACACAACACTTTTGCCAAGTAGGTTTATTTTAATTTTATTCCTAAATTTAAAAAACGTTATAAGCAAAGCTATACTGAAGAGAGATAAATCTCGAAACGCGTCTATAGATGGCCTAAGACATTAGTTTTAATCCCAGTCCTTTCACTTCTTATTTTTTGTTATCTCTCCTATCATTTTAAATTTGTATTTGTTAGTTGGTTTGAAGAGAATTTGACCTAAACGTTACATATACTTTAATAGAGCGTTGTAACAAATCAAATTAAATAAGATTTTAAATATTTCATTGTATAATTCAATATCCGGAAGTGTATTTGCACGGGAAGTAGTTTTTTCAATGGATATTTATCGTCTTAAGTTGTTTTATTAATTAAGACATTGTTTGCATTTTCACGAATAGTTTTTTCGTAATTTTATATATTATGTCCCCATTGTTATAATCAGAATCACATAATAAAATCTGTGCACTCAAAATCATTTATTTTAAATAGGTTTCAAAATTATTATTTTTTTTTTCATTTAAAAATACTTTCACATATTTTATTTAAACATTTGCAAAATTAATCAAGACAACGTATATTTTGAACATCACATTAAATCAGTGTTTTATACGCGTGGCGCATGAAGTAAAATTTCGAGTTTAGAAAAGCCTAATTTGGATTGGTCGCTCCGCTTCGCTACGCGACCAATCCAAATTTTCAGGCTTTTCTAAACTCGAAATTTTACTTCATGCTTAGTCTGGGATTGAAAGACACTCGTTTAGTTTTTGAAAGTGTCGACAACTTTTCAAGATCTTAGGTAGTTTTAGTTAATTTACAACGCTTTTCGTAAATTTCCAAGATTTCCTTATATTTTCGAAATTCTGACGGTTGTCGTAAATTTCATAAATTTTTGTTAATCTTAAAAATGTTGATACTTTTTATAGACATTTTGAAAATGAACGGAGATCTTAGAGTTTCATGAAAAACTTCAACGTTTTTCAAGTTGACACATATTTAGGAAATTCATGAAAATTACCAAGAATTTGAAAATTGAAGGAAATCTTGAAAATTTATGATAACCATGGAAACTTTTTAAATTAAGGAAATTCAGGAAAATCGTCCGAATTTTGAAAACGAACTAAAATCTTGGAATTTCATGAAAAATCAACATTTTTTTAGATTATCGATTATTTGGAAACTTCGAGAAAATTACCAATAATTTAAAGATTAAAGGAAATTTTAAAAATTTATGAAAAGTATCGAAACTTTTTAAATCAACGGAAATTCAGGAAATACGTCAGAATTTCGAAAATTAAAGGAAATCTTGTAGATTTACGAAAAGCGTAAAAACTGAGTAAAATTATGGAAATTTACTAAAAATCGTCAAAACTTTAATAATCAACTAAAATCTTGAAAATTCATCAACAATTTTAAAATATAAAACGAGTATCTTTCACACCCAGACTAAGCATGAAGTAAAATTTCGAGTTTAGAAAAGCCCCGCGTAGAAAATTTGTCGAGGGTCGCGCAGCGACCCGAGACAAATTTTCTGGGCTTTTCTAAACTCGAAGTTTTACTTCATGCGCCACGCGTATAAACACGGATTTTGAATGATGATCACTTGTTCACAATATTTCAGAGTTTCTAGTGTTGAATACGCGTGGCGCATGAAGTAAAATTTCGAGTTTAGAAAAGCCTAATTTGGATTGGTCGCTCCGCTTCGCTACGCGACCAATCCAAATTTTTAGGCTTTTCTAAACTCGAAATTTTACTTCATGCTTAATTTGGGATTGAAAGACACTCGTTTAGTTTTTGAAAGTGTCGACAACTTTTCAAGATCGTAGGTAGTTTTAGTTAATTTACAACGCTTTTCGTAAATTTCCAAGAATTCTTTATATTTTCGAAATTCTGACGGTTGTCGTAAATTTCATAAATTTTCGTTAATCTTAAAAATGTTGATACTTTTTATAGACATTTTGAAATTGAACGGAGATCTTAGAATTTCATGAAAAACTTCAACGTTTTTAAAGTTGACAAATATTTAGGAAATTCATGAAAATTACCAAGAATTTGAAAATTGAAGGAAATCTTGAAAATTTATGATAACCATGGAAACTTTTTAAATTAAGGAAATTCAGGAAAACCGTCCGAATTTTGAAAACGAACTGAAATCTTGGTATTTCATGAAAAATCAACATTTTTTTAGATTATCGATTATTTGGAAACTTCGAAAAAATTACCGATAATTTAAAGATTAAAGGAAATTTTAAAAATGTATGAAAAGTATCGAAACTTTTTAAATCAACGGAAATTCAGGAAATACGTCAGAAATTCGAAAATTAAAGGAAATCTTGTAGATTTACGAAAAGCGTAAAAACTGAGTAAAATTATGGAAATTTACTAAAACTCGTCAAAACTTTAATAATCAACTAAAATCTTAAAAATTCATCAACATTTTTTTTTTGGTTTGTTTGGCATAGGTATTACCATTCAGCCACTAACGTTGATTTATAATATCTATATTAACATATATTTCGACTATTTGGACATCACAACACATTCACACACATCCATGGAACCGGAGACGAGTATTTTTCGTTAGAAAAATTACTCGCCTCCGCTGGGAATCGAACCCAGATCACCACCGTGTCCGATTGGCGAAACCGGCGGCTCAACCGCTCGGCCACGGCCGTTAACAATTTTAAAATATTAAACGAGTATCTTCCACTCCCAGACTAAGCATGAAGTAAAATTTCGAGTTGAGAAAAGCCCGAAGAACTTCGGGCTTTTCTCAACTCGAAATTTTACTTCATGCGCCACGCGTACAAATCACTGATTTTAAAGTGAAGTAATTGGCATTTCATCTTGAAAAATATCACGAATGCTAACTCTCATAAAAATTATAAAAAATGTAAATAAAACCATAAAGCCAAAATTTCACTATTGCTGTCAGTTATATACAAACAATTGACTATTATCGTCACTTTCATGCGCCACGCGTACAAATGCCAATTACTTCACTTTAAAATCAGTGTTTAAAGTGAAGTAATTGGCATTTCATCCTGAAAAATATCACGATTGCTAACTCTCATAAAAATTATAAAAAATCTAAAAAAACCATAAAGCCAAAATTTCACTATTGCTGTCGGTTATACAAACATTTTGACTATTATCGTCACTTTAAAAAGAACATTTCACTATTATCACCACATTATAACATTTATTTGAGTATTTTAGTCTTTTTGTGGTCAAAATATGACTATTTTAGTGATCTACAGACCCGATATTGCCAATATGTGACCAATATTGTCAGATTTTAACGAACATTTGACTATTGAAGAGCTGCAATAATCAAAATCTTAGGTCAAAATGAGACTATTACAGTGATCTATGGTTCATGATAATCCCAACATTTGACAAGTATCTTCACTTTGAAAGGAATATTTAAATAATCATTTCTGACAGTTTATAATTTTCTAAAATAAAGTTAAGTTAGATGACAAGTTGCGAAGAAACTTATGTTATTTTAATAACCTAACCCGTCCTTTTTCCATCACGACATTTTGATTATACATGACGTATTTGAATTAAGGAGCATTGTGATATTACTGTATCAATTGTTTAGTGACCATTATGAAATGTTATCTTAAAATCACATAGCCTTTTGACGGGAAATCAGCAGAGCTAGGAGAAGAGGGGATAGCGTAGAAGATCTTCTACTGGAGAGAAGAAACAAAGTGGCAGCACTGAAGCTAGAAATTGAAAGAAGCAAGGAACGAAAGTGGAAGGAGCTCTGCGACAATGTTGAGTCTGACCCTTGGGGGAAGCCATACCGCATTATAATGGGTAAGATTAAGAAGAGGGGCTTACCAGTAGACGCTTTAGTTCCTGGAGGGATAAGTGCAGTGGTAGAGGCACTTTTTCCAAGGGGCAACCAGACAGAGCATGAGGGAAACGTACAGGACGGCGACATAGATGACCTCTTCACGGTGGAGGAGATTAGAAGAGCGGCTACCCAATCGCCAAACAAAAAAGCAACTGGGTCTGATGGAATACCCAACGAAGCCATAAAAGTTGCGGTGGAGGCGAATCCCGAAATATTTACAGGCGCACTAAATAGGTGTCTGGAGGAAGGCGTATTTCCTAGGCGATGGAAGGTGGCGAGGCTCGCTCTAATACCAAAGGCGAGTAGAAGACCTGAGGAGCCCTCTGCGTATAGACCCCTGTGTCTACTGGATGGGCTCGCAAAGCTATTGGAAAAGGCCATCACGCGGAGGGTGATTGACCATATAGAGGAAGAGGGCGGGTTTCACCCGAAGCAGTTCGGGTTTCGCCAGGGACGATCCACCATCGACGCAGTGATGGAGGTGAAAAAGATTGCCGAGAAAGCCAACACAGGGCCGCTAAGAAAAAGAGAGCATGTAGTGATGATAGCTCTAGACATAAAAAATGCTTTTAACACCCTTCCATGGGGTATAATTACGACCGAGGCTGAGAGAAGACTGCCCCCTATCCTAGCTAGGATGGTGAACGCATATCTGCAAGACCGACGCATTGACTACATAGCCGATCGAATAAACACGCAGCGAACACTTAATGTGGGGGTGCCACAGGGATCTGTTCTAGGCCCAACTCTCTGGAACTTAGTGTATGACGGGGTACTGGAGCTGCAGCTACCGGCCGGTGCCACAACTGTAGCTTACGCCGACGACCTAGCAATTATAGTCAAGAGCAAGGTGATAGCCTACCGACCACGGCACGCGAGGCGTGTGAAATTATTAAACGGTGGCTGGAAGAGGTCGGACTCAGTGTTGAAGCCAGCAAGACGAAGGCGGTATGGCTCTCCACCAAGAGGGCTGGAAAGCAACCAGGAGAGCCTATCATGGTAGGAGGCATAGAGGTTCCAATTGACAAGGCACTGAAATATCTGGGAGTTTGGTTAGAGGCCAACCCCAGATGCAGCCGCCATTGCAGCGAGGCGGCTGACGGAGCGAGGAAGATGGAGGCCATGATAGGGCGCCTAATGCCCAATATAGGGGGTGCAAGTGAGGTAGACGTCTTTTAATGTCGGCGGCTAAGGCTAAATTAGCATACGCGGCCCCGGTATGGGCCAAGGCAATGGAGACGGGGAGGAACGCAGCCAGAGCACGAGGTGCGCTGAGGGTGGCCTGTTTGCGGCTCACAAGGGCTTACAGGACAGTGTCCATGGATGCAGTGGAAGTCTTAGCAGCATCGGTCCCTGGAGACCTGTATATCAATGAGAGAGCAGAAGCACACTGGCACCAAAAACAAACTGGCGATAAAGAGGCGGCAAAAGCGGAGGCACATAGTAACGCTATGGATAAATGGCAGGAAAGATGGGATACAAAAGACAGCTGGACTAAAACATTGATCCCCGGTGTCCAGTCATGGGTTGAGAGAAAGCATGGTCAGCTGAGCTACCATCTCACTCAGATGATGAGCGGCCATGGAAGTTTTGGCAAGTACCTCCACCGAATAGGCAAAGCACCTACGGCAGCTTGTAAATACTGCCATGAACCTGAAGATTCAGCGCGGCACACACTACTAGAGTGCCAAGAGTGGACGCCGGAGAGAAACAGCCTTCGGGACATCATCGGTGATATAGACGAAGCGACGATCGTCAAAAAGATGCTCGAGGAAGAGAAGGCATGGGATGCGGTTGCAAACTTCGCAGGAAGTGTAATCAGCAAAAAACTGGCCGATGAAATAGCAGAGAAGAATGCAGCGCATTAAGAAAAGTTAATACCCCTGAGGCAATGCCGTGACTAGGCGATTCCAGGGAAGAGAGGGGGAAGGGTTTTAGTCGGTCGGAACTCATCCAACCCGACACTATTGGCGATTAAGATCTTAAGCCTTTGTCTGTTAGCAGATTTCCAATCCCCTCTAAAGCAAAAAAAAAAGCCTTTTGACTGTGATAGTATATCATCATTAAATAACTATTGTAATATTTTGACGGCCGTTTGGCTATTATGCAATTTTGATAGTATTTCATCGTTAAATGACTATTGTACCATTTTCACAGTAATTTCGCTATTTTGACATTTTGATAGTATATCATCATAAAATAACTATTGTAACATTTTGACGGTAATTTTGCTAATATAACATTTTGATAGTATTTCATAATAATTGAGCGTATTTTCACTATTCTAGAATTTTGATAGTATTTTATCATTAAATGACTATCGTAACCTTTGACTGTAATTTCACTATTAAGACATTTTGATAGTATTTTATCATAGTCGACTGTATTTTTATTATTCTAATATTTTTATAGTATTTCATCATTTAATGACTATTTTGTCGGCAATTTCGGTATTATGGTATTTTGATAGTATTTCGTCATTAAAAGACTATTGTAACATTTTGACGATAATTTCACATTTTGATAGTATTTCATCATAGTCGACTGTATTTTTACTATTATGATATTATTCCATCATTAAATCAGTGTTTTATACGCGTGGCGCATGAAGTAAAATTTCGAGTTTAGAAAAGCCTAATTTGGCTCGGTCGCTCCGCTTCGCTACGCGCCCGAGCCAAATTTTCAGGCTTTTCTAAACTCGAAATTTTACTTCATGCTTAGTCTGGGAGAGGAAGACACTCGTTTGTTTTATCATTGAAACAATTGAAAATTGACGTAATACGTTTATTGTTGTTTTATAGATGGAGAATGTTCTGTATTGTTAAAACGGAATGTCAATTTTGATACAAGTTAAAAAGGATTCAAAATATAATAGTTCTGACTGTAAATAACCTATTATGTTTAGAATCCTTTTCAACTTGTATTAAAATTGACATTCCGTTTTAACAATACAGAACATTCTCCATCTATACAACAACAATATACGTATTACGTCAATTTTCAATTGTTTCAATGATAAAACAAACGAGTGTCTTCCACTCCCAGACTAAGCATGAAGTAAAATTTCGAGTTTAGAAAAGCCTGAAAATTTGGCTCGGGCGCGTAGCGAAGCGGAGCGACCGAGGCAAATTAGGCTTTTCTAAACTCGAAATTTTACTTCATGCGCCACGCGTATAAAACACTGATTTAGTGTGAAATGGTCTTTCCCCAATTTACAAGTAAAATAAGTTTATTATATTAATTGTTTAGGTGGTAGGGAAAGTACTATGATGGACACATCACTATTTTTTATTTAAGAAATACATCGATATATCTGTTAAAATTATGTAAAATTTAATAGATATTGCTATTTAGTGTGCCCTGATGGGCATATTACGTAAAAATAGATATAAATAAATTTCCTATTCTCAAAAATGCGCGGATCATATTTATTTGCAAAAAATTAGCAAAAGATACATCTAAAATATATGATGCTGTTGTACAAATTATAAAAAATAGCTAAAATTGAAAATCCAGAGGCTTAAAAATAGATTTAGAGATATAGTCTACTGGTAGAATTTATCGTAGATTGCGAATATGAACGAATAAAAATCGAGAAAAAATTGACCCACCCTAATATGTATGCTTAAAAGAAAAATGCCCTGTGTAGGTAAGTCTGTTGAATGTTTTAAACAATTTTTTAAAGTAATATAAATTCCAACTTTTTCTCTCCGCTTGATAATGATCCGAAAGAATTGAAGCAGTAAACTTGTAAATGGTTTATTGCGCATCATTAAACGGAATTTATGTATAAATACTGCAGCCGATCTTTTCCGAGTAATGTTTTAATGCTATTATTGTTTAAACGAGCTTTATTTACAGCCCTTCCCCGGCCTGAAACAGTAATAATGCAATTTACCAATTAACAGAAACGACTTCGGTTCTTGGTAGGCAGGCAGGAGCAGCCTGCTTCGAATGTAGATCACGTCACGGAAATTCCTGCGCGGCAGCAAAAATCCTAAAGGAATTAAAAATCCCGACCGGCATCGAGCCATTACCATTAAAGACATTATTAACTTTAACGATGTTTATTTCTACCGGAAGAACGGGCGCGCGCAATTCGAATTTTCCCAATTCAATTTCTCCAAAGGGAAAGAAAGCGCGATGATAACGTAAAGCGCGGGTAATTTATTCCAAAGTCAAGCACGCGCCGCGCAATCTTAGAAAAGCCGACATATGGGAAAGACATTAGCCAGGCTCGAAAACAATAATACGACAAGATTACCAAACGTGGAGTCTTTGTCGGCGGATCAGTTATGGAGCGCTCGTTTCGAAGAACTAATAAAGCCGTCCGGTAATTGACTTGACAATCGACGTTCTTTTTTTTTTTCTTTTCTTATTTCATTCGAGTGCGCCATGAGGCCATTAATTAAATAATATGGAACCATTAGGGCGCGCGGGTACGTTTCCAATTCCGCGGATTGGCAAAAAGGAGAGCTCACGACAAACGCCGCTTCGGAAACCGGACTCGATTCGAACGCTCCCATTTGGTCGTTTAACCGTGAAAACGCCGTGTTATCGTCGATCACGCGGACGATCAAGAAACGTTTATTAGCGATTGTTGGTTTAAATTGTCTTCGCGAACGGCCGTTTAATGGTACTTAATTGTCGATCGAACCAGATGCAGTGCTAATCATTAAAAACGATACAGCTATAAAAGTCGCATGGCGTTTCTCAAAAGGATATATCCCTAGATGTGTTTATGTACTCTGTATTAAATAATTTATTAGGTAATCAACATTCTTTATAGAACTGTAAGAAACGTACGTACAAATAATTACAGCTATAGAAACCAACTTTTTAACGCCTGACGGTTAGACACCTTCAATTTCAGGATTCATAACTTCTATTTGTCCCCATATAGAAACAATGTTTTCGTGTCAATTGTGTTTACCAACTTATTGTCAACAATCTTAACCAATCAAAACACCGTCCAGCCTCGATTATTCATCCAGAAATTTTCAAAAATTAATAACTTCTATTTGTCCCTATATAGAAGCAATTTTTTCATGTCAATTGTTTTTATGGGGTACTGTTACCAATCTTAATCAATCAAATCACCGTGAAAAAAACTTTTTGATTTTTTTTATTTCCAGCCACGATTATTCATTCCGAAGTTTTTAAAAATTCTTAACTTCTATTTGTCCCCATATAGAAACATTTTTTTGTGTCAATTGTTTCTATGGGGTATTGTTAACAATCTTAACTAATCAAAACACCGTGAAAATGACTTTATGATTTTTTTTATGTCCAGTCATGATTATTCATCCAAAAATTTTCAAAAATTCATAACTTCTATTTGTCCCCATATAGAAACAATGTTTCCATGTCAATTGTTTCTACGGAGTATTGTCAACAATCTTAACCAATCAAAACACCGTGAAAATGACTTTGTGATTTTTTTTTATTTCCAGCCACGATTATTCATCCAAAAATTTTCAAAAATTCATAACTTCTATTTGTCCCCATATAGAAACAATTTTTTCATGTCAATTGTTTCTATGGGGTATTGTTAACAATCTTAACCAATCAAAACACCGTGAAAATGATTTTGTGTTTTTTTATTTCCAGCCACGATTATTCATCCAAAAATTCATAACTTCTATTTGTCCCCATATAGAAACAATTTTTTTGTGTCAATTGTTTCTATGGGGTATTGTTAACAATCTTAATAAATCAAAACACCGTGAAAATGATTTTGTGATTTTTTTTTATTTCCAGCCACGATTATTCATACAGAACATTTCAAAAATTCATAACTTCTATTTGTCCCCATATAGAAACAATATTCTTGTGTCAATTGTTTCTATGGGGTATTGTTAACAATCTTAATCAATCAAAACACCGTGAAAATAACTTTTTGATTTGTTTTATTTCCAGCCACGATTATTCATTCAGAAGTTTTCAAAAATTCATAACTTCTATTTGTCAAACAATTTTGTCATGTCAATTGTTTCTATAGGTTATTGTTAACTATCTTCACCAATCAAAACACCGTGAAAATAACTTTTTGATTTTTTTTTATTTCCAGCCACGATTATTCATCCAGAAATTTTCAAAAATTCATAACTTCTATTTGTCCCCATATGGAAACATTTTTTTTGTGTCAATTGTTTCTATGGGGTATTGTTAACAATCTTAATCAATCAAAACACTGTGAAAATAAATTTTTGATTTGTTTTATTTCCAGCCACGATTATTCCTTCAGAAATTTTCAAAAATTCATAACTTCTATTTGTCCCCATTTAGAAACAATTTTTTTATGTCAATTGTTTCTATGGGGTATTGTTAACAATCTTAATCAATCAAAACACCGTGAAAATAACTTTTTGATTTTTTTTATTTCCAGCCACGATTGTTCATCCAGAAATTTTTAAAAATTCATAACTTCTATTTGTCGCCATATAGAAACAATGTTTTTGTGTCAATTGTTTATATCGGGTGTTTTCAACAATCTTAACTAATCAAATTAATTATAGCCAGATTAAGTTGAAACAGAAATAGTCGATTTATCAACTCAAAAAATATTAATTTCTCAACGCATTTGTATTTGTTTTGTGTTATTGTTAAGGTGAATTTTATAACTTTATACTAAATCAGTAATTTGAACGCCTGACGCATATAGTAATTATTTTCCTTGTATATTTTTGAGTCATTCCACGTGGAATTAAAAACCAAACATCGTTTATAATTACAACCCTATCGTAAAACCTAACACATTAAAAGTTATTTGCAGAAAACTCGTTTTATCAACTATAGGCTATTTTAATGAATAAACATCGAAGGTGGCATTGAAAAACAATTTATCGTTGATTACTATATTGGGTACTATATCAGGAGCTACTTTTAAATGAGTTTCCGGATGCAAAATGAGCCATACACCTTTTTTTGGTTTTAAGGTTTGGGTATCCTTGTATTCTATTCGCCTCAGGCTACAGTTATAAAAATAAATTGACCTTCAAAACTCATCCTAAACCTTTTAAAACTGAATTTGAAAAATCCTGTCGAATATTTGTCAAAACACGTATGGCTGGGTTTGCATCTGGGCGACTCAAAGGTAGAAGATACATATTTATTTTATTAATCTACACACAAGAAATATAGATTGAAACGGATTTAGTTGCAAATAGATGTTTCAGTATTTTAAACTGACTTTGTAAAGATTAAGACATTTATAAAAATAAAAGACAACTTACGCGTTGAATGGCCGAACACCAAATCCATGAAGAGCTTCTTGTCCACCGAAAGAGAAAACACACAATCCAATTAATTTCTCACACACACAGAAGTTCCTGCAACAAAACAGATTAGTTTAGTTATGATGACCATAAATTAATGAATAATTTAGGCTAAGGGTAAAGCCACGCCTATGACAAAAATTGATTTTTTAAAATCGAGCAGAAAAACGTTAAGAATAATTACAGTTTTTTTATGCCAACAAAGCCTCGTACTTTGACGCCATTTCTGTTTCTGACAAAAATGCTACAGTTGAAATGTCAATATTTGATTCTTATAAAGGCGTCCATACTAGCGTTTTGCGATATATTCAACATCTTTATTGACATATAAAGTTACATTTTACAATATGTACATGGGTGAATTTGCAATTTTTATGGGTGGATATGTAGCTGTCACTGTCAAATGGCGACGAGGTCTTTCCGCCTGGATTAATTATTCGGTCGAACGTCAGTCATTAATGAGTGAATGGGTGAAATAATGTCAAATGTTGTCATTGGTGGTTTTTTGTATTTGGGAGGTATGGAAAGATTTCTGTGGAACAGTATAGGGATAGGATTTGGTAGTTGTAATGGTGTTTAGAAAATGTTTCTGATAGGAATTGAAGGCGTTCATCAATAGGGATTATAAGAGTGGTGTCATAAAGGAAATGGTTAGAGGGATTATATAGTGGGCTTAAGGTGTGATAGAGTTTGGTGATTATTCTTAGAGAAGCTCGCTCGCTAAGCTGGATATGGTGTAGTGTGAAGTTCTAGTATCAGGAAAATAGGATGGATTCATAATCTATTAGGAAACGGCATATCATTTTATAAATTAAAACTGCTGTTTTAATATTTATACCAGCCTGTTTATACAGAGAGTTTTATTTAACACCGAACATTTTCATAAAGATAATTTTTTTTTAAGTATATATATGCAGACGTTGTACATTTTACCACGCTCGGTTTATTAAAATAATACAATTAGAAGCTTTAAACGAGTGTTTTCCACTCCCAGGCTAAGCATGAAGTAAAATTTCGAGTTTAGAAAAGCCTGAAAATTTGGTTTGGTCGCGTAGCGCGAAGCGCGGAGCGGCCAAACCAAATTTTCAGGCTTTTCTAAACTCCAAATTTTACTTCATGCGCCACCGACATAAAACACTGACATATTACGAAGTTTTAAACACACCGCTAAGCTGTACATTGAATCAGTGTTTTGTCCCGGTGGCGCATGAAGTAAAATTTGGAGTTTAGAAAAGCCTGAAAATTTGGTTTGGCCGCTCCGCGCTTCGCGCTACGCGACCAAACCAAATTTTCAGGCTTTTCTAAACTCGAAATTTTACTTCATGCTTAGCCTGGGAGTGGAAAACACTCGTTTAAAGCTACTAATTGTATTCTTTTAATAAACCGAGCCTGGCAAAATGTACAACGTCTGCATGTATATACTTAAAAGAAAAATTCTCTTTATGAAAATGTTCGGTGTTAAATAAAACTCTCTGTATGTATACGTTGTACATTTTCCGACGTTCGGTTTATTAAAAGAATTTAAATTTAAGCTTTAAACGAGTGATTTCCACTCCCAGGCTAAGCATGAAGTAAAATTTCGAGTTTAGAAAAGCCTGAAAATTTGGTTTGGTCGCGTAGCGCGAAGCGCGGAGCGGCCAAACCAAATTTTCAGGCTTTTCTAAACTCGAAATTTTACTTCATGCGCCACCGACATAAAACACTGACATATTACGAAGTTTTAAACACACCACTAAGCTGTACATTGAATCAGTGTTTTGTCCCGGTGGCGCATGAAGTAAAATTTGGAGTTTAGAAAAGCCTGAAAATTTGGTTTGGCCGCTCCGCGCTTCGCGCTACGCGACCAAACCAAATTTTCAGGCTTTTCTAAACTCGAAATTTTACTTCATGCTTAGCCTGGGAGTGGAAAACACTCGTTTAAAGCTACTAATTGTATTCTTTTAATAAACCGAGCCTGGCAAAATGTACAACGTCTGCATGTATATACTTAAAAGAAAAATTCTCTTTATGAAAATGTTCGGTGTTAAATAAAACTCTCTGTATGTATACGTTGTACATTTTCCGACGTTCGGTTTATTAAAAGAATTTAAATTTAAGCTTTAAACGAGTGTTTTCCACTCCCAGGCTAAGCATGAAGTAAAATTTCGAGTTTAGAAAAGCCTGAAAATTTGGTTTGGTCGCGTAGCGCGAAGCGCGGAGCGGCCAAACCAAATTTTCAGGCTTTTCTAAACTCGAAATTTTACTTCATGCGCCACCGGTACACAACACTGATCCAATGTAAAGTTTAGCGGTGTGTTTTAAACTTCGTAATATGTCAGTGTTTTGTACCGGTGGCGCATGAAGTAAAATTTCGAGTTTAGAAAAGCCTGAAAATTTGGCTTGGCCGCTCCGCGCTTCGCGCTACGCGACCAAACCAAATTTTCAGGCTTTTCTAAACTCGAAATTTTACTTCATGCTTAGCCTGGGAGTGGAAAACACTCGTTTAAAGCTTCAAACTAAATTCTTTTGACAAACCGAGCGTCGGAAAATGTACGACGTATGCATATGTATACTTAAAAGAAAAATTCTCTTTATGAATATGTTCGGTGTTACATAAAACTCTCTGTATGTCATAGTTCTAATAAATTTTGCCCGTGTTGTTACTTTATTTTTCACGTTACATGCATGCTTTTGGAAGTTAAGCTTGTGGTCGAAAGTAAGCCCAAGGTATTTTATGTGGGGGGGAAGGGTGTATAGGGTTTTGAGATACGGAGATAATGAATGGGTAGTTATTAATTTTACGGTAAGGGATAAGGAGTTGTGACTTTCAGGAATTAATTTTGATTCTCCATTTTGTGAACCAGTGGTTCGAGGGTGTCAATCAGCTCTTGACGAGTTCAGAAAGCTTTGGGTGGGGTAGGAGCATAGGAAATAAGGGCGGTATCATCGGCGAATTGTAGAATATATTTAGTAGGATCGGGATGATAAATATCGGAACAGAAGATATTGTAGATACGTGGAGATAAAGAAGAACCTTGTGGAACCCCTTGCTCTGGTGTGAATGAAGAGGAGAAAAGGTTGTCAATTCTTACTTTGAGGAATCTGTTGGAGATTAATGAGTGTAATATACATATGAGGTGTGTAGAGATATTTAAGAGGTGACATTTTAAAAAAAGGCCATTGTGCCATACAGAATCAGAGGCTTTCAGGATATCGAGGAATAGCACTGCGGAGGATTTACCTTTAAGGTGAGTTGTTTGTAGATTGGACGTAAGGATGGTAAGTGGTCGGCTGCTGGAAGGGTTAGGGAGGAATCCAAATTGATAATTGGGAATGTGGTCTGCAATTAGGTGAAAGATTTTGTTTTTAAGGAGAGATTCATATAATTTTCCAAGGAATGGTAGGAGTGTAATTGGGCGTTTTGCGATTTTGATGATTTTCAACGTTTTATTGACATTTCGACTGCATACGTTTAAATGCCAAAGGAGGCAGTTAAAATATCAATGAAACGTCAAAAATTATGAAAATTGCAAAACACTAGTTAGGACGTTCGTACGTATTTGTCGATGCGTTTTTCGATTTTTTATAATTTTCGACGTTTTATTGATATTTCGATTGTATAGGTTGCAGAGCATTGACATTTCAACTGCAGCATTTTTTCTTGACATTTAATTGAGATTTCAACAAAAAATTTAATCATAAAATACCGGGCTTTCATTAATTCCCGAACCCCACGTGACTAAATTTTAAATTGCCGCGTAAATTATTGTATTTGTACGTTGGAGGCTTTGAAAAGAGTAACCAAACGTTACTAAAGTCAAATTTGACATAATCGTTTATGCGCGGTGCATCGTTAAACCAACCTTTGAGATCTTACAAGATTCGCCCGGAATTTTCAGGTAAGCAAAAAATGTTTAATTATTCTGAAACATTGAGTTTTATTTCTATTTATTTTGCAGAGTCAATTTGCTAGGATAAGCAAATACTGCGAAAATTAATAAAAATTAGTTACATTTTTGAAGATGAGCCTATTTTTTAATCATTTTAAATATAATATTTTCAGTCGTCATAAAAATACGCCGGCGAATAAATATTTTTAAATCTAGGGAATTTTTGTGTGAGCCATACCACCTTATACATTTGGTTGCCTATTATTTTTGGTCACGTGGGGTTCGGGAATTAATGAAAGCCCGGTATAATATTAGAATGATGTTCGTATAAACTGCAAACAATAAGTCTTAATTAATAAAACAATAAATATTAATTAAAACAACTACTTCGCGTGCAAATAAACCGCCGGATATTGAATTCTTATTAATTCCTTTTAATTCAAACTTGTCGTTTGCAGTTTATACGAACAATATTGTTAATTTATATTTAATGTTTGAAGTTCTGAAAACTAAAAGAAGCGTAATCTTATTTGTTCGAATTTTAGTTGGTTTTGAATTCAAAATATTAATTTAAAGATTAATTGTTGCAGCAACATAAAGGTATACTCTAACCTAAGTAACCGTTTTGCGAATGTCATTTTTCCTAACGATATTCTGGTGAAATTTTGCATTCAAATTATCCTAACTATTTTTTATTAAATTAAAAATATAACCTTACTAACGGTTTTGTGACTGTCATTATTCGTAACGATATTCTTATGAATTTCGCATTCAAATTATGTCGCATACAAAAAAAAACACTTGTAATTCAATAAGAACTAGTATTGAATTACAAGTGTTTTTTTGTTTTTTGTAATGTGTAGTGAAGAGAATTCGGATAATTTTTTCATAAATTCTCTAAAATTTGTACAAATTTAGTCACTTGAGATATTCGCGATTAACCCATTAACGGCCGAGCAATTATTAATTGTTAACTCTAATAGTGGGTTTTAGGTACAAATTTTGCACAAATTTTTATGATTTCTATAAATGACTTATTGTATGACACTGTGAATTTTTCTTCTAAATATACATAATGTATACGATGTAAATTTTTAGGCATTCATCGATTTTATATAAAAACGTGCAATATGAAGTTTAGAACGAGTGTTTCCACTCCCAGACTAAGCATGAAGTAAAATTTCGAGTTTAGAAAAGCCCCGCGTAGAAAATTTGTCGAGGGTCGCGCAGCGACCCGAGACAAATTTTCACGGGGCTTTTCTAAACTCGAAATTTTACTTCATGCGCCACGCGTATAAAACGCTGAAATATTGTAAAGTTAGAAATACACTGCCATTTATTTTTATGAGGAATAATCGAAATATATGAATAACAAAATATGTACAGTTTTTCTTATACACTTTTTAGTCAGGTCAAATAATAAAATAAATCAAATTAACTTATTTAGTAATTTAATCAGTAAAAAATGAAAATGTTTCGTGTATGCATCAATGGCGCTTAATGGGTTAATAAACACCTCTTGTGATTTACCAATTTTGATACAGAATTTTGTTTACATCTCCTAGCAACGTCACCTTTACTAGCGATTAAAGAGCGTTGTCTATGGGACGTTCTTTAATCGCTGATAAAGGTTTGTTTCTTTTTAATAATATCGAAGTAGGACAACAACACGTTGTAATTTAAATGTGTAATAATAACATGCGTTTTGTTTCTGCGCCCAAGGAATTTATTTGCGAATGCAGTTAAAAGTGATATGCCAAAATTCAGTAAGTATTGCCAGTAACATTATCTTCAACATTCAAACTAAGAATGTTAATACTGATAATTCTTCAATTAATTAGGTATTAATATATTTTTAACTAGTTTCTCATCTTTCACGTGATGAAACATATTTACCTATGATTTGAAAAATAATTTTATTAATCTAATAAAATGTTAAATTTGAGTTGTTTATTAATCTCTTGGAAATAAACTCGATGTTATTTTTTCTTTCGGATATAGATGCTATTATTGCACTTAGTTTGGTTATCACTTGGTAAAAACTCTCGAATCAAGGGACAAAGCAAAAATCACTCCAGCGCTACGCGTTGTGATTTTTACATGCCCTTGATTCTCGTGTTTTTACCGTGACAACCAAACATTCGTGTAATATTAGCATGTATATCAGAGCAAAAAATAACGCCTTGTTTATTTACCTACTATTAATTCTTGAGGTTGAATCAATATACACGAATCAATACACGCTGTTCTCAAAATCCTCGCACCCGGGCAACAATTAAAAACGGGAGGAGAGACGCCTCACTCCATCGCTGAATGTATAATGAAGTTGGCGAGCTTTGTCCGAAGTGTTCGAGCCAGGAAGAGAAAGAAAAGCTCAAATCCACCAAACGAAGCCGATTAACTCCTATACACAAGACCGTTCACAAAGTACAGATAACGACCCCCCTCTTCGTCCCCAAATCCCTCATATATTAGCTTCATTAATTATAATGCGCTGCAGACTGCATAACATTTATTAATGATTCTCAAAGAAAAAACAACACGGCTTTGTTTATTATTAAAATACATCCATAAACACACGCAAAAACTTAAATGCTTAATTGAGCTATACAATATTAAAGTTTGTATGTTTAGTTTTAAATATAACAAACATATGTGTTTTAATAAAGAAAACACTTGGTTAAATTTCACTAATATTTTGGTTTTTTATTCCAACTAGTTTCGACTTTGAGTCATTCTCAAGGAGTACAGGAAATTACATTTTTACAAACATTATATACAAGAGAGGTTAATTTAAATTTTATGGTTAAGCAATAAGGGCTGTCATGATGGGTGAGCTCCACAGATCTTCGATGTCATTAACAATTGGTTTTCCCTGTTTTATTGCTTTCTGGATTTCCAGTCCTTCGCGATAGTTAAGATGACGACCTTTATTGCCTGTGTATAAAATCTTTAGCGTTTGGTTATTAAAAAAGTGATTATTGTCAATGCAGTGTTTAGCTAACCCAGTACAATATATTTTATTTATAATTGAAGCTTTGTGTTCTTCTTTTAATTTGATGATTTCTGAGAGGTTATCCCGTTTTTTGTACCATTTTTTCGTTTCCAAACTAATCCAAATTCTGTACGCTTGTTTTAATGTTTGTCTAGCTTCGCTCGATTGATGGTTGATCTTGATTTTTATATATTTTGGCGTTAGTTGTTCTCGCCGGCAAACGATGTTAAACCATATATGATTGTTTGATTTGGTGAATTTGATTACATTTCTTCTGTATTTTACGATGAGTTCGGCTTTACTGGCCTTTAATTGCATAAAGAAGGTAACCCAATGAGGCCTGTAGTCTCATATCTATATGCACCCACATATAATTTATGTAAATATCTCAGTCATACTCTACCAAATTTCATAAATTTTAAGTCTAATTCTATAGAATTAGTTAAAAATCTGGAAACATTAGTTACCCCTCCAAATGCAAAGCTTATATCATTCGATGTAAAAAGCTTGTTTACGTCTATTCCAATAAATGAACTCAAAATAATTTTGAATAAGTTAATTACTGATAGTGATCAACCAAACACACACAAAGATGAAATGGTGCAATTATTTAATATATGTATCGATCAAAATTATTTTGAGTTCAATAGTAAAATATACAAAGTGACGGTCTCCCAATGGGTTCGCCTTTGTCACCGTTACTATCAGAAATATTTATGGCACACTTTGAAAAAGATTTATTCCAACAAAAAATAGCCAAGAATATATTTTACTGGAAAAGATACGTAGACGATGTGTTTTGTATTTGGACGGGTACTAACAGACAACTAGAAATATTCAAAAACGAGCTAAATAATATTAATAAACATATACAATTTACCGAAGAAATAGAGATAAACAATAGCTTAAACTTTTTAGACATAACAATTACAAGAGCACATAATAAGTTAGAATTTAAAATTTTTAGAAAAGATACATTTTCAGACGCCATTATCCCAGAAACATCAAACACATAGATTAATACATATACCTCAAAGCGAACAAAACTTTTTACAAGAAACAAAAATAATAAAAACAATAGCAGTAAATAATGGATATAGTAAGCAATTAATTGATAATATGATAGCAAATAAAAAATCAAAACAGTACCAAAAATATTTTTATATCCGAGACAAGAAAGAAAACACAAGTTGGTGTAAGTTAGATTTTGTTAGCGACTTTTCTCCAAAAGTTAAAAAATGTATTAAAGGGCAAGAATTTAACATAATCATGACTAACCCAATAAATTTAGGCAAACTCCTAGTGAATAGTAAACAAAAAACTGATAAATTTAAATAATGTGGAGTGTATGAAATCCAGTGCGACGATTGTGACTCAATATACATTGGCCAAACCGGGAGGAATTTCAAAAAACGACTGGAAGAACACAAAGCTTCAATCATAAATAAAAAATATTGTACTGGGTTAGCTAAACACTGCATTGACAATAATCACTTTTTTAATACCCAAACGCAAAAGATTTTATACACAGGCAATAAAGGTCGTCATCTCAACTATCGCGAAGGACTGGAAATCCAGAAAGCAATAAAACAGGGAAAACCAATTGTTAATGACATCGAAGATCTGTGGATTGCTTAACCATAAAATTTAAATTAACCTCTCTTGTATATAATGTTTGTAAAAATGTAATTTCCTGTACTCCTTGAGAATGACTCAAAGTCGAAACTAGTTGGAATAATAAACCAAAATATTAGTGAAATTTAACCAAGTGTTTTCTTTATTAAATCATAGTTAAATATGTTTCACCACGTGAAAGATGAGAAACTTGTTCAAGATAAACATATGTGTGTAAACGGAAGTACTGTAACTTAAGTTGTCTACATCAGAGTTAATAAAGTTCTGTTCGCAAGTGTGTGAACACCATCGCAAACTTAAATGCAAAATACTGTCATTGCACTTACAGTAAAATCCAACCGATCTGACAGTTACCCAAATGGAAATTTATATAGTTCCAGATAAAATTGTGGTACTTTAGACGTTTTTTTAATGAAACATACGATACAAAGTTACAATTTGTATCGTATGTTCAATTAAAAAAAAAACGTCCAGAGTACCACAATTATATCTTTTTTAAAATTTAAGTTGTCTACACGATTTAGAAATTGACATATAAAACGCCAGACATGATAATTATAAAACATAATTTTAGAGTTGCCAACCTACAACATTTTCCATGGTACTCTAGAGGTTTTATTTTTATTTAACATATGATATTTACTATATTGGTTTAACATTATAAAACTAGACAGCGATTTTTTCTCTAAGGTGTACATTCAGGCAATTATTCTTGTAAGTAAATATATTCCGATGCAAACGCCTCTACAGGGTGTTCTAAATTATCGGGGTACCATTGGTAACTTTGCAAACCCAACATTTTTTAAACGGGAGATATATATTTTGACATATTTAAAAAGACAAAACATACACAAACAAAAAAGGCTTAATAAATGATTATCCTAAAATGTGACTGAAAAAAGAAAATTGGCTAAACGTCAATAAGCATGGATACTTTGACAACATCCGACATAGTTTGTTTATCGCCATTTTGATTTCGAGTAGGTAATCCTGTTTTAAAATACGCAATATTTTAATTGCCCAAACCTCCTTCATCATTAGGATAATCATTTATTTAGACTTTTTCGTTTATATATTTGTTTTTGTTCTAAATTTGTCGAAATATACAGGGCATCCCTTACAAAAAAGTAGCTTTTACGAATAAATCATAAATTTCTGTTTACACCATCGTAATGTACGTAAAAAATACTACTAGTTTACTAATTTAATCGACTTTGTAGCTTCAAAGATAACAAAGTTGACCCGATAATTAAGAATACCCTGTATACCTACTTAAACGAAACAATCAATGTAAATACAAAATGAAATTGCCCTTAAACTACGTATTATTTCGCAATTCATTTTTCTACTAGATTTAATTGTATAAATATCTATTTTCTCTATTAGTCGGCGTGTCGAGTCTCCGTTCCGGTTGTAGAGTTATATATAAGGAATCCGAATCAATTATCGCCTCCTCTCCAATAATAGAGACGAGGAATGCGACCGGAATATAATGAATCGCTTAAAATCCAAAACCTCAATATGATCCAGGCTATACGTCATGTAACCAGGGGAGACTGGTATTTTCAATATGCTTATATTCCCTTATATAATGTGCAATAAGTGAGGCGGTCGGTCCGGAACGTCTGAGGTTTTCTCTTTTTTTTTATTAATATTCCGGAAGACGCTCTGCGCCGCAACTGCAAACATACACGTACGCACGCACGTAAAATTTTAAATGTATTGTTTGTTTTTATTTAAAAAACTTCTCATATTTTGAATGGTTAATAGTAGAAAATGCCTCTTTACATATCCAATAATGTTATAATATAGATTGCGGTTATTGATAACACTAGGGCCGCAGTTAGGGGGGAGCTAGGGGGCGACGGCCCCAGGCGCATCAAGCAGAGGGGCGCCATCAAAGTCAGAGATCCGAAATTTCATAAGTTTAAATGAGACATTTTAAACTATATAAGTAATCTTTATTTTAAACTTCACTAAACTTAAATCGGTGTTTTATACGCGTGGCGCATGAAGTAAAATTTCAAATTCATAATTACTACAATACTGTCAAAAAATGTCAATCTATACCGGGTGTTGACTTGGCGGACGCAACATAAGAAATCGCATGTTAATTTTAAGTGTTCAAATATTGGCTTCCCTATTTATTTTAGAGACAAAATGTATTTCACTTTTTTGTAGAGGTCAAAAAAAATTTTCAAGTTAAAATAATTAAGAAAAAGTCATTTCATTTTATAAAAATAATGATGTACCATGGAATTAATACAACAATTGCAGATATTGCCTGATTTGTCAAGTTAAATTTAAAGTTTTAAACAAGTGTTTTCCACTCCCAGACTAAGCATGAAGTAAAATTTCGAGTTTAGAAAAGCCCCGTAAAAATTTGTCGAGGGTCGCGCAGCGACCCGAGACAAATTTTCACAAGGCTTTTCTAAACTCGAAATTTTACTTCATGCACCACGCGTATTGAACACTATAATATTGTCAAATTTATGTATATTCGAACTTCACTTAAAATCTGTGTTTTATACGCGTGGCGCATGAAGTAAAATTTCGAGTTTAGAAAAGCCCCGTGAAAATTTTTCTCGGGTCGCTGCGCGACCCTCGACAAATTTTCACGGGGCTTTTCTAAACTCGAAATTTTACTTCATGCTTAGTCTGGGAGTGGAAAACACTCGTTTATAGCTTAAATTGAACTCTTTTAAAAATCAACGAATTTCGGATAATTAACAGCTAAAATAATTAAGATAAAGTAATGTGATTTTATAAAATTTATTACATACCATGGAATTGATACAATTGCGGATATTCCCTGTTTTTTTTAAGTTCAATTTAAAGCGTTAAACAAGTGTTTTCCACTCCCAGACTAAGCATGAAATAAAATTTCAAGTTTAGAAAAGCCCCATGAAAATTTATCGAGGGTCGCGCAGCGACCCGAGACAAATTTTCTGCTCTTTTCTAAACTCGAAATTTTACTTCATGCGCCACGCGTATTGAACTCTATAATATTGTCAAATTTATGTATATTCGAACTCCACTTAAAATCCGTGTTTTATACTCGTGGCGCATGAAGTAAAATTTCGAGTTTAGAAAAGCCCCGTGAAAATTTGTCTCGGGTCGCTGCGCGACCCTCGACAAATTTTGACGGGGCTTTTCTAAACTCGAAATTTTACTTCATGCTTAGTCTGGGAGTGGAAAACACTCGTTTAAAGCTCAAATTGAACTCTTTTAAAAATCAACGAATGTCGGAAAATTAACAGCTAAAATAATTAAGAAAAAGTAATGTGGTTTTATAAAAATTATGCACTTTTCTTGTATAGTGTAAATCATTTCGAAAACATTTACTTTAATCAAGCGACTACGATAACTTTTGCTATTTTGACATCCGCAGTTGTGGTTTCAATTCCATGACATGTCATTAGAATCAATTTTGCTTTGTGTTAATTGTTAATTTAATATGTAACTTAAAAGTTAACAATTTATTGTTTAAGTTTATCATGTATTTTGTTTATTATTATTTGTTAATTATCATATTATTCTATTATATATTCTATTATATTGTAATTAGGATATTTCCTGTTGGGTAATAAATATTATTATTATTTAATTTAGCACGTCCTTAATTGACGGTGAGTAAATAGACACGGTTTCCAAAACAAGTGTCCATATCGCTATGGAGGGAGATTGAGGTGAGAACTAACTATTGCTGTGGTGTTTAGAATTACTGACTTTTGGAGCTGAATGTAGGTGAGTGGAGGTAGCTATTATTATTATTATTATTATTTTATGTCATTATTTTTATAAAATCACATTATTTTTTCTTAATTATTTTAACTAATAAAAACGTAAAGTGATAAACGTTAACACGAATGAATTCAGAATTTGTTTTTCACACGTTATTTACAAACTTTAAATTTATGAGAAATACGGGACATTTTTTTGCCTAAAATATTTAAAGTATGTGTTATTGTTTAAGTATCGGCTACAATTTTTATTAAATTAAATTGCCATTACCGGCGGCATAAATACACATTTTGTGATAGGTCCTAATTTCAGTCAAAAAACAATGTCGAATATCTTTGAAAATTTACGAGTACATAGATCTCTAAAAATATCATAGGTATTAAAAATAGTCATAATATTAAAAAATTGTAACTGATGTAAAAAAAATTAAAAATATAAATAAATGCCAAAAATTGGCACAAATATCATAATTTTTACATAAAACATCTTTTTTTATATTTTAATTTAAAAAAAATATTATGACCCTCAAAATATATCATAACTGTCATATAAAAAAAACATGATATTATAATTTTCAAAGATTTTGTAAAACTATCGTAGCTGCCATAAAAAACCATAAAAACTCGTAAATTGAGATGTCAACCTAATGTAGGTATTGACAATCCTTTGACTATACTGACTGCCTACATCTTAACAACTGACACTGTCAAGGACAATCTTACATACTACAAAAAAAATATATTAACCAACATCATTATTCAGTTAAATATGTCAATTTTGACTCATAAAAACTCGATTTTTGTTGTTTTTATTATTGTCGTTTCAACAATGTTTAACCATTTTTGTGTTTTACTTTTTTCAAGACAGTTTTGACATACAACGTCATTTTTGACATAAGTATTTAAGAGCGTCATTGTGTTTTGTTTTACATTTTCGACAATTTTCTTGGCATTTCTCAGCATTTTGACGCGCGCACTCGCCTGACTTTTTAACGCGTTTCTTACTTTTTTTACCATTACATTATGTATTTTACATATTTTTAACAGCTGACACTTTTGGCAGTTGACGTTTATTGGCCATAAGTCGGCGTCGACAGTGGACATCAGCATTCGTCAGTAGTGACAGTTAATATTAGGCGACATTTAGTTATTAATCACATACATTATGTATTTTACATATTTTTAACAGCTGACACTTTTGGCAGTTGACGTTTATTGGCCATAAGTCGGCGTCGACAGTGGACATTAGCATTCGTCAGTAGTGACAGTTAATATTAGGCGACATTTAGTTTACAATACCACATGACATTTATTATGACTAACAAGTTATAGGGCCTCAACTGGGTTTTTGGCCCCGGGCGCAAGTTTTTCTTACTGCTGCACTGGATAACATATTAACATTCATTAAAGATACAATATTGTATCAACTCTAAAAAATCAATCAATGTAAAATATTAAATATTATTGGTAGTTTAATATAAATATTCAATACATGTACAATATTGTATCAATTTAATATAAATATTAAATTTCTGTACAATATTGTATCAATAATAAATATCTATCATCTCTCAATAGTAAGTAAGTAAGTAAGTGCTTTATTAATGTTAATACCTAGGTTTACATACGTCAGATATACAGAAAATATTACCTTGTTAATTAAATAGACAATACAATATAAAATAATTAAATACATGTATAAGTGTAAATGATTACAAATTATTAACGATTACAATAAATAAATAAATAAGTGTAGAACAAATTAAAAATTAGTAAAAACATTAAAATAGTTTATAAGATGACATTATTGTCATGCTCCATTGTTTTTGTATATTCATCAATGCTGTAGAAAGACATTTTAATAAAATAGCGCTTCACAATAGATTTTAATTGTTTTGTTGGTAGAGTTTTTATAGTGGATGGCAGTGGATTATAAAATTTTGGACCATGATACTTTATACCGTTACGTGACCTAGACAATCTTAAGAAGTGAGGACATATATGATCATTAGATCTTGTGTTGTATTCATGGACGTCGTTGTGTTTGGTGTATAATCGATTTTCATGCACATAGATTAAAGTTTCTAAAACATACAAACTTGGTAATGTGAGTATTTCTAGTTTTGTCAATGAATCACGGCAATCATTTCTGTAACCTATTCCATCTATAACTCTTACAATATAAACATTCAGTACATGTATAATATTGCATCAACGGTATTATTCAATATAGATATTCTATACATGTCAATATTGTGTCAATAATGAATAACATTGAATTATCATATATTGGCCACGATTGCGCAGTTGTGAGTTTGTTTCACTAAACACCACAGAAGAAAAATCTAGCCAACCGGCCCCGGAGGGAGGAGCAAAGAAACGACTTACTTTCTTTCCAAGTTACAAAATAATAATAATATTGTTTTGTGTGTATTTACCCTAGCAGAGATTTAAAATTGTATAAACAACAATTTACCAATCTTTTATAAATAATTAAATGCGAACATAAGATCATGTTGTAACAATAGAGAGTTAAAATATGAAAATCGCTATTCGGTATAGAATACAAATATAGTCTTTTCATTCTATATTGTTATATCATGATCTCTTATTTACATTTAATTATTGTTACAAGATCGTAAAATTGTTTTCTAATATTTAAGTTTCTACATTATAATCAAACATTTAAAACAAAAAAAATCAATAATTAATATGCAATTTCTGTACAATATTGAATATCATACCATGGAATTAATACAACAATTGCAGATATTGCCTGATTTATCAAGTTCAATTTAAAGTTTTAAACAAGTGTTTTCCACTCCCAGACTAAGCATGAAGTAAAATTTCGAGTTTAGAAAAGCCCCGTGAAAATTTGTCGAGGGTCCCGCAGCGACCCGAGACAAATTTTCACGGGGCTTTTCTAAACTCGAAATTTTACTTCATGCGCCACGCGTATAAAACACTATAATATTGTCAAATTTATGTATATTCGAACTTCACTTAAATCTGTGTTTTATACGCGTGGCGCATGAAGTAAAATTTCGAGTTTAGAAAAGCTCAGAAAATTTGTCTCGGGTCGCTGCGCGACCCGAGACAAATTTTCACAGGGCTTTTCTAAACTCGAAATTTTACTTCATGCTTAGTCTGGGAGTGGATAACACTCTTTTAAAGCTTTAAATTGAACTCTTTTGAAATCAACGAATGTCAGAAAATTAACAGCTACAATAATTAAGAAAAAGTAATGTGATTTTATAAAAATTATTACATACCATGAAATTGATACAACAATTGCGGATATTCCCTGCTTTTTTTTAAGTTCAATTTAAAGCTTTGAACAAGTGTTTTCCACTCCCAGACTAAGCATGAAGTAAAATTCCAAGTTTAGAAAAGCCCCGTGAAAATTTGCCGAGGGTCGCGCAGCGACCCAAAACAAATTTTCTGGGCTTTTCTAAACTCGAAATTTTACTTCATGCGCCACGCGTATTGAACACTATAATATTGTCAAATATATGTATATTCGAACTTCACTTAAAATCTGTGTTTTATACGCGTGGCGCATGAAGTAAAATTTCAAGTTTAGAAAAGCCCCGTGAAAATTTGAAAATAGAGAGTTAAAATATGAAAATCGCTATTGGGTATAGAATACAAATATAGTCTTAGTTATGATTTTCATATTTTAATTCTATATTGTTATATCATGATCTCTTATTTACATTTAATTATTGTTACAAGATCGTAAAATTGTTTTTCAATATTTAAGTTTTTACATTAAAATCTAACATTTAAAACAAAAACAAATCAATAATAAATATCCAGTTTCTGTACAATATTGAACATCATGGTATTATTTAATACAATTGGCATTTATTATTTAATACAAATATTTAATTTATGTACAGTCCTGTATCAATAATAAATATCGTTCATCTTTCAATATAAACATTCAGTACATGTATAATATTGTATCAACAGTATCATTTAACATAGATACTCAATCTATATCAATATTGTGTCAATAATGAATAACACTGATTGTTCAATAATAGATATTGGCCACAATTGCGGTTGTGACCTTGTTTCACTAAACAACACAGAAGAAAAATCTGGCCAACCGGCCCCAGAGGAAGAAACTGCAAAGAAACGACTCACTTTCTTTATAAGTTTCAAAATAATAATAATAATATTGTTTTGTGTGTATTTACCCTAGCAGAGATTTAAAATTGTATAAATAACAATTTTACAATCTTGTTACAACATGATCTTGTGTTAGCATTTAATGTTGACACAAGATCATGTGTATAAACATGATTCAATGTAGAATACAAATAAATTCTCAATAAAGATGTTCATATTTTAATTTTATATTGTTACAATATGATCTCGTATTTACATTTAATTATTGTTACAAGATTGAAAAATTGTTTTTCAATATTTATTAAGGGTGATTCAAATTGAGTTTCAATATAGAATACAAATAAATTCTCAATAAAGATTTTCATATTTTAATTTTATTTGTTACAATAAGATCTCGTATTTACATTTAATTATTGTTACTAGATTGAAAAATTGTTTTTCAATATTTATTATGGGTGATTCAAATTGAGTTTCCACTTCACAATCTAACATTTTTTTGATACGCCACTCTATTTGTCAACGGTTACTTCGGATCTCTAAACTAGAAACTTCGATTGAAACAGTATTATAGCCTTATTTCACTTCACTTACTCTAGGAAATCTGCCCCCCCCCCTGATAACTTCAAGCGCCCCCCTAATAGAGCGTGCCACCCCGGTTGAGAAACCTTGCTCTAAAGCATATTCTGATAATTCTTAGAACATTATTTACCAAGTAAGATCATTTTGTTGTATTTTTTTCATTCTTAAAATACACACTTTTTATAAATTTATCACTTGATTCATTCAAACCACTCTGCATTATAAAATTCCCATCGTATATAGTTTATTAAAATTGTGATCGATTGAGAAATCAACAGATTATTTAGTCAAAGTAAGACAAAAATAAACGAATTAATCCATCACAATAAAACGTTCGTGTTTTGTCTCCATTTGTTGTTCGCTTTTTGTTATTGTTAAGTTTACATAATTAAACAAAACTCCCGCTCATTAGATTATTTACGCACTTGTTGTTTTTTTTTTTCATCATTTCGTCGGGAAGTAATTAATTAGTCCTTAATTAAAGCACACCGAAAAATAAAATCCTTATTACTCTTTTAATTATCGCCCCCAAGCATCTCTCCCGCTATTGATTCCTTTTTCTCGCGGATAATTAAACGCACAAAGAAACGTTCGCTAATTAAACCAAAACAACGAGTCTAGTGTGCGGAGGCAGCTGAAGTGCATGGCGGTCCATTAGCGAGAAATTCAAATATCTAATTTTCTAATTAGCCCCCTCTAATTTGTTTAATTTACAGAAAGCTTTGATACACCTGCACAGCCTTTTGTTTGAATTTAATGCGTATGTGCGGGTTTACGCACAAGTTCACATACACACAAAAATAAAATTATCTGTGTTTATAGAGTGATATAAGGATAGAAAACATTTTTAAAAACATCTCTAAAAATTCACAAATAAATTTACCAATACTAAAAGCAATTTTAGCTACTTATTTTTCCTCGGAACTGTTTTTCTCTCTTTCATTAAATTTTAAATGTAACAGAAATTAAGCACAATTTTAAGAATTCAGAAACATTACACAACTCAAATTAAAGATTATTCAATTCTGAAATAATATCTTTAAATAATTTCTCACTTAACCCGTGGTGAAACATTTTTGAATCTAATACTGGATGACTTAAATTAAATTTAAATTATAACACTTCGTTTGTTTGACTTATTTATATTTTCTCCGACTAGTTTCGATCATTGGTCATCTGAAATAATACGTAAATCATCATATCTTCAACAGGAAAAGTTCTATGATGAACACCCCATTTTTTTATTGGTATCATGCTGTCCTCAACCCTAAGATAGAACTTGGTCTGGGGGCACGAGTTATCATGTGGGGGTGATGTCCTTTTTATTCAAATTTGTTTCTAGACAAAAAATTGTAGTCATTCATTGCTATTACGTTGTAAACTGAAATTTAATTTACTTGGAATGAATGTGACCTATCTTAATTATATTTAATCATTATTTGATGCATGAAACAAGTTTCATGCATGTGTTTAGGCTCTAGTTACATAATATTCCTCGAGTGTTATTGCAAGTTCAAGTTGCAAGAAATACACGGTATCATTTTACAAAATTGATACTTTCCAGAGCTGCATGGAAACGCGACACACGAGCGGATTGCCATTTATAGCTGCCGGATATTCATAATGAGTCGTTAAGAATTTGCAAAGCTATATTCCACAAAGAATTTAATTCCGTGCATGTTGCGAGCGGTATAAATCTAGTTACGCTAATGACTACAAGATGCAATGAGTTAAATTATAGTTTCCGCGTGAGGAAATCCGTTTTTTTCTGTTTGTTTGTAATTTTATATTTTAAAAGCGCGCGGGTTGGTTCAGGATAAAGTCATTAAAAGTAACTGCGGAATGGTTTCATGGTATGAATTGGATAAAACAGGAGAGCGAATTGTAAATCTTTAGCAATTAGGGGCGGAACAATGGGCGTATAATTCGTACGTACGAGCTGGATATATCCCGAAAGCAGGCGCTCGCATTTCATTTAATGGAACAAGATGCAATTCCGAGCGTGCACACAATGTCAACATAATGACCCCATGCTGTATATATGTACGTACAATTCGTTAGAAAACACTGACCTAAGAATGTTAACGACGTATATATGCGCCTGCATTAATTACTGGCGCACTTGGAATACTTGGAGCGATTAAGCTTAATGCCGGATAATACGAGCCCGAATCGCGTAATGAATGACGTTACTTAGCGCCCTTTGTGGCGTGTCAACATCATTCCAGCTCTAATTATAATTACATCCTCTATCCACTCGCACATGTATACTATATATAGCTGGTTGCTGGTATGGTATACTGGTTGGTTTGGTAGATTGCGTATATTAGTGCATCGCGGACCGCCTCCAGATGATATATATCTTAGTACATTATTCAAATTATAATTACTATTCTCACATCAACACATGCTACTAATTTCACCGGCTATTAAAATTTTCATTACGCGATATTAATTAGTGAAATGAATGCATTACCTTCCTCCTAGAGCTTTTAATTACATTTAAAACTCATATTGGTACCTACATTCAAGCGTGAATAGCCCATTTTTTGAATACAAATCAATGCCCTGTTACAGGAAATCAAATATTGTGTTTGCATAATGCATAATTTATGATTGTCAGTCTTGGTTAATGGGGTTCTTGCACGAATTTCAAAATCGAATATAATTACTACAACGTTATATTAGGTATTCAATTAAAAACCAGATCGAGAAGGCGTTGCTTTTTTAATAGAAAGAAATGGAACGAAAAAGTAAAGCCGCAGCTTAATTTACGTTTTGTCATACCTAAAACGGTGGGCAGCTTGGTGGTGTAGTGGTTAGAGTGTTGTACTGCCACGCCAAGGACCGGGGTTTAAATACCGGCCTAACAAGTTGTCTGCATTGATATAGGTTAGGATAAAAATGCCAAACACTTCGTCTTCTCGGATATGACGTTAAATGCATGTAGGACCCGTGTACTGCCTGGATGTTGCGTGCACGTTAAAGATCCCTACCGGTGGGTTGGAACTCCCACCGGGTTCGGCAAAATTCCCGGATAGCTGTAGACCTAATCTCCGGGAAAGCACAATGGGCCTAATGAGGCCTAAGTGCAGTGCAGAAATGCGCACACCCCAAAGAACCAGAACCCGAACCAGAACCTAAAACAGGGTGCAGCAACACAGACAGTGCAATTTGGAACACCCAGTATATCCCGTGTGGTGGGGGTATCTACCTGGGAGGAATATCATTGTGTCCGAACGTTTCTTCCGGCTGCATTTCAATCTTGCGCGTCGTGATCCCGTCCCCCACCGTAATTTAATCGCGAGTTGGGTGCGTACATTAGAAGAAACTGGTTCCACACAAAGACGTAGGGGTTTAGGAACACCCAGAAGGGCAAGAACACCCGAAAATGTAGCACGAGTAAGAGAAGCTATTGAACGGTCACCTACGCGCTCTGCCCGGAAGCATGCAAGTGGATTGGCCATTGCTGATCGCTCTCTAACATGGATATTGCATGAAGACTCATTCCACCCCTACAAGATGATGCTTGTTCAAAAATTAATGCCCATGATTATGAAAACCGCATGAATCGCTCCCAAGAAATGTTGAACCGGATCCATGCGAGGTCGACTTTTTTCAGTAGTGACGAGGCCCACTTCTATCTCTGTGAAGGGGTGAATAAACAAAATGTTCGATACTGGGCTGTAAATAACCCAAGGCAACTTCACTAGAGACCACTTTACTCCCCAAATGTCACCGTGTGGTGTGCGATTTCCAAATTTTGGGTGATTAGGCCTTATTTTTTTGAAGACGGACGAACCGTAACTGTGACTGCTCAACGTTATGCTTTCATGTTGGACATATTTTTTTCAACCTCGATTGGAAGATCTGATGGAGGGAGTGGATCTAGGAGACATCTGGTTTCAGCAGGACAGGGCTACGGCCCATACTGCTCGAGTTTCAATGACGAAACTGCGACAGGTGTTCCCTGGGCGCCTAATTTCTCTGACAGGTGATGTGGAGTGGCCCGTACGCTACGATCCGAGCATTTGCGACTTTTTACTGTGAAGTTACCTGAAGGAAAATGTTTTTAGGCATGGACCTCGCACCTTGGAAGAACTCAAGGATCGAATTCGGGAGGAAATCGCCGCTATACCTATCGAGATGTGCCAAAATGCGGCCGAAAATTTCAGAAATCGCCTTCATCAATGTATCGCTGCAGGGGGTCATCATCTTTCTGATGTCATCTTCAAGACTTCATGCATAAAACGGCATGATGTACCGATTAAGATAAAATAAACCCTTTTTCTTTAAATTGCGCCGTTTTTTTAATAGCCCTTCAAAACTGCACTGTCTGTTTTGCCGCACCCTGTACATGACATAACTGTCAAATTATGTTTATCAGCAGCTCATTAGTTTGCCTTGTTCATATAGTTGTGTTATTTCTTCTTCTTTCGTGTGAGTGTGCATTAAAATACCGAATAAAATAAAAATTCTATAAGACTGGTCTGTATTAGCATTGACAGGAGCTACTGACAAATTCACGTACGACCTATATCACAATGTTTTGAAAATATTAGGTGTTCAGTTAAAAACCCAATCGAATTGGCTATACAAATTCGATTGGGTTTTTAACTGAACACCTAATACTTTTAGTTGTTCAAAACATTGTCGGTCTAAACTGTAGATCGTTTGGTGTGACGCAAGTCCCTGTTATTTAATTAGTCACTTTATACAAAGATGATTTTTATATCCTGAGTAAGAAGAGACTATTAAATTGGTAGTAGATACAAATAGTTTAAGGTGGTGATAGGCACATTGGTAATCTTAATCTTTCTTTAATGAATTATCTGTTTAATGAGTTAATTGAATTGTCATGTTACTTATATCAGTTCACAAAACCTACAAATCAAAAGTTTATTTACAACATAACATGTAATTAATCTTGTCCTAACCTAAAACACACAACATGCGTCACACCAATAAATTTTTGCAATGTCAAATTTGATTGGTCATATTAAAAAGAAGATTATACCGGGTGTTGACTTGGCGGATGCAACATAGGAAATCCCATGTAAATTTTGAATTGTTCAAATTTTGGCTCCCCAATTTATGTTAGAAACAAAATGTATTAACCTTTTTTTGTAAAGAGAAAAATTCTGAATTCATTCGAGTTAACGTTTATCATTTTACGTTTCTCTAAGTTACAATAATTAAGAAAAAGTAATACTGGATGATTTAAAATGAATTTAAATTTAAACACTTGGTTTGTTTCACTTATTTATATTTTCTCCGACTAGTTTCGACCATTGGTCATCTTCAAGGAGGAATGTACAAAAAATATCTAAACAACAATATATATACAAAATCAAACTATCATAAAACTTCAGGTAATAAGGGCGGTCGTTATAGGAGAGTTCCAAAGCTCTTCCATATTGTTTACAATCGGTTTTCCCCGCGTTAGCGCCTTCCTAATTTCCAAACCCTCGCGGAGATTTAATATCGGCCCTTACTGCCCGAGTAGAGATTTTACAGTCTTTCATGTTTCAACACGTCAACAAATTTTCACGGGGCTTTTCTAAACTCGAAATTTTACTTCATGCTTAGTCTGGGAGTAGAAAACACTTGTTTAAAGCATTAAATTGAACTTAAAAAAAAAATATAGGGAATATCTGCAATTGTATCAATTCTATGGTATGTCATTATTTTTATAAAATAACATTACTTTTTCCTAATTATTTTAGCTGTTAATTTTCTGACATTCATTGATTTTTAAAAGAGTTCAATTTAAAGCTTTAAACGAGTGTTTTCCACTCCCAGACTAAGCATGAAGTAAAATTTCGAGTTTAGAAAAGCCCCGTGAAAATTTGTCGAGGGTCGCGCAGCGACCCGAGACAAATTTTCTGGGCTTTTCTAAACTCGAAATTTTACTTCATGCGCCACGCGTGTTAAACTCCGACTTCAAGTTAGGTTTAAAAATACATAAATTTCATAATATTTTTGTGTTTTATACGCGTGGCGCATGAAGTAAAATTTCGAGTTTAAAAAAGCCCAGAAAATTTGTCTCGGGTCGCTGTGCGACCCACGACAAATTTTCACGGGGCTTTTCTAAACTCGAAATTTTACTTCATGCTTAGTCTGGGAGTGGAAAACACTTGTTTAAAGCTTTAAATTGAACTTAAAAAAAAACAGGGAATATCCGCAATTATTGTAACAATTCCATGGTATTTCATTATTTTTATAAAATCACATTACTTTTTCTTAATTATTTTAACTTAGAGAAACGTAAAGTGTTAAGTGTGAACATTAATAAATTTTGAATTTTTCCCTCTACAAAAAAGTAAAATACATTTTATCTCTAAAATAAATAGGGAAGCCAATATTTGAACACTTTAAAATTAACATGCGATTTCCTATGTTGCGTCCGCCAAGTCAACACCCGGTATGTTGAGGGCCAATAACTTCTGTCCACTTTGGGTTATTTTTTCTTGTTTATTTTTAGAAAAAGAAACAGTCGTTAGTTTTTCCTTATTGGACGTAATAACAAAACATTTGAAAACACAGTGACAATTCTGACAATTCACTATAAGTGAGAGTGAGTGGGGAATAGAACGAATTGTCTAATTATCGGCTTTGTGAGTTTTCCTTGAATTTCGGCCAATCAGCGATCAATGACAAATAAGCCTTATGTTTCCCTAACATTATTCTAAACGCGAATGGAGTATAGTTTAATTTTGTTTAAAATTGTGCAATCTAGTAGGGCCGTAGTTTATATGTGATCCCAGCGGACGGGCACCATCTTAATTGAAGTGGACCGCTGCAGTCTGAAGGGATGGAGATAGCATGAAAAATGATCAGCCTAAAGAGAATGAAAAAGGGAAATATAAGAGATTTTCCCAATTTCCTCCTTGAAATTATAGTCAAAAGAAAAAGCCATTTGCCGTTCAGTCAGTTATACGTTGTGCGGGCTTACTGTGTCCCCTGGGTTATCCTTCTGCAGTGACCGCGGATCGGGGATGATCATGATCCCCGCCCTTGTTTGTATCATCCCCAATTCGGACGTGATTTATTTACCCTTAAAATATTAAAGGACAAAAATTCCAGCCGCTATAAATTGAACAACCTGTGCGCGCGTGTGTGTTCTTGGGTTTAAAGGAATAATTACTTTGGGATATTGGCTCGATCCTCAATATCCAATCTCGGAATATCCAATATCCCAAACCCATCCAATATCCGCGCCTGGCAGGGCGGGGCTCCTCACAATGCCCGGGCATTTTATTTAAATAATAAGAAACGTATTTATCACACACAAGTCATCTGAAAGTGATGGGAGTTAAATTTAACCGGACCGAAAGCGGATATCGCAGACGAGGAAATTGGGTAGCGCGCGCGTTTATTGGAAATCTTTCAGCTGTCCGAGCCGCTGAAGGTGCGAGCGTCTCGGAACGAACGAATTCGGACGCTAAAGGAATTGCATTTTCCCTACCCCCCTCCCTCCCTCACCGCCCTTCTCTCCTCGCTCAATGAGACTGGAAAGAGACACGCTCCTTCTGGATATACCGGATTCGTCCATGTTTTACTTACACGCTTGAATAGCGGACCGAATAATAGAAGCATCAAACTGTAAATAATTATGTTTACCTGGATTGAACTCGAGTCAATTCAGACGCAAGACTTGTTACGCTTCACATAAACTTGATATTCAGGACACACGATTTTTCCAGTGTAAACAAACGTAAATTTAATAAATAGCCGACTTCCAATTATAAGATTCTATGTTCAGGGCCGGATTAACCTAGTATTGATGCTCTAGACTAGTGATGGGCGTTGACGAATGATTCCAATAATCGAATGATCGATACTTAAATGATCTTGAGAATTGACTGATCATTTAAATGATCTTTTGAATGCTCATTCTAATAAAGATTCGAATGATAATTCTAATGATCATTCGAATGATGACTCAAATGATTATTCGAATAATTCCAATAATCGAATGATTGGTACTTGAATGATCTTGATTATAGTGTTGAGGCTCTAGACAAGTGATGGGCGTTGACGAATGATTCCAATAATCGAATGATCTATACCTAAATGATCTTGAGAATCGACTGATCATTCGAATGATTTTTTGAATGCTCATTCTAATGATGATTCGAATGATAATTATAATGATCATTTGAATGATAATTCTAATAATCAACTGAATGATCATTCGAATGATGACACAAATTTTTATTCAATTGATTCCATTAATAATAATATTAATAATAATAGCCTTTATTGTCCAACAGAATTTCCTACTTACAGGACAATATAATAGAAGGTACAATGCAAAAAAAAAATAAGTATTGCAAGAAGAAGAAAAAAATACAGAAAATTACAAGTATTAAGAGTAGAAACAACATTTAAGTTACATTTTATATAAATAAATCATCGAATGACTTTTCTGCGCAACGATACATTGTAAAGATCGGTGACCGCTGCAGAACACATATCCTTGGTGTGGGTAGTCGGAATGATGAAGAGAATCTGGTGGATTGTTCAGGAACATTGAAGGGTATCCCGGAAAGTAATTGGGGGCAGTCGATTGTTCCGTGTACTAGTTTCCTGAAAATTGTGACGCAGTGGTGGTCTCGTCTGGTCGATAATACTATCATGTTATGCCTTTCAAGTAGATGTTCTTGATTCGCTCCAATAGATGGATAAGTACCGTCAAGTTTGTAAGTCAAAAATTTTAAAAATCGCCAATGGAGGCGATCTTGTAGAAGGGAATGACTAATACTTGTCAGATATCAGACTAAGCTACAGTAGTCCAATTTACTTGATACAAAAGCGAAGTATAATGACTTTACACCATCAGTATTTCGAAATTCACGAACGTTTCTCAGTATAAAACCTAATGATCTGGAGGCTGCGGAGCGAATAGCTTCAATATGGGTAGTGAAAGTGAGTTTCTTGTCAAAAGTAACTCCTAGGTCTTTGAAGCAGTCAACGACCAACAGATAATCACCTGAAATATGGTAAGTTCTTGTGAGAGCATTGCGTCTCCGACTGTAGTTGATAACGCTGCATATGTTTACATTGAATTTAAAATTTACACGGGAGCACCAGTTAGATATGATATTTAGACTCGATTGCAGCATATCGACATCGTTCTGACATTGGATCCTCTGGTAAATTTTGAGGTCGTCGGCGTATGCTAACACAGGGCAGGTGAGCATCCCCAGCAAATCATTAATAAAAATGTTGAAGAAAAGGGGGCTACGACTGGAGCCCTGTGGGACACCAATCGACGGAGAGAATTCAAAAGATTTAAAACCGTTGTAGTACACATAGCAAGATCTGTTGTGCAGGTAGGATTGTATAAATTGAGTAACCGCTGGCACAGCCCCAAATGACTCAAGTTTCTCTAACAGCAGTTTATGATTGATAGAGTCAAACGCTAGGGAGAAGTCGGTGTATATGACATCAACTTGGCCCCGCACATCTAAAGCTTCAGAAAGGAACTGCGAATTAGTAGCAAGATTTGTTAGTGTCGACCGTCCTGGCATGAATCCGTGTTGATAGGGCGAGATGTAGGATCGCACGTTGTTAAAAATGTTATTATATAGCACTGTTTTCAATACCTTGGCGAAGTTCGATAGGATTGCGATGGGACGATAATTGCTTGTTAGCGAGGCGTTGCCTTTCTTGAAGATTGGGCATAATAGTGTGTGTTTCCAACGGTTGGGAAATTCACTTTTAGTTATTGAAAGAGTAAGAGGTTTGGCTAAGACATATCTGCAATCTTTGATTAGAAAACTTGGAACTTTGTCATCACCTGCTGTGAGTTTGTTTGGAAGGGATGCCATAATAGGTACAAGCTGTGCTTCATCTACTTTAGAAATTGTGAAAGGAGGACAGTTAGAATAAATGGTGTTAACAGTGGGAGTTGAATTACTGCTGCGAAACCATTTACTATTTACCATTTACATATACTAATCGAATGCTCGGTACTTGAATGATCTTGATATCGACCGATCATTAAAATGATTTTTTGAATGTCTATTCTAATGATGATTCAAATGATAATTTTTTTGATCATTTGAATAATAATTCGAATGATGACTCATATGATTATTCGAATGATTCCAATAATCGAATGATCGTTACTTGAATGATCTTGATACTCGACTGATCATTCAAATGATTTTTTAATTCTAATGATGATTCGAATGATAATTCTAATGATCATTTGAATGATCATTTGAATGATCATTCGAATGATGACTCAAATGATTATTCGAATGATTATTCAAATGATCATTAGAATCATTATTCGAATGATCAATTAAATGATGATTCGAACTATCTATCTATCTATCCATACATTTTTTCGTGTTTTGAATTAATAATGGGTACAAGCTGTGCTTCATCTACTTTAGAAATTGTGAAAGGAGGACAGTTAGAATAAATGGTGTCAACAGTGGGAGTTGCATTACTGCTGCGAAACCATTTACTATTTACCATTTACATATACTAAGCGAATGTTCGGTGCTTAAATGATCTTGATAATCGACAGATCATTAAAATGATTTTTTGAATGTCCATTCTAATGATGATTCAAATGATAATTTTTTTGAGCATTTGAATAATCATTCGAATGATGACTCATATGATTATTCGAATGATTCCAATAATCGAATGATCGTTACTTGAATGATCTTGATACTCGACTGATCATTCAAATGATTTTTTAATTCTAATGATGATTCCAATGATAATTCTAATGATCATTTGAATGATCATTCGAATGATGACTCAAATGATTATTCGAATGATCATTCAAATGATCATTCGAATCATTATTCGAATGATCAATTAAATGATGATTCGAACTATCTATCTATCTATCCTTTAATTTTTTCGTGTTTCGAATTATTTTTATAATTTTTGGAATTGTAACACGTTGTTACAGCTTCCGTGTTTACATACGTGGTATATCCAGAAAGTATGTTCTGTTTGCCAACGCAGCGCTACAATCGGAATTTTGCGCATGCGCGATACTTACTATAACTTGTTGAGAAGAAGTTGACGTTAATATTATTTTGTACATATTCTTTGTAAAAGGGATTTCCCGTGAGCGAATAAATAAATAAAAAATAAATAAATATGAGTTAGCTGAGTGCAGAGCTGAGACAAATCCTCGTAAAAAGGATTCAAATCACGAATCCGAATCACCTAATATGATTCGAATCACGAATACTCGAATAAAGGATTCGTAAGAGATAAATATTGATTCAAATCATAGATTCGAATACTGTTTTTGCAAATCACGAATACAAATCCTTCAAGAATAAATTTGATTCTATTATTTTTTGCAACCATTAACATTTTAATATTGCTAGAAGTTGTTTTAACAAAAATATTCAAAACCTTATTAATTATTATGAACACTAAACATCGTTGATAACAGACTAAATATTTGATTCCGTGTTACTCTGATTAATTGTAATTGTGTGTTTTTGAACTTCACTTCAAACCAGTGTTTTATACGCGTGGCGCATGAAGTAAAATTTCGAGTTTAGAAAAGCCTAATTTGGCTCGGTCGCTCCGCTTCGCTACGCGCCCGAGCCAAATTTTCAGGCTTTTCTAAACTCGAAATTTTACTTCATGCTTAGTCTGGGAGTGTAAGACACTCGTTAAAATAAAATATGTCACAAATGTTAAAATGTGTATCGTAACTGTCAGAAAGAAAAAAAATGATATGTCTATCATAGTACTTTTTCCCATGTTAAATACTTGAGCCTTTTAAAAAAATGTTTCGTATTCCTGATTAACTTTGTTCATGCTTAACCTGGGAGTGTAATCACTAGTTCTTTTATAAAATCGACGAATGCCTCAAAATTACGTAAAAAGAAATCACTAGACATCATTAAACGCGGGAAAGTCAGAGAAAAGTCATCGAATTTCATTCAAATTGACCAAACCACTGAAAAAAGCGTTTAAATAATCGCGAAAAGTAACAAAATACACAGAAATTATCAAAATTATTGACATTTATTAGGAATCATAAAACAAAAATATTAATGTCAGCAGAGTAATAACAAATCATGAATACCGTCAACAATTATAAATATCTGGAAAGTTATTAAAGTCAATAAACTTGAATATTAGTTGTGTAATGTTTAATTTTGAAGATTTTTATTTCTAGTTTGTTTTATCAATTAAATATTTAGCGTTGTTAGCGTTGACAACATTTATTGTTGTCATTATGTTTTTTAAATGTTGACAATTATCATTATTATTCGTATGTAATACCACAAGAGGTTGGTTTTGGCCGGATATTTTTTTATTTAGACGAGTGCGTGGTTGCCTAGCAATTTTAACGAGAGAAAACTTGGATGACAAAAACACGAGAGCGATGCTCGAGTGTTTTTGTCTACACAAGTTTTCTCGAGTAAAATTGGAAAACCACGCACGAGTTATTAAATGAAAAAATATTCTCCCAAAACCAAACCTCGAGTGGTATTAGATAAGATAATTCCATGACAAAGGTGTATTGTCATTCTAAAATCTGTCATCCGCTCTTGCAGCGTTGCCAATGTCCTATTAATTTTCTTTTAGTTTGTAGAAACGTTTCGCGCAAGAATAATTTATATTCAATGCATTAGTAATAATTAATCAGTTACGCACTTTTAAATTAAACAGCTAACCGCTATTAGAAAGTGAGGATTATTTTTTCTCTTTATTGGGTCCAAATTGACGATTTACTTTTTTTGGTATTTAGCGGCACTGTTAAATTTATATTACTTATAATTTCCTCCTTGGAAATTGTTCCGAAACGATTTGTGTGACAATTATGCATTACGTAGTGATTTGACGGATTGAACTTAACGTCACTAATTCAGCGCGATCGTACAGTCGTTGGCATGGAGAACTTAAATAAGATAATTTTAAAATATCCACTTGCATTTTTACTTCTGCGATTTTGTTTGTTAGCAAATATGCATGATTTTAGGTTGGAATGGAATTATCCTATTAATTATATAAATTTAGACAATAACAAATTCTATAAATATAATTTATAATACACTGCTCAAAACAATTAGCGGGTCACTAATTTGTGCCTCCATAAAATTCAAACAGGAAATAACATGCAAACAAAATTAAGGATATCTGAAAGACGCTCTATTTAATTGTTTTAATTGGCACGTATGGAAGTGTCAGCATCATGTACTTTTAAAGTACCTGTAATAATTAACAACTACCAAAACCAAAGTGCAAAACGAAATTAAATTAATTGTCAATGTAAACTTTTGTACATAAAGTGGTAACTTAATAACGAGTATGTGCTCCCATAGCACGAATAACGGCATTACATGCTTCGCAAAAGTCTTCGAAGGTCTTCCTGTGGTATAGCGTCCCATTCTTCAATAAGAGCCGCCGTTAGCTGCTGGATGGTCTGAGGAGGATGCGGGCGACCACGAACACGTCTGTCGGGCATATCCCAAACATTCTCTATGGGATTTAAATCAGGACTTAACGCAGGCCACACTATTGTTTGAATTTCCAGTTCTTGTAGGAAGTCTAAAGTGATTCGCGCAGTATGTGATCTTGCGTTATCCTGCATTAACAAAAAGTTAGGACCTGTTCCATATGCCACAGGGACAACATGTTCTCCTAACACAATGTCAACATAAAGATTAGCGTTAAGATTTCCTGGAATTACAACAAGGTCGGTTCTACTGTCGATACTAATCCCACCAAACCATAACTGAACCACCTCCAAATCTTTCGACTTCCTGGACAGTAGCAGCTGCGTAGCGTTCTCCTGGGCGTCTGTAAACACGTACTCGGCCATCGCAATGAGTAATACGGAACCTTGATTCATCCGTGAAGAGAACAGACTTCCATTGTCGAAGTTGCCATGCGACATGTTCACGAGCAAAATTAATCCTTGCTTTTCTGTGACGTCGTGTCAAAGAGGGTTTTCGGACGGGTCGTCTTGCCCACAAATTTGGTTCCCTCAACCTATTCCTAGTTGTCTGGTCTGATACAGTGACTCCATGCGCCGTCCTGAGGGAAATTAAGAGGTCTTTCGCCGTAGAAACTCTACTGCGTAGACTCGAAATCAGTAAAAATCGGTCTTGATGTTGAGTTGTATTTCGCTTGCGACCTTGCCCACCTCGCCTGGTATATTGACCTGTATCTAAGTACCTGTTCCACAATCGCTGAATCAAAGACAGGCTTACGTTGAAGTTTCTTGAAACTTGTCGAATGCTTTCGCCATTTTCAATTAATGTTATAGCACGAACAACTTCCACTTCGTTAAGATGCCTCATTTTCACTTAACTTAAGTCAAACTGTCAGTTGCAAACATTTTGGTTTGTTTATTGATCTCAACAAGGCTTTCCTAGCTCTTTGAATCAAATTTGGGAGACAATATTTCACTTTAGTTTTGGTAGTTCTTGTTCATTATTACGGATACTCCAGAAATGTGCGATGCTGATAATTCCCTATGTGTCAATTATAACAATTAAATACAGCGTCTTTCAGATGTCCTTAATTTTATTTGCATGTAATTTCCCGTTTGAATTTTATGGAGGCACAAATTAGTGACCCGCTAATTGTTTTGATCAGTGTAGTAATAATGATAAAAAATGTTAACATTTTAATTGATAAAAAAAAACTGGAAATGACAGAAATCTTTTAAGTTATACTGTTCAATTTAAAAGATTTCTGTCATTTCCAGTTTATTTTATCAATTAAAATGTTAACTTTTTTTATTATTATTCGTATTATAAATTATATTTATTAAAAAACAAAACGATAAAATTGAAAGAATCATTTAAATCAACTTAATCAGCAAAAAATTGTCAATATTGACAAATTCAAAAATAATATGACGTGAAAAATATTAATTAATCAAAATCAACAAACAAAATTTAAAAAAAATACATGTAAAAAAACAAATAGGACCAAAATTGACAATATCTTAATTTTCGGTAATTTTGTTCTCTTTATATGTAATATTTTATTATTCTTAAGAATTTATCTTTTTGTAATTTTAATCTGTAATTGGGTTGTCCTGTTGGGAAATAATATGACGTGAAAAATATTAACTAATCAAAATCAACAAACAAAATTTAAAAAAAATACATGTAAAAAAACAAATAGGACCAAAATTGACAAAATCTTAATTTTTGGTAATTTTGTTCTCTTTATATGTAATATTTTATTATTCTAAGAATTTATCTTTTTGTAATTTGATTCTGTAATTGGGTTATCCTGTTGGGTAATAAATATTTTTATTAAATTAAAAGACGTAAACACTAAAAATAATTTAACATAACAAGTAAAAATAATTTTTTTATTAAGGGCGTGCTGGAGTGAGCAGGATGTATACAGAGTTGCCTACATATAATTTTCAAGATTCCGTTGTTAATAATAAACATTTAAATTATTGGTTTTGCTAAATAAGCTTATTTTTTGAGATATGCGCAATGCATTTTCTTTATTTGTGCTATAACGTATTTTAAAATCATAAATTTTATGTAATAAAAAATCGGAATGCTTTCCGCACAATTAAAGAGAGTATGTAATATATTTTATTAATAACATTTTTCATTCATCTTATTAATATTCGTTTAATATTGTTTTTCTAAATCCTGATATGGGTCGCTTTGCAAAGTGGTGTTCCCAGATTACAAACACGAACAAATTTCATGGCGCAACATTGTAAAGCGGCAAAGCTTACGGTTTAAATTTACTAGGCGGGTGCCAAGATTCGTCGATGGGCGTAACAGATTTGTGTTACAAGGTATGACAGAATTGGATCTTTCTATGTATTCCCGTACCCCTTTCCCCGCAGGCCCTAGTTCGTGCGAGAGAGAACAATGACGTTGTATTTGGTTACGTTTTGGAGTCTATCATAACCTCTCTTTCCGGATTCGCTGTACTTTCATAAACATATTTTTTAATATTTTGTGTTAAAGTTTTTCTTACTTCAATTTGAAGCTTTAAACAAGTGTTTTCCACTCCCAGACTAAGCATGAAGTAAAATTTCGAGTTTAGAAAAGCCCCGTGAAAATTTGTCTCGGGTCGCGCAGCGACCCGAGACAAATTTTCTGGGCTTTTCTAAACTCGAAATTTTACTTCATGCGCCACGCGTATAAAACACTAAAATATTGTGAAATTTATGTATGTTCGAATTTCGCTTAAAATCCGTGTTTTATAAGCGTGGCGCATGAAGTAAAATTTCGAGTTTAGAAAAGCCCAGAAAATTTGTCTCGGGTCGCTGCGCGACCCTCGACAAATTTTCACGGGCCTTTTCTAAACTCGAAATTTTACTTCATGCTTAGTCTGGGAGTGGAAGACACTCGTTACTATAAAATATGTCACAAGTGTTAAAATGTGTATCGTAACTGCCAGAAAGAAAAAAAAAATTATATGTCTATCATAGTACTTTTTCCCATGCTAAATACTTGACCCTTTTAAACAAATGTTTCTTATTCCTGATAAACTTTGTTCATGCTTAACCTGAGAGTGGAATCACTAGTTCAAAACTTCAAATTGAACTCTTTTATAAAATCGACGAATGCGTCAAAATTACAAGGTATGACAGAATTGGATCTTTCTATGTATTCCCGTACCTCTTTCTTCGCAGGCCCTAGTTCGTGCGAGAGAGAACAATGACGTTTTATTTGGTTACGTTATGGAGTCTATCATAACCTCTCTTTTCGGTTTCGCTGTACTTTCATAAATATATTTTTTAATATTTTATGTTGAAGTTTTTAAAGTTCAATTTAAAGCTTTAAACAAGTGTTTTCCACTCCCAGACTAAGCATGAAGTAAAATTTCGAGTTTAGAAAAGCCCCGTGAAAATTTGTCGAGGGTCGCGCAGCGACCCGAGACAAATTTTCTGGGCTTTTCTAAACTCGAAATTTTACTTCATGCGCCACGCGTATAAAACACTAAAATATTGTGAAATTTATGTATGTTCAAATTTTGTTTAAAATCCGTGTTTTATAAGCGTAGCGCATGAAGTAAAATTTCGAGTTTAGAAAAGCCCAGAAAATTTGTCTCGGGTCGCTGCGCGACCCTCGACAAATTTTCACGGGGCTTTTCTAAACTCGAAATTTTACTTCATGCTTAGTCTGGGAGTGGACAACACTCGTTTAAAGCTTCAAATTGAACTCCTTACAAAAGTATTTAAATCACTGACCAAGCACAAGTTAGCCCTGATTTCAAAGACAACATTTAGCCAAGGTACGTTCGGCTCCTTTTAATGATTACCATCTGAATGTAGTGAATGAAGTTCCTGTTGCCAATTACGCGACCAGTTTTATCCGGCTCGCCGCAGTTGCGCCCATTATGGGCGCAATTAAATTGGACGCAGTTTATCTCATTAATTTCTGCCCCAAGTGGAAATTTAATTTAATTTAGGCACCGTACATGTGTTTGCATATAATGCAAACCACCCGCCTCCCCTCTTTCTCACTCCACCACTTTTTTAATTTAATCCCCCCATTGTTTTAATTCCTTCTCCACCCCCATGAATTGCTTGCGTGCAGAACTATATTAATTACCCCCGCAGACGCCGAACGCAGCGCTCCGCGCGGTCGTTTCCCATCATTAAAATTTAGAGCCCGCCGAAATTGCAAAATCCTAAATTGCATCCCTCACGTTAATTAATCTACGAATTAAATATAATCATTGTTTAATTAAAAGTGGACTCCGAGCTTTAATGAAAGAAATGTTTACAAATGGACGGGCTCTAATTAAGGCCGTTTTTTCTCTCTCACAGCGTCCTTAAAAAACAAAGTTAAATAAAATTCGGGGTAATTTATTTTTAATACGTTTTTCTGGCGCGGCGGGGCGGGGCGGGCGATTTTAATTAACGGCGCAAAATACTCGGATTTATTTAGAATTTTAATTGCTGCGCGGAATACAAAAAAAAAGGTTGCGAGTACAATTAGAACGAGGAGAAGACGCGTGTAAATTAGATGTTGGCGTGTTTGGATATTGGGCCGTCTATTTGTTGCGAGATCCCCTCCTGTCTTGGCGGTACATCCCCTAGTCTTAGACTCTTATTCAATCTTCCATTATCCCCGGGTTCGCTGTGTTCCCCGCGTGTTTGTGTGTTGATTTTATAGCCTGTCACCTATAGCCGTGTCACAGTTTGTTATTTCCGGGCGTAATACGTCGATAGCATTTATGTGTATCCGCGTTCCGTGTCTTTTATTTTTATCACCGGTATTTGTGATTATGTGAGGACGTACGCCCCTCCCTCTGTTTGAATTTTTCTATCGACTTAAATGACCCATAGACACATTTTAGAAAAACTTATCATTTAAGATTGACAACTATACAGAGTGATTCTTGACTTATACGCATAATTGCAGGAATTATAACGAGTGTCTATAAACTGTCGGCGCCCCAGTAGGTCCTGACTTCAGAAACATACGTCGTAATTAAACTCATCACTGTGACACTACCCAATGACATATTATTAAATGTATTTGACGTTTTCAAGATTCACCGTTTTATATGGCATAATCTAAGATATGTAATTTGTTTTTCAAAGCAACCGAGATGTCGACAGTTTATAGACACTCGTTAGTTTGTAATGTGTATTGATAGAAAAATAAAAAAAGTGTAGTAAGAGTTTTGTATCAACAGAGATAATGAAATAATTATGTTGAAATAGATGAACTGATACAATTATCGCATTTGTCTTGAATTGTATCTGACACTCTCTGTTACTAGTAAATGTATTGTATTGAATTGTGAATGGCTTACTAATTAGCCCTTTATAATGTAAAAACGTTAAACTAGTGATGCTTATTTAAAATTTTTGCAAGAAAATTTAGCAGAACTGCTGGAGGAAGTTAATGTTAACGTTCGACAGCGAATGTCAAAATTAGTTTAAATTCAGGATTTAGAAATAAGTACTTCTACATTACAAAAAAAAAAAACCGGAACGTCTGGAATCGAAGAAATGAGCTTTTAAAATAAAGAACACATTAAAAATATGAATAATAAAAACATTGAATTATAAGGTAACATTTCTTAGGAAATATAAATAAAATTATGTTGTATCAAAATTTGTTTAAATTCTCGGAATTTATTAATGACATTTTTTTTTGAAAAATTAATACATATAAAATATATGTTGTGAGATTCTAAACCAAGCCTTATAAAAAAAAACAGCTGATTAGGTAGGATTCAACTGGCAAAGGCATAAAAAATCTTGTTTTTTTTTTGTTTGTTTGGCCTTGGTATCTAGACCATTAGCCATCAATCTATTTATATATTTAACATTTTTAATGTATTTTAACCAATTCTAATTTCGATAAATAACCATTTACTCCTGAAACAACACAAACTCATTCATACTACATCCATGGACCCGGATAGAATAATTTATTATTCATAAATTTTTCCACCGGACGGGATCTGAACCCGCGACCTCTTGGTCTGTGGGCAGGGTCTCTACCCACTCGGCCACCGAGGCCACCGAGTCCAAATTCGCGATTTTGCAGAATCTATCACAACAGATTTAATTCACAAAATCATAAAACTCTCGTTACATAAAAACAAGTTCAAATTCATAAAATCTATGAAAAACGAAACAAAATGCACATCAATATTTAACTTTAAGATGATTGCATTTGAAATTGTAATACAGGGTTATTCAAAAAGAAGGAACAGATTTCAAACATTTATTTCTTCCAAACTACAAAAGGTAGAACCATAATTCCAACGTTCTTGGACAGACACAAGGTTAAAATTTGAACAGTCCAGGCAGAAGTTCTAACCACAGCTGCATTGGCGCTGTTGCTTGTCATGTTAATTGTCCAGACCTTACTCCTTGTGGTTTTTATCTGTAGGGTAACGTAGACGACAGTGTTTTTATCCCTCCTATGCCGGACACTATTGAAAATCTGCAACATCGAATTGTTGAAGTTGTGAATTCTGAATTTGATAACTAAACCCCAGCTGATTAATGTGTGGCAAGATATAAGCCATCGTTTTAATATTTGTCGTGTAACACATGGTGTTCATATTGAATGCATAAAAAATGTAACTTTTATCTATCCAGGAACGTTGAAATTGTGTTTCTATGTGTTGTAATTTGGAAGAAATAAATGTTTGAAATCTATTCCTTCATTTTAAATAACTCTGTACAATTATTAGAAATTATTACTATCAAGAACCATATTTGACAATTAAAAATAATTTTGAAAATTCCCAGCATTATTTTAAATACCATAATCGTAAAATGATGTAAAAAGTTATTGAATTAAATAAAGTTTACTTTACTGACGAATTTAGCTTATTAATACACACTAATAGACAACTTTAACACTTTACTGGATGCTCGCAATTGATTAATAGAGGTTAGTAGAAAGTAGTAGGGCACATATGAAATTAGCAGGCAGTTGCAAAATGAGTTGGTAGAAAGTTGTCTCCCTATTTTATTAAAATTGTCTACAATTATCCATGTTTAGGAAATCAAATTGTAAGTTTCAATTCTCATTATTAAAAGTCTGATTACAGTTTGATTTTTGATTTTCTAAAGATAAAATCACTTTCTCAACTCGAAATACTTTTAAGACTTATTGTAAAGTTCAGAAACGCACTTTATCTATAATAATATTCATATATGTATTTTAATATACAAAAATAGGGATTTATTGTTTCCATGTATTTATGTGAAAGAAAATTAAAAAAAAATGAAAGTCGTCAACTTTAAAGATAGTTGATAAGAATCATTCAAAATGTACAATACTTACTAAACTTAGTAAAACACAATATTTGATTTTCATTTTTTATTGTATTTATCATTATGCGAATTTCATGTGAAAACGATTGACGTTTATTAGGTTTTAACTAAGATTGGCAATTTTTTTCGTAATTTCTGTTATAAAATGGGTACAAAAAGTTTAAGAAAATTGAGAAGTTTGATAAAATTCGTTAAAAATATATACAGGGTGCGTAAAAAGTATCGCATTAAATGAGATTATATGGAAACGGTTTGACATTCAGATTTGCCATTTGGTAGATTTAAATTAGATATAAATACCCATATTTAGAGATGAATTTCATTTATTTTGCACGACTTGCTTTTGTCAGAGGCCGCCATGATAACTTTTTCTAAATAGCAACCTAGGTTTTTGTGGTGTTATTTTAAAGGTTTTTTGATTAGAAATACAGCGTGGTATAACATATTTATTCTAAAATAAGGATGAAAATATATAATTTAAACAAAAACTGAAATTTACATGAAACCTAATAAAATCACACATAAGAAAGTCTATCAACAAAAGCGCCAAGTGTATTCTGCAGATTTTTTCTTCTGGCGATATTTGAAAGTGTTGTGTATCGAAATAGGCCAACAACATTAGATGACTTTAATTTTAGTTTAAATAAAACACTTATTACTTTCAAACACTTTTTTGTACTCGCGACAATTGTTTCGCCACACTTCTTCGGGCGATTATTCTTCGCCTCCTCTTCTTATTTTTCAGTTCTTTCTGTAGAACACTTGATTTGTTTTTCACTTTTTTACTTATCACTGTATGTATTTTTCTCTGGAAATCATCCCAAGTTTGCCGAGTTGTTGATTTGCTTAGGTGTAGATGTTCGTATGCTAACATTTCTAGGTGTGAACGTTTTCCGTGTAGACAGCCCATTTCGAACTTCAACCACTTAATTTTATAATCTGTTATTAATTTTGATATGTTTCTGTTTTGTTTGCCGGTGTTCACAAAAATAAACTTAGTAAAAACACTGTTTTTGACGCACTGTTGGAGAAAATGAATGCCTGCACTTATAAGTTTAACTTTTTAATTATATCCATTTCGATGCATTTGCACCGATGAAATATAAATTATCTGCCTTTAATAGCATGATTAATAGAGCCTTCGGCATACCATTATCACCCGAAATTAGAGTAAAAGAACTAAAACTCATTCACGCAATAGCAGCACACCTTAAATACAATAGAAATACAATACAGAAACATAGACTTTAAAATATAACTTCACTTTCAGATACAGAAACAAAAAGAGAAACAAAATATGTCAGATTAAGTTATTCCCCCACAATCGAAAATAATTTCAAAAAATTGTATAAAAAGTTCAATCTCACCCCAGCGTACTATGAAAATACAAAATTAAACAATTTATTAGGTAATACGTTTAATGAAACAGATAACTTGGAGAAATCTGGAATCTATTCCATTAAATGTTCTAATTGTGACAAAGTTTACATAGGACAAACATAAAGAAATTTTAATACTAGATTCAAAGAATATATTCACTATTTTTATTTTATTAGTGTTTTATTAGATTTAAAGAACATATCTCACATATCAAACATCTGAACCCGGATAAATCTGCGCAATTGAAACAGGCCCTAAATTCATAGTAGATAATGTTAAATTATTAAAAAATTCTTCACATTATTAATTAAATATGTTAGAGGCAATTCAGATGAAAAAACATGAAAATAAATTGTTAAATTTCGACTTGAGTCCGCTCGAAAATGGTTTATTGGATTTAGTGTATCCACCTTAAACGCGGGGTTTTCCTAATTATCTCGGAATCCCGCCAAACGCCTACAGGTAACCTTTTTCACCTAAATTAGTTTATTACCACTAAAAACCACACCTCCTCCGACCGACACCCTCAAATCCTCCAGTATTGTGTATATATACTCAATGACATTAGAAGCGTAACACCAAGAAGGAATGATTTTTTTGAATTCATATTTTAGCAACAGAGTGACTATTTTTAAAGCATATATTGACAACAATTTCAACCTTGTGCCTTTTATATTTATTGTGAAAAAAAAAATATTTCACTTTTTCTTTTTTGATAAAACTATTTATATGAGCTGTTTAGTACAGATGTTTTTAGTTTTCGTGTTTCCGTTGAGTGTGTTAAGCTTAAATAAAATGCCTCGAGTCCGAAGACGTCCACAATATCACCATTTGAGCGATTTTGACCGGGGTCGAGTAGTTGCTTATCGAGATGTCGGTATGTCCTATCGCGAAATTGTCCGCCGTATTGATTCCACTGCAGCAACTGTAATACGTGTGTATCAGGTATGGACAGAAGAAGGTAGAGGAGCAAGAAGAAGACCAATTGGTCAACCAAGGCGTACCACAGAACGTCAAGATCGGCGCTTAAGACAAGTAGCCCTGCGAGACCGTTTCGCTACTACGCGTCAAATCGGTGATCAATGGATTGGAGAAGAAGGTAGGCCCGTTAGTATGCGAACCTTATATCGCCGCATTCAATCCTTTGGGCTTCTTTGGTACCGTCCAAGATTAGTGCTTCCTTTAACAGCGAGACACTGTCGCCAAAGGTTGGACTGGTGCAGAGAACGGCAGCATTGGGAGGCAGAATGGCACGATGTCGTATTCAGCGATGAATCACGATTTTGTCTAGGCACGCATGATGGCCGTAGAAGGGTACGACGCTACCGTGGAGAACGACCTGATCTTAGGTTTGCTATTGAGAGGCATGTACACAGGACTGCTGGAGTAATGGTTTGGGGGGCTATTGCTTATGGTAGTCGATCACCTCTTGTATTCATTCGAGGCAGTATGACAGCTGCGCGTTATGTTGAAGACGTCATACGACCGACTTTGTTGCCTTATTTAGATGGCCGCCCAGACGTACTTTTTCAACAAGATAACGCACGTCCCCATATTGCTCGTCGAACTATGAACTTTCTTAATGAACTTTTGATTGTTGACTCATCTAACACTTGGTGAAACATCTTTACACTTTTTATATAAGGTTGATAGAATAAAACACTTGGTTTTTGTTTCACAAATTAAATATTTTATTTCCACGACTAGTTTCGGTCATAATGGTCGTCTGACCGAAACTAGTCGTGGAAATAAAATATTGAATTTGTGAAACAAAAACCAAGTGTTTTATTCTATCAACCTTATATAAAAAATTTCTTAATGAAGCTGGTGTTAATGTTTTGGCGTGGCCGCCCCGTTCGCCGGATTTAAATCCCATTGAACACATGTGGGATATCATGGGAAGAAGAATATTCTCTTTGCGCCATCCTCCACAGACTTTAGCACAGTTGATCGATGAAATTTAAGTTGCTTGGAAGGAGATGCCTCAAGAAGACATCGACCATCTCATTTTGTCGATGCCCAGACGTCTACAGGAGTGTATACAGCAAAGGGGTCGCCAAACACATTATTTTTTTTTTTTAGATTGTTTTTTAATAAAATTTCTTGAAAATGTAATCATTTTATTCTTGATGTAAGACTACCATAATGGCAAAAAATCAAGTTAAAATAATAACTCCTTCTGGGTGTTACGCTTCTAATGTCATTGAGTATATAATCGTGTTAAATGTATATTTTTTTCGTATTTGTATCAAACCATTGATAATGGACACTTCGTGTCCGAAATGTACATTTGGTGACAAAATAAAGTATTAAGAAAGGTTCTAAGTATTTTATTCAAAGTTAGTGTTTATACATAATAGTAGAACATTGATTAAAACACTTAGTTGGTTTCACTGATTTATTTTTATGTTTACTCCAACTAGTTTCGACCTTTGATCATTATCAAGGAGATATGTACAAAATTTATAAACGTATCCATAATTATATACAACAGCAAATGGGGGAATGCCAAATCGAAGACATTTAGCATTCCCCCATCGTGACGGCAAATTTCAGATAATTATGAAATTTGCTGTTTTATAGAAATATCGATACGTTTGTAAATTTTGTACATATCTCCTTGATAATGATCAAAGGTCGAAACTAGTTGGAGTAAACATAAAAATAAATCAGTGAAACCAACTAAGTGTTTTAATCAATGTTCTACTATTATGTATAAACACTAATTTAGTGTAAAGTTCTGAAATCAATTTATTCTTCTTAATAATAACACAAATCTCAAACAATAGTATTAAGAGATTGATATTTTACAATCAGCAATTTCTATTTCAATTTATTCTGACTAAATTTAGTACAGTTGACAGTAGGAATAATATTCGCTCATTTGCAGCCTGAAAATTTGGATTTGCCTTTACCTGTTTATTATTTTCATCATTAAAAAATGCATATGTGTCCTAATTACATTCCCTATTGAGAACAAAACCACACAGATAATTAATTACTCAAAATGCACAAACAGTTCACTATTCAACTACTAAAATTCAAAATCAAAACTTCACAATTAATTAATTAATCCGATCGCGTAAACAGTTCAATGATTCACTTACTACTAGAATCCAAACTAAACCTGTTTGAGCCAATAATTTCCTTCTCCTATTTACCTGCGCCGAAAGCACAAAAAATTCACCGATTTCGCTCAAGGCGGAATTTTGATAAGAGTAACAATAATCATCAATTTTTTTTTTTTTGTTGTATTTGGCTTTTGCCTGGCGTTGGGAACTTGCCCATTAGCCAACATCATTTATTTATATATATTTTGTATTAATTAATTGTTTAACATTACAATTTGTAGTATGCTATTATACGGACAAACGCTCACATTCATACCACACCCAGGGTCACGACGAGAAATTATTTTTTTAAATAAAGTCTCCCCGTGCACGGGAATCGAACTCGAGTTTGTGGCTCGCCGAGTGATACAGCCCGACGACGTTACCGCTCGGCCACCACCTGCCCCTAATCATCAATTGAGGTGAACTATTCGCATGGTGCGTTTCATGTGCTCGGTTTATCGATAATATCGATTGATTTTCGAGTTCGGAGTGTCTGAATGTTGTGTAATCGACGATGAAAATTATTTTAGAGAATATATAAGTATATATAAGAATATATAAGTATTATTTAAATAAAAATCACTTGGTTCGTTTCACAAAATATTTGATTTATTCCGACTAGTTTCGGCTTTTAGCCATTATCAAGAAATGTACAGAAATTACATTTTTACAAACTATATATACATAATCAGGTAGTAAGTGCGTTTAATATTGGGGAAATACAAAGTTCTTCGTTGTCAAACCTTCTCTGAGATTCAATAAACGGCCTTTATTTCTTGTATATAAAATTTTGAAATAGGAATTATTAAAAAGGTGACCGGCTGTGAGGCAGTGTTTCGACATACCCGTTGATTGTTTATTATTTAGAACGTCTTTTCTGTGTTCTTCTAGACGAATTGTAAAAGATCGACCCGTTTGCCCTATGTACAATTTTTACCAAGTGATTATTGAGAACATATTGAAAGATATTTTAGAGAAGTTAAGATCGATTTTGATTTACGAATAAGTAATTGATTGTTTTGATTTTTGAAAAGTTAGGAAATTGTAGTATTGATGGATTTATAAAGGCATTTTAAAGATTATTGAATACATTTTGACTAGATACATTTAACGCCTTTTTTCGATAGTTGGATTAAGAGACCAGCTATTTTCGCAAAATCTTTAATAAACTTTCTGTAGTAGTTTGCGAAAGCTACAAATCTTTAAGTCTTGTCAGCATTTCCTAGTATAAGATAATTTTGCATTATTTTAACCTTATCTGGATCTGGTAATGTACCGTCTGAGGATATTGAATGTCCAAAATATAGAATTTACTTTCTTAAAAAATGTACATTTAGTAGGGTTCAATTTTTAATTTTCAGGCTTTGTAAACCTCGCGTATAAAACAACAATTTCAAGTAAAGTTCAAAATATACTGCTGAAGTATTCTATTCTTAAGCAGAATATTTTGAACTTCACATTATTTCAGTGTTTTGTACGCGTGGCGCATGAAGTAAAATTTCAAGTTTAGAAAAGCCTGAACACTTGGTTTGGTCGCTCTGCTTCACGGAGCGACCAAACCAAATTTTATTTCATGTTTATTCTGGGAGTGGAAAACACTAGAGCTAAACAAACGTTGGTTTTATGATTTTATGTCAAAATTAAATCGATTCTGAAATTCACACGTGTTATAAACAGGGTTGTTTAAAAAAAATGTTTTATCATTTTAATTAAAACAAACAGTTTTTTTGCAAAACATGTATTTTTCATTGAAACAGCGTTTAAAACATTAACAATTAAGAAAATGTTTAAAACGTGTTTAAAACATATTTGAAACGTGTATGACAACACGTTTAAAACACGTTTAAAACGTGTTTAAAACAGAACATACAGAGCTTTTTTCTTTTGAGTATACACTTCCCGATAATTACAGCGTTTTTTAAATTTGCCGAAATTCTTTGTTTCAAAGCGGTTAATTTAAGGCTTTTAACGAGTGTTTTCCACTCCCAGACTAAGCATGAAGTAAAATTTTGAGTTTAGAAAAGCCTAAAAATTTGGATTGGCCGCGTAGCGAAGCGGAGCGGCCAATCCAAATTAGGCTTTTCTAAACTCGAAATTTTACTTCATGCGCCACGCTTAAAAACACTGATTTACAGTGAAGTTCAAAAAACACACACATATAACAACGATTGTGGGCAACCTAATACACGTTATTGTTATTGGGTTGCCAATAATTAATGTTTTAAACAATTTGTTTAAGGGAGAGTTTGACTTACGTTTTATTCATGTCTACATATTAGCTTGCTAAAGCCGTATATTCTGACTTTAAGATATTTCAGTGTTTTATACGTGTGGCGCATGACGTAAAATTTCGAGTTTAGAAAAGCCTAATTTGGATTGGCCGCTCCGCTTCGCTACGCGGCCAATCCAAATTTTCAGGCTTTTCTAAACTCGAAATTTTACTTCATGCTTAGTCTGGGAGTGGAAAACCCTCGTTCAAAGATTCAAATTAAAATTTATTAAAAAAACACCGAATGTCGTAATATTTACCGCGTATGGATACGCATCCTGGATACGCCGATAGATATCCCGATAATACAGCGTTTTTTAAATTTGCGGGAATTCTTTGTTTCAAAGCGATTAATTTGAGGCTTTTAACGAGTGTTTTCCACTCCCAGACTAAGCATAAAGTAAAATTTCGAGTTTAGAAAAGCCTAAAAATTTGGATTGGCCGCGTAGCGAAGCGGAGCGGCCAATCCAAATTATGCTTTTCTAAACTCGAAATTTTACTTCATGCGCCACGCTTAAAAACACTGATTTACAGTGAAGTTCAAAAAACACACACATACAACAACGACTATGGGCAACCTAATACACGTTATTGTTACTGGGTTGCCAATAATTACTGTTTTAAACAATTTGTTTAAAGCAGAGTTTGACTCACGTTTTATTAATGTCTACATAATAGATTGCTAAAGCCGTATATTTTGAACTTTAAGATATTTCAGTGTTTTATACGTGTGGCGCATGAAGTAAAATTTCGAGTTTAGAAAAGCCTAATTTGGATTGGCTGCTCCGCTTCGCTACGCGGCCAATCCGAATTTTCAGGCTTTTCTAAACTCGAAATTTTACTTCATGCTTAGTCTGGGAGTGGAAAACCCTCGTTTAAAGATTCAAATTAAACCCTTTTAAAAAAACACCGAATGTCGTAATATTTACAGCGTATGGATACGCATCCTGGATACGCCGATAGATATCCTGAGAATTACAGCCTTTTTTAAATTTGCGGGAATTCTTTATTTCAAAGCGGTCAATTTAAGGCTTTTAACGAGTGTTTTCCACTCCCAGACTAAGCATGAAGTAAAATTTCGAGTTTAGAAAAGCCTTAAAATTTGGATTGGCCGCGTAGCGAAGCGGAGCGGCCAATCCAAATTAGGATTTTCTAAACTCGAAATTATACTTCATGCGCCACGCTTAAAAACACTGATTTACAGTGAAGTACAAAAAACACAAACATACAACAACGATTATAGGCAACCTAACACACGTTATTGTTATTGGGTTGCCAATAATTACTGTTTTAAACAATTTGTTCAAAGCAGAGTTTGACTCACGTTTTATTCATGTCTTACACATTAGATTGCCAAAGCCGTATATTTTGAACTTCAAGATATTTTAATGTTTTATACGTGTGGCGCATGAAGTAAAATTTCGAGTTTAGAAAAGCCTAATTTGGATTGGCCGCTCCGCTTCGCTACGCGGCCAATCCAAATTTTCAGGCTTTTCTAAACTCGAAATTTTACTTCATGCTTAGTCTGGGAGTGGAAAACCCTCGTTTAAAGATTCAAATTAAACCCTTTTAAAAAAACAAAGATTGTCGTAATATTTACAGCGTATTATGCATATGTATACCTGAAAGGAAATTTCTGTAATTAAAAATCACATTTATGCACACACAGTTGTGATATTTTATTGTAATAAAATGTTATGTTTAATAATGTAATTTGAAATATCTTCAACAATTTAGCTAACATTTAAAAACGTAAACAAAAAATCCTAATGAAGTAGTATAAAATATAATTTACTTTAATTTAATTTAAATATTAATTTAAGATAATAAATTAACATTTCGAACAAATTTAGTTCGCAATTAATTAATAATATGATAGCAAATAAAAAATCAAAACAGTACCAATAATATTTTTATATCCGGGACAAGAAAGAAAACACAAGTTGGTGTAAGTTAGATTTCGTTAGCGACTTTTCTCCAAAAGTTCAAAAATGTATTAAAGGGCAAGAATTTAACATAATCATGACTAACCCAATAAATTTAGGCAAAGTCCTGGTGAATAGCAAACCCAAAACTGATAAATTTTAAAAGTGCGGAGTGTATGAAACCCAGTGCGACGATTGTGGCTCAATATACATTGGCCAAACTGGAAGGAATTTCACAAAACGATTAGAAGAACACAAAGCTTCAATCCTAAATAAAAAATATTGCACTGGGTTAGCTAAACACTGTATTGACAATAATCACTTCTTTAATAACCAAACGATAAAGATTTTATACACAGCCAATAAAAGACGTCATATCAACCCTCGCGAAGGACTGGAAATCCAGAAAGCAATAAAACAGGGAAAACCAATATTTAATGACATCGAAGATCTGTGGAACTCACCCTTATTGCCTAACCATAAAATTTAAATTAACCTCTCTCTTGTATATTATGTTTGTAAAAATGTCATTTCCTGTACTTATTGAGAATAACTCACTCCGAGTCGAAACTAGTTGGAATAAAAAACCAAAATATTAGTGAAATGTAACCAAGTGTTTTCCTTTTTAAATCATAGTTAAATATGTTTCACCACGTAAATGATGAGAAACTTGTGCAAGATATTTATATGATACTATTTTTAAGATGACTTTATTCTTTCCTTTGATATTTATTGACACATTAAACTTTCTTCAACCGCAATTTATTTAGCAATTAGATTCCGATTTCAGCACCCTTTTGTACCTTTGTATCCCGGCAATAGCGTTGAAACCGGGGAGCGCGTCTGAAGCACAAAAGAGGAGTAGAGGCCGATATTGCCTGACCTTTCTGCCGGACGAGATCCTGCTGCACTCCGGTCAACGGTATCCACGTTGACGTCGTCGAATTATTATGGGTACGACTCGGCGCGTGTTACGAGCAATTAACCATCCGTGGAAGGTGTTAATGGGACTTGTTCGCGTTTGCTACTTAGCTACTTAACTACTTAACACAGGTGTTGGTTTAAGGTAAACACATGTCGAGGACGGACTAACCTGTCCATCTTTTCTCCACTTACTTACAATCAAGTACAGCTATTTTCTCTTTCTGTTCGATGGGATAATAATAATACTATTAGTCTTTATTCAAAAGTGTCAAAATTTGTACAAAGTGAAAATTAGGAAAAGCGTCATTGATGCAATAACACAGCATAATTCAATTTAAAGATTTAAACAAGTGTTTTCCACTCCCAGACTAAGCATAAAGTAAAAATTCGAGTATAGAAAATCCCCGTGAAAATTTTCTGGGCTTTTCTAAACTCGAAATTTGACTTCATGCGCCACGCGTATAAAACACTATTATATTGTCAAATTTATGTATATTCTAACTTCACTTAAAATCTGTGTTCTATACGCGTGGCGCATGAAGTAAAATTTCGAGTTTAGAAAAGCCCAGAAAATTTGTCTCGGGTCGCTGCGCGACCCTCGACAAATTTTCACGGGGCTTTTCTAAACTCGAAATTTTACTTCATGCTTAGTCTATGAGTGGAAAACACTCGTTTAAAGCTTCAAATTGAACTCTTTTAAAAATCAACGAATGTCAGAAAATTTACAGCTGAAATAATTTAGAAAAAGTAATGTGATTTTATAAAAATAATGACATACCACGAAATTGATACAACTATTGCGTATGTCAAAATAGCACAAGATATTGCTTCAACTGGAAGAAAATCAACAAAATTTACGAAAACTTGTAAAAATCATCAGTATTAGTTAAAATACGAATGTTCAAATCATAAAATATAGGTGAAAACTAGAAATATGTCAAAGTTTGAAAAAACTTGTTAAAACGTTCAAATCACTGACGTTCAGTCCACTATAATGACAGTTGACAATCGTGCCAACTTGACAAAAGTTTCAATTGAACTATAATGATATCGACATGTTATATTTTTCTTTGTGACAGTTACGATACACATTTTTAAAACTTGTGATATATCTTAAAGTAACGAGTGTCTTCCACTCCCAGACTTTCATGCTTAGTCTGGGAGTGGAAGACACTCGTTACTTTAAGATATATCACAAGTTTTAAAAATGTGTATCGTAAAAAATTTCGAGTTTAGAAAAGCCCCGCGGCGACCCCCGACGCGACCCCCGACAAATTTTCACGGGGCTTTTCTAAACTCGAAAATTTACTTCATGCGCCACGCGTATAAACCACTGATTTATAGTAATGTTAAAAAATATATATCGCTTAGATGTGATTGTAATCAATATTTACCGAGATGTGGCGAAAAATGCAAGAATTGCTTTTTTGCGAATAGTTTTGGAATAATAATAATGAAAGTAGAATAAATTTAGTTTGAGCACCTTTCCCATATTGTTGATATTTAAATTATCATATCTTTAATAGGGTAAGTCTATGGACACATCATTCTGCTAATGGATTATTGGATATTGAAAAATCCACGAAACTCTAAAAAAAAATTTTATATATTTTCAATTGCTTAAATATAATTTATTGTACGTCTCAAAAAAATTAAATCGAAAGACATAAACTGGAATGGCAGTTTCTTAAAACAGACTGAAATATTCCAAATACGTCTAAAATTTAGTTCTATTACTTTTCGTGTAAACAATCACGTAATTTTGTTAAATATTTTGAATAATAAAAGAGCTTTAGTACAAACTATTTAGAATTTAATTCTGAAAATTGATAATTCAACTATGTATTTTGTATTATTTAAAATTGATAACATTTATCATACCACCAAACTTTATAAAAATTATTAAATACATTGAGGTAAATAGCAAAGTTTGACGATTTCCATGCATTTCAAAGGGTATTTGTGAAGTGTATGGCAATGTTTAAATTGTGAAACTACAACAAAATTGACTTTATGAATCACAAGGGCGAACGGCTTCCGCTAGGTGAAAACTCGCTTTAATGATGCAATATTTATAAAAAAAAACGTCCTAGATGTAAGATAATTCAAATAATATAACTACTAACTATAAAATAACTACTCTTAGTTTTCACAAAAATCTGACCATTTTCAATATACCGGGTGTTGACTTAGCGGACGCAACATAGGAAATCCCATGTAAATTTTGAAATGTTCAAATTTTGGCTCCCCTATTTATTTTAGAAACAAAATGTATTTACTTTTTTTTGTAGACGGAAAAATTCTGAATTCATTTATTATGGTACGTTTCTCTAAGTTAAAATAATTAAACAAAAATAATGTCATTTTATAAAAATGCCATGGAATTGAAGCAACAACTGCGGATGTCAAAATGGCAAATGATATCGTAGTCACTTGATAAAGTAAATGCTATCGAAATGATTTACACTATACAAAAAAAAATGTCATTATTTTTATAAAATCACATTACTTTATCTTAATTAGAGACAAATTTTCTGGGCTTTTCTAAATTCGAAATTTTACTTCATGCGCCACGCGTATAAAACACAGATTTTAAGTGAAGTTAGAATATACATAAATTTGACAATATTATAGTGTTTGCCACGCGTGGCGCATAAAGAAAAATTTCGAGTTTAGAAAAGCCCAGAAAAATTGTCTCGGGTGGCTGCGCGACCTTCGACCAATTTTCACGGGGTTTTTCTAAACTCGAAATTTTACTTCATGCTTAGTCTGGGAGTGGAAAACACTTGCTTTAAGCTTTAAATTGAACTTTAAAAATAACAGAGAATACCCGCAATTGTATCAATTCCATGGTGTGTCATTATTTTTATAAAGTCGCATTACTGTTTCTTAATTATTTTAATAGAGAAACGTAAAGTGTTGAGTGTGTGTTCAAATATTGGTTTCCCTATTTATTTTAGAAACAAAATCTACTTTTTTCTCTACAAAAAAGTACATTTTGTTTCTAAAATACATAGGTAAGCCAATATTTGAACACTTTTAAATTAACATTAGACATTAAGTGGAAATAACCGAGTCACTTTGAAAGGACAATTTTTATTTATTATTTATATTTTTTGTTAGGCTTAAATTGTACATAAAAATTCATCAGCGGCTTTTGATCATTGAACTTTATGAAAATCAAGTTAAAATACCAAAATTAACAGAACATGTCATGAGGGAGAACTTTTAATTTTTAGTTTAGCAAATAAGTATGAAAGTAATGTTTTTAACACCTATAGTGAGTTTCACGAAAATGGAGTTTTTGAATTTATAATTTTTGAAAATATTATTTCAAGTCAGAATAACTTCAAAAACCATAATTGGACATTTTCATGTTTTAACATACATAAGCTTTATTTTTTCAACTTCGAGAACAAATATAATTTAAAATCATAAAGGGGTATTTTAGGAAAAATATTTTAAAGATCGATTTTAAAATGTATGGTTTCTTGGTCTCGGGGGTAACTCTTAGCTACATTGCATAAAATTATTCTTTGATTGGAAAACTCTTACTAACTTTAAATTCTGTTGAGGAAATTAGCCGATTTTTTTTTTAATAATTGTTACAAACTTTGAGTTAGAAAATGACAAGTTGAAGTTGTCGAAACTATAGTTATTTAATAAGCCTCAGTTATACAAAGTTAAAATCGTGTTTCATTTGTAATAATTGTTATTTCAAATATTCATCATTCTATATTTCTAATAACAATGAATAAGAAATAAAAATGCAAAATAAATTAGCGAAAATTCCAACACTCCTTCCAAACGTCCTTCACACGTGATGAATCCATTAAACAGATTTCTCTATATAAAATAAGAAGAGGAGAAAATACATTGCAATTTACGACAGAAGCATTTTCATGTAAGTGCCCAGCCGGGGCACGTCTCGGGAAAAGTTTAAAAATGTTTCCTTGTTTAGCTCGAGTCGATCAGCCGAAAAAGGCTCGAAGTGAGGGCATGACATTTCGGGATTAAACAGTCCGCCAGCGACTTTCCCTTCTTCACCCACGAAAACCCGCCACAGAAGCGCATAAAATAATCCGAAAACGAATGCATGTCGCGATTGTTATTAAATGCTAATACCCGCCCGCGCTACCATTGTTTTGTTGTCCGGTAATTTATTGCAAATGCGATTTTAATATCCGACTCGCGCTGTAATTAATATCTCACGGAATTGACTTATCAATCAAAATGGATTAATTTATGCGGTGATCGGGATTTTTTTGTAATTGCGAAATCGAGTCGTTCATTAAAATGATAATCGACTCGTTTTGTAATGGTTAAGAATTTTTATGGCTCGCTGATACCCATATATTATCATTGGTAATTGTAGTTGTTTCTCATAAAAAAATATACAGACGCTTGTGGCTTTTAATTGAATTTTTAATTAAGCTTTCTGATTATTGACAATCACATATTATTAAAGTTTTATTTTATTATTTTCTTCAATACATACATAATAATAACAGAAAACTCAGCAAATACCACAAGGCAGATTTACTACAGTATATTCAAGACCTGACAACGAACACGACGATAACAGACGACCAAGTAATTGCAGACACTTTTGCTAAATACTACGAAAAGACATATACTATGACAGACAATGACAGGCATGACATGACTTTCCTTAAAACAATCAATGACTGGTACAGTAAGTTTAAAAGAAATCCCATCCCCCATTCCTCCCATAATGAAATAAAGGAGGAAGAATATTATGAGCTGCTACACAAAGGCAAGAAAACCTCTCCCGGATACGATGGCATCCCTAGATGTATCTTGAAGTCCCTCCCTGAAAACATCCATGAAGATATCATCCTTTTATTTAATCACATATTTATTTCCCAAACCTTACCAACGGAGTGGAAGAGAGGGATTATCACTTGCATCCATAAATCTGGCAACGATTCGGCCTTAGTTTCAAGCTATCGCCCAATCACTCTTCTTCCAGTCCTTTAAGTTCTTTGAATCCATTATCCAGAAAAAACTATCATCCCTCATCCTCGACCGCATCCCTATGTATCAGTTTGGCTTCATAGAACACCGCTCAACCTCACTTTCATTATCAATCCTCACATCGAATTGCCAAACAACACACCTCGAAAACCAGAAGTCAGCCATCGCTTTTCTAGACATCCAGAAAACATACGATTCAGTATGGCATCGGGGTCTGTTGTTTAAGTGCAATTCGTTAGGAATCCCTTCTTATTTAATTCATATCCTCGACAGTTTCCGGAATAACCGATCCGTAACAATCCGAATCCGAAACTCCTATTCTCAATCATTCACTCCCCAGCAAGGTCTCCCCCAAGGTTCACCACTCTCCCCGATATTATACAATATATTTGTCCACGACCTATACAACCCTGACCCATTATATATTAATCCCTCCGCGTACCCCCTACTATATGCAGACGACACCGCTCTGATAGCTCACGCTCCAACATTACCTAAAGCCTTAAGCACCCTGCAAGAGCTAATAGATTCCCTACAAACCTGGTTTGCGAAATGGAGAACATCCATAAATCCAAATAAAACGCAACTCCTTATTCCTTTCCACAGACCTTCAACTTCTCCATTCCATATCCTAGTAAATAACCAACCATCTCTCCATTGTAAATACTTAGATATAACATTCGACCCCAAACTTACCTTTTCAACACATACCCAACACCTAAAAGCCAGCGTAAAGAGCAGGGCTCGTCATTTCAGAGCTCTGACTTATAAAAATAAGGGTATTTCTACAAAAACCGCTGTGCAAAATACAGTATGATATGCCGTCCCTTGCTCGAATATGCGGCTATCCTGTACCACAATTCCCGTCCCTCTATCCTAAATAACCTCCAAGTTGCAGAGCGCTCTGCTCTGCGAGTCCTAACCAAAATCCGAGACCCTAACAATCTCTTACATAATCCTCCAAACGCACTCCTCTATGCCATTTGCAACATTCCTCCTATAAGCCAACGCCTTGAAATTCTATCCTTAAAATTTGCCACTAATCCAAACATTCCCAATATTATTCAACACCTCTGTATTCTCCGCAACCCCAACATCGAACCAAAATATAAATTCCCAGTAACGACAATTCACCAATTTATCTCATCTAATCACCCGGACTTGGACAACGACGTTAGTGATCATGACTTTTAGAAAACCGACATGTACTTGACAAAGACAGGCTGAAAGACCCCTGGTCGATAGCCTATTTATGAGTTTTGTGTAATATTTTATTATGTATTATGTTATGTACAAAATTCATAAATAAAGATACCGGGCTTTAATTAATTCCCGAACCCCACGTGACCAAAAATAATAGGCAACCAAATGTACAAGGTGGTATGGCTCACACAAAAATTCCCTAGATTTAAAAATATTTATTCGCCGGCGTATTTTTATGACGACTGAAAATATTATATTTAAAATGATTAAAAAATAGGCTCATCTTCAAAAATGTAACTAATTTTTATTAATTTTTTTTCTTAAACACGAACAGAACATACAAAAAAAAATAAATAGAAATAAAACTCAATGTTTCAGAATAATTAAACAATTTTTGCTTACCTGAAAATTCCGGGCGAATCTTGTAAGATCTCAAAGGTTGGTTTAACGATGCACCGCGCATAAACGTTTATGTCAAATTTGACTTTAGTAACGTTTGGTTACTTTTTTCAAAGCCTCCAACGTACAAATACAATAATTTACGCGGCAATTTTAAATTTAGTCACGTGGGGTTCGGGAATTAATGAAAGCCCGGTATATGTATATATAATAACAGAAATTATAAAAGTATTTAAGTATTTATGCTGAATCGAATGCTTTTTGAGTTAATCCAATCGGTTGAGAAATTTGAGCAAGGGAGCGATTTGAGTGCGTATAGTGAACATTTTGTAAAGGTGACTTTTTTCGGAGAAATATTAAGAATGTATTACATTTTTCAGATAATTAAAATTCATTATAAAATCGCGTGTTTAAAATCAAATGAGCTTTAAATGAGCTAAAGTGCGATTTTTTAACACTAGAATTTTGTTAAAGTCGACTTCTTTAAGTCGACTTGTTAAAATAGTTTTAATTTGAGCTGGGTGTGTTAAGAATTTTTTTGGGGGGAAATAACTACCTCATGTTGAAACTAACATTAATTAAAACACGTGTGATTTTTTTTAGATTTAAAAAAAAAATATAAAAAATTACAAAAAAATTAAATTTTTGTAAGGGACAGGAAGGTATAAAAAAAAATGTTTGCGTAAATTTTTTATTAAAATTTTAAAAATCGCAGACGCTTTCAACAACATTAGAAACAATGAGAGCTACATATTTTCCCCAGAAAAATAAATTTACACCAATTTTAGCAACCTTTAGTAACCATAGAAAATCGTCAAATCCACTAAAGTATAATTTTGGGCGCTTGTGCTAAGTGCATTTTTTAACTCTATGGAAACTATTGCAGCTCAAATTAAAACTTGTTTTATCCTGAATCAACCGCTATTTGAATTAATTCAATCGGTTTAGAAATTTGAGTAAAAGGGCGTTTTGAGTGCATAGAGTGAACATTTTGTAAATGTGTGTTATTTAGGAGAAATATTAAGAAATATTTTCAATATAATTAAAATTCGTTATAAAACAGCGTGTTTGGCATTAAATGTGCTAAGGTGCTATTTTTAACACCAGAATTGTGTTTAGGATAAGCACAATTCAAAGTCACAAGTATACATAAAAGGCGTTAAGTTTTAAAAAGTAACGAAAGGAATCAAGAATTTGTAAATCAGCCATAACAAAATAATTCGTCGAAATTTTAAAAATTGTTATAATTATAAATCTTGAAAAATAAAAGAGTTTAAAAATTAACAAACGTACTGAAAAATTAAAAAGTCGTCAAAATTTTGAAAATTACATAAAATCTTGGAAATTCACGAAAATTGACAAAATTTTAATAATTAAACAAAACCTTCAAGATTTTGTAAATTAATGAAAATATTGTAAAAAACCAATGATTATTTTTTAACGGATGTTTTCCACTCCCAAACTAAGCGTTACTTTTTAAGCATGAAGTAAAATTTCGAGTTTAGAAAAGCCCCGTGAAAATTTGTCGAGGGTCGCGCAGCGACCCGAGACAAACTTTCTGGGCTTTTCTTTAAACTTAAAAAAAACAGAGTATATCCGCAATTGTTGTATCAATTCCATAGTATGTCATTATTTTTATAAAATTACATTACTTTTTCCTAATCATTTTAGCTGTTAATTTTCTGACATTTATTGATTTTTTATAGAGTTCAAGTTGAAGCTTCAAACAAGTGTTTTCCATTCCCAGACTAAACTCGAAATTTAACTTCATGCGCCACGCGTATAAAACACAGGCTTTAAGTGAATTTCAAATATACATAAATTTGACAATGTTATAGGGTTTTATACGCGTGGCGCATGAAGTAAAATTTCAAGTTTAGAAAAGCCCCTTGAAAATTTGTCTCGGGTCGCTGCGCGACCCTCAACAAATTTTCACGGGGCTTTTCTAAACTCGAAATTTTACTTCATGCTTAGTCTGGGAGTGGAAAACACTTGCTTAAAGCTTCAAATTGAACTTTAAAAATAACAGGGAATATCCGCAACTGTTGTATCAATTCCATGGTATGTCATTATTTTTATAAAATCACATTACTTTTTCTTAATCATTTTAGCAGTTAATTTTCTGACATTCGTTGATTTTTAGAAGAGTTAAATTTGAAGCTTTAAACGCGTGTTTTCCACTCCCAGACTAAGCATGAAGTAAAATTTCGAGTTTAGAAAAGCCCCGTGAAAATTTGTCGAGGGTCGCGCAGCGACCCTCGACAAATTTTCTGAGCTTTTCTAAACTCGAAATTTTACTTCATGCGCTACGCGTATAAAACACAGATTTTAAGTAAAGTTCGAATATTCATAAATTTGACAATATTATAGTGTTTTATACGCGTGGCGCATGAAGTAAAATTTCGAGTTTAGAAAAGCCCAGAAAATTTGTCTCGGGTCGCTGCGCGACCCGAGACAAATTTTCACGGGGCTTTTCTAAACTCGAAATTTTACTTCATGCTTAGTCTGGGAGTGGAAAACACTTGTTTAAAGTTTTAAATTGAACTTTAAAAATAACAGGGTATATCCCCAATTGTTGTATCAATTCCATGGTATGTCATTATTTTTATAAAATCACATTACTTTTTTTTAATTATTTTAGCTGTTATTTTTCTGACATTCGTTGATTTTTAAAAGAGTTCAATTTGAAGCTTTAAACGAGTGTTTTCCACTCCCAGACTAAGCATGAAGTAACATTTCGAGTTTAGAAAAGCCCCGTGAAAATTTGTCGAGGGTCGCGCAGCGACCAGAGACAAATTTTCTGGGCTTTTCTAAACTCGAAATTTTACTTCATGCGCCACGCGTATAAAATACAGATTTTAGGTGAAGTTCGAATATACATAAATTTGACAATAATATAGTGTTTTATACGCGTGGCGCATGAAGTAAAATTTTGAGTTTAGAAAAGCCCCGTGAAAATTTGTCTCGGGTCGCTGCGCGACCCTCGACAAATTTTCACGGGGCTTTTCTAAACTCGAAATTTTACTTCATGCTTAGTCTGGGAGTAGAAAACACTTGTTTAAAGCTTTAATATGAATTTAAAAAATAACATTAAATATCCGCAATTATTGTATCAATTCCATGGTGTGTCATTATTTTTAAAAAATCACATTACTTTAATTATTTTAGCTGTTAATTTTGTGACACTCGTTGATTTAAAAAAAAATCAATTTGAAGCTTTCAACGAGTGTTTTCCACTCTTAGACTAAGCATGAAGTAACATTTCGAGTTTAGAAAAGCCCCGTGAAAATTTGTTGAGGGTTGCGCAGCGACCCGAGACAAATTTTCTGGGCTTTTCTAAACTCGAAATTTTACTTCATGCGCCACGCGTATAAAATACAGATTTCAGGTGAAGTTCGAATATACATAAATTTGACAATAATATAGTGTTTTATACGCGTGGCGCATGAAGTAAAATTTCGAGTTTAGAAAAGCCCCGTGAAAATTTGTCTCGGGTCGCTGCGCGACCCTCGACAAATTTTCACGGGGCTTTTCTAAACTCGAAATTTTACTTCATGCTTAGTCTGGGAGTGGAAAACACTTGTTTAAAGCTTTAATATGAATTGAATAAATAACATTAAATATCCGCAATTATTGTATCAATTCCATGGTATGTCATTATTTTTATAAAATCACATTACTTTAATTATTTTAGCTGTTAATTTTGTGACATTCCTTGATTTAAAAAAAAATTCAATTTGAAGCTTTAAACGAGTGTTTACCACTCCCAGACTAAGCATGAAGTAAAATTTCGAGTTTAGAAAAGCCCCGTGAAAATTTGTCGAGGGTCGCGCAGCGACCCGAGACAAATTTGCTGGGCTTTTCTAAACTCGAAATTTTACTTCATGCGCCACGCGTATAAAACACAGATTTTAAGTGAAGTTCGAATATAAATAAATTTGACATTATTATTGTGTTTTATACGCGTGGCGCATGAAGTAAAATTTCGAGTTTAGAAAATCCCCGTGAAAATTTTACTTCATGCTTAGTCTAGGAGTGGAAAACACTTGTTTAAAGCTTTAATATGAACTTTAAAAAAACAGGGAATATCCGCAATTGTTGCATCAATTCCATAGGTCTCATTTTTATAAAATCACATTACCTTTTCTTAATTATATTAACTTAGAGAAACGTACAGTGTTAAGTGTGGATATTAATAAATTTAAAATTTTTTTCTCTACAAAAAATTTACTCACTTTTTGTAAAGGGAAAAATTCTAAATTTATTAATATTTACACTTAACACTGTACGTTTCTCTAAGTTAATATAATTAAAAAAAGGTGTCTCTAAAATAAATAGGGAAGCCAATATTTGAACAATTTAAAATTAACATGCGATTTCCTATGTTACGTCTGCCAAGTCAACACCCGGTATAAATGTTTATATGTAATATATATTTATAATGATTGTAATTCATAATTATATAATAAAAATAAGTATTGAAAATAAGACAAACAAAAACAGTTAAAGTTAAGCTTGTCCATTGAAATTAAAATCGTGAATATTTATTTATCCCGTTTACTTGTCTACTGAAATTTAAGACCCATGTATTCCCCCGGCGCTATCTAAAGAAACAAACAACTCGCTCCGCACTCATAAATTTTATTAATAATAATAATAATAATAATAATTTATTTCTCAACAAGCATAGCCTAATTACAGAGAAATATATATAAACTAAATATAGGTTTACAGTGTGAGTAAGTAGGGTACAAACTAATAAGTTGATTAACAAATTCAGAAAACATATTCGGTATTATCACACATAAACTGTTGTATGCAGGGTGAAAAAATATCGACAAAGCATTGAATTTCGTGATAATTTCGCAGCATTTTATATAATGGGGAATACATGTAGTGATTAGTACGATTAGTAATTAAAGGTTTGTTTATATCTAGAGAATAGTCTGGGTACATTAAAATCAATGTTGCATAACAATTCAGAATTATCAGTAAAATTATGAATTAATCTATATAAATCACCAATAGATATGCGTCGATGTCTTTTGTGTATGGTATCTAATTTAAATTCGTCTATGAGTGTAGAATAACTTGTGTGGAGTTCTGGATATTGTTTGTGATAAAATTCGACAAGCACTATGAACCAATTAGTCATACTCAAAACTACTTTCATCAATTTTTCTATTTCTGCGCCATCTCGTACCCCACAAACACACTACCAGGAAAAATTGCCCCTCTTAACCTGGAACTGGAAACACTTGTTAGAAGTTTAAAATTAAACACTTTTATCAACACAACGAATGCCTAAACATTTACAGATTATGCATCGGGATGTGTATACTTTTGAATCAGATTTGTATCATTTTTATTCGCTGCAATTCGATTTCTGATTACTCATTTTAATTTCAGTTGCTGGAATGTTAAATTCTGACTAATGGTAAACATATTTGGAAGATTCCAAAGAAATTAAAACTTTTAACAAGAGATTCTACTCATTCGTTAACAATGATGTAACATTTTCAAACTTTTCATGGCTAGACTCCTCCTATATAGACGCATAAATTTATTTATTACAATTTATGGCATAAAATTGGAAAATGTTTTATGCGCAAGACGCATACAGTTTTTTTTTATCATGATTTATGGCATAAAATTGGAAAATGTGATCTAAATTAACCAATTTATTATTTCTAATTAAATAACTTTACTCACCATGATAATTATTTTCAATTGCATAACTGAATGTTAATAGTAATTGAAAATAATGAAAGTCTCACCAAACAAGCTTGCAGACAACATAATTGCACGATTTAATGAGTCATGGAACAATCACTGGTGATAACAATCAAAAAGGAGTGAATTGGCCGGAATGCGAACACTTCCTCCCGCTTTATTCAATGTATTCAAATCTCCTTTGCAGTGTTTAATTGGAAATATGTAAAATAACGTTTTAATTATTTTAATTAAAGCGCGCGTCAGTTTGTGTTTCGGCACTGATAAGATTCGGGGGGGTTAGACACATTTACGGCGGCATGAAATTTCAAATTAGCACAGTAAATCCCGCCCAGGCATACACTTCGCAATTATCTCGCCGAAAGTGTGTGTGTATGTGTTGTTGTTATCCTTGTCAGGGGAAAGTTCTCTCTCGTTTTTAATTACATTCCATTAAATTTAATTTGTGTTTAGCATCGGTAAATGTTGCAGCGTTCTTTTTTTCTTAGTTGAGTTTTGTTTAAAGGGGGATGGTAGGATTCGTAAATAACACAAGTCTACAAAATTAAATTAAAAAGAATTGTGTCGTTGAAATTTAAGTATATTTCTATTGCATAAGGCCTGGTAATACTGTTAGTGACAGAACTTTCAGAACTACATATAGTTGTCTAGTTACCAGCATTGATATGGTCTGATATAGTCAGTGTATTCTACTTAAAAAGTACCTTAGCCCATTATGTGCCATTGATACATATACGCAACATTATTAATTTTATGTTAGTTAAATTACTATATAACATAATGTGATATATTATATTATTTGACTTGACTTGAAATTGTATGAAGAAAAACGTAAATATTTTGGTAAATAAATATCTTGATTATTACTCATTTAAATAAAATATTTTCAGTGTATTTCTAACTTAACAATATTTAATGTTTTATATGCGTGGCGCATGAAATAAAATTTCGAGTTTAGAAAAGCCCCGTGAAAATTTGTCGAGGGTCGCGCAGCGACCCGAGACAAATTTTCTACGCGGGGCTTTTCTAAACTCGAAATTTTACTTCATGCTTAGTCTGGGAGTGGAAATACACGTTCTAAACTTTGTATTGTACGTTTTTATGGAAATTCGACGAATGCCTTACATTTACAGCGTATACATTATTTATATAAAAAGAAAAATTCATAGAATGTTATACAATAAGTCACTCGTAGAATTCATATAAAGAAATGTAGAATTTTTCCTAAAATCCACTTTTAGAGTTAACTCTATAATTGCTCGGCCGTTAATGGGTTAAGAAAGTTTTTACCACATGTCAATATCTTTTTAAATAAGGATGTTGTTTCAATATGGCCAAATTTTGAGTTTTGACGTATAACTCGAAAACAATTGAAGAGAGACAAATTTGGATTAGGTACATAAAATATGCTTTAAAAAAGAGCTCTGAAGTACATATAGTTTTTGTCTATCATTAATATTTGTGGTACTCTACTTGAAGAAACCATCGAAAATGCTGCACCCTGTACAAACGCTTGCCCCTTGTTGGGTGCCATAAATATCTTGCAAAGAATAAATAGTAAGAACTTCGCTGGGAAATAAAATTATAGGGTTTTCTAAAGTAAACATGTTTACTTCATCTTCTAGGGTGCATAAAGTCGTGATGTATTGTAAAGATCAAAGTTCATACTAATTCTAATTACAATATTACAAGGCTTGAGTAATAAGATATCAGTTGCTTTAAAAATAAGATAAATCAACTTTCAGTTCTTATTTTAATTAAAGAAACGTTTTTCGATTAAAACCTAAACATCAATTCAACTAATCCGCCGCGCGATAATTGCAGGCAATTTCGTGTTTTTACTTTTTCCTTTCACACAAAATACGGCCTTTGAAGTAATTGGATAAACATTTCATTCTCGCGCGCCGGCGGCATAAAATTGCTTTTTTTCGATATAATTCGGCGGGGGCCCGATATGCAGCCGACGACGAACGATTACACGGGGTCTACACAGAATTAATTCCTCTCGCCGCCCCCCGAAAGTGTACGGCGCGGGCATTACGAGGGGGATGATTGAGGTTTTATGGAGAAAGCGAAATTGATTAACTGTTCGCAGCTCTGCTCTCGGAAAATATACAATTTTCAATTTAAGGATGTAAATTAGTTCAAATTAAATCGAAAATATGGATTCTTTTCATTTCGCCGAGCGATCTAATTAAGATAAGGCGCGACGCCGTAATAGCCTCCTTCTGCTTTTCACCGCCTCCCTCTCTCCCTAAGAGTAACTCCTGTCTGCCTCCAATCCCCCCCCCCCCTCCCCCCTATCAGCTTATGTTTTGTTGTCAATATTTTTCTTATGGATATACAGGATGTTCTTCAATCTGTTTATCCATATGTAGGGATTTTTTTCTTTTAAGTTTACGTATCCAGATTTTATAAATGCGTTTAATTTCATGATTCTATCGAGTTTTACTCCTTGATTAAGCATGAAGTAAAATTTAGAGTTTAGAAAACCATAAACTTTTGGTTAGATCGCATAGTTACTAAATGAAGCAAAAATTGTGAAATAACAAAAAAAATATGTAAATGCTTTAACCAATGATTTAATAACTTAACCAATATGGAAGATATACGTGTGCAAGCTAAAAAAAATTGGGCAAAAATGCAAAGCAACAAATTTTGCAACTATCATTGTAGGTTTGTTATTGATAATGAGCACCTTGTGTCTCGAAATGTACATCTAACATAAAAATAAAAAGTGAAGAAACGAATAACAGTCTTTCTATTTGTGATCATTGTAGGTCACTGAATTGAGCAAGAATTGTGAGAAAGATATTAATTAATTTATATCAGAGCTGGGACGAATCCTCGTAAAAAGAATTGGAATCACGAATCCGAATCACCTAATATGGTTTGAATTTAATATATACATAAATGATATGTTTAAAATAACTGACAATGAGTGTACGATCTAAGAATATCTCAGATTTAGAGACTAACATCACCGTTTTGTTGAAGATGATAAATGCTTGGTTTGATAACAATCAACTAATTTTGAACGAGAGTAAGACAAAATATATCATCTTTAAAAAATCCGAGGGTATACACCTTCCTCAGCAAATAACTATTAATAAAACTAGTGTTGATATAACAGAAGACACCAAATATCTGGGAATATTTATTGACAATAAATTAAAATGGCAAAAACATATCGAATATGTGTCTTCTAAAGCCAAATGTATCCTTTTGTATATTAAAATTAGTATATAGTTCACATTTTTTGTCAATAGTTCGCTATGGTATTGTTTTCTGGGGTAGCTCCACGCATTTCAACAATATATTGAATCTGCAAAAACGTGCGCTGAGAACTATGTTAGGTTTAAGTCCGTACGACTCTTGCAGGACATTATTTAAAAATAATAGCTTATTAACGGTAGTGGGTATATATATCGTAGAATGTCTGACGTTTGTCAGGAAATATAATTATTACTTCAAATCTGATATAAATGAACATAGTTATGGAACAAGGCATAAGTGTAGGTTTATGTACCCAAAACATAAATTTACACTGACTGAGAGGGGTGTTCATTACTCGTGCTTGCGATTTTACAACAAACTACCAGTGTTTATTAGAACAGAGATGAATTTCGTAAAGTACAAAAAATATGTGTTTGAAATTTTGCGGCAAATTGAGCCGTATACAGTAGAGGAATTTATGTGCTTTGATCTAAATTCCATTATATTCTGACGGTTTCTAATATCAAGTAGCGGTTGGTAATGATCATATTATTATACTATTATGTGTTATTATTATATTGTCTATTTATTTATTGGAATAAAGCTTATTATTATTATTATTATTATTATTATCACGAATACTCGAATAAAGGATTCGTAAGAGATAAATATGATTCGAATCATAGATTCGAATCCTGTTTTTTCGAAACACGAATACAAATCCTTCAAGAATAAATTATATTTTATAATTTTTTTGCAACCATTAACATTTTAATATTGCTAGCAGTTGTTTTAAAAAAAATATTAAAAACCTAATTAGTTATTATTAACACTGATCATCGTTGATAACAGACTAAATATCTGATTCCGTGTTACTCTGATTGAAGATGTTATTGTGTGTTTTTGAACTTTACTTTAAATCAGTGTTTTGTACGTGTGGCGCATGAAGTAAAATTTCGAGTTTAGAAAAGCCCCGTGAAAATTTGTCTCGGGTCGCTGCGCGACCCGAGACAAATTTTCTACGCGGGGCTTTTCTAAACTCGAAATTTTACTTCATGCTTAGTCTGGGAGTGGACAACACTCGTTCCTAGAAGTTTCTAATTGATGAATTACTCTAGAATAATAAGTTTATTACTCAAAGGACCGTTTTACAAAGGCTATAGCTCGAAGGACCAACTGTAGTTGTCGGAGACCGAAGGACTACAGGGAATTGAAGTTGTTTTTTTAAAAAAAAACAACGAATATCTGAAGGTTCACAGCGTGGATTTGAAAGAAAAATGTTATATGATTCTTAATAAATATCAATAGTTTATATATTTTTATATTTTGTGTGTATGTTGTTTAGTGTTTTAGTCATATATTTTTCATAATTTGTGTGTATGTTGTTTAGTGTTTTAGTCAATTTGAATGAAATTCAATGACTTTTCTCTGACTTTCCCCGGTTTATTGATACTTACTGAATTATTTTTACGTGATTTTGAGGCATTTGTTGATTTTATAAAAAAGTTCAATTTGAAGTTTTGAACAATGATTCCAATCCCAGGTTCAACATGAACAAAGTTTAACAGGAATGAGAAACATTTGTTTAAAAAGCTCAAGTATTTAACGTGTGGGAAAGTAGTATGATAGACACATCATTTTTTTTTAATTCTGACAGTTACGATACACATTTTAACACTTGCGACATATTTTAAGGTAACGAGTGTCTTCCACTCCCAGACTAAGCGTGAAGTAAAATTTCGAGTTTAGAAAAGCCCCGCGTAGAAAATTTGTCGAGGGTCGCGCAGCGACCCGAGACAAATTTTCACAGGGCTTTTCTAAACTCGAAATTTTACTTCATGCGCCACGCGTATACAACACTGATTTAAAGTGAAGTTAAAAATGCACTGAAAACAGCAACCTAACTTTGATTTTTTATTAAACTGGATTTTTTCTTTCATATCCACGCTGTCAACCTTTAGATATTCATTTTTTTTAAACCTAAATTCCCTGTAGTCCTTCGGTCTCCAAAGACTACAATTGGTTCTTCGAGCTGTAGCCTTTGTAAAACGATCCTTTGAGTAATGGATTTAGTAATCTAGAGTCATCCATCAATTTGAAACTTCTAAGAACGAGTGTTGTCCACTCCCAAACTAAGCATGAAGTAAAATTTCGAGTTTAAAAAAGCCCTGCGTAGAAAATTTGTCGAGGGTCGCGCAGCGATCTGAGACAAATTTTCACGGGGCTTTTCTAAACTCAAAATTTTACTTCATGCGCCACGCGTACAAAACAGTGATTTAACGAGAAATTTAAAAACACACAAAACAAATTTCTCATGTTAATCCTCACAATTATTTCGAATTATTTTTAACGATTCGAATCCTTTTGTAAGTATTCGAATCCTTTTATAAATATTCGAATCATTTTATGAAGATTCGAATCACCTGCATTTGGATTCGAAAACGAATCCTCTTAAAAAAATTTAACGAATCCGAATCACGAATCCAGTTTTACTAAAGTAATCGAATGCCTCTATTGAATCCTCTAAAAGGATTCGAATCCAGGATTCGAATCCTAAATGATTCGAATCCTGCCCAGCTCTGATTTATATACAGGGTCCTGCATCTCACCTCCCGTCTTCTATAGCTCAGTTATTAATTTAGTTAGGATTTTGATATTTGGCAGACTTTGCCTGTATCCTAGGGCGTATTTCAGGAAAATATTTTTGATTATACAGGGTGTCCCAAAAAAGTGTGACGTCATGATATATATTTTTAAATTAAATGGTGTACATTTTGTTAATAATTTGAGTGCCTTTTATGGTTACCTTCATACCTCTAAATTTTTATAGAAATCGGTTTAGTGATATCAGCCAAAAAAATAAAAACTAAGAAAAATCAGTTTTGCACTATTAATTTAAAAAATTAAAAACAATTAAGAATAGTATCTCGTCGATTATATTATAGAAGGTACTTATTAAAAAAGGTCTAATGGTTCCTATAACCAAGGAGTGTGCAACATTTAGTGTCAAACTTTTTAAACTTTAATGCACTGTATTTTTTTTATTTTAAATTGGAACCCCTGTATATTTTTGTTATTCGATGCGGAATTAAAAAACAAACATTTTTCCTAATATTTGGATTGATTGAGTTACTTGAAGATAATTATACTTTGATTAAAAAACACTTAGAACCTTTCTTCAATACTTTATTTTGTAACCAAATGTACATTTCGGACACGAAGTGTCCATTATCAATGGTTTGATACTAATACCTTTGTATATATGTATTAGTATCAAACCATTGATAATGGACACTTCGTGTCCGAAATGTACATTTGGTTACAAAATAAAGTATTGAAGAAAGGTTCTAAGTGTTTTTTAATCAAAGTAATTTTTCCTAATTACAACCCTATCACAATTCCTGACACATAAAAAGTTATTTGCAGAAAACTCGTTTTATCAACTAATCCAGTAGCCATTTTAATTAATAAAAATCGAAGGTGGCTTTGAAAATCAATTTATTGACATAACATGTTTTGTAATTAAATTGCATCTCGAAAGTCTTAAAGGATTCACAGATTTTCGTCTAAACATTAAATTTAAACACAAAACAGTATTCTGAAATTTGTCTTGCCAACCATGTTGTTCTAGTCAAGGCCTGCTCTGAATCATGTTTTTTTACGATCGCGTGGTTTAAGTTTTGTATAAAAAATAGTTTTAGTAATAACATTTCATACAAAACATAACAAAAATACGCATTTCTAAAATTAATCACCTACTAGAACTTAGGATCGATATGTCTTCCGTTCTCTTGAAGGCACAATTGAAGACAAGTATGAAATGACCTTGCAACTCTTCGTAATAGGTCGGGTGTAATGTTGTGAAATGCATTTATGATTCTTTGCTGCATGTTTTCTGGTGTGGTTGGAGGTTCTTGATAAACGATTTCCTTAACGTAGCCCCACAATAAGAAGTCTAATTTAGTTAAGTCGGGTGATCGGGGCGGCCATTTACTTGGCCCTCCTCTTCCAATCCACCGATTCGGGAAGGTTGTGTTGAGATGATCCCTGACTTGTAATGAATAATGTGCTGGGGCTCCATCCTGTTGCAGCCACATTGCATCCCTCACAGCCATTGGTAAATGTTGACATAAATCTGGCAATTGATTTTGCAAAAAATCCAGATACGTTGGTCCATTCAAATGTCCGTTAAAAAAGTGAGGGCCAATAATATGTTCACCAATAATTCCCCCCCACACATTAATTGCCCATCTATGTTGTTGATCAACATGCCTAAGAACTCTTGGATTGTGGTCGCAATAATAATGGAAGTTATGACGATTCACAAATCCATTTTTATGAAAGGTGGCCTCATCAGAAAACAAAACCTTATCAAAAAAGTCAACATGTACCCTAATTTTAGTTTGCGCCCAGTTGCAAAATTCGACACGTTGATCAAAATCTTGTTCAAAGAGTTCTTGATGGAACTGGATATGATAGGCATGGAAACGGTTGTCCTTTAAAATTCGTTGAACGGTTCTTTCGCTTACATCCACGGCAGCAGCGACTGCTTGTTGACTAACGGAAGGATTTTCCGTAATTGATAATAGCACAGCCAATTGATTTTATTCAGTTCGAACCGACCTATTTCTAACTGGTTTTGTATAGTTTACATTACCCGTATGTATAAATCTCTCCAATAAGTTTTCCAGGCTCCTGGTGTCTGGATGTCGTCGTTCCGGATACCGCTGTGCGTAAACTCGACTTGCCAAAAAACAGTTCTTTTCGCATTCTCCTAATATGAAAATCATATCTACGAGATCGTCTCGGTTGTACTTCATGACAACAAATTCTTGGATATAAAGAGCTTAACTCATAATGCTTTTAACTTTTACATTACTAAAGTCAAAATAGGCTTTTGTCACTTTGTTAAACAATAAATTGTTTTTCAAAGCCACCTTCGATTTTTATCATTAAAATGGCTATTGGATTAGTTGATAAAACGAGTTTTCTGCAAATAACTTTTAATGTGTTCGGAATTGCGATAGGGTTGTAATTAGGAAAAATGTTTGTTCTATAATTCCGCATGGAATAACATAAAAATATACAGGGGGTCTAATTTAAAATAAGAAAAATAAAGTGCTTTAAAGTTTGAAAAGTTTTAGACTAAATTATAGACACTCTGTATAATTCATATGAATAAAACTTGGTTAACGGGACTGTCAGACCTTATTTAATAAGTACATTGTATAATTTTATTAACGAAGCACTATTTTTATTTTTTATTAATTTTTTAAACCAATGGTGCTAAACTGATTTTATTTAGTTTTTATTTTTTTTTTGCTAAAATTACTAAACCAATTTCTATAAAATTTTAGGAGTATGTAGGTATCCATAGAAGGCACCCAAATAACGAACAAAATATATAGCATGTAATCTAAAAATATATATTATAATGACGTCAAACTTTTCTGGGACACCCTGTATAGTCAAAAATATTTTCCAGGTAAAGTCTGCCAAATATCAAAAGCCTCACTTAATTAGTAACTGAGCTACAGAAGACGGGAGATGAGATGCACGACCCTGTATATTTTACACCTATAATTTTATTTCTCAGAGCAGTTCTTACTATTTATTCTTTGCAAGATATTTATGGCGCCCAACAAGGGGTAAGCGTTTGTACAGGGTATCCCAGAACAAATGAGTTACAGTAACTTTATAGAAACCATGTTTTATTAAGTTCCGGTTATAGAGCGGAAACGGTTAGAGATAGAATAATTATATTATCGCGATTGATTAAAATACGAAAAAGTGACCCTAGCTGGCGAAAACCGTTTTTCAATATATCTTCAAATAAAAAAGTTTTCCATATCTGGCACCTCCAAAATGCACCACCCTGTACACACATATACATATTTAAATCGTACTATAAATATGACACTACGTTATTTTAAAAATACTTTAAAATCCAGTTGAATTTAAAATTACCATCAGATTGTTATCGCGTTTTTTTTTTATAGGTTTTTAAATGGATCCCCTTTTAAATATCGGTTTTGTTGTGTTTGCCCATATCCTGTCTGATCCGACCGATTTGACCGATCGTGCAGCTTCGAATACCTGACACGAGATAATTAATAAAGCAGCCGAGTCGTTAATGGCTTTTACATTTTATCTCGATGCATCCGGTGTTGGTGGAAATAAAAAGGGATTATCGACGTTATTGACTTTTCGAGGTGTTAAATTGACGTGAACTTTTTTATTCCGAATTCGATTACTGCTATTAGTCTGAATGATAAAATTCTTCAACGAAAATTAATTACGATAAACTCATAAATAAATGTGACGGAGATTTAAGCAACGTGCAGTTTATGACTAGAAATTATGCGGATTTTGTGGATAATTGGATAAGTAATTTAATTTCTTGTTATTTTCAAAATGTCCTTTTTTCAGTGTGGCATTTCTGAAGATTTACTATTACTACAAGTACCTACAATAGTTTTTATTGAGCACCAGTACAACAAGTGAGAGGCTTAGCACCAGTGGCGGCTCGTCCATATGGGTTGTTTCGAACGAGTGTTGTCCACTCCTAGGCTAAGCATGAAGTAAAATTTCGAGTTTAGAAAAGCCCCGTGAAAATTTGTCGAGGGTCGCGCAGCGACCCGAGACAAATTTTCTGGGCTTTTCTAAACTCGAAATTTTACTTCATGCGCCACGCGTATAAAACACTGAACTATTGAAATTAAAATTATACTGCTTACTAATTATTAAAAACAAATTGCTACAGTAGGATGAAAAGTTTACTGCTAAACAAGAATATTTTGAATTTTAAAATATTTCAGTGGTGTATACGCGTGGCGCATGAAGTAAAATTTCGAGTTTAGAAAAGCCTGAAAATTTGGTTTGGCCACTCCGCGCTTCGCGCTACGCGACCAAACCAAATTTTCAGGCTTTTCTAAACTCGAAATTTTACTTCATGCTTAGCCTGGGAGTGGAGAACACTCGTTCGAAATAGCCCATATGGAAGAACTGGTGCTAAGCCGTTCACTTGTAGAGTACCAACTGGTGCTCAATTGTATTGTAGGTACTTGTAGCAGTAGTAAATCTTCAGAAATGTCACACTGAAAAGCGACCAAACCAAATTTTCGGGCTTTTCAAACTCGAAATTTTACTCCATGCTTAATCAAGGATTGGAAAACAATCGTTAGTAAACTATTAAAACCTTATGACAACACCGATTACTTAAAGAAAATAGGAAACAAGCACAAACTGTTAGTTATCAAAGTATAGAAAATGGATGTATTTTCCATGCGTTGATAATTACCGAAGTTAATTAACAAAACATATAAGATTATAAAAATAACTACAGTTTGTATTTATTTACCATTTTCTTTAAGAAATCAGTGTTGTTATGAATGGGTTAAATTATTTTTTAACAAGGGTTTTCCAATCCTTGTTTAACGGGAGGGTAGCAAAGAAGTACTTACAAGAACGGTCGCCTAGATGTAGCTAAACTCGCATTTTCGACCGGCATTGGTGCAAAAAATTATAGAGAGATTTGTGGTGTTTCAACAAAACCCATTTATTATCCCCAATAATGTATTTATTAACCTTTGCGTTAGCCGTACCTGTTTTCTTTGGGCAATGAACTTGAATACCCTCAATAAAATTATAAAGTAAATATTTCGAGTTTAGAAAAGCTATAAAATTTGGATTAGTGAAGCGATTAATCCAAATTTTCAGGCTTTGCTAAACTCGAAATATTTACTTTATGCGCCAGGCGTGTAAAACACTGATTTATTGTGAAATTAAAAAAACTTGGTTATTGTTAATCCATCGCAGGATTAAAGTAATATAAAGATACATGTTTTAATTGATGCTGGGATTATTTTAAGTTGAAATATTCGAATATTTATTCAAATATTTGAATAATTCGAATATATTATTATTTTTATTTAATTTTATTTATTTCCTTATCGTATAACACTCTTTACTATCAATTACACAGTATAACTATAATTTTATAATACTAGACCACAAACGAATAAACAGTAAACATAACTGAAGTTGTAACAAAACATGAAATCTGTAATTGAATATACAGAGAGTTTTATGTAACACCGAACATTTTCATAACGACAATTTTTATTTTAAGTATCCATATGCATACGTTGTGCATTTTCCGACGCTCGGTTTATTAAAAGAATTAATTTAAAGCTTTAAGCTAGTGTTTTCCACTCCCAGGCTAAGCATGAAGTAAAATTTCGAGTTTAGAAAAGCCTGAAAATTTGGTTTGGTCGCGTAGCGCGAAGCGCGGAGCGGCCAAACCAAATTTTCAGGCTTTTCTAAACTCGAAATTTTACTTCATGCGGCCACCCGGACAAAACACAGATTCAATGTAAAGTTTAGCGGTGCGTTTTAAACTTCGCAAAATATCAGTATTTTGTACCGGTGGCGCATGAAGTAAAATTTCGAGTTTAGAAGACCCTGAAAATTTGGTTTGGCCGCACCGCGCTTCGCGCTACGCAACCAAACCAAATTTTCAGGCTTTTCTAAACTCGAAATTTTACTTCATGCTTAGTCTGGGAGTGAAACACACTCACTTTAAGTTTCAAATTGAACTCTTTTAAAAAAACAACGATTATCTACAAATTTACGACATATTATTGGGACATGTATCCTTGAAAGAAAAACCCCCTGTATTTAGAAGTCGAGGCATTAATTGCGAATAATTAGCTACAAGTTGTAATGGTCATGTAGGCAACCCAATTTGCACATAACCTGAAAAACTAAAGTTGTCAAATCGTGCTTTGATTAATTGGCTACAATTTATAATGGTCATATAGGCAACCCAATTTGCACATAACCTGAAAAACTAAAGGTGTCAAATCGTGCTTTGATTTGATAAATAGAATATACGAAAATAAACATTGAAAATGTTCGGTGTTATAGAAAACTCTCTGTATATTCAAACACAGTAAACTAAATATTCGTTGAAAAACACATTCAAATATTTAAATATTCTAAACTCGAAATTTTACTTCATGCGGCCACCGGGACAAAACACAGATTCAATGTAAAGTTTAGCGGTGCGTTTTAAGCTTCGCAATATATCAGTATTTTGTACCGGTGGCGCATGAAGTAAAATTTCGAGTTTAGAAAAACCTGAAAATTTGGTTTGGTCGCTCCGCGCTTCGCGCTACGCGACCAAACCAAATTTTCAGGCTTTTCTAAACTCGAAATTTTACTTCATGCTTAGTCTGGGAGTGGAACACACTCACTTTAAGTTTTAAATTGAACTCTTTTAAAAAAAACAACGATTATCTAAAAATTTACGACATATAATCGGGACATGTATCCTTGAAAGAAAAACCCCTGTATAGAAGTCGAGGCATTAATTGCGATTAATTGGCTACAAGTTGTAATGGTCATATAGGCAACCCAATTTGCACATAACCTGAAAAACTAAAGGTGTCAAATCGTGCTTTGATTAATTGACTACAATTTGTAATGGTCATATAGGCAACCCAATTTGCACATAACCTGAAATACTAAAGGTATCAAATCGTGCTTTGATTTGATAAATAGAATATACGAAAATGAAAATTGAAAATGTTCGGTGTTATATAAAATTCTCTGTATATTCAAACACAGTAAACTAAATATTCGTTCAAAAACACATTCAAATATTTAAATATTCGAATAAGTGAATTATTTAGTAAATTGATTGTGAGTTACGTGAAGATCAAATTAATTTAACGAATAAAGCACTAATAACCTTTCTTCACACTTTTATTTTAATTACCAAATGTACATTTCGGACACAAAGTGACCATTATCAATGGATTAACACGTGTTAACAACGTGTTAATCCATTGGTAATGGTCACTTTGTGTCTGAAATGTACATTTGGTAATTCAAATAAAAGTGTGAAGAAAGGTTATTAGTGCTTTATTCGTTAAATGAATTATTTAGTGATTGAAATATTAAAATATTAAAATATTTGACTATTTGAATTATTTGTATTCGAATCCAAGCTTTACTATAAACCCTTAATTCCTTCAGAGCATTTAACAGTGCTTTAATTAAATATTTTGTTTAAAATCCCACTTAAGTTCTTCTTGTTGTCATTAATACTTTGCATTCCCTACTCGCTAGACTCAATCAATAATCCACACGCCAATTAATCTCTCTCCATCTCTCTCTTTAATCAAATACCCCATTTGAATAATGAAAAACCAGTTACGTGTATTTTATTATTTTTTCCTCATTCCCCGCGCGCTCGCTTTTTTTTTGTGTGTACTTTATTCTTTTCATTGGCGTGCATTGAAAGCATAATGCATAAAAATGGAATAATCCCTCGAGCGACCGATCAATAATTAAACAGGTTCGTACGGGCAATTATACCAACTTTTATATATCCTCGATAAGTTAAGTGGCAATTAATCATAAGGCATGAAGCGGATTAATCAAAGCGCATTTACGGACCGCGTAATTAAAGGATTTTTGCGAAAAGCGAAATCCGCAATCCTCTGGCCAGATAAGGTACACTAATTAACGGAGTAAATTGCTCGTTAAAAATGCCCATCGGGATAAAAATTGTGGAACGAATAAATAAATCTTGAAGGTAATACGGATTTATGATTGCTTATTATTATTGATTGTTTATTTAAAACTGAGCCGTTTATTTTCAATGTGAGGTAAGTACAATTTATCCTGTTATGTTAAGCAGATGATCATGGGCGTCGCCAGGGTTTTCACCACGACACAAAAAATATTCAACAATGTATTAAATGCGAAAGCCTCTGTACACGTTGTCCCCTGATATTTTGATTAAGAGTAATGTAATGTGTTTGTGGGCACTGTGATTTTGTTCTTCTTCATTGTTATAATAGGTTGTCATTATTGTTACTACAAAATGCATGTCAAGTTGACTTAGACAGCTTCAAATTTGATGCACTTAAGTGAAGTTAATTTTTCTTTTCAAAATGTTAACGCAACAGAAAACTCAAATTGTTAAATGATTTTATGGAGGTCAGTCCATGAATGAAATAGCCGTATAAAGCAAACAAGTTAAAGCCATCAGCATCAAAGAGCTAAGAGCATGGATTACCTTAGGGTAAAAATTCTTGAAGCCACTGAAACTATCACTCCTGCGACGTTAAGAGATATTCGACAAGAATTTTGTGATCGTCTGGGATATTTTTTGGTTCAACAAGAAGATGTTTTAGAACATTAATTAGGATAAACATCGTAGCTCTTTGTCATTCGTTAAATTAGCATTGTGTTTGTTAGAATTTAAGTACAATTAGTATTATTCAAATATGGTATAAACATTTTTTGCTTCAATTTTCTATTTTATTACAAATTACATATAACTATCTTGAACAAGTTTCTCATCTTTCACGTGGTGAAACATATTTAACTATGATTTAATAAAGCAGGATTTCACTAATATTTTGGTTTTGTATTCCAACTAGTTTCGACTTTGAGTCATTCTCAAAGAGGCCTTGAGAATGACTCAAAGTCGAAACTATTTGGAATAAAAAACCATAATATTAGTGAAATTTAACCAAGTGTTTTCTTTATTAAATCATAGATATAAATATTTGACTCAGCTATGCAAAAATTGAATATGGTGACTAAGCTGCATTCAAAATTTCAGGGGACAATACATTACATTAGTCTTATTCAAAATTTTAGGGGACAACGTTTATATTTCGGAAAATAAATCACTTTTTAACTTGTATAATTAAGATTTTGTGAAGTGACTATAATTTTCGAGAAATTCAACTTGTTATTCAAACTAAAAGTTTTTGAATAAAATATATGTCATGCACTTAGACAATATCTTTATATAATTTATAAAACACACCTTATACGATTACTTTTTATTTTATTACATCTGACTGTATATTTATTGATAATATTCTTATTCAAAATATCAGGGGACAATACGTTACATTAGTCTTATTCAAAATTTTAGGGGACAACGTTTATATTTCGGAAAATAAAACACTTTTTAACTTGTATAATTAAGATTTTGTGAAGTGACTATAATTTTTGAGAAATTCAACTTGTTATTCAAACTAAAAGTTTTTGAATAAAATATATGTCATACACTTAGACAATATCTTTACATAATTTATAAAACACACCTTATACGATTACTTTTTATTTTATTACATCTGACTGTATATTTATTGATAATATTCTCATTTTAAAGAGAGTTTAACAACAATAAAGATAAATCTTCCGTTGCCCACATAATTGAGCCATATTTATATTGACCAGTGCAAATAAATGTATTCCAGAGGCGATCTAGGTCGTAGCAGTGAAAGCAGGTGTACCAATCGACCTCACTCTTTGACAAATGTTTATTTTCATACCGAGAAAAAACGGCGCATTTATGAATAAATCCGCTCCTAATTGATTTTTTTAATGTCCCCCTATTGACAACTTGATGGATATTTACGGTAGCTTATTGCATGTTTCTTTCGCGTTAATTCGCCATTCGGTGTCTAATTAGTTATGTATTTGGTTGCTTCGGCTTAATTAGAATTTTATCGAAATTAATCAGAGTGATAGAAAGAGAGGAATTTGGGTGATTAATTTAATATTTTAATAGAATTTCGTAAGGATTTGTAAGTATATTTACAAGTTTCAATTAATAATTTTAATAAACTATATACAAGATATATATAAAAGATACATTTTCTAAGTATACCGTACATATCACGATGTGTAAAATGTAAAATTTCAGGCTTCGCTAATTTAGTAAAACCGTTCAATTTGAAGTTTTTAACGAGGGTTTCTACTCCTTGTGGAGTAAAATTTCGAATTTAAATAAGCCTGAAAACTTTGGTTTGATCGCTTCAAACCAAATTTTTAAGCTTTTCTAAACTCGAAATTTTACTTCATGTGCCACACGTATAAAACACTGAAACATAAATCGAAATATACTGCTTTAGAGTACTGCTTAAGATGTATATTTTGTACTTTATTTGAAATCAATGTTTAATACGCGTGGCGCATGAAGTGAAATTTCGAGTTTAGAAAAGGCTGAAAATTTGGATTTGCCGGGGCGCGACTCGCTTCGCTCGCGCGCCCCGGCAAATTCAACTTTTCAGGCTTTTCTAAACTAGAAATTTTACTTCATGCTTAATCTGGGAGTGGAAACACGCTTTAAAGTGAACGCTTTTTAAAATAAACGACTGCCAACAAATTTAAAATGTATATATATATCGAAGTATATATACTTGAAAAAAATCCCTGTAGAATATAAACATGTTGTTGATTTATTTAAATTTTAATAATTCCCTAAGACTTTCCTAAACAATTAAATACTTTTTTGTTTTATGCTTTTAGATTCATCATTTTACATAAACATTCGCTCAACAAAAGACCAGCGTGGCTGATTCTTTGTTGAACGCCAAATATTTTTTAAGTTTGAAATTTCAACATTTACAACAATATTGAATAGATGCTGATTATTCTTATTCACTTATGGAACTAAATTACCAATGTTTATGCTTACCTTCGAAAAACAAGAAGACATTAAAAAGGTCTTTATTATAGAATTCATTTGTAATATGAGAGTCAAAATTGAATCTATAAGAAATAATAAACTAATACCGCAGTGCAAAAAATGCCAAAGATACGCCCATATTCAAAAATTCTGTAACCGCTCACCTAATTGCGTAAAGTGCGCCGGCAATTATCTTACAGCCGAATACACAAAACCTAAAAACACACCGGCCAAGTGCATTGCTTTATAGCACACCCAGCCAACTACAGGGGATGTATTATAGCCAAGAAGCTTCAGACAAAAAGAAACCAAGTAATTAAGTCAAATACATTGAATCAACCGAAAACATTCGAATCTAACAAAGTTAAGGAAAGAACTTCTTACGTACAAGTAACATAGAATAAGTCTGCGGAACCCGCTACTGCCGCCTATGCAACAGAGTCCACCATGATGGAGATGCTACATTGTATGATGAAGGCACTTGATCGAGTTAATGAAAGATTGGACAAATGAGAAGGTATAAGTACTGGCGCTGTATCAACATAATTTCATAGACCAACGTGACCTAAGAATAGCTACTTGGAATGCCAATGAAATTCTTGACAAACGTCGTGATCTTTCTTTATACACAACATTTAGATATTTATCTCATATCTGAGATGCATATGACAACCCAATCTTTCCTTAAGATAATAGGATACAACGTATACCATACAATCCACCCAGATAATAAAGCAAAGAGCGAGAGCGCTATCATAATTAAGAAATCAATTAATCAATTTTAAGAACGTTGCTTACAACGGGAAGATATCAAACTTAGAATGATTGGAATCAAATGTAAAAATTAGATCCTGAGAAGTGGAGCAGTTTACTGTCCACCGAGGTATAATCTAAAGAAAGAAACCTACAAGATCCTTATGCAACACCCAGGTAAAAGATTTATCATAGGTGGTATTTTCAGTGCTAAACATGTTGATTGGGGCTCGAGACTTACAGCGACCAACGGAAGGGAGTTGAAAGAAGCTATAAGAGAAACTGCATGCAACTACCATTCAACCAACAAACCTACATATTGGCCTACTGACTCTAACAAAATCACTGATCTGCTAGACTTTTTCATGTAAGAAAGGTATCAAAATTATCTTCAATCTCAAAGAAGTTGGTACTTCATTGAGATTGAAGATAATTTTGACTTAAACTCAGATCACTTAGCAGTTATTCTAACATTAAGTGAAAATGTAATTAAAAGAACAGCTCGACCGACATTGCGAACTGTACAGTCGTTCAAACAGCTGCTTATAATAATACCAAAGAAAAAACCTACTTCACGAAAGAAGTAAATTATCCTCGTGAAATAAGAGAAATTGTTAAAGAAAAGAGAAGAGCTAGAAGAAATTGGCAACAATCAAGAGACCCGACTGACAAGACTGTTGTGAAAAGTAAAACACAGAAACTGAGAAGAGAAATACAAAACCTTAAGGATGAATCCATAACCTCATACTTACAATCACTGACGGCAGACAGAAAAACTGACTTTTCTCTTTGAAAAGCTACTAAAAAATATAAGCGTCCTAACTCATCAATACCCCCTATTAGGAAAATGATATATTTAAAATCGAACAAGGACATAGGGAGAACATACCATCAGACCTCTACCATCCGAGAGATACACAAGATGAAGGGATCAGAAGCGTAACTCCAAAAGAAATGGCTGAAGAAATTAAAAGAAACCTAAACCCAAAGAAAGCACCAGGGTATGATTTGATCACAGGCGAACTCTTAAAACAGTTGCCTAAAAAAAAGAATAGTTATGCTTACACAAATCTTCAAAGCAGCTTTCAGGCTAAGATATATACCTTTTTGCTGGAAAGTTGCGAAAGTAATATGAGTAATGCTGCTAAAACCGGACAAACCACCCAACGATGTTAGATCATATAGGCCTATTTCGCTGCTGCCAATCGTATCAAAACTATTCGAAACGCTACTAATGAAGAGATTGATAAAAAATGGTAACATAATTGCCGAATATCAATTTGGATTTAGACAGAAGCACTCAACAGTTGACCAGGTACATCGTATTACTGATATTATTGACCGGGCCCTAGAAAGAAACAGGTATGCTCTGCAGTATTTCTAGACGTTGCCTAAGCTTTCGATAAAGTGTGGCATAAAGGCCTAATACAAAAACTTAAACAAATATTACAGAAACAATATGTAGCATTATTAACATTCTATTTACAGGGAATTTTTCTTCTAGGTATACATGTCAAGATTTTTTTGATAAAAATTTTTAGACATTCGTCGTTTTTACAATAGCTTAGTTTGACGCTTCTAACGAATGTCTCCACTCCCAGACTAAGCATGAAGTAAAATTTCGAGTTTAGAAAAGCCTGAAAATTTGGTTTGGTCGCGTAGCGCGAAGCGCGGAGCGATCAAACCAAATTTTCAGGCTTTTCTAAACTCGAAATTTTACTTCATGCGCCACGCGTATAAAACACTGATTTAAAGTAAGTTTTAGGATATTTTCTACTTCACTCGCAACAAGTGTTTTATACGCGTGGCGCATGAAGTAAAATTTCGAGTTTAGAAAACCCTGAAAATTTGATTTGGTCGCTCCGCGCTTCGCGCTACGCGACCAAACCAAATTTACAGGCTTTTCTAAACTCGAAATTTTACTTCATGCTTACCCTGGGAGTGGAAAACACTCGTTTAAAACTTCAAATTGAACTCCTTTACAAAACCAACCAATATCTGAAGATTTACTGCATATACACTGTAAATTGGGACATGTATACTTGAAAGAAAAACTCTCAGTATCTAACAGATTCTTTAGAATTGAACAAAAAGATGAGTACTCCGACCTGAAAGACACAAATGCGGGTGTCCCACAAGGAAGTGTCCTCAGTTCCATTCTTTATTTATTGTATACTAGCGACATACCATCTCTAGACGATAGTTACATTTGCCGATGACACTGTTTTCCTGGCAGTTGACAATGACATGGAGAGTTCTTATAGAAATTTACAGATAGCATGCGATAAAGTAGTAAATTGGACAAAACAATGGAAAATCAAGCTTAACGAAGTAAAGTCAGTTCACATTAACTTTACCCATAAACAAATAACATAATGGTTGCCATTAACCATTAATGGCACAATAGTTCCCCATGGAAATACAGATAATGGCATAACTCTCGGCGCCAAACTGCGGTGGAAAGAACATGTGAAGAAGAAAAGAGCTGAACTTGATCTCAAACACAAACAACACTGTTGGCTACTGGGAAAAAAAATCTAATTTATCCATTTACAATAAATTATTAATATACAACCGGGTATTAAAGCCCGTATGGCTTTATAGCATTCAACTTTGGGGATGTGCCAGTGACAGTAATATAAAATCAATCCAAATCTTTTAAAATTAAGTCTTTATAGTAAATGCTCCGTGGTATATTCGCAACTACTCGCTACTCCAAGATCTCTATGAAGGTCAGTCATAGAGATCTTGGAGTAGCGATTGTTAAAGAAGAGATTAAAAAGTATACTGGGAAACATAAGACGCTCCTGCTTACCCATATAAACGTAGAAACTCTTCAACTGCTAGACAATCAACACATCGTCTGAAGATTGAAGAGAAGGAAACCATCAGACCTTGTTTAGTGAGCTGTGACTAAAAGCGGAGCATGGTGCGCGAGTGTACCTACTACATTAAAAACATCTGGAGAAAGTCAATGGACAAACTCTACTTTTAAATTTTTAATATCGATCATTGTAAAATTAATCGTTAGTCTGTTAGACTAGTTTTAATAACCCTAAGATATGTATCATATATACCTTAGTTAGGAAAAAAAATTAATAGAACGAAGATATCCAAGAGATTTGTTGTAAAATCATCCAGCATCTTAACTTGTTATGAACGAAGAAAGTTATTAATGGTAGATATTCTTCATAGGACAAAAAAGATATCCTTTATGTTTATTTGTTAATCAATGGTGATTGCCGACGAATTCGGTAAACGCTGATCTTTTATTTTTAACATTCACAATAATAATTACATAGCCCTCTTATTTTCCAAATACTTAGATCTCTATAGTAGATATTTCAACTTTAGAAATTAATTAATAAACCCCGAAAAATCCTGCTGTAAACCATCGCAATGTTGAGCTTATTGCTCATTACCGAGACATTGCTTAATCCAAAGCTCTGGGAAAAAAATTAATATCCCGACCAGATGCCCCGAATGCGCATTTAATTGGCGGGAATTTCAAAATTTTCAAAGAAAATCTCTATATAAACACACGCGCGCGCTGCCTTTAAGTGTAATGAATCCGAGAGGGCGCAGTAATTATTTATCCTCGGCTTAAATTAAAGTGGGCAGATGCAGCTGACGGTGTAGGTATAAAAGGGATGCCGAGGGTTTCGGGCCGCTTCTATCTATGCATGAAAATAGAGAGAGACGGAGAGCTTTCGGGAGCTTGTTTGCTTAATTATCTCTCACCGCGACTTACACGTGAACACTGACACGGGACAAACCAATCGTCTAGCCGTCTCTCTCTAGCTTCTGAAAATCGGCATAACGTTCCGGATTACGTGTGCTTTATTTGCTGCATTGGTAGTTGATATTTATTGTTCTAGTTCGCGAGAGCGGGTGGATAATTTAATTCGTTCCCCTAGAATTAGACCAGAATAAAACGAGCGCTTTACAGTGCTAATAAAGAACTTGTTTGTTTTCCTGTATGTCTTAAGTGTATACTTAATCATAATGCATAATTATTATTCATTTTAAACATAGACTGTCTAATTAAAACACTTAAAAGAGAGTTTTAAGATAACATTAAGAAATATATAAACAGCGATTTAAAGAAGGAAACGCTTTGTTCAATTTCACTAATATTAGTGAAATTTAACCAAGTGTTTCCTTTTTTAAATCATAGTTAAATATATTTGAATAATTTTTTTTTATTCAAAGTTATAATTATCTTCAAGTAACTCAATCAATCCAAATAGTTAAATATGTTTCCCCAGTTGAAAGATGAGAAACTTGATAATGAAGGTTTAAATTAAATTAAATTATTTAAAAATGTTTCACCAAGTGATAAGTGAGAAAATTATTCTAGAAATATGAGAAACTTGTTTAAGATATATAAACAGTGATCACTTATGCCCCCAGGCCGGGATCTCCAGCTAGTAAATTGTATACTGTGTAAACTCTGTTTTATTTTTATTTGACCAAACTTAGGATGTAGTTACTGCGAACAGTTGCAGTTCTGTTTTAACACTAGGGTATTTTAACATCAAATTTTGAGATATTGCTAAATGATTATCAATGTGACAAATCATAATTTATCAAATAAATTGTCATGATGCAGAGTTTCAAATAAGAGAATGCTACAACTTGCAACTTTACAACATCTAGGGAGATTTTATCTTTTAAATATACTTTCACATATTCCATATAAACATTTCTAAAATTAATGAATATTCTGATCAAAACTAAGCAGTATATTTTAAATCAGTGTTTAATACGCGTGGCGCATGAAGTAAAATTTCGAGTTTAGAAAAGCCTAATTTGGCTTGGTCGCTCCGCTGCGCTACGCGACCAAGCCAAATTTTCAGGCTTTTCTAAACTCGAAATTTTACTTCATGCTTAATCTGGGATTGGAAACATTCGTTAGAGTAATCAAATTAAAAGTTTTTAATAAGATAGCGAATATCTGAAAATCTACATAAAAAAATCGTAACATATATACCTAAAAGAGAAAAATAATTAACAAGACAGATAATGCTGAGCAAGGAGCAAATGCTCATCAGAGAGACTTTATTAAATTGGTAGTAGATACAAATAATGTGAGGCGGTGATAGGTACATTTGTAATTTTAATTTTTATTAAATGAATTGTCTATTTTATGAGTAAATTAAATCGTCATATTACTGTCAGATTTTTCTTCACATAACCTACATATTAAAAGTTAAAGTACAACATAACATGTGATTAATTTTTTCTTAACCCAAAACACACAACCAATAGAATCTTGAAATGTCAAATTTGATTGGTCATTAAAAAAAACAGATTCTATATCTATAATTTGTTTTTTTCCTCTTCATTCATTTCTACACAAATATATGTGTAAGAGTGTGAGATATTTGCACATATTGAATTAAAATTAAAATTAAATTAAACATCTGGCGGAATAAATTAACGCAGTTTGATCTGAGCCGTAGAATTGTGAACATTCATTATTGAATAAACCTTCCCTTCCTAAATACTAAATCAGAACAAACATTACAAAAAGTAAATAATTTACTTACACCAATAAACTCTTGAAATGTCAAATTTAATTGGTCATATTAAAAAGAAAAACAGATTATAGATATTTTACGGAATTTTTCTCTTCATTCTTTTCTACAAAAATATGTGTAAACGTAACTAGACTATGTTTAAAATATTTATTTTCCAATTTATACTGGTAGGGGGAATAGAATTATTATTACGAAACGAAAAAACGACAAATCGGGGTAGTTGAATATCCAGTAAGATTTAGCCGGGACACCGGGACTTAACGTTTAAAATCGGGATACCTAGCAACCCTAAATATTTAAATACGCGTGGCGCATGAAGTAAAATTTCGAGTTTAGAAAAGCCTAATTTGGCTTTTCTAAACTCGAAATTTTACTTCTTGCTTAATCTGGGATTGGAAACACTCGTTAGAGTTATCAAATTAAAAGTTTGTAATAAGATCGCGAATATCTGAAAATTTACATTGAAAAATCGTAACATGTAAATAATGAAGAAGACCGATATTACTGAGCAAGAAGCAAATGTTCGCCAGAGAGACTTTATTAAATTGGTAGTAGATACAAATAATGTGAGGCGGTGATAGGTACATTTGTAATCTGATTGGGCGCCAGAAATCTGAAAAATGATTGACATGGCGCAGTCGATCATTATCCACTTCACTATAATGAACGCAACATAATTTTCAAGTAATGAAGTACTTGTTTTCTTACATTAAATCGTTTTTTCCTATCTTTAAAAGAAAGAATGAATTGACAAGTTTTATGAAAGTGCTGTGGATGGGTTATTAATTGTGCGTATAATTTAATAAATAACGAAGCCGTATGTTTCGCATCAAATCCATCTTCTGGAAATATTCGTATGCACTGCCCTGAAGCCAATCATAAATTTATTAAGCCGAGGCGCGGCCGCAATTTGTCTGAGCGAGAGACGAGGCGAAGTCCCGAATGGGCGAATCGATATTTTTTAATTTAGTTAAGATACTTAATCCCAAGTAGGTAAAACGCGTAACACCCGTGAAATTGCATTTAGCCTGCGAGGAGGAATTTTTCAATAATATTTTACGTTCTGTCCTGGGCAATATTTCTCTTATTCGCTTACGCAGTGGCGTCCTCTGTCTCTCTCTCCTTCACTTCCCCGCTCACCCCTCTCTCCCTCGCTTTTTCAATTTCCAGCGTTTCAATTCCAAAACTGGAGGTCGATCTACTTTTATCTCGTCCATCAGTAATCACAGAAACGTTTACTGGAGCCCCGGACCAATCCCTTGAAATTGAGAACAGTGCGAGTGCGAGGCGCTCCATCCCGATACAAAACTCTGATAGATGCTCACTTTTCATCCAAGCCCAGTATTTAGTTATATATATATATATATATATATATATATATATATATATATATAAATATATATATATATATATATACAGGGAATTCTTATTTTAAGTATACATACATATACGCTGAAAATGTCCATATAAATTCGAAATTTTACTTCATGCGCCACGCTTAAATACACACATACAACACCAATTATAGGCAACCTAATATACGTTAGAGTTATTGGATTGCCTATAATCACTGTTTTAAACAGTTTCTTCGACGCAGAATTTGACTCACGTTTTATTCACATCTACATATTAAAGCCGTATATTTTACAGTTTTACAGGTGAGTAACTGACTTACTTGACAACTCCTAGGACCCATAATTTGCTTACATATCACCCCTGAAGACGGGCATCCGACGATATATATTATAACAGTTGTGATATATTTTAAACTAACGAGTGCCTTCCACTCCCAGACTGAGCATGAAGTAAAATTTCGAGTTTAGAAAAGCCCCGCGTAGAAAAACTCCTCGAGGGTCGCGCAGCGACCCGAGATAAATTTTTACGGGGCTTTTCTAAACTCGAAATTTTAGTTCATGCGCCACTCTTAAAAACACTGATTTACAGTGAAGTTTAAAAAACACACACATACAACGATAATAGGCAACCTAATATACGTTATAGTAATTGGGTTGCCTATAATTACTGTTTTAAACAATTTGTTCAGCGCAGAATTTGACTCACGTATTATTTATATCTACATATTAGATTGCTAAAGCCGGATATTTTAAACTTTACGATATTACAGTGTTTTATACGTGTGGCGCATGAAGTAAAATTTCGAGTTTAGAAAAGCCTAATTTGGATTGCCCGCTACGCGGCCAATCCAAATTTTCAGGCTTTTCTAAACTCGAAATTTTACTCCATGCTTAGTTTGGGAGTGGAAAACCCTCGTTTAAAGATTCAAATTTAAATCTTTTAAAAAATCAACGAAAGTCATTAAACCTACAGTGTATGCATATGTAAAAAATTCCCTGTATTTAAAAATCACATTTATGAACACGTAGTTATGATATTTTTTTAGAATAAAATGTTATGTTTAATAATGTAGTTTAAACTATCTTCAACAATTTAGCTAACATTTAAAAACGTAATAAAAAAGTCGTAATGTAGTAGTATAAAATATAATTTAGCAAATTTAAGTTAATAAAAAAACCTTTAAAATATTTTTTAAACTAATTTAATATTTATAACATGTTTAAAACAAAACCGATTAAAACACGACGGCTGTTTTTAAACATGTTTAAAAAACTGTTTTTAAACAAAGTGTATTAAACATAACAACGTATCGTAAATATTTTTATTCATGCACCAGTGCAATACCCGGGGTACCTAGGTAACGATTATTTTATAAAACGACAAACCAAAATTGAAACTTTAAGAAATAATCAATGCATTTAATAATAACTTTAAGAAATAATCAACGCATTTATTAAGTGAAATTACAATTAGTAGATGTGATAAATGTGATTTTTTTTTTTTCGGGCAATGGTCTTCACATAAATCCCTCGTGCGCGCCAAATAACTAAATATTTCACTCGTGCACTACTCGCACTCGTGAAATATTTAGGTATTTGGCGTGCACTCGGGATATAATTGCTGAATATTTGCATGACTAATCATGAAGTAAAATTTCGAATTTAGGAACACCTGAAAATTAGGCTTGTTCGCGTAGCGAAGCAGAGCGATTAAACCACATTTTCCTTTTCTAAACTCGAAATGTTAGTCTATAACCTACGGACTTTAAAAATGTACAAAACAATGTACTTATCGAAATATGTATACTTAAATGAATATGTATACTTAAAATAAAAAATCTCTGTGTATTGATATACGTTTCAGGAGCAGGAAAGTATATCTCTCTATTTCTCTATTTCTTTTGCTATCTCTATCGTGTGTTGTCTCTAATTGAAAAGGGAGGTGGTGACCGGAGGTGTCAGGAGATCGGGACGTCGAGATCCCGCTGACAGTTCCAAGATTGAAAAATACGGAAACTCGGGAGAGGCCCCCCTCTATCCCGAGATTAGATCGCGTCCTATTCCCATATTACATAAACAAAATACACAAGCTGGATACCTACTCGAGCACTTTATTCATATAACTTTATGCTATATCCCGGATGGGCTTAAATCAGCGAAAGATACACCGAAGAAATAAGATGTTGAGAAACAAATTTGAATACATTCAAATACCACTTTTATACAGCAGAGTCTACTAGAAAATATGTTCACTATATATATGATTATTCTTTTAATTTTACATATCTAAGCGATTTATTGAAAGTGACTATCCCTCATACATGTATTAATTTAATATAGAAAAAGTACTGTCATATGGGGTTATATGGGACACTAATTTTAGATTATTACTGATATTAATTAGGTTTCAATTTAAACACAATATTTACCGATTTAATCTGGTAGATGAAAATGAAATACACGTGATTTTATCTTAAAAATAAACAGTTTTATTTATTTTGTTAACTATTTTTACGAAAATATGACTATCCCAAATTAGGTACTGATGGGGTTATATTGGACCTTAGAAAATTTGTGCATAATTCTAATACATAAATACTAATCTATCCCAATTTACCCTTCACATAACCATCATGACACAAAATACTACTTACAAGGTATACTATATAACTTCCCCAAATGCACGCTTATTGAATCAATTAAACTCGGCTATGAGGAATATCATTTATTTTATTATCATTATTGTTTCTAGGTGTGTCTACCTCGTGTTATTGACAGTTCTAGAAAAATCTTAACGATTTGTTGGAGTTGTATATTTACCCTTTAGAGGACACTAAACTTATTTCATTTGTCAATTGTTTCAATCTAAGACAATTTCACATTAAATCAGCGTATTATACGCGTGGCGCATGAAGTAAAATTTCGAGTTTAGAAAAGCCTAATTTGGCTCGGTCGCTCCGCTTCGCTACGCGCCCGAGCCAAATTTTCAGGCTTTTCTAAACTCGAAATTTTACTTCATGCTTAGTCTGGGAGTGGAAGACGCTCGTTTGTTTCAATATTGAAACAATTGAAAATTGACGTAATAATTTTATTTTCGTTTCATTGACGGAGATAGACTCTACAATTTGACTTCTTAAAAATATACTGCTTGAGTTTTATCTCGCGTTAAGTCTCAGCTCAACGGTTTGGGCGCCGAAAATCCCGAGCGTTGAAATTGATAACTTCACATTAAATAAGTGTCGTGTACGCGTGGCGCATGAAGTAAAATTTCGAGTTTAGAAAAGCCTAATTTGGCTCGGTCGCTCCGCTTCGCTACGCGCCCGAGCCAAATTTTCAGGCTTTTCTAAACTCGAAATTTTACTTCCTGCTTAGTCTGGGAGTGGAAGACACTAATTTGTTTCACCATTGAAACAATTGAAAATTGACGTAAAAATTTAATTTTCGTTTTATTGAGAGAGAAAGACTCTAGAATTTGACTTCATGAAAATACACTGCTTGGGTATTATCTCGCGTTAGGTCTAGATTTGAGGTTTTTGGCGCCCAACGCGGGACCAGCTTAACGGTGGCCCCACGTTGGGCGCCGAAAATCCCGAGCGTTGAAATTGAAAACTTCACATTAAATCAGTGTCGTGTATGCGACATGTAATTTGGCTCGGTCGCTCCGCTTTGCTACGCGCCCGAGCCAAATTTTCAGGCTTTTCCAAACTCGAAATTTTACTTCATGCTTAGTCTGGGACTGGAAGAGACTCGTTTGTTTCAAAATTCAAACAATTGAAAATTCACGTAATAATTTTATTGTCGATTTATTGACGGAGAAAGTTTTATAATGTCAAAACAGAATATCAATTTTGATACAAGTTGAAGAGGAAGCAATCGTTTTTTTTTTTGTCAGACTTCAAGTGACAATTCAGAATCGATCAATGGACTTTGCCTCAAAATACCATAATAGTGAAAAACAGTCGACATAAGAAACTTACAGTTAAAATATTACAATAGTCATTAAGTTGATTGATTAAGTTACGTGAAGATCAAATTAATTTGACGGATAAAGCACTAATAACCTTTCTTTACACGTTTAAATGTGTGAAGAAAGGATAGAAAGGAAATTCTATCACAGTCAAGAAGAACCTTAACAATTTGTTGAAGTTGTATCTCACAAATGTCGTCTTCATTTAGAAAAATGAATGTGCCTTCCTTTTCTGCCGATTCGCTCATACATCTTACAACATAATTATAGCCGTTTACATTTTTGATTAGAGCCACACATTTTGTATTAGTTTATTTTTTCGTATTTTTATTAAACACAAAATTCACTACAATAAACATTTCCACTCGCAATTCAGCTGCGGCTACATTTGTGACAGGATGATCTAAAATATTCATCTCACTTTCATCTTCTTTTTCACTCTCTTCCATCATATCACTTTCTTCGCTGGATTGAAGTGATTCATCTTCGGGTTCCTTGGTTTGTCGGAGAATGGGAATCTCCAAATCCCTGATCGAAATAGATGTTCCTAAAGAGACGTCAATTTTCTTCTTTCTTTTTGTAGCTGGAGCAGATTCATTAAGTTGTAAATTGTTGATTACATTTTTGAATGACTTTATAAAAGCATTATTTTATTGTAGGTATGAAAGTTCTCCACTTGGAAGGTGTTTAAAACCTCATTTCAATTGCGCGGCGATATTCCAGCTGCTCGAAAAGCACCCTAGATATTTGCAGCGATGGAGTTTTCAATATTGGTAATCGTTCTAGTCAACAAGGTTGGAAACACTGTTTTTGGGATGCAGCTTCTATTTTTGAGTTTCCACTCCGTAACAATTTTCCTCCACGCAGGTTTCAATGGACGAAAAAACGATATATCCAGTGGTTGACAAACATGCGTGCTATTAAACAGAAGCATAACAAATTTAATATCGTTTTCTTCACAATCCGTGACAACTTTAAGATTGAGGTGACTGGCAAGGTAGTCCCCAATCAGTAGCTTCGGCCCAGTCTTTCTTCGAAAGTATGGTAGTGTGATTTGGAAGAACCAATCTTTAAATAATTGTGAGTCAAACCAGCCCGATTTCGACCTATTGTAGTGGCAATCTGAGGGGACGCCTTCGATCCACTGTGGATAGAGATTTGTAGCTTTGTACACAATGTATTGTGACAGCAGAAATCCGTAAGCTGTTTCAACCAATTGTAGTGGCAATCTGAGGGACCGCCTTCGATCCACTCAGGATAGAGATTTGTAGCTTTGTACACAACATTGTGACAGCAGAAATCCGGAAGCTGTCACTGCAAATATGATTGAGACAGAACTCTTAGATGAATCGATATTCCGTCTGGCATGACTTATGCTTTTACTTGCAGTGATTTTCGCTTTGCCTGGATCATCAGGTACATTGGTCTCATTATAATTAATTATGTTATCTGGAGGAATATCAGCTGCAGTCTTCCCAAACTCATCGAAAAATGCATTGATGCTCTGCTCTGATAAAGCTGCTTTACGTCTCTTTACGTTTTCGCATAAACGAATTGATAGTTGTTTATTTCGTTTTAAAAACTGCTAAACCCAGTCATTACCTGGCAAGTTGTCGGTGAACTGTGCAATGAAGACGCCCTTTCTGTTGAGGTAGTTTTGAACGAACTTGCGTAGAGCCAATGATGAGAAGGGAAAACATACAGCTGCTGCATATGTGATTGCAGAAACAATTTTTGTTCCCCCTGTTGGCTTAAAACAAGCGGCCTTTCCAGCCGAGAGGTGTTTGCTCCTCGATAGTTTCTACCAATTGCTGCTTTTTGGTACTTAAAACCGTTCTGCTGCCTGTCGAAATGAGAAGCCCCTTTGAACAACATCACGCAGAGCCCTCTCGACATCTTCTTCTAAACAATCCTGGTGTAGCGGAGCCCCAAGTCTCATTTTATAAGTGCGGGCATGGTGTCCCATATAACCCCTAAAATGTACATTTTTTGTAATTTTCATAGAAATTTTACTTTGCATAGCTTGTTTTATGAATATAAAATATGTAGGTTATTAAATAGGCTCTAAATATTATCTTGTTATAAAAATTATTTCAACCAGATGGAAACTAACTTGTGCACAGGTTAGATCGCTTGGATCTTAATTTTGGACTTAAATTTTGCGCAGCTGTTCGTAATTTCAGAAGCAGGATCTAATCACAATATTGGAAAATGACAGATGTCACAGAGCGCCACCATACATCAACTGTCGAAATTCATAGCGCTTTTACAGTCGGTTACACTTCACTGGTTAGAAATGGCGCGAACTTAAACAAAACACTAAATGTCCCAAATACCCCCCTTATAACCCCATACGACGGTACTTCAAGAAAATGTATACAGGTCTAGCCAGCCGGATAGCCAGCCCCTCACCTAGTAAACATTAACTAAAATTAATTATTAAAATTTTAATTTCAAGCTTTAAACGAGTGTTGTCCACTCCCAGACTAAGCATGAAGTAAAATTTCGAGTTTAGAAAAGCCCTGTGAAAATTTGTCGAGGGTCGCGCAGCGACCCGAGACAAATTTTCACAGGGCTTTTCTAAACTCGAAATTTTACTTCATGCGCCACGCGTATAAAACAGATTTTAAGCGAAGTTCGAATATACATAAATTTCACAATATTTTAGTGTTTTATACGCGTGGCGCATGAAGTAAAATTTCGAGTTTAGAAAAGCCCAGAAAATTTTTCTCGGGTCGCTGCGCGACCCTCGACAAATTTTCACGGGGCTTTTCTAAACTTGAAATTTTACTTCATGTTTAGTCTGGGAGTGGAAAACGCTTGCTTAAAGCTTTAAATTGAATTGAAAAAAAAACCGGGAATATTCGCAATTGTTGTATCAATTTCATGGTATGTCATTATTTTTATAAAATCACATTACTTTTTCTTAATTATTTTAAATGTAAATTTTCTGACATTCATGGATTTTTTTAAAAAATTCAATTTGAAGCTGTAAACGAGTGTTGTCCACTCCCAGACTAAGCATGAAGTAAAAGCGACCCGAGACAAATTTTCTGGGCTTTTCTAAACTCGAAATTTTACTTCATATGCCACGCGTACAAAACACGGATTTTAGGTGAAGTTTGAATATACATAAATTTGACAATATTATAGTGTTTTATACGCGTGGCGCATAAAGTAAAATTTCGAGTTTAGAAAAGCCCAGAAAATTCGTCTCGGGTCGCTGCGCGACCCTCGACAAATTTTCACAGGGCTTTTCTAAACTCGAAATTTTACTTCATGCTTAGTCTGGGAGTGGAAAATACTTGTTTAAAGTTTCGAATCGAACTTTTAAGGAAGGTACCAAAACGGGAAATTATTATTTTTAAACATGTTAATAATTTTAATAATTTACAAGTTATTTAATTTTCTCCTCTTTGCATTTTATTTTATTTGAGAGATTTTGCTCTTAAAAGCTTTGTTATTTTTAAAAACTTAATACTTTAATATTAAAAAATCTATCTATAAAAGTACAGCGAAACCAGAAAGACAGGTTATGATAAACTCAAAAACGTAACCAAATACAACGTCATTGTTCTCTTTCGCAGGAACTAGGGTCTGCGGAGAAAGGGGTAGAGAAAAACACGGAAAGATACAATTCTGTCATACCTTGTAACACATATGTGTTCATATGTGTTATGCCCATCGACGTACCTTGATCATAACAACCGCCATTAGCATTTTAAGCAATTGTGGCCTGTGTAAAAACAGCGCCCGTTTGACTAATCACAACAACGTATTTTCGCGCCTACAATTTCTAGGCGTATTATTAAATAGAGTATAATAATGCACTTTCGAAAGGTGATAAATGATAATTTCGAGAAAAAAAAATATTTATGATATTTTTGCCGTTTGCAGAATGACGTTTCTTTATAAAATGGTTAATGATTGATATAATTTACTTAAATAACACTCGAAGTATACATTTAATATGTACTATATAAAAACGTCACAATAACTTTCACACAAACCCCTTTCTCGAAAAAATAATTATTTTTCATATTCTACCTTCCCCAAAATGAAAGATGTTTATAAAATTGTTAAAAGTTGATGAAATTCCATTCAAATACAGAGTGGCGGCCAACCAGAAAAACCGGAAAAGTCAGGGGATTTTATTCATTGGGAAAAGTCATGAAGAAGTCAGGGAAATTAGGCCTTTTTAGCAAAAATCAGGGAATTTTTAAATACAAATTGTTCGCTCTATTAGTTTAGCACGAATTTGACACATCAAATAATACTAATACTAAATAATACTTTAAAGGTAAAGGTAAATGGAGGTTTCAATTCGTAGCACATTTTTAATTTTGATATAAATTGAAAATGTACCATGAAGTAAACGCTTCCATATTCAAGAATTTTTCTTTATCTTTTTAGTCATTAAAAAGAATTTTAAGGTATTTTAATGGATGCTGATTTTTCTTATTCATACTTAAGAGATTTGTTGTAAAATCCTGCATCTTAACTTGATATGAAAGAAGACAGTTATTAATAGTAGATATTCTTTATGTTCTAAGACAGAAAAATGGTGTCCTTTATGTTTATTTATTGAAGAATAGTGATTGCTGAGAAATTTGGTAAAGGTTGATCCATTATGTTTATCTTTTATAACAGAAGATTTCCATTAGATTTATTAAATTGTTATTTTTATGATTAATGTTTTCATATTTAGTATAGTAAGAAGCATAACTTTTACTAGCAGTTAAATTAAAACTGTTTTTTTATTTATTTTTGATTTAATCTAATCTTTTGAATTAAACAAAATGAATGTTTTATGCGATTTGTCTGAGGCATACGGACTCAAATTCAAGATTGAAAACGGCCCATAAAACCCGGTGCCGTAAAATGATACTCTCCACCGCCGCGCGCCAGGTTTTTCATTAATTCATCCTGATTAAAGCAATCCACGGGGGAGTCGCCCCAATCAGCTGGGCTACACCTAAGAAATCCCGAAGAAGGGTATCATAATAATCAACGCGACCGCACTCTCTAATTGAATAAACCCCCCTCCCTCACACCAACATCCACAGTTCCAGATCGTTCCTTTCGAAAACTTTTCCACCCAAGAATTTACATACAAGAATCCCCCCCGCCTAAGAGAAAAAAAGAGAGGAAAAAAAAAGGGTACGTCTTATTTGTACTGTCTTGATTAGAGTCAACAAGGTCGAGTGTTCATTACCGCGCTCATTCTGCAGAATCTGAAGTTCAATTTCCTGGAGGAGAGAAGGAGAAGGCTATTCTTCTCGCCCCCCTTCTCACCCCCCTGAAGAGATCCTCGTCACGTATTCGATCAGAACTGACGTTTACTCTCACCTGGATACAGAGAGCGCAATTTTAGGGGAGGGGGGGTCTTTCAAAGACTTATTAGATTTAAAATTTAGGTTAAATTCCACTAATTAATTACTCGTTCGGAATTAATGAATGAGCTTACATCTATCTTACAATACTCTCCACTAAAAAAAAAACAATCTTCCTGACCTTTTCCTCCACCTTCTCATTCTTATCCTTCTTCGAATTCTTCTTAGAGAGAGAAGAGAAGTTATTGCTAACAAGCGACACGAAAATTTTTCCCGAATGCCAGGTTGCGCGCAATCGCCATCAATCTCCTCTCTCTCTGTGCGCACAATAAACAAATTGCATTTAGCATTCTATTGTAACGATAAGCCGTCGCCGCATTAATAACAATTCGATTCTCCCGAGTGTTCCTGAATAATGTATAAACGTGTTATGCGCGCATTTCACTTCTTCGCCTCAGGGCCTGACCCTTGGCCGTTTGCACAAGTTTATTGCCTCGGATTCGATATGGACATTACGAGTGCGCGCATGCAAACAGCGAATATTATTTTAAATAAAGTCCCCCTCTCTCTATTAATTCGAGTTTTGTTTTATATTTGCGTTGTAATGTGTGTTTGGAGAGAGTATTGAAAGAAATCTGATTTCTTCAAATAATTAATGAATCTTTGATATTATTCAATTTGTGTTTTTTTGCATTGTTGCAATTTCAGTTGAACAATGTGTTTTAGAACATCAGTGATTTATTCGCTTTGATACATGGCGAACACATGTGAAAAACAATGAATATGTGTTTATTTTTTGCGCCCAACAAGGGGCCAGCCTGTTAAATAAGTTCTGGCCCCGTGTTGGGCGCCAAAAATCAAAACCTTACACTAAATAGCCTGCCGCAGTAAATATTTTGGGTTTAGAAAACCCATAAATATTTACTTCATGCTCAATCTAGGATATTTTATACGCCTGCCGCATGAAGTAAATATTTTAAGTTTAGAAAAGCCTGAAATATTCAGTTCATTCTTAATCTAGGATTGGAAACACTGTTTTCTAAAACATTAATCACTTCAACAAAACATTTCTATTCAATTGTTGAAAATACCTAAAAAAGAAACACGCACCCAAAAAAACTATCATTAATTATTCATTATTTGTATAAAATACGATTCGGATTTATATATTTAAATTTATTAATGGACGCACGCGGCTGGGCGCGAGCCTGATGTATATCATCGAATCGTAAATATGCCCCACTCTATCTCTGGAAAGACTAGTTGTTATTCAGCGGATTAAGTAATTATGTAAGAATGTGTAAATTAACGTGTTGGGTTAGAAATGTATATGGTTTCCATGTTGGCAATTCTATTTCTGGGCCTGACTTGCAGGAAATGTTCGTTCGCTTAATTGCGCCAGATATCTATGTTCTTTTTATCTTTAGCGGAGGATTAATAAGGATAAAGCTATATTTATTGAAGAAAAAAAAAAAGGATAAAGCTAAAGAATTTAAATTTGAATAGAAATAAAACCAAATCATTGATTCCTCATATCTTTTTCTTTATTTTCTATTGATTGGCGATATGCAGTAGATTTGTTAGAACATCTAAATTCTCCTCTTTTTCATCTTTATATAGTAAAGAAAACCTTTAAAAGTGTTAGCAGCAGCAGATTTTTCTTTTTAATCGTCTATTGAAAAAAACCGATATCCAAGATATTTACTATCGAAGCCGATAAACCTCATTCAATGGCTTTTTGTCAGAATTGTTTAAAACACTTTTTTTTATTTTAATTAAAACATGCAGTTTTTTTTACGAAACGTGTTTTTTTTTTATTGAACCAGCCTTTAAAAAAATAACAGTTAAATTTTGTTAAAAACGTGTTTAAAACATGTTTAAAACACGTTTAAAACGTGTTTAAAACACGTATAAAACGAGATAAATTAAACTTAAAAACTATTTGATTTCGAGAAAATAAGCTTACGCTTCTTATAGTTTGCAAACATTAAACATAATATATAAAATTACAAAAAAACTATTCGTGAAAATGCAAACAGGGTCTTAATTAATAAGACAATTTAAGGCGATAAATATCCATTGAAACAACTACTTCCCGTGCAAATACACCTCCGGATATTGAATTATACAATGAAATATTTAAAATCTTATTTAATTTGATTTGTTACAACTCTCTATTAAAGTATATGTATAGCTTTGCTTATGAAGAGAGATAAATCTCGAAACGCGTCTATAGATGGCCTAAGACATTAGTTTTAATCCAAGTCCTTTCACTTCTAATTTGTTGCTATCTCTCCTTCCATTTTAAATTGTATTGTTAGTTGGTTTGAAGAGAATTTGACCTAAACGTTACATATACTTTAATAGAGCGTTGTAACAAATCAAATTAAATAAGATTTTAAATATTTCATTGTATAATTCAATATCCGGAGGTGTATTTGCACGGGAAGTAGTTGTTTCAATGGATATTTATCGTCTTAAATTGTCTTATTAATTAAGACACTGTTTGCATTTTCACGAATAGTTTTTTCGTAATTTTATATATTACGTATCAAACGTGTTCAAAACAGAACATACAGAGCATTTTTCTTTTGAGTATACATATCCCGATAATTACAGCGTTTTTTTTAATTTGCGGGAATTCGTTGTTTCAAAGCGGTTAATTTGAGGCTTTTAACGAGTGTTTTCCACTCCCAGACTAAGCATGAAGTAAAATTTCGAGTTTAGAAAAGCCTGAAAATTTGGATTGGCCGCGCAGCGAAGCGGAGCGGCCAATCCAAATTAGGCTTTTCTAAACTCGAAATTTTACTTCATGCGCCACGCTTAAAAACACTGTTTTACAGTGAAGTTTACAAACCATATACATACAACAACGATTATAGGCAACCTTATATACGGTTTAGTTATTGGGTTGCCTATAATCACTGATTTAAACAATTTGTTCAGCGCTGAATTTGGCTCACGTTCTACATATTAGATTGCTAAGGGCGTATATTTTAAACTTTACGATATTTCAGTGTTTTATACGTGTACTTTATATGGCAATATGCAGAAACAACATTATCCATCTGTCTATCATTTATCAAATTAAAATTTAGAAAATAATTATTCATTCCTTTTTTAATTACACTGTTAAATAATAGAGTGTGTCGAAAAAACGCTATCCAATTTTTTTATTAATTAAATCAGCCAGTCGGGGGGGATTCACGTTTCGATTGAAAAACAACAAACAGGGAGGTGTGTCAGGGTGGGGGGACGAGGGACCCATTGTGAGCGGGTGTTGTTTTATTGACGAAGTAGCCGTTTCATTTTAATTAAATAATTACTGCGGATTGATTTGTTTATATTGTTTCGTTATGGCAGACGGTCTTGTAGCCATTTAAAAATTTAATTAATCTCCCGTGCTGCTGCCGCTGGGAGGGATTGATTTACATCGGGGCCAGTCGATGTTTAGCGCTTGCACCGCACTTGATGAGTTTAATCAACGTTTTGTCAATATCGTTTCCATTAAATCGGGCCTAAACGTCGATGTCGAGCGTTGGATTCTGGAGAGAGGAGGCCGAACCAATACGGTCCATTCAGAAGAGATTGGATGTCCGTCGGGTGTAAGGAAATGCACCCATTATTAACTAACCGACGGTGCGGGGGAGGGGATGATAATACCCCCCATTCAATCCGGACTGATAATTATTCTTGTGATTGATGGGTTATTTAGTAATTTCATTGTGATACCTGAAAATGAGGCGATATTTAAATGTAATCAGTGGAAAGAGCTTCATAATCGCCGATGTTTAGTCGCTAGAGCGAAGAAAAATCCCTCCCCCCCTCCAATTAGAGAATCACCTCTCACACCCAGTAGCCAGACGAGAAAAAAATGAAACAAAAAAATGGTTATGCATTTATAATACTATTTCTTCATTATTGAAATGACGTCCAATTATGATAAAGATAAATAAGTGAAACAAACCAAGTGTTTTAATTTAAATTTAATTTAAATCATCCAGTATTAGAAAAAGATAACACTTTCTTAGTTAAAATTTCACTATTTATTAGTTGACATTGCAACAGTCGTTTCACCACACAGTGACTTCGTTAAGCAGGTGAATGCTTCATGTGCTTGATAAAGCCACTGTGTGATGAAACAATTGCTGTAGTATCACCTACTAAATTGTGAAATTTTAACTGTGTTTTTTTTACTAAAGTGTTGATATGAAATTTCACCAAGTAACAGCCTCAGCAATTACATTTTTATAAGATTTACAGTTTTGGATTTAAACGATAACAAATGTAAAAGACGTTGTGAGATTTACAACGTTTGTAATTTAAGGTAGCTGTTTTGTAGGAAGAAGGTACGAAGTATTACAAGATGTGTATCTAATTTGCGAGTTATGGACGTTTTCGGTTAAAACCGTTAATTGAATTATGGGATACTTGCAAATAGTTTACGGTAAAGTCGCTGTTTGCGTTAATACCATTCTGACCCGCTTGCCGCTTGGATAACTGAATGTACACAATCTAATTAAATCTTGTAATTAGTTTTAATGCTCGAGATGTCGATAAACATGTTTATACTTAATATAGATTTAAAATTAATTCTATCGCTTATTAATTCTAAAGTGATGTAATGCAAACTGTGGTTTCTTTAATATCATGCTATTAAGTAGTGTTAAAAAAGTATTAAGCAATTTTTGAAGATCTTATAATTAGTTTTAATGCGCGAGATGTCGATTAACACGTTTATGCTTAATATAGATTTGAAATTAATTCTATCACTAATTAATTTCAAAGTGATGTAATGCAAATTGTGGTTTCTCTAATTTCATTCTTCTAAGTAGTGCTAAAAATATATTAAGCAATTTTTGAAGATTTTGTAATTAGTTTTAATGCTAGAGATGTCGATAAACATGTTTATACTTAATATAGATTTAAAATTAATTCTATCGCTTATTAATTCTAAAGGGATGTAATGCAAGTTGTGGTTTCTTTAATATCATGCTTCTAAGTAGTGTTAAAAAAATATTAAGCAATTTTTGAAGATCTTGTAATTAGTTTTAATGCGTGAGATGTCGATAAACATGTGTACACTTAATATAGATTTAAATTGATTCTATCGTAAATTAATTTCAAAGTGATGTAATACAAACTGTGGTTTCTTTAATTTGATGCTTCTAAGTAGTGTAAAAAAATATTAAGCAATTTTTGAAGCAATTTCATGCTTCTAAGTAGTGTTAAAAAAATATTGTTCAATTTTTGAAGATCTTGTAATTAGTTTTAATGCGCAAGATGTCGATAAACATGTTTATACTTAATATAGATTTAAAATTAATTCTATCGCTAATTAATTTCAAAGTGATGTAATGCAAATTGAGGTTTCTCTAATTTTATGCTTCAAAGTAGTGTTAAAAAAATACTAAGCAATTTTTGAAGCTTAAAAGAATAAACGCCAAAGAATGGAAAATAATTAATTATCATATTTAATAATTTTCTAAAATAATCCATCGTTAAACATTTTTCATTAATTATTGCTTGATGGAAAATAATTAATTATTCCATTTACTTAATTTCTCACTTAATCCGCGATCAAACATTCTTTTATCAAATATTGCTTGATTTGGTCTTTAATGAAGCAAACAAAATAGTCAACAATTTTACACGCAATAAATTAATTCAACAACAATACATCTTTATTGACAAGACAATATTATTACAATACATAATATACAGGGAGTTTTTCTTTTAAGTATACGTATTCCAAATTCAGCCTATTTTCTGATAATCTTTAGATATTCCTTGTTTTTTTAAAGTTCAATTTAAAGCTCTAAATGAGTGTTTTCCACTTCCAGACTAAGCATGAAGTAAAATTTCGAGTTTAGAAATGTCCCGTTCTGGGCTTTTCTAAACTCGAAATTTTACTTCATGCGCCACGCGTATAAAACATTAAAATATGGTAAAACTTATGTATATTCGAACTTTACTTGTAATCTGTGTTTGATACGCGTGGCGCATGAAGTAAAATTTCGAGTTTAGAAAAGCCCAGAAAATTTGTCTCGGGTCGCTGCGCGACCCTCGACAAATTTTCACGGGGCTTTTCTAAACTCGAAATTTTACTTCATGCTTAGTCTGGGAGTGGAAAACACTCGTTTATAGCTTTAAATTGAACTTAAAAAATAACAAGAAATATTTAAAGATTTACAGAAAATAGGCTGAGCTGTACATTTTCCGACATTCGAGTTCAAATTGAAGCTTTAAACATGTGTTTTATACTCCCAGACTAAGCACGAAGTAATATTTCAAGTTTAGAAAAGCCCTGTAAACATTTTTTGGGATTTTCTGGGCTTTTCTAAACTCGAAATTTTCGAAAATTGAAGATATAAAATAGCACGAGTCTTGCAAAAGCAGTTTTAAAGAACATCATATTTTAACTGTTCCGTGTTCTATGAAATAATAAAATTTACATATTCTCTTAAATTAACTTGCAAGCTAAATTCGGATTATCACAATTATTATACTAGGTATAGGAATGATATTGTTATGGCGGCACATCATTGGCATATAACGGTTGTCAGCTATATAATTACCTAGCAAATTCATTAAAAGTCTATGAATCTAGATATCACTTTAACAAAAAAATCAAAAAGTTGCTCATGGAACATGCATTCTATTCCGTAGATGAATTTTTGATGTATTAATTAGATTGGTTAACATATTTTCTACATTCTTGACCTGTTCTATAATTTATTGATTTATGGAATAAAGTGCTATTATTGTTATTATTGTTATTATTAAGGTTAACAATTTTTGTTTTGGAAATTTGACAAATTTTATGAAATGTATTTCTGGCAATTGAAATTGTAATTTAATGAAAATTTCTAAAACACAAAAACCTGATTTATAATTTGTATTTGTTATGATACTTGCGATTAATTTTCCGTTAATGTTCAATGTTAAAAATAACTGTTAATTTTAATAATTTTGTTAATGTAACACTAATGAACATTTTCATTACATAGCAATTTCTGTCAATTCAAAAAAAAACTCAAACTTCTAGTTTCAAAACATCATCTTTTCTAAATATGCACAAAAATTGATAATTATTTTAAATTCATAAAACTATAATTTATGAGATTTCAGTTCATTTAATCAAAATGTAATCAATTGATTTGAAAATATATCAATCTTACGTTAGGCCGTATTTAAATAATTAGAATGGTAATAATTCTATATATGGTAAAATTCTGCTTTTTAATCTGTACAAGTGACAACAGAAAATAGACAAATTTACTGTTCTATTTCTAAGCCTGGTCATTTTCTAGCTTTTCTAAACTTCACATATTTACTCGTACTTCATACGCCAATCGTATAAAACACTGATTTCAAGTGGAATTTTGAAACATTAATTTCATCATTAAATACAATAATATAAAACCATATTTCAGTATATTATATCAATTTCATTATTAATAAACGATGTCCCAAAAGTAACTGACATTTTTAAATTTGCCGCAATTTTTTTCGCGGAAAATTTGGCGTAAACATAGTTATATACTGTCATTAGTAAACATTGCGGTTAAGTTATGGAAAAGTACACCATCGAACAACGGGTAGAAATTGTAAAAAATCACTTCAAACATTTTGGTGAAACCGTTCGAAGATGCCACCAAGGTCATGTGACTTGATACCGGTAGACTTCTGTGGGGTTATCTTAAGGATAGAGTATACAACAATACACCACACATAAACAAATGAGGACCTCAAAAATCAAATTAGACACAACATGGCGAATATTCCCAGCAATTATGTGAAAATATTGTAAACAATTTTATTCAAAGATAGAATATGTGCTCCAACAACAAAGGCGAGCATTTTTTAGATGTTTTGCATAACCTCCATGTCTCTACTTTCTAAATCAATAAAAATATGATTAGTTATTAAATATATAAATTGTTTTATTAAAAATTAAAAATGTCAGTGACTTTTGGGACATCTTTCATAAATCCACGATTTCCGGCGCATTCGCCATTTTATTATATTTATTACTGCTTTAACAAGGAAACTCAGACTCACTAAATAAAATTAAATTGATAAATCAATCGCTATAAGTAAATCAATTAAGATTTTTCTTTTATTAAAGCTATACAGGGAGTTATTCTTTTAAGTATACATATCTCAAGTACAGCTGAAAAATATTTAGATATTTGTTACTTTTTAAAACAGTTTGATTTAAAGCTTTCAACAAGTGTTTTCCACTTCCAGGTTAAGCATGAAGTAAAATTTCGAGTTTAGAGAAGCTTGAAAATTTGGTTTGGTCGTGTAGCGCTACGCGACCAAACCAAATTTTCAGGCTATTCCAAACTCGAAATTTTACTTCACGCGCTACGCGTATAAACACTGATTTCAAGTCAAGTTTAAAATATACCGCAAAGCAGTTAAATTTAAACAATATTATTAGTAAGGTTTATTTTTATAAATAATTTTGACAACCTGGCGGCAAAAACGACATAAATCTCGTTTAATTTGAACGTGACGTTAAATCATCGTTTTATACGCGTAACGCATGAAGTAAAATTTCAAGTTTAGAAAAACCTAAACATTTGGTTTGGCCGCGTAGCGCTACGCGACCGAACTAAATTTTCAGGCTTCTCTAAACTCGAAATTTGACTTCGTGGTTAACCTGGGAGTGGATAGAAAGTAGAAGATTTAAAATGTACTATAAAAACAAATGCCTTAACATTTACATGTATCATAATATGTACACTTTAAAGACAAATTTCCTTTGTATAATATGAACTTGCTTGGTTCACGTTTAAAGCAAAGAAGAAGAGTACGTGATAAAGGCAGATCCAATATTTCAGAAACCTAGTTTAGTCCTATTTTATATATCGATGCTCACAGATGTGTTAAGTGCATTCAGAATCTGAAGCACTTAACATATCTGTAAGCTTAGGCATTGGTATGTAATTCTAATGTTAATAAAGAATATATTATCAGCTATAATATAACAAGTGGTTTGATTATCATCGATAGTATTATTGAGTGAAACCGAGTTGCAGATTCAACAAGCCCAAAGGGCGAGTTAAATGTGCTGCTCCGGTTTCAGGAATGAATATTATCAATTATTAATCATACCACGAGTTATATTCGATGAGAGAATATAACGAATAAAACAGCGACCAATTCAAATTTCCAGTTTTTTCTAAACTCGAAATTTTTCCTGTCAGATTTGACAAATAATTTCTGTAGCAAACACCACAACAAGGTGATTTAAATCTATCACCGCTGTGATAGCATGTATCTATGGAAATAAGCGATTATAATTGAAGGGAATGTAGCCCTGTGATGCATGAGTTATATTCTCAGCCGTAATATAACGAGTGGTATGATTATTATCGATGATATTTTGAAGTTGAAACCGAGCTGCAGATTCAACGAGTGCGCAGCACGAGTTGAATGTGCTGCTTTGGTTTCAACGACAAAATATCATCGATAATTAATCATATCACGAGTTATATTTAGTGAGAGAATATAACGAATAAAATAATGTGAGTCCCTCAACATTATCAACATTTGAGATAATGTTGTTTCCCTATTGATTGAGAATTTTTTAACCGCACGAAAGTTCATAAACTGCCTCCACTGTGATTCTTTGTTCATGACGGTGTTTTTTGGCGTCGCACTTTTCACATTTCTATTAATATCATTGCACGAAACTTTACCTATTTTGACGTTTCGAATGACAATTTATCACCCACCGTTTCTTTTGTTTTTTTATCATCGCGGTGATAGACATGTACCTACGGCTTTCCTTGCATCTCATTGGTTTAAAATTCGTTCTAGTAGGCTAGTTATATTCTCATTATTATTTATATTTAAAAAAACTGTTTATTATTTATATTTAAAAATAACTGTTTATTATTTATATTTAAAAAAACCGGTTTATTATGCATTTCATTATGATTAAGTAAATAAAAAAAACCTATTTTGCTATGGCCAAGTTTGGCGTTCAACTCTCGCTATATACTCTCACACTATTAATATTTCGTGTATTTGTTTTTGCAAGATATAATAAAGTTAGCACAAGTTATAACTGTGAAAACCTCGGGCGTGTGTCGAGGCAAACGAACTAGTAAAGCACGCGCAAATAAATTTATGAGAACTTAATCCGCAATAAATTAATTAACACTTGTGAAAGCATTACGCGAGCGCACCTAAAATAATCCCCCCATTATTTTAGAGCCCAGTGTGCGGCGTCACGAAAGAAATATTTACTTTAATATCTCGCAAACATCTCGCCGTGTAAATAAACGGAATCGAAAAATGTTATTCTGGAATCGCGTATAAATCCATCAGCGAAAACAAACACACACACACACACACGCGCAAGCATACATTTCTCACAGAAGAATTTGTGTGCAAAAGACTAGACGACCAGGCATTTAATTTTAAAAGCTCTCACGTTTCATTTATTTACAAATTTAAACATTTCTTAGTAACAGATGCTAAGAAATATTGTGGCAATTGTGACTCTTGTATTTTGATCTCACTCAATATTGCACAATTCTTACTTATTAATTACGAATGTAAGGATTTAATAGCTGAGACTGTTACTTGGTTAAATTCCATATCAACACTTTTAGTAAATAACACACTCGGTTAAGATTTCACTGTTTATTAGTTGACACTGCAGCAATTGTTTCACCACACAGAGGTTTCATTAGGCAGATGAAGCCTGGTGAAACCACTGTGTGGCGAAACAATTGTTGCAGTGTCAACTAATAAACAGTGAAATAACCAAAAAATTTGATTGTCTTAAAAGATACTCCGAAACATCTAGAATGAAGTGAAACAAGCTATATACCTGTCCGAAATCGTTTCGATTAAAATTTCGAGCTTTTTCCCAAGCGCTTTGAGCTGATCATTAACGACTATACACCATTCCATTTGTTTCTGGATCTCGCCTAGCCATGCTTTCGTGTTGTTATGTTGCAGTATCAACATTTACATTTTTTATTAGTTGCCACTCCTGATTCCTTATTTTAACAGTGTTGCAATAATTTATGATATCATAAGTAATCCTCTTTTTAATTTTCAAGAGGTTTATTGTTAATCTTGCAACAATTATTTCGCCACGCGATCGCTTCTTCGAGCATTTGATTATTAAATCAAATTAATCTAGTGTTGCAATGCTGTGTCAATGTCAAAGTGAAAAATAATTTCAGGCACATATTAAATATTAACATGCCAAAGATTATCTCTGAATCAAAAAGGTTACAAATTCTGAAATCCTACAAACATTTTAGGCAAAGTAATCCAAATCTACAGCATCACAATATTATTTCGATTTTAATAGATATTTTTGGGGTATGTCTAGTATTTTAATTATCATATATATTTAATTAAAGATAATTACGTTTCAGGTAGGGAGATCTTCATTACAATTAATTTTACGACAAAGACCTGACGAATTAAAATCTACTACTTCTGGCAAACGATCTAAAAACAGCCATTTTTGGAATCACCTAGCTAGAAAAGATCTGCAACAACTAATTTGGCAATATAACTCTAGAAATCAGTATTTTACTTTGAGAGATCTTTTGAATGATATGAAACAAAAATTATGAGTTCCATGGGAGTAGAACAACACTTTATAGGGTTGTTAAAAGTATGGGGTATAAATTCAAATTAATTAATGGGCGCAAAATTCTCTGTGAACAAAAACATGTTGTTGCAGCTAAAATTATTTTCCTTAGAAAATTTTTACAGTATCAAAATTCCAGTGAAGATATCCAATTCGTATACCTGGATGAAACATGGATATATCAGAATGGATCCGTGGTTCGACGCTGGGTACATGAAACGGATATAAAAAGTAATCCAACTAAATTCAAAAATGAAGGCAAACGCTTCACCATTCTACATGCTGGGTATAGGGGTGGGTTTTTGGATGGGTGCGATTTTTATTACATTCGAAAAACAATGACCGAGATTACCATGCCACAATGGATGGTAATACTTTTCAAAATTGGGTGGTTAATCAACTTATTCCTGCTTTGGCTAAGCTTTCAGGGAAATGTGTAGTTATTATGGATAATGCTGCACACCATTCTGTGCAATTAGACAAAACTCCTTCATTTTCTTGTACGAAATGCGAAATGCAGGAGTGGTTGGTTAAACACAATGTAAAATTCAATCCAAAATTAACCAAAAAGGAACTATGGGCTTTATTTATACCTTTTCGATCAAATGACAAAATGTACGTAGTTGATGACATTTTGAGAAAGAACGGGCACGAAGTTCTTAGATTACCGCCATACCATTGTCAATACAATCCAATTGAAATGGCATGGGGGTTTTGTAAGACTTACTACAATAAGCACATAAATTCTAAGCAACCATCTAAGGATCGTGTTCAGAATTTATGGCTTGAGTCTCTCTCAAAATGTACATCCGATATGTGGCAAAATTTCTGTGATCATTGTGAAAAACTTATTTCGAATGACTGGACAAAACACATGGGGAACCTTTCTTTTGAAACCATTCCTCCTTTTATTATTTCGCTTGGGGAATCTGGCTCAGAACAAACATCAGAAGATTCAGATGCAGGTTCTCTTGACTAAATAATAAAAGTGGAATGAGGGCTTAAAAATTGTTTGACATGAAAATTATCAGTATCACAAGAGGGTGGGAATAAATTTGCAATTCTACAAAAAAATACTGAGGGCCAACAGAAGAGAGAATGACCAAAATTAAGGTGGATGGATGGAGTTGATCAAAATGTGTTAACGGGAAGACCCAAGCGAGAAATACAAATGGATGACGAAATAAGTTTGCAGAGCCGAATTCATTATATTTGTTATATACAATATTATTGCTGTGTTTGTATGTACAAAAACCAAGTAGTAAATTTTGTTAATCTTAAAACTGCATATTATTATCCTTTTATATCTGAAAATTTGTAAAACAGGCAACAGTGTAAGATCACAATAGTCAGAAATTATAACCTTAAAATCGAACATCTGACAGTGACATTTAAAAACCCTGATTTAAAACACAACCAGCCCCATTTACAATACTTAAACTGTCACTTTTCCATAGCTAGGCGAGATCCAGAAACAAATGGAATCGTGTATACCTCAAAACTTTAAACACGTATTTCTCGAAACGCGTTTTTACAAAACCGCACGCAGGATAACTCAGACAAGTTATTTTTTTAAATCCATATTTTTACCATATCTCTAAAACAACATTCCGCAGGGAAATATGTACGGGATTTTCCATAAGTTAAATTTTAGATGTTATATCTACAAATAAATGTCCTTTTTAGGTCAAAAATTCAACTTTTAACTTTAAATGCTCGCCAATTACATAAAAATTAATATTTTAAAATCCCGTATGTATTTTTTTAGCTATTTTTATGTTGATTGAGAATTATTTTTAATTTGTTCTAAATTTGATATTATTGTACTAATGCTGCGTGCCGCGAAGCGCCTTTAATTAAACCTAGCTAGCGGGAACGCCTGAAGCGCCGCTATTTTGTAACTTTCAGTAATAAGAAACATTTTGTGCACCCTTCAAGACATGGTTAACAAAATCCTTGAATAATATTATCCTCTTCCACCAACAAAATATCGCAGAAAAACGCTTTATTTTAGCGCTCTGCAGTGACACCCTGCATGTACTGTATAAGTAAAGTATGACCATACATTTTCATTGTTTTTATCAATTTTCGTTTTGGTTAGTGCTAAATAAATTTTCACTTAAAATACAAAAACATTTTTCTACGGAAAAATACTTTTTTTTTTATGAGGAACTAAGAAATGTTTATAATTGGAATTATAAGATCTTTTATAATATCTTAAGGGATTACAGAACCCCTTAAGATATCATAGAAGATCTTATAATTCCAATTATAAACATTTCTTAGTCCTCATAGAAAAAAAAGTATTTTTCTGTGGAAAAATGTTCTTGTATTTTAAGAAAGAATTTATTTATCACTAACCAAACAAAAATTGATAAAAACAATAAAAATGAATGGTCACACTTTACTTACAATAAAAGTTTAAAAACGAGCAAAAAATTCTCAAAACCGTTGCTAGGGTATGTGGGGGGGGAATCAGTATGACTACAAAAATGACCTTCACTAAGCAACCCCTGGGGCTGTGGTCACCCCAACACAATGTTTTTAAATTGTGATATCTCATTTGAAAGCTCTTAAAAATTGCTATTTAACAGTACTAAACAAAATACTTCTTATTAGTCTAAGTTTTCAGAAATACGCAAAATAATGTTTATAATTCTTTATTCCAATTAAACCATTTTGTTGCAAATAAGGTCGTAAAAACATTGGTAAAAAAAACTGGAGAGCCCATAATTTATAAATTATAACAAAAAAGTATAAATAAACAAATTGTTCAACAATATTCAGAACACTTTAATTTTTAGGTTTTTTAATTAAATGCAGAAAATAATTCTCATGAATTTATTTTTAAATAGTTTTATTATTTTGCAATTTTTGTGCAAAATATTGTTTTGGCATTTTTCGTATCAGATTTATAAAAATTTACAAAAAAAACTGCTATTCATGATGCTTAGTTTTAGTATCTTTTGCTCTCCAAAACGGTCTACACAATGGCTGAACGTGTTGAAATTATTGTTATTTATGGTGCACAAAACAAAAATGGTTTAATTTGATATTTATAACAAAAAATTCGAAAAGAGAATTATATACATCATTTTACCTATTTCTTAGAAATTAGACTAATAAGAAGTATTTTGTTTAGTACTGTTAAATAGCAATTTTTAAGAGCTTTCAAATGAGGTATCACAAAGGGGGTATTGCCATTTAAAAATATTAAGTTGGGGTGACCACAGCCCCAAGGGTTGGTTAGTAAAGGTCGTTTTCGTAGTCATACTGATTCCCCCTACATACCCTAGGAACGGTTTTGAGAATTTTTGTTTTGCAATTTTAGCAATTTTGCTTAGTGAAGCTCATTTTTGTAGTGATACTGATTCCCCCCACTTATCCTAGAAACGGTTTTGAGCAATTTTGTACATCTTTTTTGGGTCCATACTTAGAAGCATTGCTCGTTTTTAAATAGACACCCTGTATAATTAAGTCAATTGTGTGCAAGTACATAAAGGGAATATTTCTATTAAGTATTCATACCATGTATTTGCTGTAAATGTCAAGGCGCTTTTACAAAAGCCTTAAATTTGAAGTTTTCAACGAGTATTTCCATTCCCCGATTAAACATGAAGTAAATAAATTCGAGTTTAAAAAAACTTTAAAAATTCACAGCGTATACACCGTTATATGTATACTTAAAGGAACAATTCCCAGTTTAATCAACTTTGAGTAATAAAGAATCAATCAATTTTATGTTATCGATCGAGCGAATTATATTAATAATACTTTGTTCTAACGTGAGTTTACTACGTCTTTTTGTAAGATTTAGGATGTATTATTTATATATAGGTAAATTATGTCTAATGATGCTCACAGACTTAGTTTTTACTCAAGACTAACTTTTTTCTGTATATGTACAGAACAATCAATATTTGGCGCCAATAATATGAGTTAAACACAATTAAAGAAACCAACTAATTAAAATTATTTATTACCTTATTTTTGGAGATCACAGTAGTTCAAGGAAAATCAGAATTGCTGATTATATTTTTCCCGTTAAATAAATCCTGAAATCAACGAAGAAGAATGTGTTAAAATTAAATTTATATGAACTTAAATTTATATTATCTTGAAATAATTTCTCATGTGGCACTTGGTGAAACATATTAGAATATGTAAAGTTATTTAAACTAAAAATGCTTGGTATTGATTCACATATTAAAACTTTATTCCGACTAGTTTCGGTTTGTTAGACCATTTTCAAAGGAATGTACAGAAAAAATTAGTATCTAGGTATAAATACATATTTTTGTTTCAGGTAATAAGGGAAGTCAAAATTGGGGAATTCCAAATCTCCTCGTTGTCGTTTACTATGTTTTTTTTCCAATTTTATAGCCCTACTAATCTCTTGGAGATTAGCAGGGCCATAAAAATAGAAAAAAATATAGTAAAAGACAACGAGGAGATTTGGAATTCCCCAATTTTGACTTCCCTTATTATCTGAAACAATAATATGTATATATACCTAGATAATATTTTATTCTGTAGAATTAAAACAACAATTGCGGATATCAAAATGGCAAAAGATATCACAGTCACTTGATTAAAGTAAATGTTTTCGAAATGATTTACACTATACAAGAAAAATCCTCCTACTAAAGTGGTATTATGCAGACCACAGTTATCACGATGTTTGCGTTATGTTTTTTGTCGTTAATTAAGTAACAGCAATTTCTTGTGCTATTTTGGCATCCGGAATTGTTATTCTTATTAAATCATAATACTTTCTCTTAATTATTTTAGCTGTAAACTTTCTGACATCCGTTGATTTTTAAAAGAGTTCAATTTTAAGCTTTAAGCGAGTGTTTTCTACTCCCAGCATGAAGTAAAATTTCGAGTTTAGAAAAGCCCCGTTAAAATTTGTCTCGGGTCGCGCAGCGACCCGAGACAAATTTTCTGGGCATTTCTAAACTCGAAATTTCACTTAATGCGCCACGCGTACAAAACAGAGATTTTAAGTGAAGTTCGAATATAAGTAAATTTGACAATATTCTAGTGTTTTATACGCGTGGCGCATGAAGTAAAATTTCGAGTTTAGAAAAGCGCGACCCTCAACAAATTTTCACGGGGCTTTTCTAAACTCGAAATTTTACTTCATGCTTAGTCTGGGAGTGGAAAACACTTGTTTAAAGCTTAAAATTGAACTTTAAAAAAAACAGGGAATATCCGCAATTGTTGTATCAATTCCATGGTATGTCATTATTTTTATGAAATCACATTACTTTTTCTTAATTATTTTAGCTGTAAATTTTCTGATATTCTTTTATTTTTAAAAGAGTTAAATTTGAAGCTTTAAAGGAGTGTTTTCCACTCCTAGACTAGGCATTAAGTAAAATTTCGAGTTAAGAAAAGCCCTGTAAAAATTTGTCGAGGGTCGCGCAGCGACCCGAGACAAATTTTCTGGACATTTCTATACTCGAAATTTTACTTTACGCGTATAAAACACAGATTTTAAGTGAAATTCGAATATACATAAATTTGACAATATTTTAGTGTTTTATACGCGTGGCGCATGATATAAAATTTTGAGTTTAGAATAGCCCAGAAAATTTGTATCGGGTCGCTGCGCGACCCTCGACAAATTTTCACGAGGCTTTTCTAAACTCGAAATTTTACTTCATGCTTAGTCTGGGAGTGAAAAACACTTGTTTAAAGCTTTAAATTGAACTTTAAAATATCAATATTTTTATAAAATCACATTACTTTTTCTTAATTATTTTAGCTGTTAATTTTTTGATATTCGTTGATTTTTAAAAAAGTTCAATTTAAAGCTTTAAACGAGTGTCTTTCACTCCCAGACTAAGCATGAAGTAAATTTTCTGGGCATTTCTAAACTCGAAATTTTACTTCATGCGCCACGCGTAAAAAGCACAGATGTTGAGTAAAGTTAGAATATACAGAAATTTGACAATATTTTATTGTTTTATACGCGTAGCGCATAAAGTAAAATTTCGAGTTTAGAAAAGCCCAGAAAATTTGTCTCGGGTCGCTGCGCGACCCTCGGCTAATTTTCATGGGGCTTTTCTAAACTCGAAATTTTATTTCATGCTTAGTCTGGGAGTGGAAAGCACTTGTTTAAAGCTTTAAATTGAACTTAAAAGAAAAACAGGGAAAATCTGCAATTGTTTTATCAATTCCATGGTATGTCATTATTTTTATAAAATCACATTACTTTCTCTTAATTATTTTAGCCGTCAATTTTCTGAGATTCGTCGATTTTTAAAAGAGTTCAATTTAAACCAGTGTTTTCCACTCCCAGACTAAGCATGAAGTAAAATTTCGAGTTTAGAAAAGCCCCGTGAAAATTTGTCTCGGGTCGCGCAGCGACCCGAGACAAATTTTCTGGGCTTTTCTAAACTCGAAATTTTACTTTATGCGCTACGCGTATAAAACACAGATTTTGAGTAAAGTTAGAATATACATAAATTTGAATATATTATAGTGTTTTATACGCGTGGCGTATGAAGTAAAATTTCGAGTTTAGAAAAAGACCCTCGACAAATTTGCACGGTGCTTTTCTAAACTCGAAATTTTACCACATGCTTAGTCTGGGAGTGGAAAACACTTGTTTAAAGCTTTAAATTGAACTTAAAAAAAAACAGGCAATATCCGCAATTGTTGTATCGATTCCATGGTATGTCATTATTTTTATAAAATCATATTACTTTTTCTTAATTATTTTAGCCGGAAATTTTCTGACAGTCGTTGATTTTTAAAAGAGTTCAATTTAAAGCTTTAAGCGAGTGTTTTCCACTCCCAGACTAAGCATGAAGTAAAATTTCGAGTTTAGAAAAGCCCCGTGAAAATTTGTCTCGGGTCGCGCAGCGAGACAAATTTTCTGGGCTTTTCAAAACTCGAAATTTTACTTCAAGCGCCACGCGTATAAAACACAGATTTTAAGTGAAGTTGGAATATACATAAATTTGACAATATTTTAGTGTTTTATACGCGTGGCGCATGAAGTAAAATTTCGAGTTTAGAAAAGCCCAGAAAATTTTCACGGGGATTTGCTAAACTCGGAATTTTACTTTATGCTTAGTCTGGGAGTGGAAAACACTTGTTTAAAGCTTTAAATTGAACTTAAAAACAACAGCAAATAAAAATTGCGTATCCTTAACTTGATATTAATTAGTCTCAATTTCAAGTTGGAGAAGTTTTAAGAAATTTGTTTTTTCCATAACTTCCTTCATATTAATCGTTAATCAATTACTAGAGTGTATACATTTATTAGTTTATTAACAATTAGCATAATGCCGTGTCAGGAAATAATCTGTCCGGCGTGTTTGACTAAAACAGCCAAATCACCTTTCGGTATTAATCCCCCGGGACGGGCGAGATTTATACGAACGAGAGCATATTTACCCATCTAAAACTCATCTTAGGAAATAATTAAAATCGAGCCCCTCATTTGCATATTAATGCGATCATCTTATCTGGCTGCACAAACAGAATTACTTGACGGCACAAACTATTAAGTTTCGAAAAATGCCATGGCTCGGCAGGGAAGGACGGAGAGAGACGGGAAGCTCTCGGTTCGGCAAACTCTCCGATGGCAATTATTACGATGCAAATTGAAGTGAGAAACCGCAATGTATACATAATATGATCGGCTATCCTAACAGATTAGATATTCTATAGATAAATGTGTTTAGAACCGTTGTATAAGCTTTTAAAGGATTTTAGAGTAGAAATTTCACGAAAAAAAACATACATCTCAAATCGTTACTTATATTAATAATAGTGTTATTTGAAATAAAACAACGCAGTTGGGAGGGTTTCACTTTTATTGTTGAACACTGCAACATGTTTCACCACACAGTGGCTTCATCAGGCAGATGAAATAAATTATTTCATCTGCCTGATGAAGCCACTGTGTGGTGAAACATGTTGCAGTGTTCAACAATAAAAGTGAAACCCTCCCAACTGCGTTGTTTTATTTCAAATAGTATTATGGAGTTTCATCATGTATCCGCCTCATCAATTAAATAATAGTGTTGTTAGTGGTAATTTATGTCGGTAATTACCACTCGTAATTTACCGTAAATTCCGGTATACTACCCGGTTGTTTCGGTAACATTGGTAGCATTCTTTTGTGCGCATATGCAAGAAAAAATTAAAAGCAAAATAAAATAAAATTAAAACAGCAAATTTAATTTAATTTACTGATGCACAATGAAATATGAATAATACATATATTTATTAAGTATTGATAATTAAATAAAAGTCACTTGGTTTGTTTCACCACTATTTTTCATTCTCTCCGACTAGTTTCGACTTATCGTCATTCTCAAGGAGTAATACAGAAAATTATTTTATGACGAATCCACTTAACCTTAGAAAACTATTTGTAAATAATAAACCACCCACCAATAAAATTCAAAAATGCGGTATTTACGAAATAAAATGTGGTGAATGCGATGCAATATACATTGGGCAAACAGGTAGAAGTTTTGAAAAAAGACTTGAGGAACATAAAAAATCCATCGTAAATAACAAACAAACAACGAAGTTTGCCCGTCATTGCATCGCATCCAACCACTTCTTTAATTCAGACGATTTAAAAATATTATATTCGGGTAATAAGGGACGAGAATTAAATTTTAGGGAAGGCCTGGAAATAAGCAAAGCAATAAAACAGGGAAAACACATTGTAAATGAGTACGAAGACATCTGGAACTCTCCAATTCTTAAAGCCCTTATTACCTGACCTTCACAAAAATATGTATATATATCTTGTAAAATAATTTTCTGTATTACTCCTTGAGAATTACGATAAGTCGAAACTAGTCGGAGAGAATAAAAAATAATAGTGAAACAAACCAAGTGACTTTTATTTAATTATCAATATTGTAAACATGTTTCATCAAGTGATTAATGAGAACCAAATTGAAGATATTTATTAAGTAATTTATTTGATGGTCATCCCCTATCCACAATTAAAAGGATATTCTTTATTGCTAATTAATTCCTTAAAACTATATTGAAAAATGTAATGTACAAGTACATAAATAGTTTCCTCCAATTTTCTTTATAATCTCATAAAATAACTTTCTTATTTCATATAAATTTTGCCTTCATCTCATTATCATCCATAATTTTTTGTTCGAATATACATAAGTTTGACAATATTATAGTGTTTTATACGCGTGGCGCATGAAGTATAATTTCGAGTTTAGAAAAGCCCAAAAAATTTGTCTCGGGTCACTGCGCGACCCTCGACAAATTTTCACGGGGCTTTTCTAAACTCGAAATTTTACTTCATGCTTAGTCTGGGAGTGGAAAACACTCGTTTAAAGCTTTAAATTAAACTTAAAAAAAACAGGGGATTATTTTTATAAAATCACATTTTCATAAAATCACATTACTTTTTTTAAAATTATTTTAGCTGTAAATTTTCTGACATTTGTTGTTTTTTAAAAGAGTTCAATTTGAAGCTTTAAACGAGTGTTCTCCACTCCCAGACTAAGCATGAAGTAAAATTTCGAGTTTAGAAAAGCCCCGTGAAAATTTGTCGAGGGTCGCGCAGCGACCCGAGACAAATTTTCTGGGCTTTTCTAAACTCGAAATTTTACTTCATGCGCCACGCGTATAAAACACTAAAATATTGTCAAATTTATGTATTTGCAAACTTCACTTAAAATCTGTGTTTAATACGCGTGGCGCATGAAGTAAAATTTCGAGTTTAGAAAAGCCCAGAAAATTTGTCTCGGGTCGCTGCTCGACCCGAGACAAATTTTCACGGGGCTTTTCTAAACTCGAAATTTTACTTTATGCTTAGTCTGGCAGTGGAAAACACTCGTTTAAAGCTTTAAATTGAACTTAAAAAAAACAGGGAATTATTTTTATAAAATCACATTTTCATAAAATCACATTACTTTCTTTTAATTATTTTAGCTGTAAATTTTCTGACATTTGTTGTTTTTTTAAAAGAGTTCAATTTGAAGCTTTAAACGAGTGTTCTCCACTCCCAGACTAAGCATGAAGTAAAATTTCGAGTTTAGAAAAGCCCCGTAAAAATTTGTCTCGGGTCGCGCAGCGACCCGAGACAAATTTTCTGGGCTTTTATAAACTCGAAATTTTATTTCATGCGCCACGCGTATAAAACACTAAAATATTGTCAAATTTATGTATTTTCAAACTTCACTTAAAATCTGTGTTTAATACGCGTGGCGCATGAAGTAAAATTTCGAGTTTTGAAAAGCCCATAAAATTTGTCTCGGGTCGCTGCGCTACCCTCGACAAATTTTCACGGGGCTTTTCTAAACTCGAAATTTTACTTCATGCACTAAAATATACACAATGATATATGCATAATACATATATTTATTTAGTGATTTATTTGATGGTCATCCCCTATCCACAATTGAAAGAATATTCTTTATTACTAATTAATTCATTAAAACTGTATTGAAAAATGTAATGTACACGTACATAAATAGTTTCCTACAATTTTCTTTATATTCACATAAAATAACTTTCTTATTTCATATAAATTTTCCCTTCATCTCATTATCCTCCATAATTTTTTGTATGTGTGTGTGTAACGTAACGATATAATGGTCGAGGCATTTTCTAAATGCTTTTTTCTCGCGTTGATAATCGCTTATATTAAGTAATTATCTTAATAGCACGAGTGTATTGTCACGGCGTTCATTTTTTTGCTCTGTGGCAAGAAAACTATTATTTTAAGTGTACTAGAGTGCGATTATTATCTGTCGGGCCGGGGCATTATCTTCTCTCGAGTAATTAATAAAAGATGACCTATTTAAGGTACGACGACATGATCATCATGATCTCACATAAATTATTGTAGATATAAAATATAATCATAATTATTAATTAGAGAAAATACTAATGCAAATGTATTCATTAGTTTTTAAAATGTGCGATTCTTTATATCAATATAGCGGTTTTTTTTTATTTTAAGTATACATTCCCCGAAGTATATGCTGCAAATTTTTAGGCATTTGTTGTTTTCGAAAAGCGTTCAATTTGAAACTTTTAACAAGTGTTTTAACTCCTTAATTAAACATGAAGTAAAATTTTACGTTAAGAAAAGCCTGAAAATTTGGTTTGATCGTTTAGCTGTATTATATCGGAAACATTGAAGCATTTATAAATGGTTGGGCTGTGTGCAAAAATTGTCACATTTGTAAAATGATGATATAAATACAGAATTGTTTATTATTTATAAAAACGTTTTTAAAAAAACGAAAACGTTGATTTTTGAGATAGGGAATAATAATAAAAACTAAGCTGCTCATTCCCTATCATTAATTTAATAGCTCTCCTTTCACTATTTCTATACATCACATCCCATTATCCCCCTCACCTATATGTAAATACCTTGGAATTATGTATGATACCAAAATAACCTTTAAAGCTCACACCCAAAATATCAAAGCCGCGATTAAGAAGAGGGCTTGGCATTTTAGATACCTTATAGTTGAATGATAGTTACAGCCAAAATATCAAAGCCGCGATCAAGAAGAGGGCTGGGCATTTTAGATACCTTATAGTTGAATGATAGTTACACCCAAAATATCAAAGCCGCGATCAAGAAGAGGGCTAGGCATTTTTGATACCTCATAATTGAATGATAGTCACCCTGTGTGACTATACAGGGTGTTCTAAGTTAAGTGCGCACCATTGCTAACTTTCTTATTATTTAAGCTACATAGTCGGTTATAGAGTAGTAGGAAATTTTATGGCGATTACAATGGTCAAATCAGAAAAACTATTGAACGTCGTATTTTCAAGATATTAACAAAATAAACATTTTTTTTTAAATAGAACAACCTGTATATTTAATCCCTACTTGATAGAGAAGAAAATACTTAGCAAAAAAGTTGAAATACATCTTTACATAAATATCAAAAAAGGAAAAATAATAAGGAAATTAGTTATTCACATATTACTATTCTGTTTTCAAGATACCACAAAAAAATAAGATTGTTACATATACTGAAAACAAAATCTGTTTAAGCAAGATAAATTCAAATTCAAAACTATTTGAATTCAAGAAAATAAGCTTACGCTTCTTATAGTTTGCACACTTTAAACATAATATATAAAATTACGAAAAAACTATTCGTGAAAATGCAAAGAGTGTCTTAATTAATAAGACAATTTAAGACGATAAATATCCATTGAAACAACTACTTCCCGTGCAAATACACCTCCGGATATTGAATTATACAATGAAATATTTAAAATCTTATTTAATTTGATTTGTTACAACGCTCTATTAATCTGTTTTCTGTAATTGTCAGTTGAATTATCATTGTGTAAATTATCTACTAAACCTATTTGAATCGCTGTCTTCATTGATATATCATATAAAAAAATGGAGTTTACCCATTTGGAAAAGTGTGATATGTTAGAAGCATATACAACGCACGACACCGGACCGCCGATATTTTTTGAAACTCTATCGAAAATTCAGGGAGAACGAAGAACTTTTTCAAAGAAAGAAAAGAAAGAAGCTGTTATTCTTGAATGAAGAAACTGAAATCAGTGTATTGGCATATTTTCAAGGCTATCTAAATAATTCAATCCGAGAATTATCTCAAGATACAGGGCTTTCTATGACCACAATTCATACAATTTTTAAGAGACATAAATATGTACCTTATACATATCGACCAGTACAGAGTCAGAGCTGGGACGAATCCTCGTAAAAAGTATTCTAATCACGAATCCGAATCACCTAATATGATTTGAATCACGAATACTGTAACAAAGGATTCGTAAGAGATAAATATGATTCGAATCAAAGATTCGAATCCTGTTTCTTCGAATCCCGAATACCAATTCTTTTAGAATAAATTTAATTTTATTATTTTTTGGCAACCATTAATATATAAATATCGTTACTAGTTGTTTTAACAAAAATATTCACAACCTAATTATTTATTATTAACACTGAACATCGTTGATAACAGACTAAATATCTGATTCTCTGTTACTCTGATTGAAGATGTATTTGTGTATTTCTAAACTTTACTTCAAATCATTGGTTTGTAGGTGTGGCGCATGAAGTAAAATTTCGAGTTTAGAAAAGCCCAAAAATTTGTCTCGGGTCGCTACGCGACCCTCGACAAATTTTCACAGGGCTTTTCTAAACTCGAAATTTTACTTCATGCTTAGCCTGGGAGTGGAAACTCGTTCAAAACTTCAAATTGAACTCTATTATAAAATCGACGAATGCCTGAAAATTACGTAAATAATAAATTCACTGAATATCAGTAAAACCAGGAAAATTAGAGAAAAGTCATCGAACTATATTTAAATTGACCAAAACACCATCAAAAAAGCAATATGATTTTATTATATTTATAAAATTAACTTAAATATTAACAAAAACAATGAAAACAATTTAACAAAATGGGGGATTCTCAGTGAAGCAAGATATATTAAAATGCCAGGAAAAAAATTGTTGAATAAGGGAAATGTCGGAAAAATTTAACATTTCAGATTGTGGCTACCATGTTAGTTTTACTTTAAATAATAGTAAACAAAATTTTTAAAACTAGATTATTATCGTTAAAAACATTTTCATCATTTAATGTTCTTATCAAAGCATCAGTTTGAAGTTTCGAACGAGTGTCGTCCACTCCCAGACTAAGCATGAAGTAAAATTTCGAGTTTAGAAAAGCCCCGTGAAAATTTGTCTCGGGTCGCGCAGCGACCCGAGACAAATTTTCTGGGCTTTTCTAAACTCGAAATTTTACTTCATGCGCCACGCGTATAAAACAGTGATTTAACGAGAAATTTAAAAACACACAAAAGACATTGTTCATGTTAATCCTCACAATTAATTCAAATTATTTTTGACGATTCAAATCCTTTGGTAAGTATTCGATTCATTTTATAAATATTTAAATCCATTTATAAATATACGAATCCTTTTATAAATATTCGAATCCTTTTATAAATATTCGAATCTTTTTATAGGGATTCGAATCACAGACATTTGGATTCGAATACGAATCCTCTTAAAATAATGTAACGAATCCGGATCACGAATCCAGTTGAACTAAAGTATTCGAATGCCTCTTTTGAATCCTCTAAAAGGATTCGACTCCAGGATTCGAATCCTGAATGATTCGAATCCTGCCCAGCTCTGTACAGAGTTTACATCCTATTGATAATGAAGGAAGATTGCATTTCTACCATTAGCTTCTTAATAGTTCTGCCAATAATCCCCACTTATTCAAGTTGATTTTATGGAGTGATGAATCTAACTTCTCCAATAGCGGAATGTCCAATAAGAAGACGCAACATTACTGGAGTAACGAAAATCCATTTGTTGCTCATCGTAATAATTCACAAAATCTGTTTAGTGTAAACGTTTGGTGTGGTTTTTGGATTATTTAAATTATTTGGAGGGACCCTTCGTCCATTTCCAGCATGATGGTGCCCCAGCTCATAATTACCATAGTACGAATGAATTATTAAATGCTCTGTCTAGAAATCGCTGGATAGGTACTAACGGGCCTATTCAATGGCTTCTGCGATCACCGGACCTGACACCATTAGATTTTTTTGTGGGGGTATCTAAAAAATAAAATCTGTAAGATGCAATATCAAACAATTGATGACCTCCAGGACTCCATCATTGCGATCATTAGAAATATTAATGCACGCACTATATTAAAAGCAACTCCCAGTGTTCAACGAGGATTAATAAAGTGTATCGAGCAGGAGGGGAACGTTTTTGAACATTTGTTATAAAATCATTTTATTATTTTATTAAAAACAGAATAGTAATACGTGAATAACTTCCTTATTTCTGATTTTTGTGTAATGATGTATTTCAACTTTTTTGCTGAGAATATTCTTCTCTATCAAGTGGTGATTAAATATACAGGGTATTAAATTTTAAAAAATGTTTATTTTGTTAATATCTAGAAAATACGACTTTTAATTGATTTATTGATTTGACCATTGTAATCGCCACCAAATTTCCAACTATTTTGCCTATTTAACCGACTATGTAGCTTAAATAATAAAGCAGTTAGCAATGGTGCGCACTTAATTTAGAACACTCTGTATATAAAATGATCTGGGGTCTACTTCTTGATTACGCGGCCATCCTTTACTGCAACCCCCAGCCCTGAAAAATTTACAGGTAGCAGAAAGATCGGCCTTGAAAGTGTTGACAAAAATCAGACATCCTAACAACCCCCTCCACAACAACCTTCTTTATCAAAAAACACAAGTTATTCCTATAGAAACTCAAATTATCCATAACTAATAGCATGTAGATTTTCTTCTATGTTAGTTCTATGTTAGTAGTAGTATAGTGTTTGTATTCATATTTATTAATGCAACAACAATATACATGTTTTACATAGGTCAGTTCTTAACTAAATAATAATAAAAAACATAAAATAAACTACATATCAAAGTATAAATAATAAAGTAAAAAATACTGCATTTTAATGCAGCGTTCAAACTGCAATTACAGTTTAAACGCTGCATCAAAATTAAATTCAAGATAATCCTCCCAGCAGTAAAAGGCATTAATTGATAAGAAATCCTTCAGTACTCGGTAGAACTTCTTGTGTGGTAATTCCTGGATGATTTTTGGCAGGACATTAAAAATTTTAATAGCGTAGAAACGTTCTCCCGTCCGAGCTTTAGTCAGCCTCGTAGCGTCTAGTAGAAATTAATTATCATTCAACTATGTGGATATTAACCTGTGAAACACAAGCGATAATCAGAAATAAAAAATGCTATATTTTCTTGAAGCTTTGGTGTTTGGTGAAATTTTATTTATTTTATTTTTAAATAATTTATAATAAGTGTTGTTTAAAATATGAAATTTTCTTTTGTTTTATTTTTAAATAATTTATTATAATTGCTTTTACTTTACCAAGCAGTGCATTGTCATCAATATTATCGTCGAATATTCATAATTAAAATTAATTTCACGTGTCACGTTTTGTATTTACAACGCTACAAGACGAAGGGGTGTTGTTTAAAATATGAAATTTTCTTTTGTTTTATTTTTAAATTATTTATAATAAGTGTTGTTTAAAATATGAAATTTTCTTTTGTTTTACTTTTAAATAATTTATTATAATTACTTTTACTTTACCAAACGTTGCATTGTCATCAACATTGTCGTCGAATATTCATTATTAAAATTAATTTCACGTGTCACGTTTTGTATTTACAACCCTCCAAGACGAAGGGGTGAAGATTTATATTCATGATCTAAAGCACGAGGGGAGAGGACGCTTTTCCCATCGGTCAAAGATATCAAAGGCATCTTGTTAACTTATTGTAATTACACGGGTTTGCCTGGAACAACAGGGCCGACTGAGCCCCATGTTTAATGAGAATTTTCAGTCGAGTAGTTTTTCCCATTTTCTTTCTTTCCTCGAATATTTACACACATGTATGCATGCATGATGAAAAGTTACTTTTGCTTTTCTCAACAATTATCAAGTTAAACTTATCTTGAAAATATCTAGATGAAAATGTTCAAGAAATGTTTCTTTTAAGTATTTTTCTTTTGAGTAATAATAAGCATATGTGAATAAAACACTTTTAACTTTGTTTAACCACTGTATTTACACTTAATTTTATGATTATAGTTTCGACTAGCTAGTAGTCATTCTCAAACAAAAGTACAGTGGTTAAACAAAGTTAAAAGTGTTTTATTTACAAGTTTATTTAAGATGTACCACAAAGTGAACGCCTAGAACACAAAACAGTTAATAAGCATATGGTTTATCAAAGGTGTTCAATTTGCAGCTTTAAACGAGTGTTATCCACTCCTAGAATAAGCATGAAGTAAAATTTCGAGTTTACAAAAGCCTGAAAATTTGGATTGTTCGAGACCAACTAAATTTCAGGCTTTTTTAAACATATCCCATATACATACATATCCCATATACAGAAAATGTTTTCTATTAAGTATACATATCTCATACTGCGCTGTAGGTTTTCAGATATTCGTTGTTTTTTTTTTAAGTTAATTTGAAGATTTAACGAATGTTTTCCGCCCCAGGCTAAGCATGAAGTAAAATTTCGAGTTTAGAAAAGCCTGAAAATTTGGTTTGGTCGCTCCAGCCAAACCAAATTTTCAGGATTTTCTAAACTCGAAGTTTTACTTCATGCGCCACGCGCATTAAACGCTGAATACTCTGAAACATTGTTAACAAGTAAACTTCACTTCAAATCAGTGTCTTTCGAGTTTAGACAAGTCTGAAAATTTGGTTTGGCCGCTCCGCTTCGCGGAGAGACTAAACCAAATTTTCAGGCTTTTCTTAACTCGAAATTTTACTTCATGCTTAGCCTGGGAGTGGAAAACACTCGTTAAAGCTTCAAATTAACTCTTAAAAAACAACGAATATCTGAAAACCTACAGCGCAATATTAGGATATGTATACTTAAAAGAAAACTTTTTCTGTATATGGGATATGTATACCGGAAAGAAAAATTCCTTGTATTTTATTTAATTAATTCAGAAAATTACTGCACATTTTTATAGAAATCTACAATGTTTTAGTTAATGTAAAGATATACAAAGAATTTTTGTTTTAAATTTACTAGCAACGTTGTTCTTATAAGCAATCTATTTGAAGTTTCTAACGAGTGTGTGCATTCCCTAATTAAGCATAAAGTAAAATTTCGAGTTTAGAAAAGCCTGAACATTCGGTTGGTCGCGACCAACCAAATTTTCAAGCTTTTTAAACTCGAAATTTTACTTCATGCGCCACGCGCATTAAACGCTGAATACTCTGAAACATTGTGAACAAGTAAACTTCACTTGAAATCAGTGTCTTATACGCGTCGCGCATGAAGTAAAATTTCGAGTTTAGAAAAGCCTGAAAATTTAGTTTGGCCGCTCCGCTTCGCGGAGCGACCAAACCAAATTTTCAGGCTTCTCTAAACTCGAAATTTTACTTCATGCTTAGCCTGAGAGTGGAAAACACACGTTAAAGCTTTAAATTAACTCTTAAAAAAACAACGAATATCTGAAAACCTACAGCGCAATATTAGGATATGTATACTTAAAAGAAAACTTTTTCTGTATATGGGATATGTATAGCGGAAAGAAAAATTCCTTGTATTTTATTTAATTAATTCAGAAAATTACTGTACATTTTTATAGAAATCTACAATGTTTTAGTTAATGGAAAGATATACAAAGAATTTTTGTTTTAAATTTACTAGCAACGTTGTTCTTATAAGCAATCTATTTGAAGTTTCTAACGAGTGTGTGCATTCCCTAATTAAGCATAAAGTAAAATTTCGAGTTTAGAAAAGCCTGAAATATTCAGGCTTTTTTAAACTCGAAATTTTACTTCATGCGCCACGCTCATTAAACGCTGAATACTCTGAAACATTGTGAACAAGCAAACTTTACTTGAAATCAGTGTCTTATACGCGTGGCGCATGAAGTAAAATTTCGAGTTTAGAAAAGCCTGAATATTTGGTTTGGCCGCTCCGCTTCGCGGAGCGACCAAACCAAATTTTCAGGCTTTTCTAAACTCGAAATTTTACTTCATGCTTAGCCTGTAATTGGAAAACACTCGTTAAAGCTTTAAATTAAAAAAAACAACGAATATCTGAAAACCTACAGCGCAATATTGGGATATGTACACTTAAAAGAAAACATTTTCTGTATATGGGATATGTATACTTGAAAGAAAAATTCCTTGTATTTTAATTAATAGAAATATAGAAATCTAGAATGTTTTAGTTAATGTGAAGATACACAGAGAAAATTAAAGCTGCAAATGGTTGTAATATGTTATTTATACAGGGAGTTTTCCTTTAAAGTATACCTATTCCAAATTCAGTTTATTTTCTTTAGATGGTTAGATATTCGTTGTTTTTAAAAGAGTTCAATTTGAAGCTTTAACGAGTGTTTTCCACTCCCAGACTAAGAATGAAGTAAAATTTCGAGTTTAGAAAAGCCCCGTGAAAATTTGTCGAGGGTCGCGCAGCGACCCGAAACAAATTTTCTGGGCTTTTCTAAACTCGAAATTTTACTTCATGCACCACGCGTATAAAACACAGTTTTCGAGTTAAGTTCGAATATACATAAATTTCGCAATATTTTAGTGTTTTATACGCGTGGCGCATGAAGTAAAATTTCGAGTTTAGAAAAGCCCAGAAAATTTGTCTCGGGTCGCTGCGCGACCCTCGACAAAATTTCACGGGGCTTTTCTAAACTCGAAATTTTACTTCATGCTTAGTGTGGGAGTGGAAAACACTCGTGAAAAGCTTTAAATTAAACTCATTTAAAAAACAACGGATGTCGGCAAATTTATAGCTTATACATATGTATACTTAAAAGAAAAATTCACTGTATATTATTAAATAAGTATGCATATCCTGATTTATACGCTGTAAATTTTCTAGCAACGTAGTTTTTATAAGCGTTCCATTTGAAGTTTCTAACGAGTAAAATTTTGAGTTTAGAAAAGCCTGAAAATTTGGTTTGGTTCGCTTCGCTACGCATAAAAAAATCAGGTTTTTCGTAACTCGAAATTTTATTTATTGTGAAATTCGAAATAAACTAAACTTCACAATATTTCAGTGTTTAATACGCGGGGCGCTTGAAGGCTTTTCTAAGGTTAAAATGTTACTTCATGCCAAATCAGGGAGTGGGAACACCGGTTAGAAGCGTCAAATTAACGTTTTTTAAAAACAACGAATGTCTGTACATTTACAGAATACACATCGTGATTTGTACATAATGTATACTTAAAATAAAAACTCACTGTATGTAGAATATTGTTTTCTAGAAGTGGTTAATTCTATGTCAAATTAACACAGTCTTTCAACTTACTATCTCAGATTTTTTTTAATTTTCTTCACTTCTTCTTATTCTGTAGAAAGGCAATGAGTGATCAGTATTTAAAAAAAGCCTAAAATTGTAAGTGTTTTGATTTTACATGGAAGTGCCCAAGTGTTCTAGTTTATTTTTTAGACCGAATAGAAATACTTGAGGTGCGTGAAAGGAGTTACAAAAATGGACAGAATACAAAACACAATAATTAGAGAAGACCTTAAAGTGGAAAAAATGATAAAGTTCATAGAAAGAAGACAACTGAGCTGGTGTGGAAATCTGCAAAGGATGGATGACAACAGAACTACAAAGAGGGTATGGAAAACACGAACCGTAAAGAAGAGATGAAGGGGAAGACCTAGAAAAACATAGGAAGAAGGATTGGAGAAGATAATAGAAGAAAAGGGGATAACGGTAAACCAGGCAAGAACACTAGCGAAGAACAAAAAGGATTGGGCGAAATCAGTACATATACAAGGAAACAGAAGTGATTTGAACTAGATAGACTTTATTCTGTACACATACAACCGTAAGGGTACAAGGGTTTTTTGATTATATATATATATATATATATATATATATATATATATATATATATATATATATATATATATCAGAGCTGGGCAGGATTCGAATCCTGGATTCGAATCCTTTTGAAGGAATCAAAAGAGGTATTCGAATACTTTAGTTCAACAAGATTCGTGATCCGGATTCGTTACGTATTTTTAAGTGGATTCGTATTCGAATCCTTAGAAAAGGATTCGAATATTTATAAAAGGATTCGAATATTTATAAAAGGATTCGAATATTCATAAAAGGATTCGAATACTTATAAAAGGATTCGAATACTTACAAAAGGATTTGAATCGTCAAAAATAATTTGAATAAATTGTTAGGATAAACATGAAAAATGTCTTTTGTGTGTTTTTAAATTTTTCGTTAAATCAGTGTTTTATACGCGTGGCGCATGAAGTAAAATTTCGAGTTTAGAAAAGCCCAGAAAATTTGTCTCGGGTCGCTGCGCGACCCTCGACAAATTTTCACGGGGCTTTTCTAAACTCGAAATTTTACTTCATGCTTAGTCTGGGAGTGGAAAACACTCGTTTAGAGCTACAAATTGAACTAAAAAAAAAAACAAGGAATATCTAAAGATTTACAGAGAATAGGCTGTTTTGCGGAAAACACTATTTCTACAAGCAGAAACAACTAGCACTATTACCAGCCAGAACATCTAGCTCAGATGGTTGTAGCTTCAGATATCTTGCTACTAGCAGACGAGGCCTGTACTAGTACTATTAAGTACTATTAGCCGAAAGAACCAGTACTACACACTGTAACGTTTACTTTTTTTCAGTTAAAAACGATTTATCAACTAGCAGAAAGAACTGCCGCTATTAGCAGACATAGTTTCTAGTTCCGTAGACGGAGCCTGTACTACTACTAGTAGCAGAAAAAACTAGTGGTAGTAGAACAAAAAACTACTTTTAATCTGAAAGAACGACCAAGGCCGCAGCCAGAAAAAAATTCGGAAGGGGTTACAAAAATTTCGTGTAATATTTGTTTTGCTCTTACAGTCCCGCTTTTACATACAAAAATTTATCAATTTTAAAAGTTCAGGGGGGTTTGAACCCCCACATCCTGCCCCCCCCCTGGCTACGGTCTTGAGAACAACTGTTACTAGCTAAAAGAATTACTACAGCAGAAAGAACTACCGGTATTAACGGAGCTTCTAGTTCAGATGGTTCTAGCTAGACGGAACCTGTAGTAGAACCAAGTTCCGTCCGTACTAGTAGTAGAAAGACCTACTCGTAGTAGAAGGAACAAGTAGTAGTTGTTCTTTCTCCTACTGAAAGGACGAACGCTACTAGCACAAAGAAATTGTACTACTAGCTAAAATAACTACTACTACTGATAGAAACGTTTACTTTTTAGCAGAACACGCAATTTCTACTAGCAGAAACAACTACTGCTATCAGCAGACAGGGCTTCTGGTTCAGATGGTTCTAGCTTCAAATCTTGCCACCGGCAGATGGAGCCTGTACTACTACTAGTAGCAGAAAGACCTAGTCGTTCTTTTATAGTAAAAAACACTATTTCTACTGGTAGAAAGAACTACTGCTATTAACAGAGCGTCTTGTACAGATGGTTCTGGCTTATCGTGTCTTGCCACCAGCAGACGGAGCCTGTACTACAACTAGTTGCAGAAAGTCCTAGTAATAGTGGAAGGAACAAAATAGTAGTTGCTTCATCTACTACTAAAAGGACAATTGCTGCTAGCAGAAAGAACTTGTACTACTAGCTGAAAGATAGATAGTTTACTTAACATAAAACGCATTTCTACTAGAAGATTAAAAATACATGTTTTTTTTTTGTCGCCGCCATTGTTTACCAAACGTCAATTGTGTATAATATTAATTAACGAGTGTTTTTTGAGAATTAATTGTTATCCTCATTATGGTTTATAATTATTCATATTTCTTCGGAGCAAACAGATACAGCGAGTTTTTCATTTAAGTATACGTATTCCAAATTCAGCCTATTTTCTGTAAATCTTTAGATATACCTTGTTTTTTTCTTAAAGTTCAATTTGAAGCTTTAAATTAGTGTTTTCCACTCCCAGGCTAAGCATGAAGTAAAATTTCGAGTTTAGAAAAGCCCCGTGAAAATTTTCGGGCTTTTCTAAACTCGAAATTTTACTTCATGCGCCACGCGTACAAAACACTGATTTGAAGTGCAGTTCAGAAACACACAAATACATCTTCAATCAAAGTAACAGGAAATCAAATATTTAGTCTGTTATCAACGATGTTCAGTGTTAATAATAATTAATTAGGTTTTGAATATTTTTGTTAAACCAACTGGTAACGATATTTATGTATTAATGGTTGCAAAAAAATAATAAAATCAAATTTATTCTTAAAGGATTTGTATTCGTGATTCGAAATAACAGAATTCGAATCTTTGATTCGAATCATATTTATTCGTCCCAGCTCTGATATATATATATATATATATATATATATATATATATATATATATATATATATATATATATATATATGTGTGTGTGTGTATATATTTCATGAAAATCCTTAACAATTTAATCATGAATAACTCAATTTTAATCCACCTCGACCAAATAAAGGCAATATTATTATTAATTCTAACCGACATAAAAAAAATATTCCACAGCATTAATAAATCCTCTCTCCGGCTTCCGAGCATCGATTAAATTAATATTTACCCGTGGCAAACAAAATCCGGTGCACACAATGTGCTTTTGCTCCCTTTCGCGAGAGGGACAAGAGGGATGATGTGACTCTCTCCCCCCAGTCGACCAATTTACCATTTTCCGGATTTCTCGCACACACACATACGCGCGCACCAGAGGATATCTTCGTAATGTTTGTATTCTATTAACTTCCGTTTTTACCAATTTGCATCTTGTTTACATTACGGGCGGATTTTCGCGGGCGATTTGCATTAATACAAAACGCCGAAATGCGGAAAAATTAGATTGGAGAGCAAAGGGGGTGGTTTTGTTTTTGAACGATAACCAAAATAATAATCTATTGGAAAACATTTTCCCCACAAGCTAATTTAAATTAAACCGAAAAAAAGGTATACTGTACCTTTTCAATTTCAAATTGCGACTAATCTCAAATTGAGAATAATCAATTTCAAATTCGGACTTCAAACATAGCTGTCAGTTTAAACACAATCAATTTAGGATTAAACAACATCAAATTGAGAATAAACAATTTCAAATTGGAACAGTGGCGGCTACTGGGTTTTTCTAGTAGTGAGGCAAATTTGTTTAAAGAATCACTGAATGATCTTAATGATTTAGGGGAATGACTTTAAGATGTATACACTATAAATTTTAAGGAGTTCGTTGTTTTTGTAAAAACGTGTAATTTGAAACTTGTAACGAGTGTATTCATTCCTTCATTAAGCATGAAGTAATATTTCGAGTTTAGAAAGCTTGAAAAAAAATATTCCTTAGAAAGGGTTAAACGTAAAATTCATTTAGTACTAGTAATTTTTAATCATTAAAAGCACAATTTAATATTTGTAGTTTAGGTATAATAATTAACCATGCTTAGATTTGAATATTGATTGAAATTGCGATTTTCAACATCCCTATTCTAATTATAAACACAATGCATTCAGAGAAATGAATTATTACACAATCGCGCACAGTAACATCAAGAATCCGGAACTATTACACACTCACCGGGCAGAAATGTAGTTATTAGCTGGTAACCATTAGCAACAAATCAAGACGGTTTGTACATGTTTATATTAATGCAATTGCGTAAATCGCCGCTATTCACAACAATAAACAATGTCGAGCGTGATTTCTTGAAACGAAAACACGACGCGCCACTTGGAAACGAACATTCACTCGAACATGTGTGTGTGTGTGTGTATGTAGTTGAGGAATAAATTGTCCCAGGTTTAAATGTTAATCGTCCAATTTGCAGTTAAACATTCTTCTATAGAAGGTACAAATTGTTGGATTTATACGCGATTGTTTCAAATGTTTCTATAGCACTAGAAAATAAGTTTTAAATGCACATTACTGTTTTTCAATATTGTAGCTTTATTTTACAGCAAGGAAATTGTTAATTCCATATTTTTACTAAATTAAGGCGCTATTGCATAAATGTTAAGAAGTTTCGAGTTTAGAAAAGACTCTGGTCGCGTAGCACGTAGCGCTACGCAAGCAAACCAAATTTTCAAGCTTTTCTAAACTCGAAATTTTGCCTTATGCGCCGCGCCACTCGTATAAAGCACTGATTTCAAGCAAAATTCACGCATGCACTTTTCTGGTTTATAGCATTCGTTCGTGTTAATTTAAATTAATATTGGTCGGGTTTATTGACTAGAAACATATCGCATGTTCAATAAAATTAAACCTCTAGAGTGCTATGAAAAATATTGTAGGTTGGCAACTCCAAAGTTATATATTATAATTATCATGTCTAACGTTTTAAATGTCAATTTCTAAAGCGTGTAGCCAACCTAAATTATAAAGAAAAGTTAAATCATGACACTCTAGAGATTTATTTTTATTGAACATACGATAGATGATCTATTAGAGGATTTATATTCCTAATATGAAAATCATAGTTCGAATCTTCTCATTCGAATCATATTTTTATTCGGGGATTTGTGATTCGAATCATGTTAAATGTGAGGATTCGAAATTGTGATTCGAATATTTTTTGATGAGTCTGTACATTACTAAAGCTGGCTTTAATAATGTACAACTTCATCAAAAAATATATATAAAGCTGGCTTTAGTAATGTACAGCTTCATCAAAAAATATTCGAATCACAATTTCGAATCCTCACATTTAACATGATTCGAATCACAAATCCCCGAATAAAAATATGATTAGTATGACAAGATTCGAACTCTGATTTACATATTAGAATGTAGCCATGTCAAAACTGAGCCACCAGAGTCAGGTTTTTTGTGTGGCTAACTTCTCAACGCTTACGATTTTGTAAACTGTTGTAAACAACTCGTAAACATAATCTAATATGCTCGTTTTGTTTACTATAAGATCGTGAGTGTTTTGTAAGATAAATATGATGTGTGCACCCAAATATTTGAGCGTTCTCGTTTCCAGCTCGCGGGTTTCTCACGCGGAATTCATCCGCTTTTGTTTGTTCGGCCACGTGAAAAGTTATCATCGCGAGAACTTAATACCCGACGACTTACAAATCCCCGGATATAAATCAGGCCCGGAAGTGGAGAGAAGGTCGCGGTTCACGTGTTGGCGGCGTCTAGACGCCCCGAGGAGGAGTTCGCATCGTCCTCGTTACGAAATAAATGAGTCCGGGCTCAAAAGCACTTGTTGGAAAATATTATCCATAATAAATATAAATATTAAAAACAAAACAAAAATATTCTGATATTGATGGAATCAAATAGATTTTTTTTACATTTGCAAAAAACATTATATTTTGACATAATATATAAAATTACGAAATTGTTTTTTGTGAAAATGCAAACAATGTCTTAATTAATAAGACAACTTTAGACAATAAATATCCATTAATACAATCGCGAAGCGAAGCGGCCAAACCAAATTTTCAGGCTTTTCTAAACTCGAAATTTTACTTCATACGCCCCGCTTATAAAACACTGATTTCAAGTGAAATTGAAAACACATTCTTTTTAAATATCAAAAGTCAAGAAAATCCAGATATTTCAGATATTGAAGCTTAAATATTTATAACTAAGAATAACAATTCTATATTAAAAATCAAAATAAAAATTTTAACAGTTAAGAAATTTCGAATATGTTAGACATTGAAGCTTCAATATTTTAGAGTCAAGCACAATCAATCGTTTGTAAAGAACACTGGAGATCAATGATTACAATAGAAAACAGAAGACAAATGACAAATCAATTACTTGCACGTAAACAGAAGATAAATGATTGCAACAGGAAATAATTGCCTGTAGAAAATCGAAGAAAAATAAATGAATACAAGAACAATCCAACATCTACTTCTAAATTAGCAGAAGATGGACAGGAATTGCTTTTTAAGTCTACATATCCCGATTAATACGCTGTATTTGTTTAGGCATTCGATTATTATTAAAATCGTTAAATTTGAAGCTTCTTATGAGTGTTTCAACTCCCAGACTAAGCATGAAGTAAAATTTCGAGTTTAGAAAAGCCTGAAAATTTGGTTTGGTCGCTTCGCGAAGCGAAGCGGCCAAACCAAATTTTCAGGCTTTTCTAAACTCGAAATTTTACTTCATGCGCCACGCGTATAAAACACTGATTTCAAGTGAAGTTGAAAACACATTCTTTATCAAATATCAAAAATGTCAACAGTTAGGTAAGTCCGGATATTTCAGATATTGAAGCTTCAATATTTATAGCTAAGAATAACAATTGTTTATCAAAATAAACATTTTAACAGTAAAGAAATTTCGAATAGTTTATTGATATTGAAGCCCTAATATTTTAGAGTTAAGTATAAACAATTGTTTTTAAAAGCACTGAAGATCAATTATTACAATAGAAAACCGAAGATAAATGACAAATAAATTGCTTCTACGTAAACAGAAGATAAATGATTGCAACAGGAAATAATTGCTTGTAGAAAATTGAAGATAAATAAATAAATACAAGAAACAAGGCCGTAGCCAGGGGGCGTTATGGGATTCAAACGTAGGGTGTTTTTATTAATTTTTGTTTACTCTTGTATTTTTCCTCTAAAATGATCCGGGAAGCAGGAAAATGCCTAATTGTGGTTTTACATGTTAAATCCATATGCAAGGCCGTAGCCAGGGGGGGGATATGGGGGTTCAAACCCACCCCCTAGAAATTTTCAAAATGTAAAATTTTACAATATAAAAACTACCCCGTAAGGTCAAAAACAAAATGTTCACTATAAATCCTCCAGCCCAAATTTTTATATCCCCAATCCCCCGGATTTTTTTTTTGGCTACGGCCTTGTCTCTATGTATACCTTATCGAATCAATACCCGGTATATTTCCCAATGTTCAATTGGAAATTTTATAATTTGACCAACACATTTAGCTTTCTCAAAGTGCCCCATCTCTAATGTCCCAAACTGCCCCATAAGTTCGAAATGTTTTTACATGTGATGTATCTATAATTTCCAATGTTCAAGAGGAATGTAATATGGTCTATGTACTGCACAAATATCTATTCTCTGACATACTTCGCTAACATTTTGAAATGCTACCTTAACAAACATTTACTACGCGAGTAAATAAAAAACACAACACTTACTTTATGCAGCACTTTATGATGTTTCTGTAATAACTTTATAAAATCTTGTGATTTCAGCACGAAACTTTACAGTCCGCAATAAAACTGTCATTGCTATCAATCCTCAAAACATCGAATATATAGACCTTTCAGAAATATGAAAATCTGAAGCGTCCGAAGGTACCCCGTGTCCAATCCTGCCCCACTCTACCCTACTGTTACTCTTTTTTAGTATATTAGTAAAATAATTATATGTAAATATATTTTTCAACCATGTTAAAACAAGTTTTACGACGTGCCACATCTTTCACCTCAACACCACATATTTACCAACTCAGGCCACGCAAATATTAGCATATTAATCAACATCAAGCACAAAACCAACATTCTAATTCGCACACACGGGCGGGAAAAACCGTTTTCCGCGAGCGTCTACTTAAATCGAAGGAGCGTCAATGTCGTAAATTATCAATAGAAGGAAATCAAACACGCCAATTGGCGCTCATTGTGTCCAGATATAATTAAAAACAGTGTCATAACTCATTCGGAAAAGGTGCCGAGAACGTATTTAATATTATAATTAAAGTTACTTATAAATAGCGCTCTCTCGTGTTAACAAAGATACGATTTTATCTGGCTGACAGGCCACTCTCCGGGCCTCGTTCTCGGCCAGCGTTTTACTCGCTTTATAATGGGATTAGAGTGTGATTTTGATAACGGATTATTAGACTGGTTACTTTGTGTGTGTGTGTGTGTGTGCGAGAGAGGTAATGAGTTGTTGAAATGTAATTAATTAATTTTAGATTAAGTTACAATTATTTCATTAAATAGTTTAAGTTATAAAAAATGGTTATGTATTTATAATACTATTTCCTCGTTATTTAAATGACAATTAAATATAAAAAAGATAATACCTCAAAATCCAAGAGTAACAACAAAAGGTGTGCAAGTAGGTATCTTAGTTAATTGTAAACATTTCTAATAATAATAATAATACCTTAACTTAATAACATATATTTAATAACTAAATATATTAACATACATATATAAATATATATATATATATATATATATATATATATATATATATATATATATATATATACCGAGTGTTGACTTCGCGAACGCAACATAGGAAATCGCATGTTAATTTTGAAGTATTCAAATATTAACTTTTTTGTTGAGGGAAAACGGCTGATATTATTAATGGTCACACTTAACACTTTACGTTTCTCCATATTAAAATAATTAAGAAAAACAATTGCGGATGTCAAAATGTCACAAAATATCGCAGTCACTTGATTAAAGACAAATAACATATCTCAAACATAACTGTGGTCTGTATAATACCACTTAATTAGAAGGATGTTTTCTTGTGTAGTGTAAATTATTTCGAAAACATTTACTTTAATCAAGTAACAGCGATATCTTGTGCAATTTTGACATCCACAATTTTTGTTTCAAATCCATGGCATGTCATTATTTTTATAAAATCACATTACTTTTTATTAATTATTCTAATATAGAGAAATTTAAACCGATAAACGTTAACACGAATAAATTCAGAATTGTTCCCTCTACAAAAAAAGTCAATACGTTTTTTTCTAAAATAAACAGCGAAGCTAATAATTGAACATTTAGAAATTTACATGGGATTTCCTATATTGCGTCTGCTGAGTCAACACCTCGGCAGACGCAGACGCTCAGACATCATGCGGCACGCGTATAAAACACGGATTTCAAGTGAAGTTCAAAATATATATCTTATAAATAATTTGTCACTTTGTTTATGAAACAAAATTATGTTTTACAGTACTTTTTTTTCAATGTAAAATCTTGCAACGCATTTTGTCTAATAGCCCTAAGACACAACGTATTTGTCTAGACAATATACGAAATAACAAACAAATGCAATTTTATTCGGCCACCCCCCTGGGTGCGCACCTGAGTTCAATATATATTAATTTACTATGTATTTTTATAAATCATAGCATAATTTTCCCTTCTGTTGGGAACCACTGGTCTACTGTCTATCCAGGAGTCGCGACAAATTGTTAAACAGAATAAAGGGTCGCAAATATAATAAGTTTGCGCACTACTGATCTAGAGACAAGCCCAGTGTTATAGATACGCCCACTGTATTTTCTAGGGACACACCCACTGTTGAAGATACGCCTACTGTATTATCTAGGGATAACCCACTGTTAAAGATATGCCTACTATGATATATAGACCTACCTATATTATTATGGCGATACGCCCACTATTAATGAAACGCTTCGTTGTCGTCTAGATATATTCTCACTACAGTATCTAGACACGCCCACTATTGTGTCTATGCATACGCCCACTATAATGATTATGCCTATTTTACTTTTAGAGATACGCCTACAATAGTATTGAAGAGGCAACACTAATTTGCTTTAGATATTTGTAACCATATCGCGTGATTTTATTTTTACATTGCAATTTTAGTAGGTATGAATAGACCCAATCGAGTAAATTAAATATAACTCCTTCAATTGCACCCAATTTTCCGACATATTCGAATGACGATCGAATTTGTGCGCACGGCGCGCCCTTGCCCGTCTCTCTCTCTCCGTGTATGCATCATTTGCAACAATGTGGAAAAATTACAATTTCCCCGGTTTTTTTTTTAAATCGGCAATCGGCTGCGCGACGAACCCGACGTCTGAATGCAAACGCACGCACAACGGCCCCTCTTCATCCGCCCCCGCCGACCCCTCGCTGGGGGGACACCGGGAGGCAACAAGAGAGCCGCAATAGGGCCTGAAAAGGTTCGTTATCGGGGCTCGATGACATTTTTAGTGTGCGGCGGCCCCGACGGCAACAATGTCGGGTTCGTTAATGTTAACAAGCGGCTGATTAACTCTTAGTGCTACCGTGCACGGGGAATGATATCACAATGGATATCTCGGGAGCCGCTGCACGCTGCTCGCTGCTGGCTGCATGGGAACCGCGACGCTAATTAATACCGTACACATGCCGGCATTATTTGCGTAATCAATACGGCTATGGCTATATACCCTAGTGCCACGTACATACGTGCACATCTTACCCATTAAATTCACTACAGTCTGATCCCAAAGAAATTACTAGTGCAAAGATATTAAGCACATCAACGTAAATTGTAGGATTAATTAGAAACAAATAACTTTTTTATATGCTAAAAAAATTATTAGCAGCAATTTCAGCCCTTTTTGATGCTAAGATATGTATATTATTCATTAGAGCTGGGCAGGATTCGAATCATTCAGGATTCGAATCCTTTTAGAGGATTCAAAAGAGGCATTCGAACACTTTAGTTCAACTAGATTCGTGATCCGGATTTGTTACATTTTTTAAGAGAATTCGTATTCGAATTCAAATGTGGGTGATTCGAATCCATATAAAAGGATTCGAATCTTTATGAAAGGATTCGATTATTTATAAAAGGATTCGAATATTTATAAAAGGATTCAAATATTTATAAAAGGATTCGAATACTTACAGAAGGATTTGAGTCGTCAAAACTAATTCGAATTAATTGTGAGGATTAACATGAAAAATGTCTTTTGTGTGTTTTTAAATGTCTCGTTAAATCACTTTTTTATACGCGTGGCGCATGAAGTAAAATTTCGAGTTTAGAAAAGCCCAGAAAATTTGTCTCGAATCATAGATTCGAATCCTGTTCTTTCGATTCACGAATACAAATCCTTGAAGAATAAATTTTATTTTATTATTTTTGTTCAACCATTTATATATAATTATCGTTACCAGTTGTTTTAACAAAAATATTTAAAACCTAATTATTTATTACTAACACTGAACATCGTTGATAACAGACTAAAAATCTGATTACCTGTTACTCTGATTAAAGATGTATTTGTGTGTTTCTGAACTTCACTTCAAATCAGTGTTTTGTACGCGTGGCGCATGAAGTAAAATTTCGAGTTTAGAAAAGCCCAGAAAATTTGTCTCGGGTCGCTGCGCGACCCTCGACAAATTTTCACGGGGCTTTTCTAAACTCGAAATTTTACTTCATGCGTAGTCTGGGAGTGGAAAACACTCGTTTAAATGAAGACAACCTTATACAAAACTGTCTTAGTTTAAACCGAGTCGACCTTATACAGTAATGACTTTGATTTTGACGTCATGTGAGGATTTCGCGCGTGATAAGGTCGACTTGGTTTAAATCGAGACAACCTTGCACAGAAATGATCTTAGTTTTAACATCACGTACGGATTTCCACGCGTGACGACATCAACCAAGGCGTGTAAGTAAGTTTGTCTTGATTTAAACCGAGCCGACCCTGCATTGTATAATTACCTTGATTTTTGACATCACGTGAGCACTTCCACGCGTGACGTTAGCAATAAAGGTGGTTAGTGTATAAGGTTGTCTTAATTTAAAACCGAGTCGACTTTCTTAGTTTAACTACATTGTCTTTTCACGTCACGCGAGGAATTTTATGTGTGACGTCAGAAAAACTCCCTGTATTTCTCGGGACATAGATATTTCTAAGAAAATCAAAATGAATTTGCTATGAAATTCAAACATAATAGGTAAAAACCAGTATATTTTCAATTTCACAATATTTCAGTGTTTTATCCGTTTTGCTACGCAACTAAACCAAATTTTCAGAATTTTTTAAACTCTATATTTAACTTCGTGCGTAAACAAGGATAGTAAATCTATGTTAAAAAACAAAAATTAACATTTCTTAAGATATAAACTTTTTGTCTCGTGTAATAGAAGGCAAAAGTAATATCATATTTAGAGATACACCGAATATCGGTTTTGCCGAATAACCGAATATCTAATATTCGGCGGATTTAACGTGCCGAATACCGAATATTCGGCAACTATTCGGCAGATCAGCGAAGTGGCCACGTGCCGTTAGCCGTCGCGTTGCGCTCGGCATTTTAGTCAGTCTTCCGCTCGGCGTTACAGTCAGACACCGCACTCGCCATTCACCGCGTGTTGTTTCGTTGTATAATATTGCCCAATGTCTTCTGCAAAGTGTAAAAAATCGCCTGTATGGAAGTATTTTGTGGAGTGCACGGAGAGTACTAGGCTGGTCCAGTGTAGATTGTGCGATGTAAAGATTTCGCGTGGAGGAGAAGGTAGAAAAGCCACAGCAACTGGATTGATTAATCACGTAAGAAATAAACATAACCACGAATTTCTAAAACTACAAGAATGCTCATCAGTTGCTGTAGCAACCAATCAAAAACTTTTAAAGTTTAAGCAACCATGTTTATCAGAATGCCTAGAGAAGTCCAAATTGTGGGACATAAATGATGTGAGGGCCAAAGAATACCACTACTTAATAGGGGAAATGATAGCAGTAGATAATGAAGCTATAGCTATGGCTATGGTTGAGAGACTAGGATTTATGAGATTGATGAAGAAGGCTCTACCTCGGTATAACATACCTAGCAGAACATACTTTATTGAAAACATAATACCTGATATATATAAAAAAACTGTTGATAAAATTAAAAATAACATAACAAGAACTTATGCAATATCGATTACATCTGACATGTGGACGTGTACCCATACTGGCGCCAGTTTTTTGAGTTTTACGGGCCATTGGCTCAATGATCAGTTTGAATTAAACCATGCAGTTCTCAACATGAAGCATTTCGCAGGACCACATACTGGAGAAAATATTTCCTCTGCTTTGATGGAAATTTCATCTATGTGGGATATTCCACGATCCAAAATACATGCTGTTATACATGGTAATAATGCCAATATGGTTAAAGGTGTGAGAGATACCGGATATGGATCTATTACCTGCTTCATACACACACTCCAACTAGTTATCGTAAATTCATTAAAAATCCAGAGTGAAGTTACTGAAACGATTAGTGCAGGAAGAAGAATCGTAACCCATTTTAATCACTCGAATTCAGCGCAAGAAAAACTGCAACCTATTCAACGAGAGTTAAGCCTTCCGCAGCATAAGTTGGTTCAAGATGTTATCACGCGCTGGAACTCAAGCTATTATATGTTAGCAAGACTGCTCGAGCAAAAGCGTTCTATTTCATTGTATCTAACAGATAATTCAAATATTCCCAATTTGTCTTCATCGCAATGGGAGCTTCTACAACAGATATTGAGACTGTTACAACCGTTTGAGGAGATCACAAAAATCATAAGTTTAGGCTTATCCTGTGTGTCAGAGACCATACCACATGTAGAAACGCTTATGTGCTATGTAAATAAAGAAGAAACTGCACGGGCCACCAACAAATTGCAGAGTACAAGACTTGCTATTAAAGCGGAGCTGGAAAACCGCTTCGCCAAGCTCAAAACAGAAAAGTTGTATTTGCTGTCTACTCTACTCGATCCAAGGTTTAAGACGAGTTTTTTCATGGGCCAGAATCAAGCTGAAATGGCTCGGCAGTTAATAATGCTAGAAGCTTTAAAAAACAGTTGTGACGAATCAAGTACTGACAGCGATACTGATATTGACGCTGTGACACCTGCGAATAAAAATAATATTAGGACTGATAACAAATCTAGCCTTGAGTCTGACACTCATTTAAGTTTTTGGGACTGCTATAATGAAGTGGAGAAGATCGCAGCACAGTAAAATAATAGTGAATCTCCCAAAAAGAGAAACAATATTGCAACTGAACTTGACAGTTATTTGGAAACTGCACGCATAGCAAGAAATGACAATCCTTATACTTGGTGGGCATCCAATCGAAATCAATACCCATATTTAACACAATTTGCTGCCATTTATCTGTCTGCTCCTGCGAGCAGTGTTTATAGTGAAAGACTTTTCTCAGAAGCTGGGAACGTATATGAAGATAAAAGAAACCGACTATTGCCATCAAATGCAGAAAAACTAGTATTTCTGCACCACAATTTACCACTAATAAATTTTGAATTTAATATTTGATTTATAATAGATGTATTAAAAATAAGAATAATATTATCATTTATAAGTTAATATATTTCATTATTATTAATAATTATACACGAGTTTGTTTTCTTTTGCAAAATTTGTTTTAAATGATTAATTTTTACCTTTTAAATTGTATAATTAGAAAAAAAATTATTAATAATTATACACGAGTTTGTTTTCTTTTGCAAAATTTGTTTTAAATGATTCTTTTTTACCTTTTAAATTGTATAATTTATTAATAAATAATACCCGAGTTTGTTTTCTTTTGCCAAATTTGTTTTAAATGATTAATTTTTACCTTTTAAATTGTATAATTAGAAAAAAAAAATACCGCGTCACTATTCGGCAAATGCCGAATAGTGACGCCAACTATTCGGTATTCGGCCGAATAGTGAAAAACGTGCCGAATATACCGAATACCGAATAGTTGCCGAATATTCGGTGCATCTCTAATCATAATTGGCTGCCATTTTATTAGAAATTAAAACAATTGGCAATGTTTTAACTGAAAGTTCAATTAAAGGTGTAAAACTGATAATATAAAGTTAAAAATATGATAACGGTCAAATGACCATCTCCTGAGTTGATGTTGATTGTGCTCGTTTTACAACATTTTGAATTTTTGTTCGTAAAACATCTGGCCCCAAATTGGTGATTTTTTCTTCAATGTTGGCTTTCAAGACTTGCAAGGTTTGTGGTTTGTTGTGGTAAATGCGAAATTTCAAAAAGACCCAAAAATGTTTTTAGAGATAATAATCTAGTTTCCAAAATTATGTTTAATATTATTTGAAGTAAAACTGACATGGTAGCCACAATCTGAAATGTTACATTTATCGTACATTTTCCTGATTCAAGATTTTATCCCTGGCCTTTTAATATAAATTTCTTCTGTGGGAAACCTCCATTTTGTTGAATTGTTTTCATTGTTTTTGTCAATATTTAAGTTAATTTTATAAATTTTTACGTGTTTTGTAATTTGCCTGCTGATTTTGACAAATTTAATAATGTCATATGGCTTTTTTGTTAGTGTTTTGGTAAATTTGAATATAATTTCATGACTTTTCTCTGACTTTCCCGGTATTAATGATATTCAGTGAATTTTTTATTTACATAATTTTCAGGCATTCGACGATATTATAATAGAAACGAGTGTTTTCCACTCCCAGACTAAGCATGAAGTAAAATTTCGAGTTTAGAAAAGCCCCGTGAAAATTCGCAGCAGCGACCCGAGACAAATTTTCGGGCATTTCTAAACTCGAAATTTTACTTCATGCGCCACGCGTTCAAAACACTGATTTGAAGTGAAGTTCAGAAACACACAAATACATCTTTAATCAGAGTAACAGGTAATCAGATGTTTAGTCTGTTATCAACGATGTTCAGTGTTAGTAATAAATAATTAGGTTTTAAATATTTTTGTTAAAACAACTGGTAACGATAATTATATATAAATTGTTGAACAAAAATAATAAAATCAGATTTATTCTTAAAGGATTTGTATTCGTGAATCGAAAAGACAGGATTCGAATCTATGATTCGAATCATATTTATCTCTTACGAATCCTTTATTCGAGTATTCGTGATTCGAATCATATTAGGTGATTTGTATTCGTGATTCGAATCCTTATTACGAGGATTCGTCCCAGCTCTGTTATTCATCAAAACGCACAAAACAATGTGGTATTGTTTTCAATTTAAAAAGTGCGGAATGTTTGGCGCCCAACAAGGGATCTCGTAATTAAACCCTTGCTGGGCGCCAAAAATGTCATTCACAAATTACTTTGACTAAGAGTGATGCTACGGCCCGCGGGCCAAATCCGGCCCGCGACTTGCATGAATCCGGCCCGCCATTGTTTGTAATTTTTTTTGTAAATGTCATATTTTGAAATATTGTAACAATTGTTCCTTAAATTTTTCATAATTTTATAAAATTAATCGGATCTTGGCCGACTTTATTATGTAGAATTGTATTTGTGGCCCGCGAAGAAGATAGTTTGGAGACCCAGGCTCTATAGCAACGTAATTTGTAGAGATGATAAATGCTACTTTTGAATCACGTTGCTACTTGTGATTGCAATTTTTTATATCAGTGATTTTAAACTGTGGCTGTGATTATGGTTCAATCTAATTCACTACGGTTTTCTTTCTCAAACGAATTCATAGAAAATTGTTTCGTGAAAAGTAGAAACTAAATCAACGATTAGTTCCCTTAGAAGGGCTTTAAAAGAAAGTTTGTCAAAATGAATATCTTGGACAAAGTTCTAACCAACATTCTTCATCAGGTAATGACAATTTACCAGTCTTAATATTAATAGATTGTGCTTTTATTCTATGTTATCCCCTCTCAATAATATTTAACCTATCTATAAAAACATCTGTATTTCCTAATAAATTTAAAATTGCATCGATGTGTACCATCCCGAGTAGAAAATGTTCACGGGGCTTTTCTAAACTCGAAATTTTACTTTATGCGCCACGCGTATAAACCACTGATTTAAAGTAAAGTTAAAAATGTATACTGCTGAGTTTGACATATTTTTATATGAAGTTCAAACTTGTTTTTTTTTTATTTGTGTTATGTTATTAAATTATTCAGATATCTACAAATTGTCACATTGCCAATAATACTTGATTATTTGGAAAAATGTCAATCTTCTGTATCTGTATGTATATAACTTAGAATCTTGCCGAATGTAAGACAAGCAGTAGCTGGATTTTAAGTTACGTTTGTTTATTATTTTAATCTACAGAGAGTTTTATGTAACACCGAACATTTTCATAAAGAGAATTTTTCTTTTAAATATACATACGTATAAATATGTATATTCGTACATTTTTCAAAGTTCGGTTTATTAAAAGAATTTAATTTGAAGCTTTAAACGAGTGTTTTCCACTCCCAGGCTAAGCATGAAGTAAAATTTCGAGTTTAGAAAAGCCTGAAAATTTGGTTTGGTCGCGTAGCGCGAAGCGCGGAGCGGCCAAACCAAATTTTCAGGCTTTTCTAAACTCGAAATTTTACTTCATGCGCCACCGGTACACAACACTGATTCAATGCAAAGTTTAGCGGTGTGTTTTAAACTTCGTAATATGTCAGTGTTTTGTACCGGTGGCGCATGAAGTAAAATTTCGAGTTTAGAAAACCCTGAAAATTTGGTTTGGCCGCTCCGCGCTTCGCGCTACGCGACCAAACCAAATTTTCAGGCTTTTCTAAACTCGAAATTTTACTTCATGCTTAGCCTGGGAGTGGAAAACACTCGCTTAAAGCTTCAAACTAAATTCTTTTGACAAACCGAGCGTCGGAAAATGTACGACGTATGCATATGTATACTTAAAAGAAAAATTCTCTTTAAAAAAATGTTCGGTGTTACATAAAACTCTCTGTATGTAAATGTAATCTAACCCAAGTACCTGCCTATATATATTTTTTACCAGACCTAGGCAAGATAGCATTCAATTTATTGGGTTAGGTTAGATTACAAATCTTAGGTTGGGTTAGCTTACAAATCTCAGGATGGCTTAGATTACAAATCTTAGGTTCGTGCGTAAAGAATACTCCCGCTTTCACGGAAATGAAGGCACTCGCTAGTGCGAGAAACCACGTGTTTCTGCACTCTGCTTGTAAATGACTATTGAAAAGCGATTATCGATTAAAAACATAACTTGAGAAAATATATTAAATCGGAGGAAGTTAGAGTAAGCAGGCCGTTTTGTATGTGTACGCAGAAGAGACGAGGATCCGAAAGTGTAGCCCGTATCCATAGTTATAGTCGCAGTCCTTGTTAGCACTAATGAAATGGCATGTGGCTGTGGCTTCGTCTGTCTGTTCTATACTAACGAGCGAATAGCCCTGTTACACTAATGAGGAAAGCTCGGACGTGAAAAGCTCATTACGGCCAAAGTGTTGCGGACAGTCGAACTGTGCATGCAATAATGGTGTATTGTTTCGATTACCGCAGCCACATCAAAGTTCTTTAGATTCTAATGAAGCTCTGCCCGTAATACCTGATGTAATATCGAACGGGCTTTAATTGCGAACTTACCCATTGCTCATGGCGAAGGTATAGAGAGGGCCTCGCTTAACTGCCGCAATAAACGATAACTATATCGTTACCAATTTACGTGAGAATTATATAAATGTAAATTACGTACTCTGCTGCTGTATATACTATGTATGGTGTTCCCTGCATTTATATATGGAGGATTCGTCCGGGAGGGCAATAAAATATTACCCGCTACTTAATGTTTCATTCAATTTCGCCTGGGTGGAATTAACTCACAACTTTGTGTGAGATACTAATCAACCATTCACTCATATTCAATTAAAACTGAAATGATATACTGTTATTGAATTGCTTCATTATTCATCTACAACATTTTAATGATCTAGAAGTTCTCGGATACAACAAACTTTTTGAAAATTCTTCCCCTACTTTCGATATTATTTCATGAGAAATTGAAATAATTTTAAAGTTTTAGCACTCGTGCGTTTAAAGCAAGGTTTGGACGAAACTTTTGTTTTTTGTAAAGAGTGCCTTGTAAACAATTGAGTAACTCTCTCATTTGACAACTCCTAGGGCCCATAATTTTCTTGCGAACGGACATCCAGCTTATTCGTTACTGTACTGTATTATTTGTTTATAGACGAAATACTGATAATAGTTATGTATTAGTATTACTTATAACTATAAAAAGCTCGTTTTTTCAATAAAAAGTAATAGAAAATTTAAGAAACTGATGTTTCTTGGAATAAAAGATTCGCAAGGTGTATCCAGGAATTAGACACAAAGTCAAAAATGGTTTTTAATTATTCACCACAATTTGTCTGAATTGGGTAGCGCTATAACCTAATTCTGACATATAGATGCCTTTTCTGTGTTAAAAATAATAAACTTTTATCGTTGGTCTTGATTTGAACACGAAAAATTTTTTCGTTTATGTTATGTGTGATAATCGTTACTTATTATTATTATTACAAAAGATTGACAGTTATAAATTCATTTTGAACGATATCCAATTTTTCTTAAAAGGTAATGTGGTCATAATAGCCAAAGAACAGTCGATATTGTCGATATCGATACGTGACTGTCGTCATAACATAACAGTTAATACAATCGATACTGCCAATACAATCAGGACTGTCAATTCAATTATCAGTACTGTCATTATAGTCAATATAGACAAATGACAGCAAGGCCGCAGCTAGAAAAAAAAATATTTCGGGGTCGCTTTTACATACAAAAATTTAACATTTAAAACATTTGAGTATTATTTATTATCTATTCTAGAAAACATGAAGAACGTAAACATAACAACATTCAATATCACCTTTATTTGCTGGAAAGACAATTAGTCCATGTTTTTGTTTTTAGTGGTAACTCGGTAATTCAAAATGCATATATTTCGTATATAAATATATATTTTTTTATTTATTTAGTTATCACTTTAGCTACAATAAATGTTGAATAACATAGTTGTAAGATGTAAACGTCAAGGAAGAGAAGTTACAAAAATTTGCACTACAGATATGTTTAATTATTACCACTGCCGTCGATGGAAGTAGGGAATAACAATAAGTTTGACAACTACTTATTGTTATTCCCTACTTCCATCGACGGCAGTGGTAATAATTAAACAGTAAACAGTATGAGCTATAAGTATATTTTTTATATATTTTTTAAATTTAGAATAATCTAACTTCTTAACATTATCTGGAAGTAGATTAAACATTTATTTCCCTTCGCATAAGAGTTGTGTGCGATTTATCTAACCGCAGTAGATTACAATATCTAGTTTCATAATTGTCATGTTGACTTGACGTAGGGAAAACATTAAGATTTTGTTTTATGTAACATAGCATCTTGTAGACATATATTCCATACAGTGTTAACATTTTTTTTGCTACGAATACATGTTTACATGTATCTAGTCTCTGAAGACCAAACATTGATCTAATAATTTTTTTCTGTGCCATGAATACATTATGAGCATCAACTGCTCTTCCCCATGCCAGTATATTAAAAGACAGGTGAGGGTAGGCAAATGCATAGTACAGAGTCATTAAAGTATTTTCTTCTGTTTCGTCCTTCATTCTAAGGATTACAAAATGTGCCTCACTTAACTTTCTACAAACATGATCGGTGTGGTTTCTCCATGTCAATTTCCGATCTATGTGCACACCTAGGTACTTCACACAGTCTACGAGCGGGTATTTGATGTCATTTACTATGATTTTGAAGTCATTTGGCAGTTGACGTTTCTTACCTATATGCATACATACCGTTTTAGACGAATTTAATATTAAGTGATTGGCAGCACACCATTCATTCATTCTGTGTATGACATTTGTTATTTTGTCAATTAATTCAGTACGACTGTCCGCTGTCACTAATATTGCGGTGTCATCAGCAAATAATAATGCGGTTTCTATCAAGTATTTCGGAAGGTCATTGATAAATAAAAGGAACAAAAGTGGGCCTAATACTGACTCTTGCGGAACACCATAAAACGTTTGATTATAAGTAGATTTCAATTTATTGACTTCAACAAAGAAACTTCGGTTTGATAGGTAAGAAAGTAACCATTTAGAAAAATGACCTCTAAATCCAAAATTGTATAAGTACGTGTAAATATAAGCAATATGTAAAATATAAAAAAGGCCCCAGTTGAAGAACAGGGCAATTTATACATTTTGCATCCTGAACTGGCACACAATTCTAGCTATTCTAGAGGGACAAAATTCCTGGATATGATTCTATGGCTTATTTTGGATTAAATTTTATATAAAATTAAGTAGTTTTACAAAGAGTATTGTAAATGTGTCAATAATTAAACCAAGTAAGCGAATTAAGATATATTATTACCAAAAAAAAGTGTTTCTTGTAGTTACGTTTGCATAAATTTGACATTATCAATGTCACTTTACTAATATTGTTGGACTTTTTTAATATATTTTCCCACTAATCACAAGCGATTGATATTTATAAAACTTTTTTTTATACAATAGTCAGAGAAAGTAAAGAAAATATTTTTTGTGTTATTCACAATACTATCGGATAAGTTGATATGAACAAACATACATATTTCTTACTTTTGAAAACGGCACATCTTTGTAATTATTAAATTATCATAAACATTTTGTGTATTTTTATTTAAAGATTTTTTTAATATTTTCAATATTTTCAGAACTATTGACAATAAATAAGAGGTTTTTACTTAATTTTTCATCTAGTAAAAATGTTAAATTTCTAATAAATCGCAAAAAATCGCACGATTTAACAAGGTTTATCGTCAATAAGACATCTTAAGGGGCATTCAAAAACAGGTAGTAAATTATAACGATGTATGACACAAAACATATGAATGTTTATATCGCATATTTATTTTTATTTTTTTTTATAAATTGTATAACCTATTATATTTTTGTTATAAAATATTATATTTACACAATACTATAACTACACTTATGCAGAAAATAACACCAAAGAGAAAATAATTTCCAGCTTTGATCAACCAATGCAATTTTGAAATAATTGACAACAAAATTAACCAATAGAAAATGCAATGAGTTGTTTATTACAATTTTGTAAATATCGTAGAAAATTGATAGTTAACTGAAATAATTCTTTATCCGGAATTATTTTCTGTTGTATATGAACAATTAATTACAATTCATTTGTAATTTTTATAATTCAATAATTTGAATTTTGTCCCGCTAGATCGTTCAAATTGTGTACTGTGTGGGACCTTGAGACTTTTCATAAGCAAAATTTATTGATCGGTACTTAAATTATCAGGTAATCACTGTAAAGTTATAAAAATAAAGACATTTTATTATTATTATTTGTTTAACTTTATTTTTTATACAGAATGTCCCAGCATAGGTGCAACGATATTTAAACGTTTATATTTTTGATTTTACAAAAAATGTTACTCTTTATAAAATCGTCGTGATGCTTTAAAGATAAGATGTAACCATTATTCACAGTCTAAGATATACAGGGTGTTCATAAAAGACCAAAATCTGAAAAAGTGTTTTAAACACTTGTAATAATCAAAGCAAAAAAATAGTCACTCAAATAGTAAACTGTATGGTTATTGTAGCGGCGAAAACAGAAAAATCATTGAACATTGCGTTTAAAAGATATCCACAAAATAAGATTAAAAAAATCAACACCTAAAATGTTAATAATAATAATAATAATAATAATAATTTATTTCCCAACAGAAATACACATTTCAAATTACAGGGAAAAATATACAAAATTCTAGCAGAAAATTATTACATATACAATATTTACTTCAGTTAAACAATACTTAACGATATCTGACATAGTGACTAAATTAATACAGCGGACATTTGGTTAATAAATTGTTTACGACTACAACAAAAGATATCAGCAACGTTTTAAGAGTTATTATAATTGCGCATCATTGTGTTGAGAGGGGAGTTGTAATATACATTACTTTGACTTCTGTTGCATCATTATTGAAATAATTATACTATTCTTGAGAAAATAAAATTAAATAATTTGAAAAAATGTCAATGTATTTATTGATTTATTTGTATTTTTGTAAAAAATTATAAATTATAAACAAGGACATTGTAACATATTTGTTAAGAATGTTACTATTCTTGCACATAATGGATTATAGTGGGTTTCCTGTTTTTTTTAAATCTTGTTTGTAAAACACAATGTTCAATTCTTTTTCTGCGTTGACTATCAAAATGAGCATAAAATTTTCTATCAAAGTGACTGTATTTTTGCTTGAATTATAACAATTTTCGAACACTTCTTTTCAGATTTTTGTATTTTATGAACACACTATATAAGTTAAACTCCTGAACAGACGTTACATCTTACATTATAAGCATCACGACGATTTTATAAAGAGTAACGTAAAGAGTAAATTGAAAACACAAAATTTAGTATAGAGTTTCACTTATCCTGGGACATTCTGTATATAATAAGATTTAAATGTATTACCATTATTAACGCAAAAGATCACATTCTGTGTTAAACATTTTAATACACTAAACTGAAATCTAAAAATCTAAAATTATATTTATTGATATAATATTTATATAAAAAAATTGACGTTTTTGGCATTTAATTCTTTCTTTATTTACTGTGATAATTTTCTGTTTCTAAAACACTTTGTCAATTTTCACATAAATTGATATTTTTTACGAGCAAGGTTGAAACTTAGATGAATCTAGATGACAAGTTGTCAAGCTAGACAATTTGTTAAGTTAGTTCTATTTAATTTCAAACCCGCAAAGTTAAAAGACAGAAAGGTTATTTTTTCTCAACTAAACTGTCTTTTGACTATCGTGATACTAAGTGACATAATTGAATGAGCTTGATTATTGTGACATTAGGGCATTACATGTAGTTTGAAAATCACTTAGCCTTTTAACTATAAGCTTTTTACTCGACATACAAAATCGACTGCTTTTTCTTCAACTTTAACAAAAATTGACATTCTGTTTGAACATCATAAACTTTTTCCCCGTCAATAAAACAATAATATAAGTATTATGTTAGTTGTCAATTGTTTTGAGGATCAAACGAGTGCCTTCCACTCCCAGACTAAGCATGAAATAAAATTTCGAGTTTAGAAAAGCCTGAAAATTTGGCTCGGGCGCGTAGCGAAGCGGAGCGACCGAGCCAAATTAGGCTTTTCTAAACTCGAAATTTTACTTCATGCGCCACGCGTATAAAACGCTGATTTAATGTGAAATGGTCTTTAATCAATCGACAAGTGAAATAAGTTTAGTGAGTCGATTACTAATTGTTTAAATGATGGATAAAGTGCTATGATGGACACATTGCTATTATTTTTTAAATTGTTTTTTAACTGTATTAATTAGATAGCTAACTAAAATTCTGAAACATTTTCTTTTCTTTGTTGATGAAAGAGACACACACTTTAGGATTAGATAAATTGATGTTATTTTTTGAACTAACCCCAAAAAGATTTCGAATTATTCTTAAAAGAATCTCAGCGGTGCACACTGGGCCAGATTACAAATTTACGACGACAAAAATTAAATTTTCAAATGTTTCAAAATTAACTAAAACCACTTAGTATGTATTCTATGATTATCGAGTCACAATACTACAAATAAACAATTGTGAAAAAACAATGCTATTCGTTGCGGGTACCTGTCAAACATCTCTCTTTCCACTCGGTTGACAGAAGTCGATGCAACGCTTAATATTTGACCTCCTAACTACGGCTGTTTCGCGTATGTGCTCAAAAGTTAAGACATTTTTAGGATGCAGAATTTTGCACCAAGTACGTGTTTACATGTACAATATCTTATTTGTAAAAAGTTTTAAACAATTAGGTTGTAAAATAAGTTTTGTTCAGGACTAACGTAAATGAAAAGAATCGCATAATAAACTGCTATACATTGATGTTTAAAAAAAGTTCCGCATAGTTCCGTCAAATTGTATATTTTGTAAGACACAACAAACTTTGATGATTCCAGGGAAGCAATAAACCCATCCCCATATTTCCCCCCTTGTTAAAATTTAACCTTTTTTCGGGTACTCATGATGACTATAATTTTCAAGAAAGAAAATTAAATAGGATTGAACTATTTTTAGTATTAAGAGATGAACATTTCTATCAGTTTTCGTCATTCAAGTGTAATGAACGATTAGTGCAATACGTGTTGTACAAGTTTGGTGTAAATGACCCAACTGACATTTTATTAAAACAAATAAAAGATGTCATAAAAGTGTTTGTGACCAAACTTTTGTCCAAATGGCGTAAATGTAAGTCTATGTACGAACGTTTCAACAATAACAACGTACATTGGCTCAGTGTTGAGTTGAAAATCCCAGGCATACATTCACCTACAATGGCACAACCCATTGTTTCGAAGATGAGCCGAGGCAGGCCAAGAAAAATGTTTGAACTCAGTTCTGATCGCAGCAAACAGAGAAAACTTAAGCCTCTTGTTTCAAATCTAAGTTTAGAAAATCTATGTTCGGCTACAAAATCAAGTTTAGTGAAATCGGGCAAAAGAAGTGCGGCGAAGGTAATGGGACTTGCATTAAGTGCAACTCCTAAACGTTTGAAAATGATGAAAAAGGCTCACGATTCATCGTCTTCTAAGGATGTAAAGCCATAAAGTGCTGAAGAAGTATTAGGTCTCATAGTTGATCTTCATCTGACAAAAGAAGATTATAAAACGATGCGGCTAGGAGCAAAATCTAGAGGGGCTGATATATATCCATCATATCACGTGGTATCGAAGCAAAACAAAAATGTTACCCATTGAATGTCAGAGTAGAACGAAGCTGTGGTGCCGTTACAGGATCTTTTAGATCATACTGTGCAAAGACTTGCACAAGTTCAGTCGCAAGTTATTATCGAAAACATGGGCGGCACTAACAACACTCTTAAAATTATTTATAAGTGGGGTCTAGATGGCAGTGGAGGACACAGTATATATAAGCAAAACTTCACCAACAATACATTTTATGCGGATTCTAATATAATTTTATGTACAATTGTGCCCCTGGAATTATCCGAAAAGAATGAAAGTTATATAAAAAAAATATATTGGAAAAATCACACCGCTTCTTCCACCAGATACTGCCGTCCAATTAAATTAAAAAAAGAAAATGGCGAAAATACGAAAGACGAATACGACGAAATTAAATATCAAATGAGCAATTTGCAGCCAACGAATATCACCCTGGGAGACAAAACAATTCAGTTTAGGCATGTGCTCATTTGCACCATGTTAGACGGCAAAACAGTCAACGTCTTAACTGAAACAAAAAGTACACAGGCGTGTAATGTATGCAAAGCCACGTCCACAATCATGAACGATTAAAAAAAGATTAAAGAAAGGGCCTGTGACGAAAGCTCATATAAATTCGGTCTTTTTGTTTTGCATGCGTACCTGCGAAGCTTCGAATACTTTTTACACATAGCATATAAATTGGAGATAAAGCAATGGCAAGCCAGAGGAAAGGAAGCACAAGAACAAGTTAAAGAGAGAAAGAATAAAATATGTCAGGATTTTTATAAAGAAATGGGTCTTGTTGTCGATTTACCAAAACAAGGTGGTGGTAACAGTAATGATGGGAACACGGCAAGAAAATTTTTCAAAAACCCTGAAGTGAGTTCCCGGATCACAGGCTTAGATAAAAATTTGATTGAAAGAATGTCTAATATTCTTACTGTTATATCGTGTGGTCATTATATCAACGAAGGACTATTTAAAATATATTGTTTCAAGACCGCGGAGTTGGCGACCACACTTTATGGATGGTATAAAATGAGTGCAAGTGTCCATAAGTTATTGATGCATAGGGCTGACATAATAAAATCGCTTCCACTGCCTGTAGGTCTCCTCTCAGAAGACGTTATAGAAGCAAGCCATGAAAGTTATAAACAGCTCAGACAGTACCACTCGAGGAAAACGTCAAGATTAGATACAAATACGGACATTTTTAACTGGTTGCTTGTATCATCAGACCCTCTAATCAGTAGTTATAGAAAAAAAAAATGGTGATGTGTCCATCATAGTACTTTCCCCCGTAAATTGCGCATTAAATCACTTTTAAAATATTTGCAGCATTATTATTTTCAAAATGTCTTTAACTGTTTGATAACTACAACTTTTATTTGAAACATTTTTCAATTGTATCAACACACAAACTGACACAAATCAATGACTAGATAAAAAACACTATTTATTAAATATCTCAAAAACTAAGAGTGCTATGACAAAAAGTGAGTCTACAAAAAATCTTTAGTTTTTTATTTCCTACAACTTCTATTTGAAACATTTTTCAATTGTATCGACACATACACTGTCACACACCAATAACTAGATAAAACACACAACTTTTGAAATATCTCAAAAACCAAGAGTGCTATGACAAAAAGTAAGTGAACAATACATCTTCATTTTGTTATTATCTACAACTTTTATTTGAAAGAATTTTTTGTTTGATGAACATTTATTGAAAAAATCTGAAAAAACTGAAAAACGCTAAGAGTAAAGTACCACTTCCGGTTTTCCGATTTTCACCAAAAGCTTTTCAGTTCTTCCGATTGTAACAAAAAACTTAAGTTTCAAGTTTCATCTCGATATCTTTAGCGGTTTTGCGGTACAGCGCACACAGACACACACACAGACACACAGCCACACAGACAAACATTTTTCAAAAATGGTCTTATTCGACTCAGGGGACCTCAAAATGGATATTTCCGCTAAAATTTTTGATTCGAAAATTTTCACGAAAACAATACTTTCCCTTTGTATTACATACGGGGGAAAGTAAAAACCAAAGAGACGAAAAAACAATTGAATGAGGTAGTATTAGGAATGCTTCGAATGCCCAACTATCTCAATGAACAAACTTCACGAGAATGAACAAACTTCACGAAGAAGATAGTGATGATATTGATTCTGACTCCTCCTAAATGTGTTATTAGCTAAAAAAAAAAAAAAAACGCAATTTCATCATTTCTATAATAAATATACTTTTTACAATATAAATTATTTTTAAATATGACGCGTAGATCTTGACCTATGAACCTGTAACACCTTATTATCATTAAGCTACATTGAAAGAGCTTTATCGTCTACAGCGCCGTCAATAGAGAACAGAAAAAAATGTTTTAGATAAAAAGTGTCTATTTTTAAATGTAGAATATGATTCCGTAAAAAACGAGGGTTCCCTTTTAAAATTCTGAAGTTGCCCCTAGCCTCCATAACAGGGGGGGACTTGGAGGGATTGATATTTGAAGGGTTAGTTAGTTCAACTGCAACGATTAACTTTTTATTTAAACCTTTTGTCCATACGACGCATAGATTTTGACTTATGGATCTGCAACCCTTTATGTGAAACACCCTGTATATCTAATATAGATTAATTTTAACATTAAGATCATCAGGATGGCATCCTAAGGTAATATGTGAGGTAAAAAGATGTTTTTGAACAGCATTTTATTTTTGTCGTCGTAAATTTGTAATTCGGCCCAGTGTGCGGTGGTTAAAACCAATTACAAAACAAAACTTCTCTTACATTAATTAAAAAATAGAAACGCTACTTTTTCTAAACTAACCTGTCTTTTGACTATCGTTATTCTAAGTGGCATAATTGAATAAGCTTGATTATTGTGACATTAGGGCTTAACATGTTGTTTGAAAATCACTTAGCCTATAAGCTTTTTACTCGGCATTAAAAAAACGACTGCTTCCTTTTTAACTTGTATAAAAATTGACATTCTGTTTAAACAACATAGACTTTATCTCGCCAATAAAACAATAATATAAGTATTATGTTAGTTATCAATTGTTTTGACGATCAAACGAGTGTCTTCCACTCCCAGACTAAGCATGAAGTAAAATTTCGAGTTTAGAAAAGCCTGAAAATTTGGCTCGGGCGCGTAGCGAAGCGGAGCGACCGAGCCAAATTAGGCTTTTCTAAACTCGAAATTTTACTTCATGCGCCACGCGTATAAAACGCTGATTTAATGTGAAATGGTCTTTAATCAATAGACAAGTGAAATAAGTTTATTGAGTCGATTATCAATTGTTTAAATGATGGATAAAGTGCTATGATGGACACAGCACTATTATTTTTTAAATTGCTTTATAACTGTGTTAATCCGGTAGCTAACTTAAATTCTGAAATATTTTCTTTTCTTTTTTGATGAAAGAGACGCACACTTGTTTCAGGATTAGATAAATTGATGTCATTTTTTGAACTCACGCTAAAAAGATTTCCAACTATTCTTAAAAGTCAAAAGACAGGTTAGTTTAGAAAAATAACATTTCTATCTTTTAATTAGAGTCCGAAAAGTTTTGATTTGTAATTGGGTTTTATCACCGTTGAGATAACGGTGATAAAACCCAATTACAAATCAAAACTTTTCGGACTCTAATTAAAAGATAGAAATGTTATTTTTCTAAACTAACCTGTCTTTTGACTATCGTGATTCTAAGTGACATAATTGAATAAGCTTGATTATTGTGACATTAAGCCATTACATGTTTAAAAATCACTTAGCCTTTTAACTATAAGCTTTTTACTCGGCATACAAAAACGACTACTTCTTCTTTACCTTGTATAAAAATTGACATTCTGTTTGAACATCATAGAGTCAATAAAACAATAATATAAGTATTATGCTAGTTATCAATTGTTTTGAGGAACAAACGAGTGTCTCCCACGCCCAGACTAAGCATGAAGTAAAATTTCGAGTTTAGAAAAACCTGAAAATTTGGCTCGGGCGCGTAGCGAAGCGGAGCGACCGAGCCAAATTAGGCTTTTCTAAACTCGAAATTTTACTTCATGCGCCACGCGTGTAAAACGCTGATTTAATGTGAAATGGTCTTTAAACAATCGACAAGTGAAATAAGCTTATTATGTCGATTATCAATTGTTTAAATGATGGATAAAGTGCTATGATGGACACATTGCTATTATTTTTTTAATTGTTTTTTAACTGCATTAATCAGATAGCTAACTAAAATTCTGAAACATTTTCTTTTCTTGTTGATGAAAGAGACACGCACTTGTTTTAGGATTAGATATATTGATGTTATTTTTTGAACTAACCCCAAAAAGATTTCGAATTATTCTTAAAAGAATCTCAGCGGTGGTTAAAACCAATTACAAAACAAAACTTCTCTTACATTAATTAAAAAATAGAAACGCTACTTTTTCTAAACTAACCTCTCTTTTGACTATCGTTATTCTAAGTGACATAATTGAATAAGCTTGATTATTGTGACATTAGGGCTTAACATGTTGTTTGAAAATCACTTAGCCTATAAGCTTTTTACTCGGCATTAAAAAAACGACTGCTTCCTTTTTAACTTGTATAAAAATTGACATTCTGTTTAAACAACATAGACTTTATCTCGCCAATAAAACAATAATATAAGTATTATGTTAGTTATCGATTGTTTTGACGATCAAACGAGTGTCTTCCACTCCCAGACTAAGCATGAAGTAAAATTTCGAGTTTAGAAAAGCCTAATTTGGCTCGGGCGCGTAGCGAAGCGGAGCGACCGAGCCAAATTAGGCTTTTCTAAACTCGAAATTTTACTTCATGCGCCACGCGTGTAAAACGCTAATTTAATGTGAAATGGTCTTTAACCAATCGACAAGTAAAATAAATTTATCATGTCGATTATCAATTGTTAAAATAATGGATAAAGTGCTATGATGGACACATCACTATTATTTTTCAAGTTGCTTTATAACTGTGTTAATCAGATAGCTAACTTAAATTGTAAGATATTTTGTTTTCTTATTTGATGAAAGAAACGCACACTTGTTACAGGATTAAATAAATTGATGTAATTTTTCAAACTCACCCCAAAAAGATTTCCAATTATTCTTAAAAGAATCTCAACGGTGGTAAAAACCAATTAAAAAACAAAACTTCTCGGACACTAATTAAAACCTTTACGTCTTCAATTAACCCAGTTTGAGGACTCTTTCCATTTAATGTCAACACTTTAATTGAAAAATCCGCGCGTTGTTTGTATGTTGTGTTTTGAACAGACCGAGCGGAACGCGCACATAAACGAACGACCGTCAGACTGCGACTGAACACCGAAACTGCTGAACCGCCGAAGAGCGTCCGTGTCTGCTGTGTTTTGAACTCCGAGGGGCGCGAGTTTCCCGAGTGTCGGGCGTCGGATTTCGGGGCCCGCGCAGAAATCCACTTCACCCTTCGGGCGGGCGTCGCGACGCTCCGTAACTTTACAAACAATACGAGGCTCGACTTCCCCGTGATACAACGCAGGGCCACTTTAATTATCAGATTACATCGGGAATTTATATTACTTAATCCCATTCATCTTTTAATTATTCATTGGGTTCTCTCTCTCTCTCTCTCTCTCTCACACACACACTTTTTTTGTGTATCCTTTTGGGATGTGTCAACTGTTTCGGTAATTGACCCCAAGGTGCGCGCGAGCCGGAAGGGTCCCTTAATTAATTTGATAATTATCTTTTTTTGTTGTTCGCTGGATGTCATAATTTATTGCTTCGGCGTGGAATTAATTTTCGAATAGATCGCAGGCGACGAAGTGTGAAACACAAATGTAATCCTTGAATGATTAGGAATGGAAATTGCTTGAGAATAAATTAAAAATTATATCTTGAAAACATCAGACTGTGCAAGCAATTAAATTATTACAAAAAATCTTGACATGCCCATCAAAATAATCTATAACTTAAAAGTAATTTACGAGCCAAGTGCGGGAAGACAATTTTTCCGCGTGATTGCATTTTTTGAAGCACGAACGATTTTTTCGGACGTCCCAAATCACTTGCACAAGATCCCTGTAAAGTAATTTAGCTCCCTACTTACATTTTTGAGTCCACAACGCGATAAAATGAGCATTGTTGTGAGCCGGTTTAGATGGCCCAGGCAGTGGCGTAGCAAGAGAAGTGCTCAGATTAGGAATGGAAATTGCTTGAAAAATTAAAAATTACATCTTAAAAACATCAGACTGTCCAAGCAATTAAATTATTACAGAAAATCTTGACATTTCCATCATAGTATTACTATAACTTAACAGTAATTTACGAGTCAAGTGCCCGAAGATAATGTTCCCGCGTGATTGCAATTTTTGAAGCACGAACGATTTTTCGAACGTCCCAAATCACTCGCACAAAATCCCTGTGAAGTAATTTGGGCACCTACTTACGTTTATATAGTCTACAACGCGATAAAATGAGCATTGTTGTGAGCCGGTTTAGATGGCCCGGGCAGTGGCGTGGCAAGGGGAGTGCTTAGATTAGGAATGGAAATTGCTTAAGAATAAATTTAAAATTATATCTTAAATACATTAGATTGTGCAAGCAATTAAATTATTACAAAAAATCTTGACATGCCCATCATAGCACTACTATAACTTAAGAGTAATTTAAGAGCCAAGTGCGGGAAGAGAATTTGTTCGCGTGATTGCATTTTTTGAAACGATTTTTTCGGACGTCCCAAATCACTCGCACAAGATCCTTGTAATGTAATTTGGGCCACTACTTACGTCTTCCAGTCCACAACGCGATAAAATAAGCATTGTTGTGAGCCGGTTTAGATAGCCTAGGTGTCATCACCGAGGGAGTGAGAAAATGGCCAAATTATGTGTCTTTCAAATATACAAAATGGTAGCACGATAAAAGGACGCCGACATATGGACGCGCGACTTTAGGACGCGGTCATTTAGACGCGTGAAAAATGGACGTGACGAAAATTAGACACGTCGGCATATAGACGCGAGACAAATAGACGCACGAAATTTGGACGCCTGCATATATTTATAGCATTTGACAATAATAGAATAAATTACACAAGTCATTTTGCGCACGATGCACATTCCACATACTTCTAATTTAATTTAAGTTAGGAGAAACTTTTGCAATAGAATAAATTGTGTATGCACGATGTTTACTCTACATACTTCTAGGTTAGGTTAGTTTAGGAGAAACGTTTGCGATAGAATGAATTCCGTAAGTCTCTTTGTGCACGATGGTTATTCCACATACTTCTAGATTAGGTTAGGTTAGGAGTAAGGTTTGCAATAGAATAAATTGCGTATGCACGATGCCTGTTCCACACACTTCTATGTTAGGTTAGATTAGGAGAAAAGTTTCCAAAACAATAAATTGCGCAAGTCATTTTGCGCACAGTGTCTATTCCACATACTTCTAGGTTAGGTTAGGTTAGGAAAAAGGTTTGCAATAGAATAAATTGTGTATGCACGATACCTTTTTCACATACTTCTAGGTTAGGTTAGGTTAGGAGAGAGGTTTGTAATAGAATAAATTGCGTATGCGCGATGCCTGTTCCACACACTTCTATGTTTGGTTAGATTAGGAGTAAAGTTTTCAAAACAATAAATTACGCAAGTCATTTTGCGCACGGTGATTATTCCACATACTTCTGGGTAAGGTTAGGTTTGGAAAAAGGTTTGCAATAGAATAAGTTGTGTATGCACGATACCTATTCCACATACTTCTAGGTTAGGTTAGGTTAGGTTAGGAGAAAAGTTTGCGGTAGAATAAATTGCGTAAGTCCTTTCGTGCACGATGCTTATTCCACAAACTTCTAGGTTGAGTTAGGTTCGGAGAAACGTTTGCAATAGATTTTATTTGTTTATATAGTTGTGTTTGGGCGATTTAGATGTTTTTCCACACATAATTCATTTACCCTATTACCACAAGCAGTAAAAATTATGTTTTAATTCAGCGTACAATGATTTAGTTTGAATTTGGCGCTTTTAGCGCGTCAAAGTGATGCCAATTTGGGGTACTCTCATATAGGGACACTACAAATTTTTTTTTATTTTTTTTTATTTTGGGTTTTACGTCATCTATTTCCGCTGCTAAGGCCAATCATGACGCCGGAGATTAAGTCTACAGCTATCCGGGAATTTTGCCGAACCCGGTGGGAGTTCCAACCCACCGGTAGGGATCTTTAACGTGCACGCAACATCCAGGCAGTACACGGCGCCTACATGCATTTAACGTCATATCCGAGAAGACGGAGTGTTTCGCATTTTTATCCTAACCTATATAAATGCAGACAACTTGTTAGGCCGGTATTTGAATCCCGGTCCGTGGCGTGGCAGTACAACACCCTAACCACTACACCACCAAGCTGCCCACACTACAAATTAATAAAGCTATTTCCACAAAAAGCTGCATGAGCCGACAGCGTCCAAATGTTGCGCATCCAAATATCACGCGTCCAAATGTCGTCGCGTCCAATTGCCGTCGCGTCCAAAAGTCGCGCATCCTTATGTCTGCGTCCAATTTTCGTATAACCATACAAAATAGGCTCACTTCCCTTTCATGACAAAATATTATTTAAAATAAGTTAAATATCATCATTTTTTCTGCTTAACTCGACCACTATTGGAAATGTTAAATCAACTGACATTTACCTGCCAAATGTGGTAAAAGTAGAATGCGAATAAAAACAATTGACTGCCATGGCAGGCATTTAAATTTAGTTTTTCTTGTTTTAGCTTGATCGGGTCGTACAGTGGTCAGATATGTCGTACAGTGGTACATTCTTAGGTTATAGTCAAATTCAGTAAATTCAGGTTCGCAGTAAATGTTTTAGCTTTTGTATCTAAAATATCAACATATCAACATTCATATCTTTGTAATTTTGTAAAAAATATGTTTTTAAACTTCAGTATACAAGGAATGTAAGGTATACATATGCTTCCTCTTTTTTTTAAGAGTTCAATTCAAAGCATTAAAGGAGTGTTTTCCACATCCAGCTTAAGCATGAAGTAAAATTTCGAGTTTAGAAAAGCCTGAAAATTTGGTTTGGTTGCGTAGCGTCCTAACCAAATTTTTAGGCTTTTCTAAACTCGAAATTTTACTTCATGCGCCACGCGTATTAAACACTGAAAACGCTGAAATATTGCAAACAAGTGAACTTTACCTGAAATCAGTGTCTTATACGCGTTGCGCATGAGGTAAAATTTCGAGTTTAAACAAGCCTAATTTTTGGTTAGGTCGTTTCGCTGCGCTACGCGACCAAACCAAATTAAACGCAAATTAAAATAATATAGGCCAATTCATCATTTTAATGACTTATTAGAAGGATGAATTGGCCTATATTATTTTAATTTGCGGTCGGTACCTGTATTGACCACAGCAGATTTCTTTAGGTTTACCGGGAACGTCTTCATGTTTGCGACTACAGCGCCACCTATCAAGAATCCTTTATTTTTTTTTCGAATAAAACCTACATCGTCTTTGGTGTAGAATCAGTATCTTTAATAAAAAATAGGAGTTCATATTTAAGACTTTAAAGTTACAGAAAAATTAGAAACAGTTAGTGATATTTTTAATTAATTTCGTCCCGCTTGACCTGGAATGGCTCATGATTAACAAACTGTTTTATTCCTGCTAAAGAATATATTTCAAAAATAATGCAAATATTAATAATACTTCAAGCTAAATCAGTGTTTTATACACCTCGTGCATAAAGTTAATAACTTTTAGCCTTATCTAAACTCGAAATATTGACTTCATGCTTAATCAAGGAGTGGAAAACACTTGTTGGAATATTGACTTCAAGAATGTACTGTACAAAAAAAATTCTGTGTATTTTAAATTTGTAATTTAACAATTGTTAGTCAAATTTTAATGAAATTCACATAAATTGTTAAAAATAAAAAGCAACTGGTTACAATTAAAAGATTGGAAACAAGAATACAGAAGTCAACATTTGATTAAAATGATTACAAATGCTTAAATTTAAATAATTGTATTCGATATTGAGCTGCTATATATTTGTTAAAGTATATCGATTTTGTTTTCTTCAACATAGACATAAAAATTGTCATTTCATAATAGTTAATTTTATTAAATTATTAGTAAAAAAAATCAGATTTTGATAAAATTAACTTTTAAAGAATAAACACTTTTTATGTTTATATTGAAGAAAACAAAATCGATATACTTTTACAAATATACACTGCAGCTCAATATCGAATAATTATTTAGATTTATTTGAAATTATTGAAAAGCTCATTTCAATTAGTGTTAATTTTTTTAATTATAAAATACATTGGTCGGCATGAAAATCGGCCCTGACACCATTCCTGCTGATTCTTATGTAAAATGACCTCCTGAATCCGAATATGACCCCCGTTTTCCCCCATCACCCACCGTTTTCGGGGGAGGCCCCCCCACCTATTTTTATCACTTTTCGATAATTCGGAGGGATGAAAAGGATTATTTTAGCCTTTACGCTTCTTCTGAGGGGCTAGAGAGGTGAAAAGTTCCAAAACATGAACATTTGTAGCAAGAAGGTAGATTTGGGGGGGTATTTGCCCCCTTAAATTGTAAAAAAATCCTTAAAAATGATCGATTTTTCCGTTTCTTTCGCAGTTTTTTCACTTATTTTCTACATATTCCAGCTTCCATCCCCCCTCATCCTCCCCCAAACAATAAAAATATATAGCAACAATATATAGCAACAATAATAAAAATATATAGCAACAGTTCGGAAGATTCACTGTACCACGCTGGCGCTCTCAATACCTCGCGCGCACAGGTTTGCCCAGGAATTTATTATTTTACATTTATTATTTTACTTTTTATTTATTATTCTTTACAGCTAAAATAATCCTTTTCACCCCTCCAATGGATGGGGGAAACGGGGGGAGTATTGAGAGCGCCAGCGTGGTACAGTGAATCTTCCGAACTGTTGCTATATATTTTTATTATTGTTGCTATATAGTTTTATTATTGTTGCTATATATTTTTATTATTGTTGCTATATATTTTTATTATTGTTGCTATATATTTTTATTATTGTTGCTATATATTGTTGCAATATATTTTTATTATTTGGGGGTGTTTGTGGGAGGATAAGGGGGAATGGAAGCTGGAATATGTAGAAAATAAGTGAAAAAACTGCGAAAAAACGGAAAAAATTGATCATTTTTAATGATTTTTTTACAATTTAAGGGGGCAAATCCCCCCCCAAATCTACCTCCTTGCTACAAATGTTCATGTTTTGGAACTTTTCACCTCTCTAGCCCCTCAGAAGAAATGTAAAGGCTAAAATAATCCTTTTCATCCCTCCAAATTATCGAAAAGTGATAAAAATAAGTGGGGGGGGGCTCCCCCGAAAACGGTGGGTGATGGGGGTAAACGGAGGTCATATTCGGATTCAGGAGGTCATTTTACATAAGAATCAGCAGGAATGGTGTCAGGGCTCGAAAAAAAAAATGTTTTTGCAGACCAGTGATATCAATATAAATTGTTGTATTTCTATAAAATTGACCGAAATTATTAAGAAATTTAAAAAACGTTAATTTATTTGATAAAAGGCAACATTTAAAAACTCTAAATAAAATAAAAGAAAACTAAAATTGTACTAAAGTCATGTAATAAAAATTGGATTATATTTTAAAACTATTAAATCAAAAACAATTGGACGTCAGATAATATTTAAGTCAACAGAGGTTTCTTTACGCGATTTATACTTATTTTTAGTTTGAAAAAGAATCAGATTCTGTAGATTATAAACATAATTCTGCAAAAAAATTATGAAAAATACGTACAAATTGTGTTTAGAATAGTAAAACCTTGTTATTATAACACTGACGAATTGTGTTTGCTATTTGAAATTTATCAATAATACCTAATTAATTGATTTTTTGAAATTTAGATTTAAGTTACATTTGGGGTTCTAGATAATCAAGTACACGTGTGTTGATATAGATTGTACAATATTTTCCTACTGTGTATATATTGTGTGCGTGTGCATGATTTAAGCCTGAAATTAATTAGTTCGCAGAGGGCGTTAATTAAATTAAATTTACACCGCGGCCCTCCGAAATACTAATAAAATAATTTTGGGTAACGTGTACCGCGTTGCCGGAATTAAGGGGAAAGCGCGTCGGCAAGCGTTACACCTTTTAGATTAATTGCGCGTTTCTGGCGATGTGTTAATTAATTTTCAGGATTAATTGGAGGAATTGAAGAAGCCAACAACCCTCAGCCTATCCACCGCCACGCCATAACGGCAACACGATGCCACGAAACATTTATTTTTGTCTCTTTAGTCCAAAGAACGCTTATTATGGTGTATAACAACGGATAATTATTTCATGTTATACTATTAATAATAAATACTTTTGTTTCAATTTCACACGATTTATTGGTTGAGTTTTGAAATAATTGTTTCTTATTTAAGAACAATCACATGATATATTAATAAGATTCATCAAGAATACACTTGTAAATAAAACACATTTTATATATTTGGTTTGAGTTACGTGAAGAGTTGAATATGATAAACTTAATAAAAGACTAACACTTTCTTCACTAAAAACATTTATTTACGCTAAATTTACATTTCGAATACTACGTGTTCGTTATCAATATACTTACTGTGAAATGTACATTTAGCGTAAATAAATGTTTTAGTGAAGAAAGTGTTAGTCTTTTATTGAGTTTATCATAAAACACATTTTACTTTTTGAAATAAAACAACGCAGTTGGGAGGGTTTCACTTTTATTGTTGAACACTGCAACATGTTTCACCGCACAGTGGCTTCATCAGGCAGATGAAATAACTTACTTTACTTTGTTTAACCACTATATTTTGCACTTAATTTGTGACTATAGTTTTGACTATCTAGTAGTCATTATCTAACGAAACTTTTAGTTTGATAATGATTACTAGATAGTCGAAACTATAGTCACTAATTAAGTGCAAAATATAGTGGTTAAACAAAGTAGGAAGTGTTTTATTTACAAGTGTATTTAAGAGAATGTTTGTATGTACTAGTATATTAAAAGCGTATCCATTTTAGTTTTTGTAAATGTGAGATTATGTAAATGATTGCCTTATATATTTCTTAACATAAGTATACACTTAAAGTAATAACATTCTGTTTTATTTATCGACGTAGGATTTGTATGTGATGAAAGCCGGACGACACACTCGCCTCCATTCGAACGCGAAATAATAAATCGAGCGTTAATGGTGGATGCGCCGGGCACAATTTTCTCCGCCTATTCAGAGCCGCGCTTTTCCCCCCGCATAATAGAGCTGATATTTATAAAGTAGGGGGGCTATTAGAATCCCGAAGCATGTAAATGTATGTGTAATGGCGGTATGATGTAATGGGATGTGTATGGCAGTAGAGAATACAGTAAGAAGTAGGTTCGGTCGTCTTAATGGATTCCTCAGTTCTTGGGGGGGCTGGGGGATAAGTGCGCTCTCCCTTTCCCCTGTTATCCCCTCAACCCTCATCGTTGGCAGCCGTCACATCACACATCCAGGATTCAGGATCCTCTAAAAGCCTGCAGCCCAGTCACTTGTCAGTGTTAAAACCTTAGCCTTTTGAAAAGAAAGTACCCCTCCCACCACTCTAAGATCTACTCTACTCAAATCTTGTAAGTTTCTGTACGTTTTAACAGCGAATATATCAAGGAAGGCTTTTGCTTTTAGCCACCACCGGCTTCTCGTCTGTACGGTAGTGTCTGCTCTGCTGTCTCTGTCTGTGTGTGTGTGTGTGTGTATTTGCATCTTCTTCGGTTAAGCCGATATTTTCATGTTTAAGCTTTTAACGTGTGACTTCTTGCATACGAACCATTTCCCACTGTTTATGCAGAATGCGGGGAGTATAGCCAACTTTCTCGACTATCCGCCGAAAACTTTTAAACGCCTCACGGGCGCAAACATAAATATTAACATCCACTTATACAAATAGCTTCGTTCAAGTATTTACCTTTCCAGCTTTAATAAATTGTTCAAGTTTTACTCACGAAAATAATATATTATTTCTTTCGAATAGACTTAAACAATATTTTTATTTTTATCATTCATGGGCGTAGCCAAGGGAAGACAGGGGGTAGCGTTCATCAAGTAATGTGTCAGTTAATATATGCAATCTCAATGTATGTAGTTGAATATAATTTTACTATGTGCGATTCGCAAATGTCAATTGAAATTGAAAATATCAATTATGGCATTACAAGTCTATTAATCGATATAAAATGACATTAAAGTCGTATGATATGTTTATGTTTCTCTGAAAATGTCGGTTATGATGTGATCTGCCATTAGTTTGTTGACAAAATATATCATATATGCAAAGTGTATTGTTTGATTAGAAAGCTTAGCCGAAAATGTTAGTTGAATCGAATGCGCATTGAGTAGATTTGGTAAATAGTCATCGGATTTACAACAGAGAATTTTCTATTAGGTATACATACAGAGAGTTTTATGTAACACCGAACATTTTCATAAAGAGAATATTTCTTTTAAATATGCATATGCGTACGTCGTACATTTTGTGACGTTTAGTTTATTAATTCAGTTAGTTCAGTTTATTTAATTTTAAACTTTAAACGAGTGTTTTCCACTCCCAGGTTAAGCATGAAGTAAAATTTCGAGTTTAGAAAAGCCTGAAAATTTGGTTTGGTCACGTAGCGCGAAGCGCGGAGCGGCCAAACCAAATTTTCAGGCTTTTCTAAACTCGAAATTTTACTTCATGCGCCACCGGTACACAACACTGATCCAATGGAAAGTTTAGCGGTGTGTTTCAAACTTCGTAATATGTCAGTGTTTTGTACCGGTGGCGAATAAAGTAAAATTTCGAGTTTAGAGAAGCCTGAAAATTTAGTTTGGCCGCTCCGCGCTTCGCGCTACGCGACCAAATCAAATTTTCAGGCTATTCTAAACTCGAAATTTTACTTCATGCTTAGCCTGGGAGTGGAAAACACTCTTTTAAAGCTTCAAACTAAATTCTTTTGTCAAACCGAGCGTCGGAAAATGTACGACGTATACATATGTATACTTAAAAGAAAAATTATTTTTATGCAAATGTTCGGTGTTACATAAAACTCTCTGTAAGCATACGCTTTTTTTAAAGAGTTCAATTTGAAGCTTGAAGGCAGTGTTTTCCACTTCCAGACTAAGCATGAAGTAAAATTTCGAGTTTAGAAAAGCCTGAAAATTTGGTTTGGTCGCGAAGCGCGGAGCGACCAAACCAAATTTTCAGGCTTTTCTAAACTCGAAATGTTACTTCATGATACGCATGGTGCAACACTGAAAGCACTAAAATATTGCAAACGAGTAAACTTCGCATGTAATCAGTATCTTATACGCGTGGCGCATGAAGTAAAATTTCGAGTTTAGAAAAGCCAAAAAATTTGGTTTGGTCGCTCCGCGCTTCGCGCTACGCGACCAAACCAAATTTACAGGCTTTTCTAAACTCGAAATTTTACTTCATGCTTAACCTGGGAGTGGAAAACACTCGTTTAAACTTTAAATTGACTTCTATGAAGAAAACAACGAATATTTAAAAATCTACAACACGTAATTAAGATATGTATATTCAAAAAGAAATTATAATTTAAAGCTTTTTAATTTGAAGCTTAAAGCGAGTGTTTTCTACTCCCAGACTAAGCATGAAGTAAAATTTCGAGTTTAGAAAAGCCTGAAAATTTGGTTTGGTCGCGTAGCGCGAAGCGCGGAGCGACCAAACCAAATTTTCAGGCTTTTCTAAACTCGAAATTTTACTTCATGCACCACGCGTATTAAACACTGAAAGCACTGAAATATTGTTAACGAGTAAACTTCGCATGTAATCAGTGTCTTATACGCGTGGCGCATGAAGTAAAATTTCGAGTTTAGAAAAGCCTAATAATTTGGTTTGGTCGCTCCGCGCTTCGCGCTACGCGACCAAACCAAATTCTCAGGCTTTTCTAAACTCGAAATTTTACTTCATGCTTAACCTGGGAGTGGAAAACACTCGTTTAAACTTTAAATTGACTCCTATGAAGAAAACAACGAATATTTAAAAATCTACAACACGTAATTAAGATATGTATATTCAAAAAGAAACTCACAAGAAATTATGATTTAAAGCTTTTTAATTTGAAGCTTAAAGCGAGTGTTTTCTACTCCCAGACTAAGCATGAAGTAAAATTTCGAGTTTAGAAAAGCCTGATAATTTGGTTTGGTTGCGTAGCGCGAAGCGCGGAGCGACCAAACCAAATTTTCAGGCTTTTCTAAACTCGAAATTTTACTTCATGCGCCACGCGTATTAAACACTGAAAGCACTGAAACTTTGTAAACGAGTAAACTTCGCATGTAATCAGTGTCTTATACGCGTGGCGCATGAAGTAAAATTTCGAGTTTAGAAAAGCCTGAAAATTTGGTTTGGTCGCGTAGCGCGAAGCGCGGAGCGACCAAACCAAATTTTCAGGCTTTTCTAAACTCGAAATTTTACTTCATGCTTAACCTGGGAGTGGAAAACACTCGTTTAAACTGCAAATTGACCTCTTTTAAGAAAACAATGAATATTCAAAAATCTAAAATACGTAATTGAGATATGTATACTCAAAAGAAAAAAATCACAAGAAATTATGATTCAAAGCTTTTCTAAACGAAAGAACACTAATATACTCGCTACCTAAACAGTATGACATAGTTATGTAACGTCAAAATTTGACACAACTAGGAAAAACCGTTGCAGATACAATTGTCGACATACTCGCTAAAAAATGTGAACCACAGATTTCACATCAATGAGTAATAGGACATCTCCCCCGAATTCCACTATACATACAATCTAAACAGCACAATAGCCAAGTTTGATGATTAACACTGGGTATTAGAGAAACATCTTAAAAGTCTATATTAAAAACTGTGAATATCCTTTAATAACACACAATCAACTTTTAGTAGATAAGTAAGAAAAGGAGGAAAATTGTGGATAATTTTATTGATGAAAGAGGGGGGTTTGTGAAAAATGATGTTACGGTGCTGCGGGCGTAAGTTTGTATAGGTATCTAATTTGCGAAATTATCTTAAATTCACGGCGACCGGAGCATAAAACCGGCACTCCTCCGATGATACATAAAATTGCGTACAAGAGAACGATCTTAGCGCAACATCTGGCTGATCTGTTTTCTTTTATGCGCTTATATATACACACAGAGGCCGGGTTCGCGGGATGGGAGAGGAACGGCAGATATCCTTTTAAGCAAATTCAACATAAATCTCGCATTAAAATATTATTAACTCCGATAAAACGATATCAATTCAACAGACCTTTACACTCTCTGCTCTCACTTAACTACATTACTTTTTCCCACCCCACGCCTCTATAAATTAACGTTAAGCGCTATGAAAGCAATAACGTAATATTATTGTTTTTTTTTTTAAATACTAAATCAATGAAGTGTTATTTGACCTGACTGAAGAATATGTATACAGAGAGTTTTATGTAACACCGAACATTTTCAATGTTCATTTTCGTATGTTCTGGTTATCAAATCAAAGCATCCAATACGATTTTACACCTTTAATTTTCAAGTTAGTTGTAAATTGAGTTGCCTATATGACCATTACAAATTGAAGCCAATCAATTGCAATTAATGCCTCAACTTGTATATACAGGAAGTTTCTCTTTCAAGTTTACATGTCCCAATTACAGCGTAAATCTTTAGATAATCGTTGTTTTATTAAAAGAGTTAAATTTGAAACTTGAAGCGAGTGTGTTCCACTCCCAGACTAAGCATAAAGTAAAATTTCGAGTTTAGAAAAGCCTGAAAATTTGGTTTGGTCGCGTAGCGCGAAGCGCGGAGCGGCCAAACCAAATTTTCAGGCTCTTCTAAACTCGAAATTTTACTTCATGCGCCACCGATACAAAACACCGACATATTACGAAGTTTTAAACACACCGCTAAGCTTTATATTGAATCAGTGTTTTGTACCGGTGGCGCATGAAGTAAAAGTTTGATTTTAGAAGAGCCTGAAAATTTGGTTTGGCCGCTCCGCGCTTCGCGCTACGCGACCAAACCAAATTTTCTGGTTTTTCTAAACTCGAAATTTTACTTACTTTGGTCTCATCGAATCGCATTTACGCTACGCTATTCTAGTTTTGCGACATCATTCCACCTCTAGGCATCGCATTTTTGCCTTGCAAAGACGAGCTGTCCGAATTGTGGCTGGCATTACCTATACAGTCGACAGCAAAGATTTTTTCGTGACACTTAAATTACTCACTCTACCAAGTCTGTATATACTGGAGTGTCTTTGTTATGTGAAAAAGAATCTGAATACAATCCCAACTCTTGCCCATGATTATCCTACGCGCCACAGGGAAAATCTATGCTTACAAAGAATGCGGCTCACAAAGTCGCGCATGGGACCAAATCACTTTGGGTTACATTTCTTTAATAAATTAACGTTACAAACAAGAAACCTGCCTTTTATTCAATTTAAAGCAGTAATTATAGATTTCCTACTGTGTAAAGCCTTCTACAGTACTGACGAATTTCTTCAGCATGTTCCAATTTGAACTTGGAATAGACTATACATTATGTTTTAACATGTTGCCTCCATTGTGTGTGTGTTTTAATAAAGTTTAGTTTCTTTTAACTTAACTTAATCCTTACTAACACTGCGTGACATCAATACATTCTGTGATAATAGCTTTAACTTCTATATACATTTTATCTTTACACCCAATTTTAACATGTTTGTATTTCCTTATTTCTAGAATAAGCCTTACTAACCCTAATACTAATTCTGTGATATTAATACATTCTGTGAAAATCGCTATATTTTCTATATTCATTTTATCTGTGCAGTCAATCTTAACATGTTTGTGTTTCGTTATTTCTACAATACTTACCAACTATTAATAAATGGATTGAAGTTAAGTGACTTCATTAATATTACACACACATGCAGCACGAACCACCTGGCCATCTCTATGTCTGTGTCATTCTATGATTATTACTGATGTCGTATTACACATTCTTGTGTAATGCTCCACTATATATATTTTATTATGATTAGGTTCTAGTAATTAAGTTTATATTTCTATATTGACGATTGTAAAACTGTAGTTAACACATAATAAATATACATACATACTTCATGCTTAGTCTGGGAGTGAAAAACACTGGCTTAAAGCTTCAAACTGAATTCTTTTAACAAATTGAGCATTGGAAAATGTGCAAAGTATGCATATGGATACTTAAAAGAAAAATTCTCGTTATGAAAATGTTCGGAGTTATATAAAACTCTCTGTATGTAAATATTTTGTTATCAAATATTTCTATTATTACTCATTGAAAAATAGGTTTTTGGGAATTTCTAACTTAAGAATATTTCAGTGTCTAATTAGCGTAGCGCATGAAATAAAATTTTGAGATTAGAAACACCTGAACATTTTACTACGTTTGGAGCTTTTCTACTCAATCTGCGAAACTACAAATTATATGCTGTTATAAAATAGACAAATGCCTCAAAATTTACAGCCAATACATTATAGTTATTGACAAAACAAGTGCGGGAAAACAATTTTCCCGAATGAACGCATATTTGAAGCATTAGCAACAAAAGAGCGAGTCCCTTCAAATGCGTGAACTCGGGGAAATTGTTTACACACGAGGATTTTACAATATTTCATTTCATAGAAAATGTGCAAGATTGCTTATACAGGGTGAGTCACTAAGCGGAAATTGGTCTATATAAGCGACGTATATAAATTCATAACTGTGTTTGTGGACTTAAAGTCACTACAATTGCGTTTTAGGAATCCTAATAGTTTATAACATTCACTCGTAGTGTTTTGAACATGGGTGTTAAAGGTGACTTTATCGTCGAAATGAATTCCAAGATCTTTTAAACAATTTACGCGTAATATTTGATCGTTATGCAAACAATAGTTGTATATAGTAGGGGTAGTGGATCTTGTATATGACATGATTTTGCACTTAGAAACATTTAAAGCAATACTGTTTGATGAACACCATTGGCTCAATTTAATTAAGTTATTTTGTAATTTAAAAGTATCTTGTAAGTTATTTATTACAGAATATAGCTTGATATCGTCTGCGTATAATAGATATTTACAGTCCAATACATCGCACACACTGTTGATATAAATTAAAAACATTATTGGGCCCAGGTTTGAGCCCTGAGGCACACCACTACTTGCGATAAAATAATTTGACTTTACTCCCATGTAAGAGACGAACTGAAGTCTATTGGCCAGATACGATGTAATTACAGACACAATGTTGTCACTGATATCGCAGTTTCGAAGTCGGTTGATTAGAATTGTGTGAGATATATGGTCGAAAGCTTTTGTCATATCGGTGTACAGAACATCCACTTGATATCTGCTATCTAGGTTATTGGCGATAAATTGCGTAATGTTTATTAAGTTACTCTGAGTCGAGCGCTTTCGCATGAAACCATGTTGCCGCGGACTGAGGACATTACTAATTTTAAAGTAGATATGATCAGCTAGAATCGACTCGAACACCTTGCTGAAATTTGATATTAAAGCGATGGGCCTATAATTTTCAATTGTGTTCCTATCTCCCTTCTTGACAAACGGACAAACTCTTGTATCAATAATCAATCATAATCAATAATAAATAAATAAATAATAATAAATAATAATAATAAAAAGGAAATTTAATAAACTATCTCAAGATAGATGGTTCCATTTGAAAAAATGAAGTTATGCATGTTTGAAGTATTGAAGAATACCTGCTACGGACTCGGTTCAATTTAGAAAATCTAACTAATGGCAAAAACCTAAACAAATACTACATTTCTTCCCGAATCCAAAACCGTAAGCCGCACAACTCTGACTTATTTCGTTTTGAAGATATTTTTAATGGCGTCGAGCTCTGAAATCGTCAAATTTATCAAAAAAAATGAAATAACTCGTAAACGGTTCAACTGAGACCCAATGTTGTGTGTATAAACTCATGTTTATTTTTAACGAGCAATCCAAAAATGTGAAAATATATAGGGTTTTCTATTTAAAATAAGGAAGTTAGTGTTTACTTCCGGTATAACCGCAAGGCAGCCATATTTAGCAATAATTTTGGGTTATGAAAAACTTGATTCTGAACAACTTTAATTTGAAACTTTTTTTGCTATTTTCAACGATATGCTCACTATAAACCGATTTCCGCTTAGTAACACCCTGTATAATAATTCTTAATTTTGATAACTGTTGTCTTATGTAGCCCAATCTAAAATTATCCGGGTATCAAGGGTGCAAGGTTCGTCGAAATTGTGACTGCAAAACGAAACAACTGCACACGAAAACACATCAAAATCGGTCTGATGGTTGGTTTGTTTCACTGATTTCAATGAAACAAACCCAGTGTTTTAATTAAATACCCAGAATTACATTTACTAATCAATTACTCGTTTTTTTTTTGTAGATGTAGTAAGATATTATATCGTATGTTCAATAAAATAAAACCTCTAGAGTGCTATGAAAAATATTGTAGGTTGGCAACTCTGAAATTTTACATTATAAATATACTCAATGACATTAGAAGCGTAACACCAAGAAGGAATGATTTTTTTGAATTCATATTTTAGCAACAGAGTGACTATATTTAAAGCATACATTGATAACAATTTCAACCTTGTGCCTTTTATATTTATTGTGAAAAAAAAAAATATTTCACTTTTTTTTTTGATAAAACTATTTATATGAGCTGTTTAGTACAGATGTTTCTAGTTTTCGTGTTTCTGTTGAGTGTGTTAAGCTTAAATAAATTGCCTCGAGTCCGAAGACGTCCACAATATCACCATTTGAGCGATTTTGACCGGGGTCGAGTTGTTGCTTATGGAGATGTCGGTATGTCCTATCGCGAAATTGCCCGCCGTATTGATTCCACTGCAGCAACTGTAATACGTGTGTATCAGGTATGGACAGAAGAAGGTAGAGGAGCAAGAAGAAGACCAATTGGTCAACCAAGGCGTACCACAGAACGTTAAGATCGGCGCTCAAGACAAATAGCCCTGCGAGACCGTTTCGCTACTACGCGTCAAATCGGTGATCAATGGATTGGAGAAGAAGGTAGGCCCGTTAGTATGCGAACCTTATATCGCCGCATTCAATCCTTTGGGCTTCTTTCGTACCGTCCAAGATTAGTGCTTCCTTTAACAGCGAGACACTGTCGCCAAAGGTTGGACTGGTGCAGAGAACGGCAGCATTGGGAGGCAGAATGGCACGATGTCGTATGCAGCGATGAATCACGATTTTGTCTAGGCACGCATGATGGCCGTAGAAGGGTACGACGCTACCGTGGAGAACGACCTGATCTTAGGTTTGCTATTGAGAGGCATGTACACAGGACTGCTGAAGTAATGGTTTGGGGGGCTATTGCTTATGGTAGTCGATCACCTCTTGTATTTATTCGAGGCAGTATGACAGCTGCGCGTTATGTTGAAGACGTCATACGACCGACTTTGTTGCCTTATTTAGATGGCCGCCCAGACGTACTTTTTCAACAAGATAACGCATGTCCCCATATTGCTCGTCGAACTATGAACTTTCTTAATGAAGCTGGTGTTAATGTTTTGGCGTGGCCGCCCCGTTCGCCGGATTTAAATCCCATTGAACATGTGTGGGATATTATGGGAAGAAGAATATTCTCTTTGCACCATCCTCCACAGACTCTAGCACAGTTGATCGAAATTCAAGTTGCTTGAAACGAAATGCCTCAAGAAGACATCGACCATCTCATTTTGTCGATGCCCAGACGTCTACAGGAGTGTATACAGCAAAGGGGTCGCCAAACACATTATTAATTTTTTTTAGATTGTTTTTTAATAAAATTTCTTGAAAATGTAATCATTTTATTCTTGATGTAAGACTACCATACTGGCAAAAAATCAAGTTAAAATAATAACTCCTTCTGGGTGTTACGCTTCTAATGTCATTGAGTATATTATGCCTGACGTTTTATATGTCAATTCCTAAAGCGTGTAGCCAACCTAAATCTTAAATAAGATAAAATCATGGAACTCTAGAGGTTTTTTTTTATTGAACATACCATATTTTTTTACCAATTTGTACTAATTTTTAATGTTCTGAAGTTTTCATAAAATTTGATTTTGTGGTTGGTTCAGACGATTCGCGTTTCAGTCTAAAATAATGATTACTTCACGTGCTTAAAAGCAGCCTATGCATATTAAACAAGTGGAAAGCATCTCCATCTTCATTAATAATTTCGTATAATACGCAGTTTTACCTGCATTACAACTTCTAATGGATTATTTTTAATTGTCCTCCGGTCACGCTACTCGTATAATTCCACACACTGACGCACACACACACATACACACCACGTATATAACTAAGTAGAGAGAAAGAGAGTGCACGAGGGAATTAATACGCGATAGTGCGATTTTATACATTCGGTAGGGGCATTTTATGCGCTCGCCGCTGTTTTCTTCCTCTAATTGCGAGCATTACCATGCGCACATGTGTGTTATTAAGTCATTAAAAATGCATTACGTTTATCTAAGTGCACATACGCCCGCGGATTCGGAGCCCTTTCCGATCTGTGCTCATTTTAAATTGTTTCACTCACCCTCCTTCTTCGGTTCTTGTGCACTCTGCACCCGCCATCGCCATTTAACAAATTGCGAATTTACGTTTCGTTATTTCCCACCCTTAACTGCAAACGTATTACGTTTTATATAAATGAGTCATTTTACTAACTTTCTAGCTTTTAACCATACTATTTGAACTATAAATTGAGACCAATCAATATAAAATTCTTTAAAAAAATGTTACTTCTAACGTAGCTATCAGTTTAAACACAATTGAATTGGGAATAAACGACATCAAATTGAGAATAATCAATTTCAACTTATAACTGAATATATAAAATTAAAGAATTTTAACCAGATTAAATAATTTAACAAAAGTAACGGAAACAACTTCTATTTAATATGTTACAATGGAAAGTATTTTTGAACGTAAGCGACATATTTTTCACAATGTTATTGTACGTTGTTTTATTTTTAATAATATATTCCAGGTCTAAACTCTGTTTGCAAAATATTAAATCTGCCTTTATTAGCTACATTTTGTGGTATCTGAACAGACTTGTCTTTTTTGGTAGAGTTAAAATTGGACCAAGCAAGTTTATGTTGTACAAAATACAAGGAATTTTTCTTTCAAGTATACATATCCTGATGCATGTAAATGTAGAGGCATTTGTTTTTTATAGTTTAATTTAAAAATTCTAACAAGAGTTTCCACTCCCAGGATAAGCATGAAGTAAAATTTCGAATTTAGAAAAGCTTGAAAATTTGGTTTGTATATCGTATATCTTTTAAATGTAGAGCATTGCAAATGTATTTGTGAATGTGAGCGACACACAGGGGATGTTTCTATAAATTTTACACATTCCGATAATTACATTGTAAGTTTTTAGATAGCCGTTGTTTTTAATAAGCGTTCAATTTGAAGCTTTTAACGAGTGATTCCACTCCCAGGTTAAGCATGAAGTAATAATTTTTTTCAAATTAATAATTTGAAAAAAAAAACTGCAACCAGGAATATTCGAAAAACTGGGAAATACCCTTCGCATACTATGCATGTTAATATCCATGATACATGGTGATTCAGTTTGGTGTTCCACCCCCTTCTAAGTTTTTAAGATTCACTATTATATTAAGTGCATTTTTTGCTTATATGATTTATAGTATTTAGTTTTAATTTGAATTAGATCTTGCAAAGTTTTATAAAAAAAAAGAGACCTTTATTGGCATAATCTCCACACCTTTACAATTAATTACACATTTACATTTGATTACCTCACCCACATTCCCGTATCCCTCTTACCCTCCCTTCTCTTTTCCCTCTCCCTCCCCAGCTTTTCCAACGTCCTTACCCCGCTCCCATCCTCCCTCATCCACTCCACTAACCTTCCATTCCCTTTCGCTCCCAGCCACTCCTCTTTCACCCCCTCACATTGCTCCGCCAAGTGTCCTCACGTATCCTTCCCCTGTCCACACAACACACACCTTCCATATTCTTCCAACATCCATACTTTTCTTCCTCTCTCCTCCGATCCACACCTCGCCCTTGCCACAATCACCCTATCCTCTCTACCCCATCCCTTCTCTATCAAATACTTCGGCACCCTCCCATACACCTGCCATCTCCCATACATATCATTATACTGACTTCTGTCTATACACCCTTGCCTTTCCTGCCCTTCCACCTCCTTCCCTTTCCTCCTCACCCACTCATCCAGCTTCACCCCATTTCCTAGCCATTCCATTACGTTTGCCTCCGACAGCCCTACCCTCTCATACATTTTCCTCCTCTCCCCCCTCCATCTACCCTCACCCCCACCCACACTCGTCACCCATAGATCCTTCACCAATCTCTCTTCATCCAGTTCCCACAATCTCATCTCGTACCTCACCACCCTCACCATTGCCTCTCACTCTAGCCTCTCTCTGTTGGTCTCCTGAAGCACTATGTAGCTAGGCGTGGACCTTTCCACCCCCAACATGTGCTTCAGGAACCACATCTGCTCCCTCTCTATCACCTCGTACCCTCTCGTCCCCCACACTTCTACTCCATACATTAGCACCGCTCTTACACACGCATCCCATATCTTACACGCAACCGTCACATTGTTCCCCATCCACTTCCCCCACTTGCCCCACGCCATTCCCCACACCTTCCTCGCCTTACCCTGCACCCACCTCGCATGCTCCTCATACCCTCCCGTTCCTTTAAACCAAAACCCCAAATACTTGAAAAGCTTTACCCTCTCAATAACTACCCCCTTCCACTCTAATTCTTTCACCTTCCCCTCCCTCCCTTTATTTCTAAACTTCACCCACTTCGTTTTCCCTACATTCACATTCATTCCCCTTTTATCCAAAACCTCTCCACTCTCTTCAACATCTCTTTCATCCCTTCATACTCTCTTGCAACCAACACCACATCATCCGCATACGCCAGCATCCATACCTTCCTTTTACCCATCACCACAAAGTTTTATAATACTCCTATTTCTGTTTTGATTTGAACTCCCTACAGTCGCAATTTAAGTAGCAAACACTGTTTAGGTAAAATTCGCAGTTAGAGTACTAATTACGTTTTTAGTAACAATCACGGTTTAAGTAAGTAACAAACAACTAAATTTATCCATGTTCCATGCTGATGGTTTAACCCATTAACGGCAGGGCAATTATAGAATTAACTCTAAAAGTAAAGCTTCGAACACCGCTTTGACAACTCGAAAGTCGCATTTCCGGTATTTCACTTTCGGCACGAGTTCAGCAAAGTTATAACCATGCACGCAAAACTTGACAGCTGAATTATCATTTGATTATGGAATGCAGAAGTTGTGGATTTTAAAGAATAACAACAAATAATGTATTTGAAGAAGTTTGCGAAAAGGGTTGTTGGTTTGAATATAACAAGTAAAGTATACTGGGTGCTAAATGAGTTTGTCATTAGTGAGCTACAGGTGTTCAAAAAGACAACTGTAACAGATTGGAAGAATATTTGTTCTAAGGTGTCTACATTCTAAAGGATTGGCCTTGGAATATGCGGAAGGAGAACGGGGATGACTATAAGGAATATACAATTAGGGTTATGTGGAATGATTCAATAAGTATTCGTTATAACAATAATACGAACTTTTCAAATAGCGACTATTATTTTTTTAAATAATTTATCTTAATGTCTTGCATTTTTAGACAATTCAACTCGACATATTAAGCATTAATAATCAAAAATAGAGCCCTTGAGCTAAAGCTCTCGCGCTTTAATCAGATGCTTGATATTTGGTCTCGTTTGTTTTGTTAAAATACAAGCCTTCTCGACAAATTAGTAAAAAATAATAGTCAGCTATTTGAAAGGGTCTTGTTATATTGCTGTTGATTATATGATAAATAATAATTTGTCAATGTTATTTGGTAATTTTATATTTCAAATTTATTCAAGCCTAAACCTGAAGCAGAAGGCGATTTAATGAAACAAACAATATTCCAGCATTACTCTCCCTTTCGGGTGGGCGGGTGTTTTCAGAGAAGATCATACTTAATGAAGTCTGAAGGCGAGCAGAAACGAATCCATTATAATATTGTTTGTTTGATAAGAAATTTAATCAAGGGGAATTAGTGCCCCCGATAAATAAAGCGTGGCGCGGCATATTTGCATGGCGAAACAAAAAGCGGAAAACCGGCGCGGCGGGTGGCGGGGAAAGGGAGGAGATATTTAATTAAATGGACACATCCCGATTTGAGTTTTACGTAATATTTATGTAAGCAATGAAACTAATGGAACAGGCGCCTGACCCCTTCCCTCCCCCCATATCGAAAGTAGTGGGTAGTTATCTTAGTGGTGTCTGAAAAAGACTTATTCGCGGGTCGGCCATTAACAAAATTGTGTGCTTTTCCAAAGAATCAATTTGTAATGTGGATATAGTGCAGTTCCGTTTCTATTACCTTGATTAAATCTTAAGCGGATGTTACCTGCGGCGAGGTGCGGTGTTCATTTCGACGCAAAAGCATAGGCGTCAATATTTAATCATATTAAAATAGGACACAGTTAGTTCAATTTCCTTAATAAATTAAACTACAAATATTATTAGAATAGGACAGACTTATTTATTGTCAACTTTCAACTTTTATGTTGGGTTTCACTAAGGTAAGTTAAATCGAGAGCGGATCCAGAGAGCAATTTTGAGGGGGCAATTATCAAAGATAGTTTTAAAATTTAAGTTAAATTTCACTAATCAATATGTTTAATTAATTTCTCATCTAACACGTGGTCAGACATTTTTTTAATCTAATTCTGGATATTTAATTAAAACACTTTTATATTACTCAATTACTTCATGCCAGTTCCCCGACCTGTGGACACGTGCTAGACTATGTCTCGTTTTCAAGAAAGGTAACAAATCTCATATTCATAATTATCGTTCAATTTTGATCCTCTCCAACTTTGCAAAAATCTTTGAAACTGTGCTGCATAATGACATATTTAAAGTAGGATTATTTCTATCACCATATCAACATGGATTTATGCTTGCTAGATCTACAACAACAAATCTGGCTACAGCATCCCAATATTTAGCTGATTCCCTGGATTCTCGTGGTCAAGTTGACGTAATCTATACTGATTTTTTGCGCGCATTTGACTCAATTGACCATGAGCTTCTAACTCACCGACTAAGCCTATTGGGTGCTGTCCCTGCGGCCACTAAACTTATTCGGTCTTATTTGCTAAATCGGTCAAGCTATGTATTTTACAATGGCTTTAAATCCTACGAGTTTTCGTCTTCCACCGACGTCCCGCAGGGCCCTTGTCTTGGCCCCTTTTGTTTAATATGTTTAATAATGATTTATTGGGAATGCTTACCTGTCCTGTTTAGGCTTACGCTGACGGCTTTAAAATATTCGAATACTTTTGTAAGAATTCGAACCAGCTACATTTGGATTCGAATATGAATCACTTAAACAACATTAACGAATCCGAGTTACGGATCTGTTTTCACTAATAACATTATATTAAGAGTATATAATTATTTATTCAATGCTAATAGGAATCGAATCCAGAATTCGAATCTTGTCCAATTCTTTTTGTTGACGTGGATGACATAAGAAACGTTATTTTAGTCGATGTAATTTTGGCAAAACCAGATATTAACAAACAATTGAACGCACTTTGTAATAATTGGAGTAAAGATGTGAATATGTTTTTTAAAAAGATTTTCTCCATTCATGAAATTAATAATAAATTTATAATCCAGCACATAAAACTTGCAAGCATTCTTTCTAAGTAATATTGGATTGAGTTTGAAATTTTAATTAAATATCTCACGATTACTTTTTGATTGCTTCATATTGTTCGGTGTTTAATTAAATTTCGCCCGAGATTTAATTTACCCCTAATATTAATAACGCACACTTTTCCATTTCCACCCTTACAGACACCCACACACACACACACAAACGTATGTTACTTATCCAGATGAAAAAGCACGAGAATTATGTCTCAATATCAATTTGGAGGGTGAATGATTGTCCGGTCGTTTTCAATATATGCGTATATAATGCATAAGCGGGGCGGTTCGGGGGTGGTGGGACTTCCAGAGGGCGTTCGGGGGGAGAAAGAGAAGTAGAGCAGCGAGAGAAGAAGAGGAGAAGGCGAGGTCCATTACCTTAATGCAGTGTTCTCGTCCCCGCTCCGGGCTGATTAATATTGCATTTCTTGGCAGTGTTGGGGGCACTCTCGCACTGGACTTCGTGATCCGACGTCCATCTCCTCACCCTTGGGACGGGGCACACTTAGAGAGATATAAGAGAAGTGGAACTTGGAACTCCTTCTCCAGTCAGAGGCCATCGCCGCCGAAACTTCCAGCGTTCCAACTAACCGACGTGACACTTCTTTGCCCGGGCTGAAAAAGGATCCCGCACAGTCACTCGGACGCCTTAAATTTTAAAACCTATCTTGAAATTGCCTCTCCCACCCCCATCCTCTTCTTTGCTCGCGATATTCCAACAGTAAAACGATGTATAATTCAAAAGTTTCGAGTATCGCATTTTATAGCAAACATAACGATTCGGCTTAATGCGGCCATAACAGTATTGTTCCGGGACAGCCGACGCTCTCTCCGGCAATTTTTCCAATTTAATTAAAGGAAAGAACAAGAAAAGTTGCCGACTTTTATAGATAGTTAATGTGCCGTAAAATCGTTAGACGTCGATTATATGCAACGGACATTTTATAATCTACACTCGCTACAGAACACGCAGGAACGTCTTTACTTATTTTTTAAGCCCTTATTCATTTCCATCACGGCCGCATGAACGTTTTTCTATGCTGAACTACTTTTATTGACTTATTGATCCACCCTCGTATGTACACCGTAAGATATAGATTATTTGATTTTTATATTAATTGTCAATGTCGTAATTTCAGTTACAAATCACCAGGTATAATGAATACATTTTATTAAATCACCCTTATACGTTACTAGATTCTGACATATTAATCTAACGTTAGAAAGGCCACTATTGTTTTGAACTTCAACTTCATCGCTAATATATAGGTTTTTAATTGAAATTCACTCGGTTTGTATCACAAATAAATTCATCGCTTCATCGCGATACGAGCTTTCGTATTTTTTTTAAATTATGCAAGATTGAATAGTTGACATCTGCAAATTTATTAAATTCACCATTGAAAATCATGATTTAAAAATAAGTACATAAAACTTACATCCAAAATCCGAGAATCTCTTGCACGTTTACATTTTCCGAGGTCTTCAATGTGACCACTGCCGTTATTTTTTGTTCTTCTCAAAGGGATAAAATCACCCCAGGTTCTCTATTTTCTTGTAAAAAATTCGTTCTTATCAGACAATTTAATAAGAATAGGGAGCGTCAATTTCAAAATAAAAATTGAAATGACATTGCCACTATGACATTTAAGACTTAATACCAACCTTTACCAAAATCCGTATTCTAAAATATTGTATTTTGCCAGCTTTAGAACAGTTTAGGAATTAATATAAAAACCTAATAAACTATAGGTAAAGGTGTACATACGAAGGTGGATCAATAAGTCAATATAGTTTTTATTTTTGGCAAAAATCGTTTTATTTCTGAACACAGTCTTCTCTGAGCTCAATAGACTTCGGCCAAGGGTTTTCCAATTTTGTTATCCCTTCCAAATAAAAAAAATTGCCGGGGTCCTCAAAATGAGCGTTTTGTTGCGATAAATTCATCAATGGAGCCAAATCTCTTTCCGCCGAGCTATTTCTTTAGGTTTGTAAACATAAAATAGGCATTGGAGGCTAAATCCGGAGAATATAATGGAAATAGCGGCAATCTGTATCCATGAAATTTCAAAGTTGTCACATGATTGCGTTTGTGGTCAATTGTCATTAAACGTGGCAGTAATCTTGCCAACAGCTTTCTAAAACTTAACTGATCATTCAAAAATGAAACTACTGAACCATATGAGATGCACATGGCTTCTACCATCTCGTGCACGCTTTAGCTGGGCGTCCTGAACGTTTGGCGTCACTTGTGGTTGTGTGACCACAAAGATATTCAGTAAACCTGTAAATTCTTTATCATAGAAATTGATGGTGCTAAGTCCCCATAGTATTCACCAAGCCTCTTTTTGGATTGAATAATTTTTTTTCCGCAAATAGATGCTATTTTATGACCTTGGTTAGCCATACAGCTAGTTATCTACCTAATATTTTTGATTATTTAAATCATTGGACGAATAATGCTTATTGAGCACACGAAATCACATTTTCCATTTTTGCAAAAATTCACGAGGTTGCCTCCGTATTCCCACTACAACTAGGGGACGCTTATGTTTTCACATTGTTATAGTGTTTTATACGCGTGGCGCATGAAGGAAAATTTCGAGTTTAGAAAAGCCCAGAAAATTTGTCTAGGGTCGCTGCGCGACCCTCCACAAATTTTCACAGGGCTTTTCTAAACTCGAAATTTTACTTCATACTTAGTCTGGGAGTGGAAAACACTCGTGTAAAGCTTCAAATCAAATTTAAAAAAAAACAAGGAAAATCTAAAAATTTACAGAAAATGGGCTGAACTTGGAATACACATACTTAAAAAAAAACTCCCTGTATCTCTAATTACAACGTATATTTCTGAAGTCACAACCTACTGGGATGCCGACAGTTTATAGACACTCGTTAGATTATAATAAATAAGAACTGCTAGTATTAATTTAACCCATTAAGCGCAATTGATGCAATAACTTATCTTTATTATATTATTTAACTAATAACTAAATAAGTTAACTTGATACATTGTATTATTTGATCTGACTTTAGAATGTGTGACGAAATAGGTTTGTTATTTAAATTTGTTTATTATTACTTATTTTAAAAGTATATTTCCATATTCACAATATTTCAGTGTTGTACATGCGTGACGCATGAAGTAAAATTTCGAGTTTAGAAAAGCCTGAAAACTCGAAACTTTTCTTCTTGCGTCACGCGACCAAACCAAATTTTTAGGCTTTTCTAAACTCGAAATTTTACGTCATGCGTCGCGCATATAAGACACTGAAATATTGTGAAGTTAGAAATATACTTTAAAAATAAGTAATAATAGAAATATTTAAATAATAAACCTATTTCGTCACGCATTCTAAATTTTATGGCTTTTCTAAACTCGAAATTTTACTTTATGCTTAATCTGGGAGTGGAAGACCCTCGTTTAAAGATTCAAATTGAAATCTTTTAAAAAACAACGACATTCGTAAAATTTACCGTGTATGCATATGTATCCCAGAAATAAAAATTCCCTGTATTTAAAAATTACATTTAGGCACACACAGTTGTGATATTTTATTGTAATAAAGTGTTAAGCGCCCCCGTGATCCATATGTCGGGCGCCCATGACAAGGATTGACGCATTGTTAACAGCACTTAAACGTTTTACGCAACACAATAATTGAATTAACAATGAAAATTGTTTATGAAAGAGGTTCCGTGATCCTTTCTTTCGTGGCGCGAACAAATTCTTTGTAGTGCATTTAGCGCGCGCTGCAGTATTAATTAAAACTATAATAGAAGCATTGTGTCGAATTAGAAGGGGGTGCATTCGAGTCGCAGTTAATGGAGGTGCTGTATTAATACATTAACACACACACACTGCTACAGCAGCGTGGATTATGAAATGAATGCGAGCAAGAAAGCAGCAGCAGCTACTTTAGATTATAAAGTTCTAAATTTGTAATCAATCTTGAATAAAGCGTTACACTAAACTCGCATTATGGCCGGAATATTAAAGCTCACCGTATTAATGTAAAATAATAGCGCGGCTCGGCTGTTCACTTAAGAACCTCTCGTCTCTTTCGGCGGCCGTTTCCCTCCTCCTAACGCCTAATGTAACTCGGCGAAGGCAAAAGTGGATGGCTAAAAAAGAGAGCGTAACTCGCGTAATATAACACAGTTTTTCACTTTTAATTAATCTAATGCCACTTTATTCGAGCGGTCCAAACAATGTCATATAGTGAATCTTAATTTCGCGAGTCTCGCAGGATTTATGGTGGTTAATTAAATTTTAATTTCACTTTGTTAGCCCCGCTCTTTCTGGCGCAGCCCGCTATTACAGAAAATGGTTTATTATTACTATCACGCCGGACGGTCTCTTATATTACTCCAACATATATATATATATATATATATATATATATATATATATATATATATATATATATATATATATATATGTATATATACTTATACACATTTATATCTTTATATATATACAGGGTGGCTGATTTTTTAGTGTCCAGCTAATATTTGCTAATAATTTAAGATACAAAAATAAGGTAAATATGAGACTTATCATATACAACGTGATCTATAAGATAGAACTAATATTTTTTTCCATAGCCAACCTATTTTACAAAAAAAGTTAACATTAATTTTTTTTAATTAGGCTTTTCTAAACTCGAAATTTTACTTCATGCGCTACACGTATAAAACACTGAAATGTCGTAAAGTTTAAAATATACGGCTTTAGCAATCTAATATGTAGATGTGAATAAAACGTGAGTCCAACAAATTGCTTAAAACAGTGATTATATGAATCCCAATAACTCTAACGAATATTGGGTTGCTAATAATAATAGAGCGCATTGTGTTTATCTAAAAGTTGCAAACCATGGAAAAGTAATGAAATGTCATGGTAAAAATGTTGAAATTTACCAAAAATGTTTGTTTAAATTTTAGAAAATGTTGAAAAGTAATATTGAAATTTAACAACATTTTGAAGCATGTTGAAAAGTGATAATCTGTAAGAAAAAAAATGTTTTAAATATTTCCAACTTGACAACTTGTTTTTATGTGCGTGGCGCATAAAGTAAAATTTCGAGTTGAGAAAAGCCTGAGTTTGGATTTGGAAGCTATGCGTCCAAATCCAAACGCTCAGGCTTTTCTCAACTCAAAATTTTACTTCATGCTTAGACTGGGAGTGGAAAACATTCGTTAAAAATTATTCACTGGCTTTATACAGGGTGTCCCATTAGTGCGGTCTCGGAAGATATCTCAGCTCTCGCTAAAGATAGAAAAAAAATGTTATTACCAAATTTGCTTGATTTTAAGAGCTGCATAACCTAAAATTATTTTCAAATATACAGGGTGTCCCATTATTCTATACTTAATACCAACTTTGTTATTTTAAATAGAACACCCTATATATTATTTTTTTATTTGATCCGCCTTTAAATAACCTACACAAAGATATATCATTATTGGCACTTTAGGTTATTTGTTACTTCAGAAAAAAATATTTTTTGAAAATGTTGGCAGTTTTAGTACTTTACTTAAAAATTCACTGTGTCCTTATTTTTTAAGATATCAGTCTGTAATTTTACACACATATGCAGTAAAGAATGCTCTATCCATTGACTATAACACATTATAATATTACTTATAAAACCTAATAAAAAACTACCTTCTAATATTTAATGTTTAAAATGTACATAACTTCATTTTCTTAAATGGGACACTCTATATTTCTCTACTTTATCAGATCCGAAATGAAAAATGCTTTATTTTTTGTATACCCTATATTTGACAGAAAAATGTTAATATCTCCAAAACTAATGAAAATAGGTAAAAGGTATGATATACAAGAAATAAAGTATTTTTTATTGCGGATTTGATAAAATAAAAAAATATAGGATGTCCCATTTAAAAAAATGAAGTAATGTACATTTTAAATATTAAATATTCGAGGGTAGTTTTTTACTAGGTTTTATAAGTAATATTAAAATGTGTTATAGTCAATGGATAGAGCATTCTTTACTGCATATGTGTGTAAAATTTCAGACTGGTATCTTAAAAAATACGAACACAGTGAATTTTTAAGTAAAGTACTAAAACTGCCAAAATTTTCAAAAAATATTTTTTTTTTAAGTAACGAATTACCTTAAGTGCCAATAATGATATATCTTTGTGTAGGTTATTTAAAGGCGGATCAAATAAAAAAATAATATATAGGGTGCTTTATTTAAAATAACAAAGTTGGTATTAAGTATGGAATAATGGGACACCCTGTATATTTGAAAATAATTTTAGGTTATGCAGCTCTTAAAATCAAGCAAATTTTGTGAAAACATTTTTTTTCTATCTTTAACGAGAGCTGAGATATCTTCCGAGACCGCACTAATGGGACACCCTGTATAATATTTTCATTAATTTACAAAATCTTGAGGGCATTCAAGTATTTGTTCAAATTCTAAAATCTTGTCCATTTTCGTGAATTTCTAAAATATTAATTAATTTTCAAAATTTTGAAGAATCGTAAATTTTTCAATACGTTCTTTAATTTTCAAACTAGTTTTTCATTTAGAAGATTCTATATCTATAACAATTTTCAAAATTTTGACAAAAATCATCCATTTTTCAAGTTTATTGCTGATTTTCAAATTATTTACTTTTTATAACTTTGACGCTTTTTATGTATTTCCTAGATTTTCGTTAATTAAAAAAAAATTGCCGGTATTCATGAGTTTTCAAAAATTTCGTTAACTCTCGGGATCGCAAATTTCAAAGAAATTTATTTGTTTAAAAAATGAGACATTTCATCTGAACGTTTAATAATCGTTAATGATTAATAAAACGCCAAAATTAATTAATCAATGCTAAAAAATGCATAATAAATTATTATTAATTTATAATAAATTTTAATAACTTTTTGGAAATCCACACTTATATGGAGATTTTGAAGATTAACGGACATTCTTGATTCTAAAGATTTACAAAAATCTTGAAAATTTCATGATAGGCGTCTAAATTTTGACATTTCAAAATTTAGACGCCTATCATGAAATTTTCAAGATTTTTGTAAATCTTTAAAATCAAGAATGTCCGTTAATCTTCAAAATCTCCATATAAGTGTGGATTTCCAAAAAGTTATTAAAATTTATTATAAATTAATAATAATTTATTATGCATTTTATTTTATCGAACATTTTTGAATAAAAAAAAAAACTCCGGAATTTTGAAAATAAACGGTGTTGTAAATTTACGAAAAGCGTTATGATTTTAAAAATTGACTAAAACGTTGAAAATGCACGAAAAGGGTCGAGATTTTGAAACAAGCAAAATCGTGGATATTTATGAAAATTAACGAAAGTTTAGGAAGTTCACGAACATTGCTAAGGTTTTAAAATCTGAATAAAAATCTCAAAAATTATGATTAGTATAAACATTTTGGAAATTTACGAAGTTGATGAGAATTCTAAAAATTAATGAAAATCATGGAATTTCATGAAACGCCTCAAAATTTTAAAAATTAACAAAAATCTTGTAAATTTACAAAAAGTTTCCCGGCTAAATTTAAATTCATAAAAGCTTCAAATTCTAAATTAGGTATCCGTTGAAAAGTGGCCGCCGTTAAAAATTTGCTGCCGTAGGCTTCAACCTACTTAGCCTAATAAGAATTCCACCACTGCCTGGCGCATGAAGTAAAATTTGAAGTTCTGAAAAGCCCAATTCCAAACGTTCAAGCTTTTCTAAACTCAAAATTTTACTTCACGCTTTATCTACGATTGGAAACACTCGTTAGTAGCTTTAAATTAAACTCATAAACAAAAATAACGAATGACTCAAAATGCATAGCCATCGGGATCTGTGCAGTTGAAAGAAAAATGAATTGCATGTTAATGTCTGCAGCCCCATTATTAAAAATTCTAACGAGCCGCCACTAATAACAAATCAGATTAACAGTTAATCTAATCTTTTAGATTCACACAAAAGATATATTGTATTTGTATGGGAATAAGTCATAGTGTTATTTGCTTCATTATTTAAACACTTGCTTTTTTCTTTTTTACTCATACAAATACTCGTAGTTGTAAAAATATTTAAAAAAAATAATTAAAACGGAATTTAAAATTGCTGAACTTTTGTAAATCTACAAAAAATCACAGATATAAGTTTTAAATTACTGAATTAAAATTAAGATATGGAACTAAAACTAGATTTTTCAACAAAAATATTGGTAGTATTAGCAGTTTCATTTAAAAATATGTATAGGTCCCTCGAAGCAATTTATTCAAATCAAATCAAATCAAATTTATTTGTGCCAAGTAGTATACAGAGAGTTTTTTCTAACACCGAACATTTTTATACAATACAATTTAACACCTTTAATTTTTAAGTTATGTATAAATTGGGTTGCCTATATGACCATTACAAATTGTAGCCAATCAATCGCAATTAATGCCTGAACTTCTGCATACAGGGAGTTTTTCTTTCAAGTATCCATGTCTCAATTACAGCGTATATGCCGTAAATCTTTAGATCATCGTTGTTTTTTTAAAAGAGTTCAATTTGAAACTTAAAATGAGTGTGTTCCACTCCCAGACTAAGCATGAAGTAAAATTTCGAGTTTAGAAAAGCCTGAAAATTTGGTTTGGTCGCGTAGCGCGAAGCGCGGAGCGGCCAAACCAAATTTTCAGGCTTTTCTAAACTCGAAATTTTACTTCATGCGCCACCGGTACAAAACACTGATTCAATGTAAAGTTTAGCGCTGTGTTTTAAACTTCGTAATATGTCAGTGTTTTGTACCGGTGGCGCATGAAGTAAAATTTCGAGTTTAGAAAAGCCTGAAAATTTGGTTTGGCCGCTCCGCGCTTCGCGCTACGCGACCAAACCAAATTTTCAGGCTTTTCTAAACTCGAAATTTTACTTCATGCTTAGCCTGGGAGTGGAAAACACTCGCTTAATGCTTAAAATTGAATTCTCTTAATAAATCGAGCATTAGAAAATGTACAATGTATGCATATGGATACTTCTAAGAAAAATTCTCGTTATGAAAATGTTCGGTGTTACATAAAACTCTGTGCATATAAATACTTTACACACGTCAGAAAATAAATATTCAATATAAAATGGCTAAATAATACAACATATTAAAATTAGGATTAATATTACAAAACAAGTATAACACATTAAATTCGGTAGGCATAAAGGACAATACACTGTTACCTCTCTTTTCCTCCCTTACCTCAAAGTTCGGTGTTACATAAAACTCTGTGCATATAAATACTTTACACACGTCAGAAAATAAATATTCAATATAAAATGGCTAAATAATACAACATATTAAAATTAGGAATAAAATTACAAAACAAGTATAACACATTAAATTCGGTAGGCATAAAGGACAATACACTGTTACCTCCCTTTTCCTCCCTTTTCCTCCCTTACCTCAAAGTCAACCTACCTTTGTTTACTTACCCAGCACAATCGATAGAGTAGGGGGGGTTCGGTAAGTAAACAAAGGTAGGTTGATTTTGAGGTAAGGGAGGAAAAGGGAGGTAACAAATTTGGCGCCCCACCTTAGGCGCCAAATTTGTTACCTCCCTTTTCCTCCCTTACCTCAAAGTCAACCTACCTTTGTTTACTTACCGAACCCAGCACAATCGATAGAGTAGGGGGGGTCCCTGTGCAACAGATCTAAAGGGGCGTCAAGTGATTTCACACTCGGTAAGTAAATAGGTTGAATTATTAAGGAAATCACTAACCTTAAATAAGGGAGAGAAAAAGATAATTCTACAGCAGGCCTCACACACACACCAGTTGAAGTCAAAAGTAAATGAAACAATAATTTATTCAATTTAATGAAACAAATAAAAATTAAAATAAAATTGTAATAAAGAATGACCAAAAAAAAAGACAATCAAAATCGAAACACAATAATGTATAGCTATTATCTACGCTTAACAATTAGGTTTATAGAGCGCAGCTAATATTTCAGTTATCGACACCCTTTTATTTTATGCGGGGAACATTTTTGGTAATAACGTTATTCCATTACATGGTTCCCATAATTCATTTCATAACCATAACGCAAACATAATTAATTAATTGAATTTAAAATTTAGTTAATCACAAACAAAATAACGTCAAAGTATTTCAAAATGAAGGATAATTAAATTATAATTAATATTTCAAATTCGATCAACTAAAGGTAGAAAACAAAATTAAATACCGATAAATTCATCTAACAGACACAACCGATTATTCAGTTTCAAAATAGTTAAATTTATATCATTAATAAAGTAAGAATTTTCCACGCTAGAACCAACAATTTCAAAAGTGAGACAAAATATATGCATTAAATTAATACACCATTAACACATTCAAAAATGTAACTTAAACCACAACTATGCAAATCATATAAGTTATCTTGAAAATTGTTAGTTCTGAACAAAAGAAAATCCTTATCAATGTTTAAATTTTATTCATAATATTCTGTTATTTTTGACATATTAAATTGATCATGAATAATAAAAAAAATATGAATTAATTAAACAAGATAAATTCAAATTCAAAACTATTTGAATTCGAGAAAATAAGCTTACGCTTCTTATAGTTTGCACACTTTAAACATAATATATAAAATTACGAAAAACTATTCGTGAAAATGCAAACAGTGTCTTAATTAATAAGACAATTTAAGACGATAAATATCCATTGAAACAACTACTTCCCGTGCAAATGCACCTCCGGATATTGAATTATACAATGAAATATTTAAAATCTTATTTAATTTGATTTGTTACAACGCTCTATTAAAGTATATGTAACGTTTAGGTCAAATTCTCTTCAAACCAACTAACAATACAATTTAAAATGAAAGGCGAGATAGCAACAAATTAGAAGTGAAAGGACTTGGATTAAAAATAATATCTTAGGCCATCTATAGACGCGTTTCGAGATTTATCTCTCTTCAGTATAGCTTTGCTTATGACGTTTAAAAAATTTTTTTAAACGTCATAAGCAAAGCTATACTGAAGAGAAAAAAATTTTTTTAGGTCGAAACCGGCGAAGACCACAAAATCGCAACCGCGATTTTCTTCAGTAGAAGAAAGGCACTCCCAAACTCACGCCAGGAGGGATCCAAAGGAATAGTTGTGGAATCGAACAGCAGTGCAAGTCGATAAAAGAGACGTCGAAGTAGAAAAAAAAACGAAAAATAAGGGACCTGAAAATTCCCAGTTATTGTACTATTTGCCGTACCAAGCAAGAATAACGCGTAAAAGAATAAAGAGCTGTGAAATAGAAGAAAATTTTCAACTCACCTAAGTTCTTGTGCGGTCCTACTGAATTAATTGCAAGTTCGAGATATTTAAAAATCCGCCCAACGACGTTATCGTTTGGAAACCAAATTAAATTACTAAATTCAACAAACGACCAAGATAGTTGATTAACACAAATCCCTCACAACACGAGGAACACTACACTAGTGTTAAAAATGTAATCAACCACTTATCTCAAAACTTGTGTGCAATTATGATGTTAACACTTCGACCGGTGAAACAGAAAAGAACGCATTCACGCTTGTCAGAGAAATTTATTCCCCTTCCACCGTACCACATTTTAGTCAAAACCGGAAGAAAAGAAAAAATTTGAAAAATTGTATACTAATGAAAATTCAATAAAATATTAACTATACAACATTATTCTGAGTTATAGTTGAACATACAGTTATGTATAAAAGAACCAACATCCCAATTCAAATAATATTTCCAAAGGATAATGATAAACGGAAAATATATAAAGTTAAGGTTTCGTTCCTAGAGGACACTAATATCTATATATAGTTTACGGCCGTGTTCCTAGAGGGCTCTACTACTGTCAATTAAGGTTGTAATTTATGGATAAAGAATTCGTGTTACCAATTCACAGTTCTACCAACTCTAAGTACTGAACCTACTAAGCGGACTGGGCGTGTAAATAAACAAATAACGCAAAATAACCTCACTCTCTAAACATCAAAATGATATACTTATTCGTCGCAATCCCCCTGTGATTAGAATATGTGTAAGTACAATATGAAAACGAAACCTAAATATCACTCAACAGTAAGTATAAAAGTAAACTATATGACTGGGTAAGTAAAATGATAAATTGTTCAACCAAATTGTAATAATATTTTATTTAAAGAGTTTTAGTTCACTACGATAAGGATAAGATAACCTATCACACCGAGGAACTAACAAAAATGTGAAGAATAAACGACAACAATACATAACCTCGAAGAAATAGAAATATTGCTGTAAGAACCAAGTAAAATAATTACTCGAAAATAATAAGAAGAAAGAATACAATTTGATCATAATTACTAGAAGCAATTTTAACACGTAACAGCACACCAAATAATAATAAATTAAATGATTCTGTGATGATCAAGAAAATCATTAAAATTAATTAACACACCAAATAATAATAAATTAAATGATTCTATGATGAGCAAGAAAATCATTAAAATTATAGAGTACTATATTTAAGAGAAATGACTTTATATGCACCCTGTATTCCCTGTACGGCTTGTTCCTAGTTGTTACGCTTAGCTTATTGTAGAATAAAGGTTGGCCAGCCCTGTTCTACAGTAAACTAATATAAACTTTTGCACTAATTTTACTTAATCCTTAATCTTGTTCAAAGAAATCTTTAAAAATTATGTAAAAATCGAAACTAGCCAGAATAGTAATTGATTTTACATGTTTGTAAATAAAATACAGCGTATATTTTTTTATATAGTACGCATTTTACCTGAAGTTATTGGTGAATTACTAATTCTTTCTAGGAAGATAAATAATTTAGTTTGAGCCACTTAAGCAGATTTATAATTTAAATCCTGAATATAGTATTATCTAATCATGTAATACATTATAGTAGTATAGTGCATTAACATGTTGAATAAAGGTAACCCGGCGCTTCCACCATATACACCATCACATCACCGTATATCACCCAGCATTAAAATAACAGCATCCCTCGTCCTCGTCCCCTTTGCCACCCCCACACACGAAACGTATAAAAAATACATACTTCATACACGTCGATGTAAATATTTCCCGGTATCAAGCTGAGAAACGCGAGCGGACGCGGCCGGTGAATTTTAAAAAGCGGTACATGTTTCAAAGAATATTCCGTTCCGCGGGTTGATTTAAAGGGGTGTCGCTTTTGTAAGGTAATCAAGAAAGTGCAGGTGACAAAGGGCGGGAATAGTCACGGGACCGAGCCGTAATATAATGAGGGAGCGCGATAAACAACCGCGAGGGGGCCCGCACATGTGTAATGCACAATTGAATAATGTATGGGAGCGGCCCCGGCCACCAATTGCCTGATGCAACACCTAGAGGGGGCTGTATTTCTACTACCCGCCGCCAGAAAGGCCTCTAATAACAATTACTTTAATGCATTTACTTGCCAGAAATGCGGAGGAAAGAGAGGATGCTATAAATTATTGCTTGAATAAATATCAATATAGTGTAACTAAAAGCACCAATAAATCGACTATTGTGGTTTTTAGATGCGGCATAAAAGCATTTTGGCAATTTAGGTTAATGATTGTATACAATGTAGCACAAAATAAACGAGGATCATGGATATAGTCTAGTGAGACCAGTGTATATGTAACAAACAAATCAAATAAACATAAAATTCTGAATACTCTAACACAGAAATGTCCAATCTTTCTTACTTTAAGAACTACTTTTGCATACCAAGTTATTTTGCGATCAACGGTATATAGGTAATACAACTAAAACATATAAAAACAATGTTTTCTTTTAAACATACCTTCAAATTTATTGTAAATTTCTCGAATTTAAATACCCCAGGTGTTGGTAACAATAAATAAAGATTTTTAAAATGTGTTATACATAAGTAGTATAAATATTAGTATTGTTACGCAATAATCTATGTTAATTAATAACTAGAGCTCAGATTTTTAAGTAAACAGCTTCTGGTAAAAATTAAAAGCATCAATTGTTTGGTGTTGTAGGCGTTCACTTTGTGGTACATCTTAAATACACTTGTAAATAAAACACTTTTTACTTTGTTTAACCACTGGATCTTACATTTAATTGTGTGACTAGTTTCGACTATCTAGTAGTCATTCTCAAACTAAAGTGTTTTAGTTTGAGAATGACTACTAGATAGTCGAAACTAGTCACACAATTAAATGTAAGATCCAGTGGTTAAGCAAAGTAAAAAGTTAAAAGCATCAACATATATTAATAAAATGTGTCCGAATTATAGAAAGTTAACTCATTTGGTACTACTTTTTTGTTGCTTTTTTCGGTTTTCTCTCGGTTTTATGCTTATTTTGCACTTATATGATATTTGGTGTTTATTTCGTCAAATTTGAGATCCTCTGCGATCAAAAAACGAACTATTAATTCATTTATCTAGCTTCGTAGTTTCCAAACTTTTTTGGCGATGAAATTCTTTTAAAGCAATAAATATTTTACGAATCTCCAAAATAAAATCTGGACGCCGATTTATTGTACATTAATTATACTTTATGTGGCCGCATTTCTTTAGTTTTTTATTATGTTTCATAATTTCTCGGCAATCTCTGTTAACTTCATAATTATCGTAAGTTTCTTAATCTTTTACGAAATCAAACACAATTGTAAGTAAGGTATCTAGAATGACAACAATTTATAAAAATTTTCAATAAGATTCTAGAAAGATTTAAATCTTTCTAGAATCTTATTGAAAATTTTTATAATTATTATAATAATAATAATGCTTTATTGCCCAACAGACTAAGTACAGTCCAATAACAGAGCAAAATGTTTAATGTTTAGACTTGAGAATAATTATCAACTCTTCAGCAATTTATTGCAAATAACCAAATTGATGTAAAAGAAAACACTCATTAAATTTATATTGATACTACAAATCATATACTGTATCGAATATACATAAATTTGACAATATGATAGTGTTTTATACGCGTGGCGCATGAAGTAAAATTTCGAGTTTAGAAAAGCCCAGAAAATTTGTCTCGGGTCGCTGCGCGACCCTCGACAAATTTTCACGGGGCTTTTCTAAACTCGAAATTTTACTTCATGCTTAGTCTGGGAGTGGAAAACACTTGTTTAAAGCTTTAAATTGAACTTAAAAAAAAACAGGGAATATCCGCAAGTGTTGTATCAATTTCATGGTATGTCATTATTTTTATAAAACCACATTACTTTTTCTTAATTATTTTAACTTAGAGAAACGTTAAGTGTTAAGTGTGAACATTAATAAATTTAGAATTTTTCCCTCTACAAAAAAGTAAAATACATTTTGTCTCTAAAATAAATAGGGAAGCTAATATTTAAACACTTTAAAATTACCATGCGATTTCCTATATTGCGTCCGCCAAGTCAACACCCGGTATATTAAACTCTACAATATTTCAGTGTATATGCGGGTGGCGCATGAAGTAAAATTTTGACTTTAGAAAAGCCTAATTTGGATTGGTCGCTCCGCTTCGCATTTTTCAGGCTTTTCTAAACTCGAAATTTTACTTCATGCTTTATCTGGGATTGACAACACACGTTAAAAGCTTTAAATTGAAAGCTTTTACAAAAACAACTAATGTCTTTAAATTCCCTGAATATTTATCAAATTATTTAATTAAATAAATTGAAGATATTTGTATAATTGTCCAATAATTATTAAAATACACTAAATAAATGAAATTGATTAAACATTTTATAAGTGAATGAAATCCTAGAAAACTCATGAACTTTTCTCACGTACCAAGTGAAAATAACTGAAAAACTATTATTGGAGTGTATTTTAAATTGCACATATTCTGAAGGAGCAATAATTAAGGTGCATATCTTAATTATTGCTCTTTCAAAATATGTGCAATTTAAAATATACTCCAATAATAGTTTTTCAGTTAGTCTCATGAAGATGTCTCAAACAGTATTCAAGTTATAAAGTCTTGAAATTTATATATTAATTAAAATAGTTAAAAGTGACGTTTTTTCACGTTGAAGTGAAAATAACTCAAAAACTATCGATGGCGTATATTTTGATTATTACATATTTTAAAAGACAAATAACTGAGTGATATGCATACTAAGTTCTATAATGATATCTGAAATAGTATCTAAGTTATGAATTTTTGAAATTTCTACATCACTCAAAATAATCAAAATTGCCTCTAGTTCAAGGGAAAATAACTCAAAAACTATCGCTATAAAATTGCAGACATTCATTGCTTTTCTAAAAGCGGTCAATTTAAAGTGTTTACCGAGTATTTCCACTCTTTGGTAAAGCATATGGTAAAATTTTGAGTTAAGAAACGCCTGAAAATTTGGATTAGAGCTTTTGTTTTGAGTATACATATTCTAATTACAGTGTATACACTGTAAATCTTTAGATATTCGTTGTTTTTTTAAAGAGTTTAATGCAAAGCTTTAAACGAGTGTTTTCCACTCCCAGCTTAAGCATGAAGTAAAATTTCGAGTTTAGAAAAGCCTAAAAATTTGGATTGGTCGCTCTGCGCAGCGGAGCGACCAATCCAAATTAGGCTTTTCTATAAAACTCGTGTAAAACTCTGATTTAATTCATTTTGTCAATGTTTTCGATCATCTCAATTATTAAGACTTTTTGATAAATTCTAACTACGTGTCAAAATGTTCCGGGTTGCGCTTTCGGGAATGTATTAACAAAAATCATTATATTTTACTACATTTCTCTTCTTGCAAAATTTTCATCAATTTTTCAATTTTTTTCAAATTGCATTTTATTTTTATAACTTTACGAATTACAATAATTTAATAAATAAATCTCTATTTGTTATATAATATAATTTTAAATAGAATATTACTTTAATTTTTTTTTCGACAAAAATAAAAATAAAATCGAAATAAAATTTTAAAAATAGTTGATACTGGATAATGACACTCACACTGTCGAAACTTAAGTCGTAAAAATATTTATATGTAACACCTGTATATATATATAAATTATTAAAAGTAGTAAAAAACATAGTAATAGTTTCATTTAATTTTGATATGGATTACCACGTAGGAACGGTCAAAACCATCGTGCTATTAAAATTTAATAATTATAGGCAGCCATTTAAAAATGTTAAGTTGGGTATTATTTGGCAATGAAGTTATAATTAAAAAAAATCTATATTGATATCGTTTTTAAGTATTTTAACGGCTATTGTCTTTGGTTTTTAGTTCAATTAAATCGGTCAATAAATAATTGAGTTATGGCGTTGGGCGTTTTTTATCGATCACCTGGTATAGATTCATAAAATTTTAATGAAAAATTATACAAGGTGTTAGTAAAGTATGAAATATTAAAAATAAAAACGAACTCAAACAGTTTTTCGTGATTGATGAAAAAGTGCTCCTCTTTAGCTTCCAATATTTATAGGAGCAATTTAGTGAAACATAAAATTTTATGAATAAAAATTCATCAAATTTATGGTAAAACTAGGCTTATTTATATAATTAAGCACATTCACATGTATTTATGTGTATGCCATAATGAAACATTTAAAACAGGATGAGGGAGTTTGATGTCGGTTGTGGGCAATAAACGAGAACGGTCGGAGGGAGGAGAGAGGACGTACGGAAATAAACAATTTAAACGGTTATGTGCGGTACGTGGTTCAATATTGTAATAAGCCTAAGAGAGAGGAGCAGAAGCAGACCGCCCCTAATTATAATTTATTTACGCAAATGTATTTCAATGCAAACCCAAAAGATCCATTCCGCGGGCAAACAAACGGAAGAGGAAAGTAGAAAGTAGGTGTGCGCAAATGTACGGCAGTCGATAAAAAGAAATGACTCTTCGGAAACATATGTCGGGGGTTGCACAATGGCCACATAATGGGGGGTGCGCGCTTGGATTTATCACCGTCGGCCATCCCGACGTTTTTCATCAATTTTTAATAGCCGAGTTTAACTGTGTAATTACACTTAAAACCTCGTATCGCGTTATTTACGGCCGGTCCCAATTGGTTCGGCAGAGCCGAGCGTTTTTCCAAATTGGATAATTTTATATTTTTACGACGTTGATGCGATTGTCGATATCATGTAATTGGGTATTGATACTTTTTCAAAACTAAAATTACACTAATTAAGAAACAATTAAGATACTACTGTAGAGCAAACTCAGTGGCGTAGCATGGGTTTCAGCTGCCCTGGGCGTAGGCTAAATTCGTCGTCCCCTTATTTAGGTATTTAAACCCAGGCGCGCACCCAGAAAGTTGTCTCTTAGGGGGCCCATCCTCACGCGGCTTAAAGAGAGCTCATCCTGGTCTTATGGAGACGGGGGGGGGGGCTTACGTTTTTTCTACACTAAATGCGAAATATCTACTGCTCACAGACAGTTCAAATTTAAACATAATTTCGGGTGAGTTTAGACAAGTCCTAACATGATACGTACGAGGCCTGTTCAGATAAAAACCGAAACATTTGAATTACGCGGCAACTGAGATATTTAATGATATGCTGTTGGCAGCACTGCTTTGCCATAACCTCCTTTGAAATCGAATTTATTAGATTGTTGATAACCTCGTGATATTCTTCTTTGAGTGCAACGTCTAAGTGGTAGTTGCGATTTTTTAAATGTGCGAGTTTCTGGAGCAACGATGCCATGTAAAGTTTTGCGTGAAACTGAGGAAAATGTTCACAGAAACGTTTAATATTTTAAAACAAGCTTGCGGAGATGATGCTCTGAGTCGTACGCAATGCTACGAATGGTTTTCATGATTTAAAAGTGATCTTCAGTCAATTCAAGATGATTCTGCACCACTTCAACTGATAACTCCCACGTTCAGAAAAACAACGATCAAGGTTAGCATATTATACTGGGTCATGCCATGCAATTTTCACTAAAAAAATCGTAGAGTTACAGCAAAATTTGGTCATGGTATGATGACCGAACAACAGAAAGAAGATCGAGCGGACATTTGTCGGCAACTTTTTGAACAAGCCAATGACGATGAAACACACATGCAAATAATCATAACGGGAGGCGAAAGCTAAGTAGGTTTACGGCTACGACATTGAGACAAAAGTTTAATCCTCACAGTGGATTGGCAATGGATCCCCACGTCACAAGAAGGCACGTCAGTGTCGATCTAATGTCAAAGTGATGCTCACAGTTATTTTCGACTTTCATGGAATTGAGCATTTTAAATTCTTGCCTCAAGGTGAAACAGTGAACCGTGTGTACTATCAGGGCGTTTTGGGTGAAGAAATCCGCAAAAAGAGACCAGAGTTGTGGCAAGTCAACTTTGGTAATTCGTCAGTTTTCTGCCAAGAATCAGATGACTGTCCTCCGGCAAAAAAATTGCACAGAGCTAGGTCTGGCAAATAAGGATTGCCAAACCTAGCTTCATGCATTTTTTTCTCATTTACGAAATTATAATCAGTGCTGAAAGAACGCCGTATTTAGAATATTGAGGACATCAAAGCAAATTCGTCACAGACATTACAGGCCATCTCAAATGAAATTCGTGAAATGGAAAGGCCGCTGGGAAAAGTGTGTGAATAGGGGAGGGGAGTACTTTGAAGGGGACAAAGACCAATAATCTGTAAAATAAATAATAATGTTTAAAAAAATAAAGTTCGGTTATTATCTGAACAATCCACGTATCATCAAAATGTCAAATTTGCAAAGTTGTTATAACAAAAGCTCAACTTTAATCGAAGTTATTAAAAATATAAGAACAATGCACTTTATTTTGACGCTCGCAAAATAATAAAGAAATAAAAGCAACAACAATTTGAAAGGAAATATTAATTTCTTAATTTTGATGTAAAACAACAACAACAAAATTGAGCAGATTAAGCTAGAGGAGCTAAATGTTGGGACTAAGTTATGAAAACTACAATACATTCTCCTGCTTTTTGTCCGAAATTATAAAATAAAACTATCAAACAAAACAAGCAAAAAAAGTACTGGAAAACATCACTTTGTTTTATAAACAAATTGACAAATTATTTATAAGGAGTATATTTTAAATTTCACTTTAAATCAGTGTTTTATATGCGTGGCGCATTAAGTTAAATTTCGAGTTTAGGAAAGCCTGAAAATTTGGATTTCCCGGGGCGCGACTCGCTTCACTATGAAAGAACCTTATGGAATACCTTGGCTAGGGTAAAATGAATAGGATAATTGTTTTTTTAAATTTGACTTCTAAGGATCTATTAGATAGGAACTGGTCAAGGATTCGTATTAAAAATGTGGAACGTTTCAGGACTTGAGTCAAAAGCTTTTTCGACATCGAGGAATATTACAGCCGATCTCTTGCTTTCTAGGTGGCTAGTTTGGAGATTGGACGTCAGTATAATCAGTGGAAGTTGTGTGGAATGCTTATACTGGAATCCGTATTGATATTTAGGAATATACTTGAAAATATGGGAGTTTATTTGATCTTTTAGAAGGGATTCAAAGGTTTTAATAAGGATGAGAAGTGAAGTGATAGGTCTATATTATCGACTAAATTTTGGCAGTCATTTATTATATTTGGGGATACATACAATCTGGCCATTCTTCTAAGAGGGAGGGTTATAATTGTTAGATACTGAATAATTATAGATGTCCACGATATATGAGTGGATATTTACAGGAAGTTTTTTAAGGATACTCCGAGGAACCTCATCATGACCTGGCGATGTGTTTTTACCATTGAATAATTTTTTCATGTAATCTTCCTCGGAGATGAAGGTTACTGGAGAGGAAATGATTGTGGTTTAGTTGTCTTATGTCATAGTCGTCATTATATAAAATGTAAACGTCCGATTAAAATAATCTGAAAATATATTGCCGATTCTTTAACTCTTTCTATTATTTTAATATAATTTCGTTTACAATTTACCACGTAAATTGTATACCTTTACTACATGGCTAAGTGCTTTTAATACTCATCATAATTCATTTTCACAATTAACTATAAAAATAGTTACGAGGCAATATAACTCTTCCACGACTCCACAAAACAATCCATTAATAATATATTAATGTTTTTGTTGAAATTGATATTATTTAATAACAATAATTGTAATTATTAACATTATTCAAGTACAATGCTTTTTACTTTTTTTTACTAATTAATTGTAAAATAATTTGTGTGAAAATGGATTCTAAACATAGACAACCCAACATACTCGATCTTAAAGAGGAGCCAATAGATGATTTTAATTCTGTTTTGATTACAACGTCATTAATAAAATAAGTAAATAAACAATTTTTAACACTATGAAATTTGCAAAGATTAAATAATAAATATTATAGGTAGTATAGGTAGTATAATTATATACATTTTACACACAGCGTAACATCCCTAAGTATAATTGTGGAAGGTTAAGTTGAAATAAACAATATTTTTCCATAAGTATAAAAGTAATTAGATAGCAAACTTTTGTATATTTGATTAATATTGTTCTTTAACTTTAAAATGAAACGAATTTTTATAAATTTCATTTAGCCCGGCGCGTTCACCATTTCTTAAGAATAACTTTGTGCGTTATTTGGTGTAACTTAACTTTCGTGTTGGCTGTATCACTTAGAGATTTAAATAATATATTTCTCGACATTCTTTATCTTAATTACTTATAAAAATATTCTCAAAAATTAATAATTGTTCTTTAATGAAATACTACACCCAGTATGGCAAAATGATAGTTTTCTTCTACAAAAATCTATCTCAAAAATGAAATTCAAAAATAAAGTGTTGTCTGATGAACAATCAAGCACTAAATATTTAAACAATTTCTGAATGGCAAGTGACTTAATATCTATTTAATATTTTGTAATGCTCGAAAGCTTACCATTCTATGCAACTTAAAATACAAGCAAAAATAATAAATTGCCTGTAATTTTCTGAATTTATGTGAAACAAACCACTTGTTCAATTTTTTCCTAATTGCCTAGTATTAACTATATCATTTCAAATCAAAAATTATTGAAATTCTTTAACTATACGTATATTTGGCCGAACCAAATTTTTAGGCTTGTTTAAACTCGAAATTTTACTTCAAGCGCTACGCGTACGAACACTGGTTTTAAGTGAAGTTTAAAATATACGTTTTTAGCATACTGCTTTAATACCATATTCTGAACTTTACAATATTTTAGTGTTTTATACGCTTGGCGCATGAAGTAAAATTTCGAGTTTAGAAAAACCTGAAAGTTTGGTTTGGTTGCTCCGCTTCGCGGAGCAACCAAACCAAACTTTCAGGTTTTTCTAAACTCGAAATTTTACTTCATGCTTAGTCTAGGAGTGGAAAACACCTGTTTGAAGCTTCAAATTGAACTCATTTAGAAAACAACGAGGATCTGAAAATATACAGCATATTTGCTATAATTAGGATATGTATATTTAAAAGAAACATTTACGGTATGTAAAAATGCTCCAATTAAAAAAAAATGGATTTCAGTAAAGTATTTATAAACATTTGGCGCCTCATTAAAACCACACAAAATGAAATTGAAACCACTCAATGTCAATCCAGTTTTAACTTTCCTGGACGAGTTTTCTAGAGTTTCTAAAAATACTGGTACATCACAAACTCGTCAGTAATTATTATTTATTCTCATTTTAAATAAAAATAAATATCTACTCGCATTTTCTTTTTAATGTTAGTACAATAAAATAATTTTACCATCATTATAATCATACTTAATTTTATCTACTTGGCATTTTTAAACTATCATTATAAATAAATATTTTATGTTATCATAACATGACTATTTCTGGCAACAAAAAACTTTTTATAAGTTATTTATAATGACTGTTTAGCATTCAAAATGTGCATCTAACAAATAAAAATAGAAGTAAAGTAAGGAATACAAAGTTTTTTCATTATATTTGATCCTTGTTCAGTTACTTTCTTGATGTTGATGAAATCGAATTTTTACATTCGGTAAAGTAAACTAGTGTTTTACTTTACCCAATGTAAAATTGTTTAATATTTTTAATTAGGATTTTATACTCCACATAAATCAATTAAACAATGAGTTACTATTTCTGAATTACACGAAATAAATCATGCATTCGAAAAAAAAATCCCCTTCTTATTTTCGCGTTGCTCTGCGACCATTTGTCTTTTATACACTTGTTGTAAACAGTTTTCGAAATAGTAATGATTCACGATGAACGACCTCTGAGCGGAAAAGTGGAGTAAAAAGTGCCGAAAATTTCTAAAAATACCGCGGAAATATAACGCAAATGTGTTTTGTGTATTTATACCGTTCGACGTGGGTTATAAAATATTTCATAAATGTTAACACACTACTTGAATTTTCTAACCCACACAAATCAACAGCTATGTAACTATTATAAGAAAATACTATATTATAAAAAAATAAATAAGTTTTATTATTTATTGCCCACTGAGTAAATTTATTTGAATAACGTTTGAAGAAAAGGAAAAAATTTGCTGTGGCCAACACTTGGGTACCTGTGTTTGCCACAGCAGATTATTTCAGTTTCTTTAAACGTTATTTAAATAAATGTACTCAGTGGGTAATAAATAATAAAACCTATCTATTTTTTAGCCAAGGTTCGAATCCCCCCAAAATTTTTAAAATGGTAAATTTTTTTATGTAAAAGCGGCCTCCGGAATTTCTTAATCCCCCGCCCTCGAAGTTTTTTTCTAGCTACGGCCTTGCAGGTACCGACCACAAATTAAAATAATACAGGATTATAAATTGTTTTTTTATTATTTGCAAAACACTTAGTTGTATTTTACTATAATTACAATCTAATCACAAATGGATCAATGAGTAATATTTAGCTAACTTAATTTACTAAAGATTTAATACTAAGGGTTTACTCATTAGTATCCCTTAGATTTTATTATAAAAATGAATTAAAATTAATATCGACTTTCTGCAAAAATGTTGTCTCATTGAGACAAGTTTCCAAATATTTATTGAAATAACTACTTCTCGAGCTAATACCCTGACAGATATGAATATTTGTTTCAATGAGACAAAATTTTTACAGAAAGTCGATAATAATTTTAATTCGTTTTTATATTTTGTAAATATTCTGCAAACTATTGACAAACCCAATTTTTCTTTATGCTAAATTTTCTTTATGTTAATATAGGAGTATTAAATTCATGATTCCAGTTATTTATTAAAGTTAATTTGTAAAATAGAATGTTCACTACTGGTATAATAATTTTTGTTTAACTTTCTCGCCTTAAAAAAATACTTTCCGTCGGCCTTTAATAATAAAAATGAGCATATACACCGCAAAAAAAAATAAAGAATTTCTTGATAGCGTTGATTTTATTTAACCAAAAATCGAAAGGGGTGGGCTTTAAATCAAAATTCAACATTGAAACCTGCATTGGTCAATCTCTCTTCTACTCACGTATTTCCCACCCTCGTAAATCGTAAATTTCTGAAAACAGGAAAAAATTAAAAATATTTATATCTCCCGTCCAAATTAAGGTAGTTCAATAACATGTTTGTAGTTGTTTCGCTAGAATTAGGAGAAGGGTGGAGAATATTTATTTCGTACCATGTTCACCTTCTTGGCCTAAAAAAGGGGTTAAGCAATGTTTACAAATATTTTATTTACCATTTTCAAAAAAACTAAAACAGATGTCAGAAAGCATATACTCGTTAAATGTTTATTTTTTGATTCTCTACAAGTTTTAATTAAAACATTTTTCGACTTTGTTAATAATTTACGAAATACGAAGTAAACGCTAACAGTAAACATCTACTTCCGGATTCTGGTCTTCAGCCATTTTTAACTGGGCGGGAGATATTATGGAATAGAACCCAACAGAACGCACAGACCAACAAACCGACAGATCGACTGTCTATCTTTTTTAATAACTGAGAAAAATCGATTTGAAAAAATTGACTCATTTTTCAAAATATCAGTTACCCTTTACTTTTTCGAAAATGTTACAAATGTCTTACTATTCAGCTCATAAAACTGCACTACTTTACCCATTCAACTATTTCTCTATTCCTTATAGACTTCTCCGTAAAAAACACGAAAAAAAAAACTTACCCTGTATATGTACACATTTTTTTATTGTATTAATTATATCTATTTTAACTTTTGTTTTTATTACAATTAAATTAACCTATTATGTACCATTGATGAATATACACAACATTATTAATTTATTGTTTAATTAACAATAAATTAATAATGTTGTGTATATTCATCATTCATTACTAAATAATTTTATATATTATATTATTTGACTTGACTTGAAAATGTATAAAGAAAAACATAAATATTTTGTTATTTAAATATCTCGACTATTACTCCTTTAAAAAAAAATGTTTTCAGTGTATTTCTAATTTCACAACATTTTATTGTTTTATGCGGGTGGCGCATGAAGTAAAATTTCGAGTTTAGAAAAGCCCCGTGAAAATTTGTCTCGGGTCGCTGCGCGACCCTCGACAAATTTTCTACGCGGGGCTTTTCTAAACTCGAAATTTTACTTCATGCTTAGTCTGGGAGTGGAAATACTCGTTCTAAACTTCAAATTGCACGTTTTTATACAAAACCGAAAAATACCTTACACTTACAGCGTATACACTATGTATATTTAAAAGAAAAATTCTTTGTATGTAATAGAATAAGTCATTCGTAATCATAAAAAGATGTGTAGAATTTTACCTAAAATCAATTTTTAGAGTCAACTCTATAATTGATAGGCCAGTAATGGGTCAATTTAATTTGTTTAAATGTACATAATTTGCTTTTCTACATATTAACTTTATATTGATTTCTTGAACTTATTTGTTACATTCAGTTAAGTAGTTAGCTTAATACATATTATTTATTTTTCTCTGTAATAGGACATTCTATATGTATCTGTTGGAAAATAAATTAATTATTAGAAAAAATATTTACATCAATTTTTCGTAATCTTGAGTAACGTGGAAAATCATTGGATTGGATTAACTCAATTTTTAAGTAAATCCAATCAAATTTTGACTCAAATATTGAGTAAATTCAATTTGGTAAGAGTAACGTAAAATTTTTGTTTATTAGCAACATTAAAAAGCATTCTTGAGATACTTAATTTTTTTAAGAAAACGTATTTATAAATAAAATGGCTTTGTTTTGAGTTAGCGTTGATTTTTGTTACTTGAGAATTGTGTTTAGTACAAGAGCTCTACGTTATTATTTTCTTTAAAAGCAATGTTTTTATAATATAATAATATTTGTTATTATTTTCTTTAAAAGCAATTTTTTCAGTAAATAATAATTTAAGCTGGACGCCTCAATAATTTATTTGTAAGGAAAACAACTATCTTACTATATTTATAACGTTAATAGAATAGTCAACATTTTTTTTGTTGTTAAAAACTGAGCACCACAAAAAACCACAATCATTAATAATATAGGAAACAATATGTGCTTTTTTTTAATTTTACATAAGAAAAATGTTTCTACTTTTATAATCATTGCAAATTCTGAGCATTTTTTTATTGAAGTTCTCGCTATTATCCTGACGAGTGTCTCCCTAATTAAGCATGAAGTAAAATTTCGAGTTTAGAAAAGCCTGAACGTTTAGATTTAGATGCGCAGCCCAACGTCTAAATCCAAATTCAGGCTTTTCTAAACTTTAAATTTGAAGCAAGAATAATTCCAATTTAAAAATATTTAAATTCAAGAAAATAAGCTTACGCTTCTTATAGGTTGCACACTTTAAACAAAATATATAAAATTACGAAAATGTTTTTCGTGTAAAATGCAAACAATTTTCTAATTTCTTGTAATTTCTCCTTTCATTTTTCATTTTTATTTGTTAGTTGGTTTGAAGTTAATTTGATCTAAATGTTACATGTACTTTGATAGAGCGTTGTAACAAATCAAATAAAATACGATATTAAATATTTCATTGAATAATTCAATATTCGGAGGTGTATTTGCACGGGAAGTAGTTGTTTTAATGGATAGTTATTGTCCTAAGTTTAAATTTTACTTCATGCGCCACGCGTATTAATCGCTGATTCATTGCGAAGTTTAAATTACAAGGGCTGATCAAAAAGTAAAGTAACAAAGCCTGCAAAACCTTACTTTCTGATCATCCCTCATATATACTATCTATTATAAACTAATTGACAAGTTATGAAAACTTGAAAATTAATCAGGATAATCACTATTTTTATTTCAAAACCACATAATGTATTTATAAAATAAAATTGTGTTTTTCTTGTCGTATATCTAACATATTCTTCCCTTCCATTATTTGCTTTTCGTTTTTTTACGGAATTCCTCTTTTTTCATTCCTTGCCTTTTTCTTAGGTTACACTAAATAATTGTATGCTTACAATGTTGTGATTCATTTAATGATTTAATTGTATGTGCATGTGTAATGATGTGTGTGGCTGTGTGTATGTGAAATAATGAAGGTATATACATTTGAAAGAGCTTTTTATTAAATATATTATACAATTCAACTTAGACTAGACAAAAAAATTATTACTAGTACTTAAATGTAACGATGGTAGAGCGATCAGAATCAAATCGACTTTTATTTTTTTGTTGCATGAAGCGCGAAGCTAATATAATAATAATAGACCAACAACGTGGCCGGTGTATATATGTACAAAAATTCACAGGTCAACCTGGTCGTTCGAGGAAGTCTTTCTTGGTAAATTGATTTTGCGTTTGGTTCAATCATTCGTTTTTCTGCTGTTTATAATCTCCTCTCACTAAAGTGGAATTATATTATTTATAAAAAAATTGTGAGTGATAGGAAGAAAAAAATGGTTTCCTATAAAAATATGCGATGTTGAAGCATACAGTATGTGATTGTGTTAGAGATTGCAAGGGTTTTGTTTTTGTAAGCTTGAGGGTGTGTTGTTTTTTTTTGTGTGGAGGAGAGATTAGGCCATTGTGAGGGTACCAGCGCCCATGCCGAAGCCGACGCCCTTGGGGCCGAAGTTCTTCATGTAGCAACCCCTGCAGAAGATCTCTCCGTTGGGGGCGTCGTTCATGTTGGTCGAGTCCAAGGAGCGGCTGCACTCGCAACAGCAGAAGCACCTCTTGTGCCAAATTCCGTTTTTGCTGATCATCTGCTCGGCGGCGTAGACGGCGTAGCCGCAACGGCGACAGCCTTCGCCGGGGGCGGCTTTCGGACCAGAGTTGGGCCTGGCGGAGTGGAGGACCGGGGGTGGCGCCGTAACGTCAGCGCACACCAGGGTGGGGGTGTGTCCGAAGCCGAAGCCCTTGGGGCCGAAGAGTTTGCCGTAGCAGGCCCTGCAGCGGATCTCCTTGTCGGGGCAGTCGCAGGCCAGGACCGAGTCGAGGGGTCTGTGGCATTCGGCGCAGTTGAAGCACTTCTTGTGCCACATCTAAGGGGGAACATTAGTGGGAAATTAATAAATGTGACGGCTTTTGGTGAAGAGCGGGCTTACAGTTCCTTTAGCTAGTTGTTGCTCAGCAGCAAACACCATTCCTCCGCATCTTGGACAGCCTTGGCCAGCAGGGGCCTTAATCGAAGTCGTGTCGGGATTGTAGAAAGGCCGGGAGCTCGAAATTTCGTCTTCACTATAATAAATCATTTATTTTTACTGAAAGTTATTCTCTACATCAGAGAAATTAGAAATTAGAAAGCCCAATAGTTTTCTTTTAGATTTATATTTATCATATAACTGCCAATACACATCATTACATTGTTAATCGCAATTGGTATCATATTTTCACCTAATTACGTGTTGTTAAAGTGATACATTTCTTTTCTTTTATTTAGAAGTCTTTGTGCTGTAGGTTTTGTAATAATTTCTGTTTACTTACGTTAAGCCATCGGTCTGGAGGAAACCAGAACCCCAGGCGAAACCGTTTTCTTTTAGATTTATATTTATCTTGTAACCGCCAATATACATTAGTACATTGTTAATCGCAATTGATATCATATTTTCTCACGCAATTGTCGTTGTAGTGATAAACGTTTTGTTTATTTTATTTAGAAGTCTCTGCCTTTCAGTTTTGTAATAATTTATGTTTACTTACGTTAAGCCATCGGTCTGGAGGAAGCCAGAACCGCAGGCGAAACCGTAACCATGCGGACCCCATTTCTTGCCGTAGCAGGTCTTGCAGTAGACGTCCTTGTCGGGGCCGTCGCAAGCGATGATCGAATCCAATGTCTTGTTGCAGTCCTTGCACTTGAAGCACTTGCGATGCCACGGTCTTCCCTTGGCCAGCACCTCCTCAGCGGCGAAGACGACGCCTCCGCAACGGGGACAGCCCTGGCCCGGTGGGGCCTTGATTTTCGCGGTGTCAATCACCGTCGTTTTCGGTGCGGCCTCACTATATAATTTTACATCATTGTTATTTTTGGATACTTAAATCTTGTCAGGATTTATTTTAGGCATGCACATAATTATAGTGGAATTCGGGAGAGATGTCCTATGACTCATTGATGCGAAATGTGTAGTTCAAATTTTTTAGAGAGTATGTCGGCAGTTGTATCTGCACCGATTTTTCCTAGTTGTGTCAAATTTTGACGTTACATGTTGTTTAAACCGCGAGTATATTGGTGTTCTCTCTTTTAGAAAAGCTTTAAATCATAATTTCTTGTGAATTTCTTCTTTTAAGTATACATATCCTAATTACATGTTGTAGATTTTTAAATATTCGTTGTTTTCCTTAAAGAGGTCAATTTGAAGTTTGAACGAGAGTTTTCCACTCCCAGACTAAGCATGAAGTAAAATTTCGAGTTTAGAAAAGCCTGAAAATTTGGTTTGGTCGCGTAGCGCGAAGCGCGGAGCGGCCAAACCAAATTTTCAGGCTTTTCTAAACTCGAAATTTTACTTCATGCGCCACGCGTATAAGACACTGATTTCAGGCGAAGTTTACTTGTTCACAATATTTCAGTGCTTTCAATGTTTACTACGCGTGGCGCATGAAGTAAAATTTCGAGTTTAGAAAAGCCTGAAAATTTGGTTTGGCCGCTCCGCGCTTCGCGCTACGCGACCAAACCAAATTTTCAGGCTTTTCTAAACTCGAAATTTTACTTCATGCTTAGCCTGGGAGTGGAAAACACTCGTTTTAAGCTTCAGAATGAACTTTAAAAAAAGCGTATGAGCGGGGCGGCCAAATCAAATTGTCGGGCTTTTCTAAACTTGAAATTTTACTTCATGCGCCACGCGTATAAGACACTGATTTCAAGCGAAGTTTACTTGGTCACAATATTTCAGTGCATTCAGTGTTTAATACGCGTGGCGTGTGAAGTAAAATTTCGAGTATAGATAAGCCTGAAAATTTGGTTTGGCCGCTCCGCGCTTCGCGCTACACGACCAATCCAAATTTTCAGGCTTTTCTAAATCGAAATTTTACTTCATGCTTAGTCTGGGAGTGGAAAACACTCGTTTTAAGCTTCAGAGTGAACTTAAAATAAAGCGTATGAGCGGGGCGGCCAAATCAAATTTTTGGGCTTTTCTAAACTCGAAATTATACTTCATGCGCCACGCGTATAAGACACAAATTTCAAACGAAGTTTACTCGTTCACAATATTTCAGTGCTTTCAGTGTTTAATACGCGTGGCGCATGAAGTAAAATTTCGAGTTTAGAAAAGCCTGAAAATTTGGTTTGGCCGCTCCGCTCTTCGCGCTACGCGACCAAACCAAATTTTCAGGCTTCTCTAAACTGGAAATTTTACTTCATGCTTAGTCTGGGAGTGGAAAACACTCGTTATAAGCTTCAAAGTGAACTTTAAAAAAAAGCGTATGAGCGGAGCGGCCAAACCAAATTTTTAGGCCTTTCTAAACTCGAAATTATACTTCATGCGCCACGCGTATAAGACACCGATTTCAAACGAAGTTTACTCGTTCACACTATTTCAGTGCTTTCAGTGGTTAATACGCGTGGCGCATGAAGTAAAATTTCGAGTTTAGAAAAGCCTGAAAATTTGGTTTGGCCGCTCCGCGCTTCGCGCTACGCGACCAAACCAAATTTTCAGGCTTTTCTAAACTCGAAATTTTACTTCATGCTTAGTCTGGGAGTGGAAAACACTCGTTTTAAGCTTTAAAGAGAACGCTCTAAAACAAAGCGTATGCATATGTATACATAATAGAAAATTCCCTGTATGTATACTTAAAAGAAAAATTCCCGGTATTAACAAATTAATCCGATGACTGTTTGCCAAATCTACTAAATACGCATTCGATTCAACTAACATTTTGGTTTGAGCTTACACAAAATCAACATAAATGCATTATTCATTTCTGTAAATACCTGAACTATTTAGTAGATGTGGAAATTGAATCTATACCACTTAAACTCACATTTAAAACAATTGTGCACATTAAGTAAAAGGATTTGTGGCTGGGTTATTGCAGATTTAGTTTTATGAAGAAATTGTCAAAATGTGACGTTTAACCTTAAAATTTTGAAGCTGCATACCGGAACATACGTTCTCGTATGTTCCATCTAAAAACCATAGCAGACATATTATGAAGTTTTCTGTCTTCTTTCACACATCAATCTGATGACATAAAACTATGTTCGTATCACTTGTATTGGTGCAGAAAGCACTACAAATCAAGGAAACCATGGGACACCTCTCGTAAATCGTACCTTACACACAAAATCAATTTTTATTGTAGAATAATCTATAACAATTTGTAGAGTTCAGGCTAAATACATCTGACAATCACAAAATACACAGAGAACATTTATTCTTTATGATACCTCTGCCATTGTGTATCCAAGGCATCAGACATCAACCCCAGGAAGTTGCCACCAGCATGGCCAATGCCCCTAGGCCCAAAGCGCTGTGCATAGCAAGCTGTTTTACAAAAAAAAGATAATAGCAATAAGCAATCAGCTGGCGAAAAAAGCACACAATCAACATTTATTTATTTTACAAAAAAATCCACATGTATAGGTAACTCAAAACAAGTAGTTGAATACGTACAGATCAGCATAACAATCGCTCTGAAGGGTTCCTCCGCCTTGACCGTAGCCATATCCTTTCGGTCCGAACTTCTTCCCGTAACAAACTATAATTGGACAACACGAGAATGTTTTACATGCGCACATTACACAAACAAATTCATGATACGGAAATGAAAAAAACAAAAACAAAAACGTAAAACCAACTTGGTTTGGTTTGAACTTATTTTTACGATATTTGTCAAAGAATATAGAAAGCTGACTCAAACACATCACCATTATTAATACAGTCTATACTTTTTGAACAAACTTCGTATTACGAGGCTAGTTTTTTTTACTAGTTAAACAAGTCTCATATTTTTGAAGTAGGAAATATATTATATGAGTGCTCCACGCACCTTTGCAATAGATATCCTTATCAGGACCTTCGCAACAGAGGATAGAATCCAATCCCTTATTGCAATCAGCACACTTGAAGCAAGACTTGTGGAAAGCCTTAAAGAGAAACAACACAGATAAAGTTGAACTTGACAAACATAAAAACACTGGACGGGACAAATAAATAACCTTTAATTTTAGAATAATTGCAATAAATCGATTAGGAGTAAAATTGTAAAAATGCCATTTTTAACTTGAATGGTCTAAAAGTGTCGATCTGCATACCGTCAGTTTAAAAATAAAACGCATTAACTACGTTAGTATTTAGTAGTTGCATAATGAGTTTTACCTTTAATTCGACAATTTACTCGTAAACTTTTTTGGACCGGACAATACAAAAAATATTAGTGTATTTTAAAAAACACAAATAGTATTTGATAAGAATACTTTTTTAAATTGGACTGGTACTGGATTAAACACAAATCAATTGAATAATGATCCCCTATGTATTGAAATATTAATTAATTAGAATTAATTGGTTGCATAAATGTAATGTATCAATGATTTTAATAGATTTCAATAGAACAATTCTAATATTGCGCCAAAAACAGGGCATCTGAAATATTTTACAATTTTTTGTGTGCACATTATTGAAAAACAACATTTATGTAATCAATTATAAAACATAAATCGTTGATTGGCTTGGACTGAGCTGCACAAAACTGAACTTATAAAAACTGGACAGAACTAGACAAAAAAACTGTTTTTTTTTTTTATAAACTGGACAGTTCATCTAAAAATCATGCGACATAAAAAAAATCCTCTTTTCTACACCAAGAGACAAAAAAAATCTACCTCTGCAATACACTTCACCGTCTGGTCCGTCACTGTGCGTCGTTGAGTCCAGAGTTCTGTTGCAATTATTGCATTTAAAGCACCTTCTATGCCAGCCCTGTTTTATCAACATTTTGAATATTTATATTTGCTATTTTTTTTGCAGATATGTTGGAAACTTACCCTTCCCCTAGCAAGCATTTGTTCAGCGGCGTAGACGAATCCACCGCATCTGGGGCAGCCCTCACCTACGGGTGCTTTCGACATCGCTTTCGGTGGTGGAAGCGGCATACGGTTCATAATCGGATCTCTAAAATTATCATCAACTATAATGAATAATTATCCGGAAATATACAAACAAAATTAATAAATGCATTTAAAAAGATTGTATTTAGAATCACACAAGGAACTATGAAGATTATTCAATTCTGTTGATATTTTTAACTACTGACTAGACTTGTTTTCCTACATTTATATAAAACAAAAAACACTGGTTTTTTTTTGGCTTTTGCCTGGCCTTAGTTACTGGACTATTAGCCATCATCAATTGTTAGTTTGTATACATTTGTTAATTAACTTATTATTAAGTATAACACAACTATATTATATTTGGACGTCACAACACATTCACACACAACCATGGAACCGGAGACGAGTATTTTTCGTTAGAAAAATTACTCGCCTCCGCTGGGAATCGAACCCAGATCACGTCCGTGACCGATTGGCGAAACCGGCGGCTCAACCGCTCGGCCACAGCGGGCCTTAAAACACTGTTTAAATTATTAGCATCTCATAACAATTCCCTTGTATACTAATGAATTATAAACGGTAATATCTTGTCGCCTTGAAACGTCGTAAATAGTGCTTTAGGTACCTAGAACACTACTTTCTTATGTCGATAAAAAATTATATAGTTTGTTGAGCAAAGTTTTACAATCAATGGATTATATGACATTTCGTATCCAACTTTTTTTTCGCATATCTGAGAAAGTCAAAATAGGTACTCGATCTATATTTCAAGGTACAGGGAATTTTTCTTTCAAGTTGCATATACATACGCTGTATTTTTTTCTACATTCGTTATTTCTTTAAAAGAGTTCAATTTAAACAAGTGCTTTTACTCCCAGATTAGGCATGAACTAAAATTTCGAGTTGAGAAAAGCCTGAAAATTTGGTTTGGTCGCTCCTCAAAGCGGAGCGACCAAACCACATTTTCAGACTTCTCTAAACTTCATGCGCCACGCGTATTAAACGCTAGTTTTAAGTGAAGTTGAAAGCACACATCTTTAGCATACTGCTTAAGTAGCATACTGAGAACTTCACAATATTTCAGTCTTTTATACGCGTTGTGCATGAAGTAAAATTTCGAGTTTAGAAAAGCCTACAAATTTGGTTTGGTCGCTCCACTTCGAGGAGCGACGAAACCAAATTTTCAGGCTTTTCCAATCTCGAAATTTTACTTCATGCTTAACCTGGGAGTCGAAAACACTCGCTTAAAGCTTTAAATTTAAAACGGCAAATATATGAAATATATGAGATTTACAGCATATACGCTGTAATTAGGATATGTATACTTAAAAGTGTGTATCTTGTACTAGAAATATAAATACACGTGCAACGGGAACAGCATGTAGCAAATGCAATGAATGTAAACAATATACGTGTTTCAATACCGCAGAATGAAATAATAACGACAAAGATAAGTGGCTTTGTAGTAAATGTTTAGCCGAAAGTGCGGATTCAGCAATTACTATGTCGTCTCTGGAATTAACTATTGCATCAATTCTTGAAAAACAGATGGATATATTTCAAACTTGTATTCTTTCTTCTATACATACTGAACTTCGTAATTTATCTATAGAAATTCAAATTTTACGTAATGATAATCAATTATTGCGTGAGGAAATAACCAATTTAAAACTAGAATCGTCTTGGGTTTTTTGAATTTTAAAATATAATTATATAATAATTTATATAATGATATTATATGAGAAATTAGGATATGTATACTTAAAAGTGTGTATCTTGTACTAGAAATATAAATACACGTGCAACGGGAACAGCATGTAGCAAATGCAATGAATGTAAACAATATACGTGTTTCAATACCGCAGAATGAAATAATAACGACAAAGATAAGTGGCTTTGTAGTAAATGTTTAGCCGAAAGTGCGGATTCAGCAATTACTATGTCGTCTCTGGAATTAACTATTGCATCAATTCTTGAAAAACAGATGGATATATTTCAAACTTGTATTCTTTCTTCTATACATACTGAACTTCGTAATTTATCTATAGAAATTCAAATTTTACGTAATGATAATCAATTATTGCGCGAGGAAATAACCAATTTAAAACTAGAATCGTCTTGGGTTTTTTGAATTTTAAAATATAATTATATAATAATTTATATAATGATATTATATGAGAAATTAGGATATGTATACTTAAAAGTGTGTATCTTGTACTAGAAATATAAATACACGTGCAACGGGAACAGCATGTAGCAAATGCAATGAATGTAAACAATATACGTATTTCAATACCGCAGAAAGAAATAATAACGACAAAGATAAGTGGCTTTGTAGTAAATGTTTGGCCGAAAGTGCGGATTCAGCAATTACTATGTCGTCTCTGGAATTAACTATTGCATCAATTCTTGAAAAGCAGATGGATATATTTCAAACTCGTGTTCTTTCTTCTATACATACTGAACTTCGTAATTTATCTATAGAAATTCAAACTTTACGTAATGATAATCAATTATTGCGTGAGGAAATAACCAATTTAAAACTAGAATCGTCTATGGTTTTTTGAATTTTAAAATATAATTATATAATAAGTTATATAATGATATTATATGAGAAATTGAAGAACGTAAACAAAGAGCACATAATGTTATTGTATACAATTTACAAAAGGTAACTAAAGATACTATGGCCATACGATTCCTTCCTGGCACTCAGAGTGAGCCTTTTAATCCGCCTTGGAAATGCGTCTGATAAAACCAGATTAGTAAAAATGATCTTTGATAATCGAAAATCAGCTATATCATTACTTAAAGTTGCTCGCGACTTATATACGAGATTAGTGAAATTTTCAAATGACAGGACGAAACAACAATGTGAGTACATAAAGGACCTAATTGAAGAACTAGACAATAGGAAAAGGAATGGCGAAGATTTCAGAATCAAATACGTTAATGGAATTATGTCAATGGTTTCGTCGACTTCCAAAAGAAATTTAAAATAAAACTGAAAATGTTTTACTATAATGCTGGTGGACTTAAGACTGAGTTTAGCGATTTAAAAATTAATTTAAATGGATGTGAATCAAACATTGAAGAGTTCTTTGTCAAATTGCATTTAATTTTACAGTTAGTAAAATTGTTTTATCGGCTGTGTATATTCCACCAAATTCTGAAATTAAAAAATATGAAGCACATTGTACGTCAATCGACAATGTTGCGATGACTCATAACGATTATAAATTTGTAATCTTAGGAGACTATAATTTACCATCAGCTCTTTGGGATTTTAGTAATGATAATATTATTTCTATCGACAATAGCTGTATCTGTGCCAACATACTAGCTGAAACTATGACTTTTTATGATTTAATACTAAGAAATTAAATTTAGTGTTCAGTAACATTCACTCTATTAATATTTTTAACTCAGATGATCTATTTAAAGCAAATACGCATTACACGCCGTATTCTAATACCTATCTAGCGCTGAACATGCGGACAATCTTTAATTTTCTGTTCCAATATTGGATTTTAAATCTGCTAACTACATTGCCATTAATAACTGTCTGTCTAATGTAATTTGGTCTGCGTATTTAATTGATGATGATGTTAACATCTTGGTTAAAAAAAAAATAATTATGACGTGTGCCTATCTGCCATATCCTTACTTGTTCCTGTAAAATATATTAAATCTACTGTGTATCCGAGGTAGTTTACCGCGGAACTTAAATCCCTAATAAAAGCAAAAAAACGCACATTTAGTTTACAAGACCAATGGTCTGTTTAGATATCATGCGCTCAGTACCTATTTATACCACAGCTATATAATAACAATAAAAACTAAAATAAAATTTATTTCTAAATCATTTTCGAACTTCGTCAATGAATTCTGAAAAACTGATGGATATCCGAAAACGATGCATCATCAAAGTGAGTAATAATGGCGATTCATGCGTCAAACTATTTGCGGATTATATCGATAGCACTGACACTAATAATAATACCATATCTAGAAAGTTTATCGATCTGAATACCTTTACTATTAATATTCCTGATATTTTTAATGCTATTTCGAATTTAACTGATTTTTATTCTTCGGGCTATGACGAATTGCGTGAATACTTCATAAAACAGTGTCAATATACTGTATCTCTGCCATTACATATAATTGTTAACAACTCACTAGAGTCTGGTGTTTTTCTAGTATATTGAAAAAACAGTTTTATTACACCCTTATTTAAAAGTGGTAACAGGGAAGACATTACAAATTATCAGGGTATTTGTACTCAGTCTGTATTTCTAAAATTGTTTGATACATTAATATCTGTACAATAAGCATGGTCCAGTGAACATTAAATTTGTGATGAACAACATGGCTTTTGTGACGGCAAGTCTACTGTGACAAATTTGTTAAGTATCCAATCATATATTATTCAATCTTTGGAATTGGGTAGGCAAGTTGACGCAGTGTATACAGATTTTTCCAAGGCTTTTGACCGAGTATGTCACTACACATTAATAAAAAACTTAGTAGTCTTGGTTTTGGTGCCTCTGTCACAAAATGGCTGCTCAGTTATTTACAGGATAGACAACAATTTGTAAAAATTATTCATTTTGTTTCACGATCAATAAATGTAAAATCTAATGTACCACACGGGTCGCATTGTGGCCCCATTATATTTTTACTTTTTGTAAATGATCTTACGTCATACATTAAGAACTGCAAGATATTATTGTGTACGGACGATGTCAACATTTTTCATACAATATCGTGTAATAATGATTGATAACTTATTTATACAAGATCTTTGCAATCTTAGTAGATGGTGTAAAATTAATAAATTATACCTTAACATTAATAAATATTTTTATATACATTTTTTCAGGGGCAAATTTTTACTATTTGTTTATTCGGTGAATAAAAAACAGAAATAAATGTTACTATTATTGTTAATATATTCCATCATGCAGGTCGTATTTTGGGTCGCAATGGGGCTATTTTATTTCCACGGAAATTATTCAATACCTTTGCGTCTCTTCTAAATACTATTAAGATATGTTTGCTTATTTTTGTTAATCTCTCTTTCGTGCACATATTTCACAAAAAACAAAAAAATCACCAGAATAAGCATCATTTCTAAAAAACTCCCCTGAATCAACGACTTTCGGCGGAAGTCCTTGGCAATTAGCGCCTATTTAAAACAACGAAATGTGTACCAAGTGGTTTGATGATTCTTATTGTAGTTTTTCCTTATGAATAAAACGACATTAGCCACAAGTCAATACAATCATTAGTGTGCGGCACGGCGCCCCACAATTGTTGCGCCCGTGGCAAATGCCACCTTTGCCACGACCTAATTCCGGCCCTGGATAGTTGGCAAGGTTTTGACATTTGTCGTTGAATTCTGATGCAGATTTTATTTGTAATCATCCTAAGCTTCACCTTCAACAATTTCTTTTCCTTTTTTTATACATTTTCTGACATAAAAACTGCCGAACTGTAAATATTATTTTTCACAAATTTCAAAAATATTTGAGTATTTGAAAATATTTTTCAATTTTGGCATCAAGTAATAATCCTACATCCTTTTTTATTTTATGTATGCAGATAGTTACTTCTTGTTTTAGTGCAGATAGTTACTGATTTTTATTGTGCAGATAGTTACTTATTTTGGTATGTTGTATTAAAAGAATAATTTTTGATAATGGCTACTAGAGCTCGGATTTTTAAGCAAACAGCTTATGCTAAAAATAAAAAGCATCAACATGAATTATTAAAATGTGTACGATTTATTGAAAGTTAAATCATTTGACACTACATTTTTGCTTTTTTTTCGAATAATTTCGGTTTTATGTTTATTTTCCATTTATATGCTTATTTCGTTAAATTTTAGATCGTAGACAACGCTTGTCTGTATTTACCTAGTTCAGCGGTTCTCAAACTTTTTTGGCGATGGAACCATTTTAAAGCATTTAAAATCTGGTCGTAGATTCATTGTACATTTTATTGTAGATTTATTATATCGGGTCTTAGTTTCAATAGTATATTATAATAGTTTAACCACTTCATGCACACATTAATTTTGACTTTTTGGTCAAAAAATGATCACATTATTTTTTTATAAAAATGTTGTTCAAATGGTAGGCATACATTGGATGTATATTTCAAAACTTTAAAGCCTAATAACATCCCGTGTACTTAATGCCTTTCACCTTTTATACGGTTTAATGGTAAAAGCTACAAAGGTATTGAATAAAATTCTTGTGAGAAAATAAACCGAATCTATTATAAAAACAGTTGATATTTGTTTTTGAGTTTCGTGAAGAGTATAATCATAAATAATTAACACTGTTGTATCCTTTCTTCACACTTTATTTTCTAATGGTTAGATATATATTTCAAGTGCTAAGCACTCATTTTTAATAACAACAGTTATTGAAAATGAGAAATATATATCTAACCATTGGAAAATAAAGTGTGAAGAAAGGATACAACAGTGTTAATTATTTATAAAATCAGTTGTTTTTTTGTTAAAATAAATGTACAAATCTAAAACAGTTTGGATTATCAACAATTCTTGTGTGAAAATAAGTTTTATTAATTATTAAAAAAAAAACAGTCTATTTTAAAGTCTAAAAAAAATCTAGCGCTTGTTAAATTGTGAAGCTCTAAATCAACTAAATAGTATTAGTAAAACGTGTGGAAGCTGCTTGGCGTTTGTTTGTTTGTTTGCTACAACATAAACAGTGCTTGTAAAAAAAGGAAAAAAAAGAAATTAATTAATGTGCTATAATGTAATGAGAAAGGCAAGTTGCTCTTAAAATGAGTAAACTACGTTCTTTTATTATTAAGTTTCGGTCAAACTTGAGGGCACTTTCCTTATCCCATCACAGTCGTTTAGGGAAGGAAAGCTCGAAAGAAAAATTATTAACAACAACATAAAACAAATAAAATTGGTTAATGGCGGAAGAGCGTTGCGTTTGCGGATTTTTATTGTTTTGTAGTTTTTTTTTTTTAATTTTTCGGAAGCCATGCGATCCATACATTTATAATAAAGATAAACCCAGTACTCTCACCGTTGGCGTGTTGATTGATTTCCCCAGCTGATGAATTAATTGAATAAAGGGATTCGGGATTAGGGCAACGTTCACAAAGACAAACATTTACACCAAAAACAAGAGGTAGACGAACAAAACAAAAATAAAAGTTTGTGCTGAACGGAAACAAAAATTAAAAAGGGTTGGTTTTTGTTTCGAAATTAACAAAACGCAAAAAGGTTAATTAAGTAAGTAACACACTGATTCAAAAAAAGTGTTTACAGTTTTGAGTGTTGATTTTTTGTTTGCTTTCCTTCGTAAAAGGGAAAGTTTGGTCAAACAATTTGTTTTACAAATTGATTATACCACTTTTATTTTACTTTTGTGACCAGTTTCAATTACACGGTAATCATTGTCAAATTAAGAATGTACCACGAAGTGGACGCCTCCAAGATTGAAGAATTTGTTTTACGTTTATTTGAATGCATTTTAAAAATATATTGATTTATTCTGTAGAAAATGTAGAGAGAAATTTTGATTAATTAACTTGATTTAACAATATGTAATTTATTTTATTTTATTCAACAAAATATCCGCTTAATTTTTAATATTTTTTAACAAAATTCCCTCTTTGTGTGGGTGTGTTTTAAAAATAAATTGATTTCATTTTCATTGTCAAAATTGTGGTCAGTGAAATTTACAATATTTCACTCTCTGCAATTTTCATAAGGAATTTTATTTAATTTGGTTCTCATTGATCACTTGATCAAAATTGTGGTCAGCGAAATTTCCAATATTTTACTCTCTACAATTTTAATAAGAAAATTTATTTAATTTGGTTCATATTGATCACTTGATGAACATTGTGGTCAGTGAAATTTACAATATTTTACTCCCTGCGATGTTTATAAGGAAATTTATTAATTTGGTTCTCATTGATCACTTGATCAAAATTGTGGTCAGCGAAATTTACAATATTTCACTCTCTAAAATTTTAATAAAAAATGTATTTAATTTGGTTCATATTGATCACTTAATGAACATCGTGGTCAGTGAAATTTACAATATTTTACTCCCTGCAATGTTTATAAGGAAATTTATTAATTTGGTTCTCATTGATCACTTGATCAAAATTGTGGTCAGCGAAATTTACAATATTTTGGTCTCTGCAATATTTATAAGAAAATTTATTTAATTTGGTTCATATTGATCACTTAATGAACATTGTGGTCAGTGAAATTTACAATATTTTACTCCCTGCGATGTTTATAAGGAAATTTATTAATTTGGTTCTCATTGATCACTTGATCAAAATTGTGGTCAGCGAAATTTACAATATTTCACTCTCTACAATTTGAATAAGAAAATTTATTTAATTTGGTTCATATTGATCACTTAATGAACATTGTGGTCAGTGAAATTTACAATATTTTACTCCCCGCGATGGTTATAAGGAAATTTATTAATTTGGTTTTCATTGATCACTTGATCAAAATTGTGGTCAGCGAAATTTACAATATTTCACTCTCTACAATTTTAATAAGAAAATTTATTTAATTTGGTTCATATTGATCACTTAATGAACATTGTGGTCAGTGAAATTTACAATATTTTACTCCCTGCGATGTTTATAAGGAAATTTATTAATTTGGTTCTCATTGATCACTTGATCAAAATTGTGGTCAGCGAAATTTAAAATATTTTAGTCTCTGCAATATTTATAAGGAAATTTATGGTCAGCGAAATTTATTATATTTCACTCTCTGCAATTTTTATAAGGAAATTTATTTAATTTAGTTCTTATTGATCACTTAATCAAAATTGTGGTCAGCGAAATTTACAATGTTTAACTCTCTGCAATTTTTATAGGGAAACTTATTAATATGGTTCTCATTGATCACTTCATGAAATATTTTAACTTAATATTGAATTTAAATTGAAGGCACTTAAAAACTAGTTTCGACATTTATCGTCATTCTCAAGGAATGAGGGAATAAAGGAATAAAATTGAAACTAGTTGGAGATGTAAAGATATACAGAGTTTATCTATTGCATTTCACTTTATATTGAGTGTGTATCCCATTATCTCAAATATATTTCTCGTTTATCAAGTATCGTATGTTCAATAAAAAAAAGCCTATAGAGTGCCATTATTTAATATTTGTTTAAATTTAGGTTGGCTTCACGCTTTAGAAATTGACATATAAAACGTAAGACATAATAATTGTTATATATGATTTCAGATTTGCCAACCTACAATATTTTCCGTGGCACTCTAGAGGTTTTTTTTTATTGACCATACGATACATTTCCCTATATACCACTACATTTCCCTATATGTCAAAACCTTATCACAGTTTGTCAATTACATTTTACTTGTCAGCAAAATGGCTGCAGTTCGTTACAAAATGCATGCTAGCAATAAACTAAAAAGACTAATTATCCGGAGAATGGATGCTGGCGTAAGTAATGTTACATGTAGTAAATTTTTCTTTTAGGTAAACATATGCACAAGCTGTAAATTTTCCTACATTCGTTGTTTTTTAAAAGGGTTAAATTTAAAGCTTTAAACGAGTGTATTCCACTCCCATGAAGTAAAATTTCGAGTTTAAAAAAGCCCCGTGAAAATTTGTCGAGGTTTGTCTATTTTCTATAAATCTTTAGATATTCCTTGTTATTGTTTTAAGTTCAATTTGAAGCTTTAAACAAGTCTTTTCCACTCCTAGACTAACCATGAAGTAAAATTTCGAGTTTAGAAAAGCCCTGTGAAAATTGTGTTTTCCACTCCCAGACTAAGCATGAAGTAAAATTTCGAGTTTAGAAAAGCCCCGTGAAAATTTGTCGAGGGTCGCGCAGCGACCCGAGACAAATTTTTTGGGCTTTTCTAAACTCGAAATTTTACTTCATGCGCCACGCATATAGAACAAAGATTTCAAGTGAAGTTAGAATATACATTAATTTCCCAATATTTTACTGTTTTATACGCGTGGCGCATGAAGTAAAATTTCGAGTTTATAAAAGCCCAGAAAATTTGTCTCGGGTCGCTGCGCGACCCTCGACAAATTTTCACGGGGCTTTTCTAAACTCGAAATTTTACTTCATGCTTAGTCTGGGAGTGGAAAACACTTGTTTAAAGCTTCAAATTGAACTTATAAAAAGACAAGGAATATCTACAGATTTACAGAAAATAGGCTAAATCACAATAGTGAATATCAATAGTGAAATGCAATAGAAAAACATTCTAAGTGCCTTTAATTTAAATTCGTTATTCTATAGAGAAAATTTAATACATATATTAGTGATTTTTTATTTGAATTATCTTATTCATAGCTTTTAGAAGATAATTATTACAAAAGCATTTTCTTGTCATTAATTTTTCCACTCCTAGACTAAGCATGAAGTAAAATTTCGAGTTTAGAAAAGCCGTGTGAAAATTGTGTTTTCCACTCCCAGAGTAAGCATGAAGTAAAATTTCGAGTTTAGAAAAGCCCCGTGAAAATTTGTTGAGGGTCGCGCAGCGACCCGAGACAAATTTTTTGGGCTTTTCTAAACTCGAAATTTTACTTCATGCGCCACGCATATAGAACAAAGATTTCAAGTGAAGTTAGAATATACATTAATTTCCCAATATTTTACTGTTTTATACGAGTGGCGCATGAAGTAAAATTTCGAGTTTAGAAAAGCCCAGAAAATTTGTCTCGGGTCGCTGCGCGACCCTCGACAAATTTTCACGGGGCTTTTCTAAACTCGAAATTTTACTTCATGCTTAGTCTGGGAGTGGAAAACACTCGTTTAAAGCTTTAAATTGAATTTATAAAAAGACAAGGAATATCTAAAGATTTACAGAAAATAGGCTAAATCACAATAGTGAATATCAATAGTGAAATGCAATAGAAAAACATTTTAAGTGCCTTTAATTTAAATTCGTTATTCTATAGAGAAAATTTAATACATTTATTAGTGATTTTTAATTTGAATTATCTTATTCCTAGCTTTTAGAAGATAATTATTACAAAAGCATTTTCTTGTCATTAATTTTTCCACTCCTAGACTAAGCATGAAGTAAAATTTCGAGTTTAGAAAAGCCGTGTGAAAATTGTGTTTTCCACTCCCAGACTAAGCATGAAGTAAAATTTCGAGTTTAGAAAAGCCCTGTGAAAATTTGTCTCGGGTCGCGCAGCGACCCGAGACAAATTTTTTGGGCTTTTCTAAACTCGAAATTTTACTTCATGCGCCACGCATATAGAACAAAGATTTCAAGTGAAGTTAGAATATACATTAATTTCCCAATATTTTACTGTTTTATACGCGTGGCGCATGAAGTAAAATTTCGAGTTTAGAAAAGCCCAGAAAATTTGTCTCGGGTCGCTGCGCGACCCTCGACAAATTTTCACGGGGCTTTTCTAAACTCGAAATTTTACTTCATGCTTAGTCTGGGAGTGAAAAACACTCGTTTAAAGCTTCAAATTGAACTTAAAAAAAGACAAGGAATATCTAAAGATTTACAGAAAATAGGCTAAATCACAATAGTGAATATCAATAGTGAAATGCAATAGAAAAACATTCTAAGTGCCTTTAATTCAAATTCGTTATTCTATAAAGAAAATTTAATACATTTATTAGTGATTTTTAATTTGAATTATCTTATTCATAGCTTTTAGAAGATAATTATTACAAAAGCATTTTCTTGTCATTAATTTTTCCACTCCTAGACTAAGCATGAAGTAAAATTTCGAGTTTAGAAAAGCCGTGTTTTCCACTCCCAGACTAAGCATGAAGTAAAATTTCGAGTTTAGAAAAGCCCTGTGCAAATTTGTCGAGGGTCGCGCAGCGACCCGAGACAAATTTTTTGGGCTTTTCTAAACTCGAAATTTTACTTCATGCGCCACGCATATAGAACAAAGATTTCAAGTGAAGTTAGAATATACATTAATTTCCCAATATTTTACTGTTTTATACGCGTGGCGCATGAAGTAAAATTTCGAGTTTAGAAAAGCCCAGAAAATTCGTCTCGGGTCGCTGCGCGACCCTCGACAAATTTTCACGGGGCTTTTCTAAACTCGAAATCTTACTTCATGCTTAGTCTGGGAGTGGAAAACACTCGTTTAAAGCTTCAAATTGAACTTAAAAGATGACAAGGAATATCTAAAGATTTACAGAAAATAGGCTAAATCACAATAGTGAATATCAATAGTGAAATGCAATAGAAAAACATTCTAAGTGCCTTTAATTCAAATTCGTTATTCTATAGAAAAAATTTAATACATTTATTAGTGATTTTCAATTTGAATTATCTTAGTCATAGCTTTTAGAAGATAATTATTACAAAAGCATTTTCTTGTCAATAATTAACTTTCCAATAAACCAGTGCGCTGCGCGCCTGACGCATGAAGTAAATATTTCGAGTGTAGAAAAGCCTGAAAATTTGGATTAATCGCTCAATTCATTCTAAATTTTCTGGCTTTATTAAACTCGAAATGTTTACTTTATATTTAACCAAAGATTGGAAATCACTCGGTCGTTTTACAAATATTTCATTTTAAAAACTTTTTTTCCAACAAAATCAATTCTACATGTTTTTATGTGCTCTAAAAATTATAATTATTTATTTTTCTTTATAAATAGATTTGAGAAAGAAATTGAAATAAGAGAAATTTAAATATTTCACCGTCTATAATTAATCTACATGTTTTTATGTGCTCTAAAAATTATATTAATTTATTTTTCTTTATAAATAGATTTGAGAAAGAAATTGAAATAAGAGAAATTTAAATATTTCACCCTCTATAATTTCTAGAAAAAGAAAATAATCCAATTTATTTTTAGTAGAATCATAAAATTAAATTAATTTATTCTTTTTTTTTTGTAGAAATTGAAGAAACAGACAGAAATTGCAAAGATAACGGAATTGATTTATTTTTGTACACATTGTATATGCTCTAAAAATTATTTATTTTTTTTTGTAGGAAATTGCAAAGACAGAAAGAAATTGTAGTGAGGGAAATTTACAGTATTTAACTGTTTACAATTTCTTTGTAGATAGATTTGAGAAAGAAATGGAAATAAGAGAAATTTACAATATTTCACCCACTAAAATTTCTGCAAAGAAAATAATTAAATGTGAATTAAATTTTATAACACATAATAGTGTTTTATTGTAGACAGAAAAAAATTGTATTAAGATATATTTTATTGTATTGCAATATTTCACTATTTACAATTTGTACAAAGAACATCATGAGAGAAATTTACAATATTTCACTCTCTACAATTTCAACAAAGAAACCAATTTCAATTTATTTTTAGTAGATACTGATGTGACATTTAGTAGTTTTTTTTTGCCGTCAAATTATTAAAAACTTTTATAAACTTTTGGGGAAAAGCGGCCGAATTCCAAAAATTTTAATTCTATTTTTTTAGCCAGAACTTTATTTCCCCAAAAGTTTCTGATACTGATGTATTCTTAAAATTAAATTTATTTATTCTTTTTTGTAAAAATTGAAAAAACAGACAGAAATTGCATTAGGAAAAATGTACAATATTTCACTGATTACAATTTCTACAAAAGAATGAAATCAAGTTATTTTTGAACATATTTTGGTGTTCAAAAAAATAAATTAATTAATTTTTCTTTATAGTGATTGTAGACAGAGAAATTAAATGTGAATTAATTTTTAGAACAGATAAAAGTGTTTTTTTTTTTTTTTTTATTAGAAATGAAAATATTATTGAATTGATTTTGTAAAAAGAAAAGTGTACAGTGTGAAAGATTTCGAGATTTAACGAGTGTTTTTTAATCCTTTGTTAAGCATGACGTAAATATTTCGAGTTTAGAAAAGCCTGAACGTTTGGATTTGGACGGGAACATAAATTGCATCAAGAATAATTATAATATAAACCAAATAATTAAACAAAATGACTGCATGTTTTTTTTAAGTTTACGTGAAGAGAACAAGAATTAATTAAACTAAAATATTAAGATAAAATTCAAATTCAAAACTATTTGAATTCGAGAAAATAAGTTTTTTAAATTGTATTGTTAGTTGGTTTGAAGAGAATTTGACCTAAACGTTACATATACTTTAATAGAGCGTTGTAACAAATCAAATTAAATAAGATTTTAAATATTTCATTGTATAATTCAATATCCGGAGGTGTATTTGCACGGGAAGGTGTTGTTTCAATGGATATTTATCGTCTTAAATTGTCTTATTAATTAAGACACTGTTTGCATTTTCACGAATAGTTTTTTTTCGTAATTTTATATATTATAAAATATTAAAATCAAAATATATCACAAAAGATTGATAAAGTAATATTACTTACTTAATGGCTCATTTTTTTAATAATAGTTGCAGAATAATTTACCATAAACTAAGAATATGTTTTATATAAAAATACGAAAAAACTATTCGTGAAAATATCTTGTAAGAATATGTATTGAAGAAGATTGATTTACATAAGGTTTTAAATACAGGCAATTGTTTCTTGTTAGCTTGTGTAATAAAGTGCCGAGAAGAATATTTTAGAGATTGTTAAAGTAACGTTTTTTCCTTCAGTGTGTATTAAATATTTCCGAGAAGAATATTAAAGTGAATTTTTAATAACAGCAAATGTTTCATCGAATTATAAATTCCGGCTTTTTATTTCTATTGTAATAATTTTATATTTATGCAAAATGTTATGGAAAATGTTGAAAAAAACAAATTTTCAGGCTATTCTAAGCTCGAAATTTTACATCATGGCTTTCTAAACTTGAAATATTTACTTCATGCGACACACGTATAAATTACTGTTTTGTTGTAAATTTCACTTATTACACGTCCATGATTTCATAATACGAGTTTTTGAAATTACTTGTTTTGCTTCATTTAAATAGTTAAACTGTTAACTGTTGAGGCTTCTACTTCGTTATACATCATTATTAACATTACTTGTAGTCTGATAATGACAAGTTAAAGTTGTCGAAACTATAGTCACAATAAAAAAACCTCAGTTATACAAACAAAGTTTAAGTGTCTTATTTATGTTATTTAAATAGTTGTACGTAAACAACACAAGTAATTTTTTATTTAAAATAAGATTAACTATTAAATTTATTATTATCAGTAAAATAAAACAAGTGATTTTTAATTTAAAATTAGCGTATAGTTCATTCATTTGAAGATGAATGTAGCTAGAAGCCTGATTTATACTTTAATTGATGAGGCGGCTACATGATGAAACTCCATAATACTATTTGAAATAAAACAACGCAGTTGGGAGGGTTTCACTTTTATTGTTTATGCACAATAAAAGTGAAACCCTCCCAACTGCGTTGTTTTATTTCAAACTGATTTATACGGCAAAAATTGCAGAATCTGGTGACATTTTTGGGCGCGGAATTTAAAATTTTGGGTAAACGCATGTTGACCTAAAATATGTTAGACCAAAATTTATTTTTAAAAGATAAGTATTTAAATAAAGCTATTAAGCAACAGTATTTATAGTTAATTGCTCCTTTAGATATCAAATAACTCCTTTTTACAATTTTTTTCAGTATCAATAACGTAGTAACGACTTTTTATTATTCACATCTTCACTGCCGCAGTTTAAAAACCGATTAAAGCGCATTAAGTTGACAAATTTCATACAATGACCAGTGATCATAATTATTTATATTTATCTTTTAATTCAATATTTTATTCCTACATGTTATTTATTGCTTTAATGTTGTTAATTTCAATTGTAAAAAAGGTGAATTCCGTAAATAAAGAATAATAATAATAATAAAGAACTTTATTATTTTTAAAATTAAAATTAAAATTCTTTAGATATCATATGACTCCTTTTTACAATATTATTCAGTATGAATGAAGAACTTTATTATTTTTTAAATTACATAACTTACAAGGTGTCTCTACTGCATTTGACTTATGATCAAATGAGATTTCCTATATCCCAAATATCGTTCACCTTGTCAAATAAATGCCAAAAGATTTCCCGAGTTACGAAATGAGTTTCACTATGTATACACGAAATACTATTTCCTTTAACATTTTTGCTGAACATTTTTGCAACTTTGTTCTGGAAATATTTTATTTGTATTTATACATTCTTTCAAGTATATGTATTTCAAATTCAGCCCATTTTCTGTAAATCTTCAGATATTCCTTGTTTTTTTTTTTTAGAGTTAATTTAGAAGCTTTAAACGAGTGTTTTCCACTCCCAGACAAAGCATGAAGTAAAATTTCGAGTTTAGAAAAGCCCCGTGAAAATTTGTCGAGGGTCGCGCAGCGACCCGAGACAAATTTTCTGGGCTTTTCTAAACTCGAAATTTTACTTCATGCGCCACGCGTATAAAACACTAAAATATTGTGAAATTCATGTGTATTCGAACCTCACTTGAAATCTTTGTTTAATAGCGTGGTGCATGAAATAAATGTTATTATTAAAAAATAAATAGTTACTGAAACTCATAATGAGAATTTAAATAGTTAGTGATTTTTAATTCAAACTATTTTATTTATATATTTTAATTGTGTTTCACGTGATTATTGAGAACATATTGAAAGATAATCAAGTTTGCTTTGTAGAAAGGGAAGAAATTGTTTGTAAAATTTAAAATAAGACTATCTATTTAATTTATTATCAAAAATGAAGTAGTTAATGAAATTCATAATGAGAATTTAAATAGCTAGCGATTTTTAATTTAAACTATTTTATTCATATATTTTGATGGCGTTTTAAGTGATTAATGAGAACATATTAAAAGATAATCAAGTTTGCTTTGTAGAAAGGGAAGAAACTGTTTGTAAAATTTAAAATAAGACAAACTATTTAATTTATTATTAAAAATTAAGTAGTTATTGAAATTCATAATAGGAATTTAAATAGCTAGCGATTTTTAATTTAAACTATTCTATTCATACATTTTGATGGCGTTTTACGTGATTAATGAGAACATATTGAAAGATAATCAAGTTTGCTTTGTAGAAAGGGAAGAAACTGTTTGTAAAATTTAAAATAGGACCAACTATTTAATTTATTATTAAAAATTAAGTAGTTATTGAAATTCATAATAAGAATTTAAATAGCTAGCGATTTTTAATTTAAACTATTTTATTCATACATTTTGATAGCGTTTTACGTGATTAATGAGAACATATGGAAAGATAATCAAGTTTGCTTTGTAGAAAGGAAAGAAACTGTTTGTAAAATTTAAAATAAGACCAACTATTTAATTTATTATTAAAAATTAAGTAGCTAATGAAATTCATAATAAGAATTTAAATAGCTACTGATTTTTAATTTAAACTTTATAGTTCATTTAGAAGCTTTAAACGAGTGTTTTCCACTCCCAGACAAAGCATGAAGTAAAATTTCGAGTTTAGAAAAGCCTCGTGAAAATTTGTCGAGGGTCGCGCAGCGACCCGAGACAAATTTTCTGGGCTTTTCTAAACCCGAAATTTTACTTCATGCGCCACGCGTATATAACACTAAAATATTGTGAAATTCGTGTATATTCGAACTTCACTTAAAATCTTTGTTTAATAGCGTGCCGCATGAAATAAATGTTATTATTAAAAATTAAATAGTTATTGAAACTCATAATGAGAATTTAAATAGTTGGTGATTTTTAATTCAAACTATTTTATTTATATATTTTGATTGCGTTTCACGTGATTAATGAGAACATATTAAACGATAGTCAAGTTTGCTTTGTAGAAAGGGAAGAAACTGTTTGTAAAATTTAAAATAAGACCAACTATTTAATTTATTATTAAAAATTGAGTAGTTAACGAAATTCATAATAAGAATTTAAATAGCTAGTGATTTTTAATTTAAACTATTTTATTCATATATTTTGATGGCGTTTCACGTGATTAATGAGAACATATTAAAAGATAATTAAGTTTGCTTTGTAGAAAGGGAAGAAACTGTTTGTAAAATTTAAAATAAGACCAACTATTTAATTTATTATTAAAAATTAAGTAGTTATTGAAATTCATAATAAGAATTTAAATAGCTAGCGATTTTAAATTTAAACTATTTTATTCATACATTTTGATGGCGTTTTACGTGATTAATGAGAACATATTGTAAGATAATCAAGTTTGCTTTGTAGAAAGGAAAGAAACTGTTTGTAAAATTTAAAATAAGACCAACTATTTAATTTATTATTAAAAATTAAGTAGTTAATGAAATTCATAATAAGAATTTAAATAGGTAGTGATTTTTAATTTAAACTGTTTTATTCATATATTTTTATTGCGTTTCACGTGATTAATGAGAACATATTAAACGATAATCAAGTTTGCTTTGTAGAAAGGGAAGAAACTGTTTGTAAAATTTGAAATAAGACCAACTATTTAATTTATTATTAAAAATTGAGTAGTAAACGAAATTCATAATAAGAATTTAAATAGCTAGTGATTTTTAATTTAAACTATTTTATTCATATATTTTGATTGCGTTTCGCGTGATTAATGAGAACATATTGAAAGACAATCAAGTTTTCTTTGTAGAAAGTAAAAAAATTGTTTGTAAAATTTTAAATAAGACCAACTGTTTAATTTATTATTAAAAATTAAGTAGTTAATGAAATTCATAAAAAGAATTTAAATAATTAGTGATTTTTAATTTAAACTATTTTATTCATATATTTTGATTGCGTTTCACGTGATTAATGAGAACATATTGAAAGATAATCAAGTTTGGTTTGTACAAAGAGAAGAAACTGTTAAAAGTGTTGTAAAACAAAATGTTTAACTTTCTTTTATAAAAGGGAATGTATTTACTTTCCACTATAGAAGGGAAAGTGTTGTAAAAAAATTACTTTCCATCATAGAAGGAAAAGTATTGTAGAAAAAATTACTTTCCACTATAGAAGGAAAAGTATTGTAAAAAAAATTACTTTCCACTATAGAAGGGAAAGTATTGTAAAAAAACAATATCCACTATAAAAGGGATCATTTTGTAAAAATAAACAAACAAAAAAACCATTATGTTCTGTTAGTGGTTTTTTTCTAAAGTTCAGCTTTTGGTGTTTGTTCTTGGTATATATGCAAATGTGTCGACTAAAGAAAACGTTGCCCGTTTTGAGCGGGTTGTAAAAAAAGTTCAACGTTTCTCTTTTGTAATCAAACATGTTTTTTATTCATATTAACCCGAATATTACAAACAAAATCCATAATAAACGAATTAAACGAAAAAAAATTGAATTAAAATTAACATCTTTGTTATTATAAATCTATGAAAATAAATCGTTTCTTTTTTGCTTTAAATAAATATATATAAACAGGATGTAATTTTTGGGTTCTCTTTCTGTATGTTATTATTTTTTAGGGACATGGTTAGCTGCGATGACGAGCAGTTTGTAGTCGTCCCCAGAGAGTCGATCCAGGATGGAAGATCCTACGAGGAGGCGCTACGATCAAAAGGGACAACGGTCATGCATTTCGGGTTTTCTTTTTTCGATTTCTAATTTAATCTTTTTTTTTTATTTGAATTAAGAAAAAACAGGCATCGGCATCATGACGTAACATTCAGCAATTAACACGTCTGATTAAAGCCTGAAAGCCTTGATTCTCAGTTAATTAATCAGAGGTGTTAGCTTGCTTGCAGACAGGTAAAAACAGCATTTCAACATAACATAATTAAGAAAGAAAAAAAAAACAACAGTTTGGATGAAAAATAGGAAAAAGCCCTCAAATCTGATTTGATTCGTTTTTATAACCGATACCGAGTTGTGTGTTGAATTCTTTTAATTTTTATTTTAAAGGTGTGTATTGTTTTGGAAACTTACCCTCCCAAATGGGCACCGGTGTCCATGCTCAAGCAGCCGGCACCACCACCGAATCCGTAACCTTTGGGTCCGTATTTGCGGGCGTGGCAGTTTTTGCAGTAAAGTTCCTTCTCGTGTTCGGAGCAGTTGGTGGAGTCCAACATCTTTCCACACATACCTAAGCACATAAAAACATCACATGAAATTCAATTGAAGTTTCGAGTTAAGAAAAGCCTGAGAATTTGGTTTGGTCGCTTTGCAAAAAATCACATGAAATTCAAATTATTTTTATAATTTTTCGTTACGCAGGGAATTTTTCTTATAGGTATACATATGCATACGCTTGGGGCCCGCCGTGGCCGAGCGGTTGAGCCGCTGGTTTCGCCAATCGTTCACGGCGGTGATCTGGGTTCGATTCCCAGCGCGGCGAGTAATTTTTCGAAAGAAAAATATTCGTCCCGGAGTCCATGGGTGTGTGTGAATGTGTTGTGACGTCCAAATATATAGTTATAATTACTAAGTAATAAGTTAAAAATAAACAAATGTATACAAATAATAAAAATTGATGATGGCTAATAGTCTCGTAACTAAGGCCAGGCAAAAGCCAAACCCGAAACAAAAAAAATATGCATACGCTTCTTTTAAAGAGTTCAATTTAAAGCTTTCAACGAGTGTTTTCCACTCCCAGATTAAGCATGAAGTAAAATTTCGAGTTTAGAAAAGCCTGAAAATTTGGTTTGGTTGCGTAGCGCGAAGCGCGGAGCGACCAAACCAAATTTTCAGGCTTTTCTAAACTCGAAATTTTACTTCATGCGCCACGCGTATTAAACACTGAAAATACTGAAATATTGTGATCAAGTAAACTTCACTTGAAATGAGTGTCTTATACGCGTGGCGCATGAAGTAAAATTTCGAGTTTAGAAAAGCCTGAAAATTTGGTTTGGTCGCTCCGCGCTTCGCGCTACGCAACCAAACTAAATTTTCAGGCTTTTCTAAACTCGAAATTTTACTTCATGCTTAATCTAGGAGTGGAAAACACTCGTTTAAAGATACAAATTCACCTCTTTTAAAAAAAGCGTATGCATCTGTATACCTATAAGAAATATTCCATGTACAGCGAATTTTTCTTATAGGTATACAGATCCATACGCACGCATAATTTTCCAATGAAACACTTTTTTGTTATAAAAAAAGTGTTATACAAACAAAGTAAAAAGTGTTTTATTGTAAGAGAAAATGCTTCATTAACAGCTATTCAAATTAAGACTGTTATTAAGATTAATGAAGTTTTGAGTGGGTTTGCATTAAATCATTGCTAAAACAATCAATAATAATGTAATAGTTTAAAAATTCCAGGAATATACTAAAAATTAACCAGAGTTAAGGATACAATTAATAGAATTTAAATGTCGCAATCAGAAATGGAATTACAGCCACTCAAAGAAAGAATTTAAATTAAATAAATGAAGTTATCAGTGGGTTTACATTAGAATATTTAAAAAAAATCAATTTATGTGCGAAAGTTTTGAAATCCCAGAAATATACTTAGAATTAACCAGAGTTTAAGTTATAATTAAAAGAAATTAAATTCCGCAATCAAAACTGGAATTACAGCCACTCAAATTGAGAATTTCAATTAAATTTTTTAGTGGGTTTACGTTAGAATATTATAAAAAATCAATTTATGTGCGAAAGTTTTAAAATCCTAGAAATATACTTATAATTAACCAGAGTTCAAGTTACAATTAAGAAGAATTAAATTCCGCAATCAAAAATGGAATTACAGATACTCAAATTAAGAATTTAAATTAAATGAATAAAGTTTTCAGTGGGTTTACTTTGGAATATTTAAAAAAAATCAATTTATGTGCGAAAGTTTTAAAATTCAAGGAATATACTAAAAATTAACCAGAGTTTAGATTCCAATTAACAGGAATTGAATTTCGCAATCAAATATGGAATAACTAGCATTTAAATTGAGAATTTAAATTAAATGAATGAAACTTTTAGTGGGTTTGCGTTAGAATATTTAAAAAAGTCAATTTATATGCAAAACTTTTTAAATTTCAAAAATATACTTAGAATTAACCAGAGTTTAAGCTACAATTAACAGAAATTAAATTCCGCAATCAGTGGGTTTACTTTGGAATATTAAAAAAAAATCAATTTATGTACGAAAGTTTTAAAATTCAAGGAATATACTTAGAATTAAATAGAGTTTAAATTCCAATTAACAGGAATTGAATTTCGCAATCAAAAATGAAATAACTGGCACTTAAATTGAGAATTTAAATTAAATGAATGAAACTTTTAGTGGGTTTGCGTTAGAATATTTAAAAATAGTCAATTTATATGCAAAACTTTTTAAATTTCAAAAATATACTTAGAATTAACCAGAGTTTAAGCTACAATTAACAGAAATTAAATTCCGCAATCAAAAATGGAATTAAAACCACTCAAATTGAGAATTTAAATTAAATGAATGAAGTTTTCAGTGGGTTTACGTTAGAATATTTAAAAAAAATCAATTCATGTGCGAAAATTTTAAAATTCTAGAAATATACTTAAAATTAACGAGAGTTCAAGCTACAATTAATTACAATTAACAGGAATTAAATTCCGCAATCAAAAATGAAATTACAGCCACTCAAATTGAGAATTTAAATTATATGAATGAAGTATTCAGTAGGTTTACGTTAGAATATTCAAAAACAATCAATTTATGTGCAAAAGTTTTAAAACTCAAGAAATATATTAAGAATTAACCATATTTTAAGTTACAATTAATAGGAATTAAATTCTTCACTCAAAAATGGAATTAAAGCCACTTAAATAAACAATTTAAATTAAATTAATAAAGTTTTCAGTAAGTTTACCTTAGAATATTAAAAAAATATCAAATTATGTGCGAAAGTTTTAAAATTCCAGAAATATACTTAGAATTAACCACAGTTTAAGTTACAATTAACAGGAATTTAATTCCGTAATGAAAAATGGAATTACAGCCACTCAAATTGAGAATTTAGATTAAATAATTGAAGTTTTCAGTAGGTTTTACGTTAGAATATATAAAAAAATCAATTTAGGTGCGAAAATTTTAAAATCACAAAAAACTACTTAGAATCATCAAAGTTACAATTAACAGAAACTAACATTCTCAATCAAAAGTTACAATTATCAGAAACTAAAATTCTCAATTAAATTACTAGCATATAGAAAAATTGAGTTTGCCAATGGTTTGCAGAATATTTACAAAATTTAAAAAAATTAAATTATTTCGTTTTTATATTTTGCAAATTACAGCCACTCAAATTTAGAACCACTAGCCAAGCTATCAATAGTTTAATAAAAATTATATTTAGAAAGTTTTGTTGATCAAAGTCTGGTCTTATACATGTAAAATAAAACACATTCTCCAAATCTGTTAGTTTTTGTTTTAATGTGTAATTTTTGTACGTTTTTTTGATTTCTAGATTTTTCAGATCTTTCATTATTTTTTTTTTGAATAATTTAATGTTTGTTACTTACCGCATTTGAAGCATGATTTGTGGTATTTGTATCCGCCGGCGACGCGCTCTTCAGCGGCATAGACGGACTTGTCGCATTTGGGGCACTTGGGGTTTTCTACTGGCTTGAAAGGCATGGTTGCTCCTGTTGTTTTTCTTCGGCCTGTTCGGTAAACACAAAAACAAACGTTCTTTAGCGACTTGCCGGAGGCGACTAAACGCATAAAACGGTTCCAGTGGCGAAAGGCGGCCTAAAAATAGGCGCCCGCCTCTCTTTGGCAGGACGCCAACTGGAGGCAACCGGCGGTGTCCAAATTTGGAAGCACAGGTAACTCAAGCGTCCCGAATAATTTTCCACCGGCGCATCCACAGGTTAGAAAAGCGGTCTAGTTTTTCGAAAATAGCATTAGGGGCATTGTACTATGTCAAAAATAGGCAGAGTTATGCGAAGGAGAAAGCTTTTGAGACGAGACCGATTTTTAGTTTAAGTTACAACTACATTCAATTCTATAATCTAAATTAGAAGCGCAGATTATATCATAACACCATTTTTGCGCATCCACAGGTTAGAAAAGCGGTCTAGTTTTTCGAAAATAGCATTAGGGGCATTGTACTATGTCAAAAATAGGCAGAGTTATGCGAAGGAGAAAGCTTTTGAGACGAGACCGATTTTTAGTTTAAGTTACAACTACATTCAATTCTATAATCTAAATTAGAAGCGCAGATTATATCATAACACCATTTTTTGCTAAAGTTAGAATCACATTAATGGCAATAATTAAAATTAAAGGCGTAGATTGTATCATAACAACATTTATGCTTAAATTAGAATCATATTTAATCAAAATTAAAAGCGTAGATTGTATCATAACAACATTTATCCTTAAATTAGAATCATATGTATTAATTTAGTCACTTTGTCAGATATCGTTAAGTATTGTTTAACTGAAGTAAATATTGTATATGTAATAATTTTCTGCTAGAATTTTGTATATTTTTCCCTGTAATTTGAAATGTGTATTTCTGTTGGGAAATAAATTATTATTATTATTATTATTATTATTATTATATTTAATCTTATAATGCTTTTTCTTTAAGTTAGAACTACATTTAACTCCATAATTAAAGTTGGTAGCGCGGATTATATCATTTCAACATTTTTGCTAAAGTTAGAATCACATTAATAGCCATAATCAAAGTTAAAAGCATAGATTGTATCATAGCTAGTTAGAATATTTGATATAAACACGTAACATGTTAAATTAAACATTCAAACAAGTTATAATGTTAATCATAATTTATTTTCATAACCGATTTTTGTTCAAATTAGAACTACAATCAACTCCATAATCACAATTAGGAGCACAGTTTAATTCATAACAACATTTTTTGCCAGAGTTAGAACCACATTAATGGCCATAATAAAAGTTCAAACTATAGATTGTATCATAACAACATTTAGGCTTTAGTTAAAATCATATGAATCACGTAGAAGCAAAGAGGTGTGAGTGAATAATAAAAACAAATTACCTAGAAGCATAGGTGTAAGTGACTAATAAAATAGCATAGGTGTAAGTGACTAATAAAAAGGCATAGGTGTAAGTGACTAATAAAAAGGCATAGGTGTAAGTGACTAATAAAAAAAATTAAGAAACCCAGTTTTAAATTTCAAGTTTTATACACTTTGCTTTTAAGTGCCTTATATTTATTCTCATAACCGCTTATTGTTTAAATTAAAACTACATTAATTTCCATAATTAAAGTTAGAAGGACAGATTATATAATAAAATTTTTTACTCAAGTTAGAATCACATTAATAGCCATAATCTAAGTTAAAACCATAGATTGTGTCATAACAACATTTATGCTTAAGTTAGAATTATATTTAATCTCATAATGCTTTTTGTTCAAGTTAGAACTACATTAAACTTTATAATCTAAGTTGGAAGCTCAGATTATATCATTTCAACATTTTTTGCTAAAGTTAGAATCACAGTAATAACCATAATCAAAGTTAAAAGCATAGATTGTGTCATAACAAGTGATAATATTTGATATAAATACGTAACATGTTGAATCAAGCATTCAAACAAGTTAGAATACTTCACGGAAACAAGAGACTTGGCAGACTTGTATAAAAACATATAACTTTATTAAAGTTTTTATTTATGTTTTCCCAGTGTAATTTCAATGTTTGTTGATTTTGGCGAATTTATTAAAATTTGGCGAGTTTAATCAATTATGAGGATTTTTGTTTCTTTGTGTATAAATTATATAAAAAACTTCTATACACTTTTTCGGGACAAGCGGCAGAATTAAAAAAAACTATATATGTCTTTTTAGCCAGAAAACTTATTTTTTTTTAATTTTTTTTGTTGTTGTATCTTTTCAGCTTCATCAGGGAAGTTGAAAATATAACTCAAACATTTTATTTGTTTTTTTAGCCAGAAAACTTTATCTTTTTATTTCGCCAATATTTCGCTGGATTTTTTCAGCTTCTTCAGGGTAAGTTAAAAATACAACTGGGCTTCTTTAGATAAAATTAAAAATTATCAGATATCGATAAATAATTGTTTCTAAAAGATTTAAATTTGAATCTTTAAACGAGGGTTTTCCACTCCCAGACTAAGCATGAAGTAAAATTTCGAGTTTAGAAAAGCCTGAAAATTTGGATTGGCCGCGTAGCGAAGCGAAGCGGCCAATCCAAATTAGGCTTTTCTAAACTCGAAATTTTACTTCATGCGCCACACGTATAAAACACTGAAATATTGTTAAGTTTAAAATATACGGCTTTGGCAATCTAATATGTAGATACTGGATGATTTAATTTAAATTTAAATTAAAACACTTGGATTGTTTCACTTATTTATATTTTTTCCGACTAGTTTCGACCATTGGTCATCTTCAAGGAGGAATGTGACTAATGTTACTAGTCGGAGAAAATATAAATAAGTGAAACAAATCAATTGTTTTAATTTAAATTTAATTTAAATCATCCAGTATTAGATTCAAAAATGTTTCACCACGCGTTAAGTGAGAAATTAATTAAAGATACTAATATGTAGATACCCACTGAGCACACATATTTAAGTAATGTTTCATCAACATTAAAACGACGTTTAATGTTGCTACAATGTTGATGTAATGTTATTTGTTTGTTGCTTAGTAGGTATGAATAAAACGTGAGCCAAATTCTGCGCTGAACAAATTGTTTAAAACAGTGATTATAGGCAACCCAATAACTATAACGTATATTAGGTGGCCTATAGTCGTTGCTGTATGTGTGTGTTTTTTAACTTCACTGTAAATCAGTGTGTTAAGGCGTGACGCATGAAGTAAAATTTCGAGTTTAGAAAAGCCTAATTTGGATTGCCCGCTCCGCTTCGCTACGCGGCCAATCCAAATTCTTAGGCTTTTCTAAACTCGAAATTTTACTTCATGCTTAGTCTAGGAGTGAAAAACCTCGTTAAAAGCCTCAAAAATTTTTTAAAAAATTTGCGGGAATTCGTTGCTTCAAAGCGGTTAAGCTTTGAAACAACGAATTCCCGCAAATTTTAAAAATGCTGTGCAGAATTATCGGGATATGTATACTCAAAAGAAAAATGCCTTTAAATACTTTATAGTTGAGGCTGTTAGTTCTTGAAACTCCATAATATCACTTTAATAAAACACTTAATTTGTTTAGGTTTTAAAATTATATTTATTGTACTACAACAATTTTTTCCAACCATTCATCTATCTACCTAATGAATGAAACCTAAATAAATTAAGTGTTTTATTGAAGTGATAATAACCTTTAGTCCAAGTCGTACTATTTCAAAGTTATTCGTTATATTTGGAAAAAAATAATTTACGTTTGTAGTGGTTTCGTAAACCTAAAATACCTTTGGAGCTAAACTAGACAAAGAGTTTAAGTTTTCGTCATTCTTTTGAGGATATTATTGTTATAATATTATAAAGTCGGTGCTTATAATATTATAACATTAATATCCTCAAAAGAATGACGAAAACTTAAACTCTCTGTCTAGTTCAGCTCCAAAGGTATTTTAGGTTTACGAAACCACTACAAACGTGAATTATTTTCTAGGAGTTAGGTGGCTATGAAATTAAAACAGTTGGATTTATTAATGTTGTTTTTTTTTATCAGAACCAAATCATTTTTTGACTTCATATAATTTATCATTAAATTGTCTTCCGATTAAGATAATAAGATTTATTTGTAGAAGTAAGATAGCTTTTTTATATTTGAATAGTACAGATATTTTTTTTAAATTTAAATTTAATTTTTAAAAAAGTCCAATAATATAAAAAAGGTATATGCTTCATTTAAAATAATCAAATTACACTTGATTGAACATTTATGAATTCAACTGTTATTATGTCATAACCGGAGACAGGTTGATTTAGTTTATACTGATTTCCAAAAGGCATTCGATAAAATAGATCACTGCGTAATCATTAACAAACTTTCATCTTTTGGTTTTACGGAGGGTACCGTTTCACTGATGCAATCATACCTACATAACAGACGACAATTTGTCCAGTATAGTGTATAGTGTCTCATGAGTATACTGCGATATCTGGGGTTCCTCAGGGAACAAACCTGGGACCATTCTTATTCATTATTTTTATTAATGATATTGTTAAGGTAATTCGGTGTAACGTGCTCCTGTATGCGGATGATATTAAATTATCTAATATCATCAAGCCCGGGGATGATTGCATTCTGTTGCAGAAATATATTAATAACATTCATAAATAACATTCGTAAATGGATTATCGTTGAACTTATCAAAGTGTTAATGCATGTCATTTTATCGTAAAAAAGATATTTTCATATTTGATTATGGTATTAACAATGTATTATTTAAACGTGTAAACTTAATTAAAGATTTAGGAGTAACTTTTGATCATAAGTTGACATTTACTGATCATATAAATAAGATTTGTGACCAAAGTATCAAACTGTAGGGTCCATCGCACTTGTAAGGACTTTCATAACATTGACGTTTTGAAAAAATGTATTTTTCATACGTTCGTTCTAACCGCAAATTTGCCTCTGTTATTTGGTCACCGTACTACAAAATTACTGTAAGTAGAATTTAAGCAGTTCAAAAAACGTTTTTGAAAATGTTGTTTTTTAAAACATTTAGGGAATATCCATCTGCATCCATTACATATGACAACCTCTTGCAAACATTTAATGTCGAAAGATTGAGTTGTATCCTCTTTTTGTATAAGTTAGAAGCATACTGTTCCCCATTATGAAAAGTTTTGTATATACAGGGTGATTTATATCATGAGGCGAAAAATGAATATTCGTGTTCGAGATTGGATCCTAAGTAAAAAATGTGAAATAACTTCTTTTTTATCGGCCTTTGTTTTAGAGATGACAAGGCATGAAGTTTTCGAAACCTATTTAATTTTTGTCCATAAAATAAATAGTAGGTTATGGAAATTGCTTTGAAACAAAAGACTTATTTATTAGTTGTTGTCACATACTTTAGATATTGCTATTAATTTAGGTGTAAGAAAGATACAAATTTTGTTAACAATGCAGTTTAGCAAAGAGGAATATGCCGACATTATTTTTGTTTACGGCTTTTGCAACAGCAATGCTTTATAAAGTAGTCAGGAATATCAAAGAATATTCGTATACAGAGGAAATTCAGAATGAAAAGCAATTACGAGACAGAATTATAAATGCTGCACTTGAAATTGAAAATGAACAAGATTTTGCTGCAGTTTATAATTCTGTAGTTTCACGTTGATAGGCTTGCATCGCGGCTAGCGGTGGACATTTAGAACATCTCTTGTAAGTTAAACTAGTGGTTTATCTTTCTGTGACTAAATAAAGTTTTTATATTGCCTACTATTAGTTTTTTGGGGAACCTTGAAATTAATATATGTTTCAAAAGTTTGAACCTCGATATCTCCAAAACAAAGGCCGATCTAAAAGAAAGTTATTTTTCATCTTTTGCTCAAAATCCAATCTCGAACGCAAATATTAAAGTTTCGCCTCCTGGTATAAATCACCCTGTATAAGTTAGAAGTGCACTAGTGATCTTCCTAAAGGCGTTTGCTTCTAATTTATTTTAGTTAAAAGCGCACATATCCTGTTTTTTTGTATAAGTTAGAAGCACACTGATCCCCATTATGAAAAGCTTTGCATATATTAGTTAGAACTGGACTTGCGTTCTTCCTGTAAGCTTTTATTCTAATTAATTTTAGTTAGAAGCGCACGTATCCTCATTTTTATATAAGTTATAAGCACACTGTTCCCCATTATGAAAAGCTTTGCATATTTAAGTTAGAAGTGCACTTTGTGCTCTTCCTGAAAGCTTTTTTTCTAATTTATTTCAGATTGAAGCACACTTATCCTCTTTTTTGTATAAGTTAGAAGCACACTGGTCCCCATTATGAAAAGCTTTGCATATTTAAGTTAGAAGCGCACTTATTTCCATGATCAAAGCTTTTAGAAGCACTTTTTCTGCACACTCACTTATCGGGCACTAGCACTCGCGTATTTATTTCTTTTCTCAAATTTGTTTGTAACGTACCTGGTCGGTTTCGTTAGGTAGTGGATGTCCTGTCACTGACTACCACCGTTATTCGAATGATTCGGAGCGGTCTGCAGGCGCCCTAGTCTATTCGGTCGGTTTTGCACACGACCCGCCCACGTTAGGGCGGTGGGGGGCAGCTTTACACGCGCTCCGAAATAGCCTTTTGAGCAGCGTTCTATTTTCGCGCGGATGCAAGGATGACAGATCCGCTTTTTCGATAAAAACCACACCTTTTTCAGAAATCTGATACCGATACTCGGCCCCGCCGCCGGTTTTCTGCCTAAAACGCCGCCCCCCGAAAAAATCGCAATTACGTGGCAGTTTCTTGAATCATCATCATTGTTATACGGTGATCAAACTTTCTTTTTTTTTTCGCGTGCGTTCGAAATCTTTTTCTTTGTGTTTTTGGCAAGGCCGGATGTTTTTATTTGTGAATTTTGCCATTTGCAATCATTATCATTCACAGCGTTCAGCACTTTCGTCGTTACGTTCACAGCCACGCGGTGTTTAGTAATTGTTTGACTAAGTCACGGTCATGACCAAAATTGCTAAACAATGTATAGCCAGCGAGAAAACATTAAAGCCAAAGTATTTCTGTGTTTTAAAAACATAATCCAAAATACGTTGATGATTTATATTTTACTAAACTCGTGTTCTATAAATTAATTTTATTGCTAGTAATGTGCAATTTCGTTAACTGACAGTGACTGTTTATAAAAGAGAGGCATAATTACAACACATTATTTTATGAAAAACTGCTCGCTTGATTTTGTCAAGGGTTTTGGATTTTTTGTTTTTAATTGTATATATAATTTATGTTCTACTGAACTGGAATTGTCATAATTAGGTAAAAGAAACTTAACATTTTGGTTTATTTTACAAAATTTTAAAAAATATATAAATATATGTGTGAATAGTGGGTTAAGTGTAGGGCTAAATGCTACTTTTGAATTACGTTGCTACTTATGATTGTTACAAAATTTTAAAAAATATATAAATATATGTGTGAATTGTGGGTTAAGTGTAGGGCTAAATGCTACTTTTGAATTACGTTGCTACTTATGATTGTTACTTTTTAATATTAGTGACTATAAACTGTGACTTATGGTTCAACTTTTTAAAATCCATCTAAGCGGACTAATCGTTAATTTAGTAGTTACTACTTTGCAGGGTTGTTATGTTTAAAACACTTTGTTTTAAAGCAGTGTTTTAAACATGTTTAAAAATAGCTGTCGTGTTTGAAATGGTTTTGTTTTAGTTTAAATGTTAAATTTGTTTAAAACATGTTTTTAGCGTTTATTTTCTTTAAAAAGTTTTTTTTATTGTCTTAAATTAGTTAAATTATATTTTATACTACTTTATTAAAAAAAATGTTTACGTTTTCAAATTTTAGTTAAATCAACAATTTAGATATTTCAAATTACATTATTAAAAATAATATCATAATCAAATACCACAATTATGTGTGCATAAATATGATTTAAAACGTGTTTTAAACATGTTCTGCCTTATTAATAAAATTTCCGATTATATTCCACTGAGCAAACATATTTCATCAACATTAATACAATGTGTAATATTGCTACAATGTTGATACAACGTTATTTGTTTGTTTTTTGCTCAGTGCGATCATTATAGTTTAATGCTAATTAATCTCTACTAGACGCATACAAACACGATACTAACATTTCGTATTAATAGAGCATAATCTATATGTGATTAGTAGGTTTTGAAATAATGATAGAATGAACGTAGCAACAATACATTTTCATGTGTTCTAACTTCATTGTAATCAAGTAATTTAGAAGGTATGTTACACTGTTCTTTTTTATGTTTGTGAAAATGTATTTCTTGTAATATATTATTAGATTGAAATTTACTTCTAATGAGTGTCTCCACTCCCATACTAAGCATGAAGTAAAGTTTCAAGTTTAGAAAATCCTGGAAATTTGGTTTGGTCGCGTAGCGCGTAAATAGATATTTTTTACAAATACCGACGATTAGTTAAAAAAATAACTGTTTATATAATTTAAAGAAACGCACGCGCTAAATATACAGCGTGTAATCGAACTAATGTACATCCTCTTAAGGGCGTATACACAAAATATTTTGACACCAATTGCAGCAAAAATAAAATCGGAAAAAAGTATTGGATTTTTCATAATTTTTCATGCATTTTTTTACTTTTTGAGAACTTGTGGTTACCTGTGTTCATGATATTTTTCGTGGATGCGTAAGTTGTTGTATGTTTTATTTACTTTTACTACTGCGAGGCGCATAAATCACTTCGCACGCACTATCGAGACGTATAAATCACTTAGCACGCACTACACACACACACACACACACTGTCTAGAATTACTAGATGAAACTGGGTCACGTATAAAAAAAATCACAATAACAACATAGACATAATTCTTCACAATCTGACCCACTTTTCTCTGGATGGTGTAATTCGATATCCAAATCGTTTAAAAACTACCAGTCTATGTGGAATCTCTCTTAAAATACGCAATGTGCGCGTATACCAGATACCACAAACATGTGGCCTATTATTATTAATTATTTTTAATAATTATTTGTGAGCTATCTACTAAAGGTATGGTAATTTCAAATGCAGGTATTGTTTATTTAAACGCTGCCCCTTATGTGGTAGAGAGCCTGTACAGTAGTTCGTTTACACGCTGTATATTGACTACAATTTTCAACATACAAACAATTTCCATTGTTCAAATGTCAGATTTCATTCAAACTTCCAGATTATTTTTACTGTATTTAAATTCTGAATAAATAAATCGATTATTTTTATTGTCTGTGAATTCTAATATTCTTAATATATAAATATATTATTTTTATTGATGTATTTATGATATTTAACTATGTAACAGGGTTTCCGCGCCCTCTGTGCTAATGTCGCCAACTAATCTATACTTTAACACATTATTTAAGCAGAAAATTAGCAATATTAATTTACCAATTGCAGCAATTAATGAACTTCTCAAGCTCTCTGTAGGTTACTATTAACTCATAATAATTTGAATTACTGTTGTAAAGTTCTTGAAAGAGCGCTAAAACGTGCGCTTACATCAAATAAAATAAAGACAATACTCTATACGTACAATAAAGATAAATGATTACGCAGCATTTGCCTCATTTGCCTTTACGGTTGTAAACGGAAGAACGAATGTGTCCTTTATCCAAATTCGATCCTTCCGCAGGATGCGCATTTCTATGAGCACAGATATAACACGATTTTTGCGCTCATTCGCGGACTGTACAATACCAATTTGACTAAAAACACAGCTCATTCAGTGGCGGCCCTAGGGCGGTGCGAGCAGTGCGAAAACAATCGAAAACTACATAGAGCATTAATTTTTGTATATGGAAGGGCGCTACCATGAGATCTCGCACCACTTACATATTTAGCTAGAGCCGCCACTGAGCTCATTATTTAGGTACCACTGAACTCGGATGCTCACAATTACGCGAATAACATTTGAGGTTAAGTATAATCACATGTCAAACTAGTAAGTAAGTAAGTAAGTAATTTATTGATGCCTGACAATTGTCTTACATACGTCACATATACAGAGAACTATGAATAAGAATACAATTTTTAAAAATGCCACAACAAAAGATTAACAATGTACACAGCATGTATCATATTAGGTGTTCCGCCGGTGGGCACTAAGAATGTTCAAAATTGTCACATTTTAAAAAATAAAAATAAATAATATGAACAGCTAGGGGTATGGCGTGATTACAAATTTAATCAGTGACTAGCGCTAATCGCGACTAACATTGGACTATGCATACGACATATTTTATGTAGGTACTAAACCTTAGTCACGCGATAGTCGCGATTAGCGGACTATGCATAAGACTGTAAGTGTGAATTTTTTAATTTATGTAAAACAAACCACGCTGTTTACTTTTTTACGTAATTATACTATAACAGGTTGACTATATCATTATATGCTTAATGCAATTTATAGTTAAGATCAGAGCTGGGCAGGATTCGAATCATTCAGGATTCGAATCCTGGATTCGAATCCTTTTAGAGGATTCAAAAGAGGCATTCGAATACTTTATTTCAACTAGATTCGTGATCCGGATTCGTTACATTTTTTTAAGAGGATTCGTATTCGAATCCAAATGTGGGTGATTCGAATCCTTATAAAAGGATTCGAATATTTATAAAATGATTCGAATATTTACAAAAGGTTTTGAATCGTCAAAAATAATTCGAATTAATTGTGAGAATAAACTTGATACATGTCTTTTTGTGTTTTTAAATTTCTTGTTGAATCACTGTTTTATACGTGTGGCGCATAAAGTAAAATTTCGAGTTTAGAAAAGCCCAGAAAATTTGTCTCGGGTCGCTGCGCGACCCTCGCCAAATTTTTACGGGGCTTTTCTAAACTCGAAATTTTACTTCATACTTAGTCTGGGAGTGGAAACGCTCGTTCGAAACTTCAAACTGAATACTTTGATAAGAATTTATATATTATCGTTATTGTTTTGTACATATTCTTTGTAAAAGGGGTTTCCCATAAGAGAATAAATAAATAAACAGTAAATGACTGAAAATGTTTTTAAAAATAATAACCTAGATTTCATAATTTTGTTTAATATTATTTGAAGGAAAACTGACATGGTAGCAACAATCTGAAATGTTAAATTTTTCCGGCATTTCCCTGATATAAGATTTTTTTCCCTGACCTTTTAATATAACTTTCTTCTGTGGGAATCCCCTATTTTATTAAATTATTTTTGTCGATATTTAAGTTAATTTTATACATTTTTTCGTGTTGTGTAATTTTCCTGCTGATTTTGACAAATTTAATAATATCATATGGCTTTTTTGTTAGTGTTTTAATAAATTTGAATATAATTCCATGACTTTTCTCTGACTTTCCCGGTTTTAATGACATTCAGTGCATTTTTTATTTATGTAATTTCTAGGCATTCGTCGATTTTATAATAGAGTTCAATTTTAAGTTTTGATCGAGTGTTTCCACTCCCAGGATAAGCATGAAGTAAAATTTCGAGTTTAGAAAAGCCCCTTGAAAATTTGGCGAGGGTCGCGCAGCGACCCGAGACAAATTTTCTGGGCTTTTCTAAACTCGAAATTTTACTTCATGCGCCACACGTATAAAACAGTGATTCAACAAGAAATTTAAAAACACAAAAAGACATTTATCAAGTTTATTCTCACAATTAATTCGAATTATTTTTGACGATTCAAGACCTTTTGTAAGTATTCGAATCATTTTATAAATATTCGAATCCTTTTATAAGGATTTGTCTCGGGTCGTGCAGCGACCCGAGACAAATTTTCGTGCTTTTCTAAACTCAAAATTTTACTGCATGCGCCACGCGTACGAAACACTGATTTGAAGTCAAGTTCAAAAACACATAAATACATCTTTTCTCAGAGTAACAGGAAATCAGATATTTAGTCTGTTATCAATTATGTACAGTGTTATTAATAAATAATAATGTTTTGAATATTTTTGTTAAAACAACTGGTAACGATATTTATATGTTGATGGATGCAAAAAAATAATAAAATAAAATTTATTCTTAAAGGACTTGTATTAGTGATTCGAGAAAACAGTATTCGAATCTTCGATTCGAATCATATTTATCTCTTACGAATCCTATATTCGAGTATTCGTGATTCGAATCATGTTAGGTGATTCGGATTCGTGATTCGAATCCTTTTTACGAGGATTCATCTCAGCTCTGGTAAAGCTGAACCTAATCTATAGTTTTATAGGCACAAATAAGAAAACAGAAATAACTGGATCAAAGTCACAGATATTATTGAAAGGATAGAAGATTTGTGGTTACTTGACAAATCATGTACATTTTTCAAAATGATTAAAAAAATATCAATTATTCTAAACAGCCTGTTAGATAGATAAATATCATTAATATTAATATTCTAAAATATAACATCATTAATCAAAATTTAAATTTCCACTCGAGTGAAATATTTCAAATCTGAGACATCTGAAATAAATAGGAAATTCATCCCACACTTATCGTAAAAATACACAGAATAAATTCTTATCCCACCTTAAATGAACACTTATCCTGTTTTTTAACTTACGAATCTTCAATTCAATTATGAATAACAGAAATAATACAGGGTTATTTAAAATGAAGGAACACATTTCAAAACATTTTTTCTTCCTAACTACAAAAGATAGAAACACAATTCCAACGATCCAACTTTTCTCAGTATTCCCACCTGTAATAAACTAGAGTAGGAGAACCATAGCTTGTAATTTAACATTTTTAAGAACATTTTGAACATATCGCGGTTGTTACAAAAAACGCCCTCTGTCGCGTTTTATATGAACTAAAATAAACGAGAGTAAAGTGATTGAATGTACTTTCAATTACCTATCAAACGAAAGTAACTTGATTAATTTTGCTTAATCCTAACAAAAGTTACACGCAGATTAATGATCACACTTACCCGCTCTCCCCTGCTTTATATGTGAGTGATAATGAAACAAGTGAATAGTTAAAATTGAGTTAAATTTAGCGTAGATTACGATTTGTTTAACCCAGTCCAATTTTTTTCTGATTAAAAAGCAGTTTTCTGATAAATAATCTGTTTTTGTATTTAGCGATAGATGTTACGCCCTCTAGCGGCAGAGGTAGGGGCTTTAAACTAATTTCCAATAATTTCATTTGGCTACTTTCACCCTGCAATTTTTTACCCCAACATGCTACGCTGCGTAGTTTCTGAGATACAGCCGGTGGCTACGCTTATTCAAACACCCAGTATTATTCTTAGTAAGTATTACAGATGTTAATCAACTGTTGAAGGCCTTTACTCAGAAACATTATTTTGATATTGGATAGCAATTGATTATTGAATATCAATTGATTACAAACGTCTGTGCAAATGTTTTATTTTTTGTAACTTCTTGATCACTTTTAACGCAGTAAAATAACTTCATGATTTTATATGATAGTTACATTTGTTTATTGTTTAGGTATTAATTTTTTGATCTGAAATTGTTTTTTTTTTCTCTTCTACTACGAGTAATAAATATTAATATCATCCACGGGCGTTCAGTTGGAAATATATAAACATAATTGTTTTGAATCCGCACGCACTTTAATTATGCCCGAAATATTTTTAGACCTCTTACATACGAGAAAATATATTTAAATATTTGCGATATTTTTAGACGCGCCCGTTACACGCTTCGATAAACATTTCGTAAATCTGAAAACTGCCCACGATTGATTATTATATACTCTTCTAAATTGTTAAACTACAAAATACAACAGATTATTTTCTAAACGTCTTATTGATGGATACACTACATAAAAAACCTACTAAAATTATTAAATTCTGAAATTTAAATAAACAATACAGAACTTTTAATAAAAAATTCTTCAATACTGAAATATAGATACTAAACAATGTTTTATACTTCAATCCCTCAATACTTAATTAAAGGAGCTACATAATCTTGTTGTCTCCAAAATAATGTAATGCTAAAAATATTCTTCTCTATAATTATGTAATTCTTAAATATGGAGTACATTTCAGAATTACGTAGTTTTGGAGAATTTTTGTTTAATCCTATAATTCTTACAACCAAGCAAATTAAAATTCTTCAATACTTGAAGTATAGAAACCAAACAACGTTTCATTCTTCAATTCTTTAGTCCTGAATTAAAGAAACCACATAATTTCTTGAATTAATTTCTCATCTGGCACTTGGTGAAACAAACACATAACTTTTTTAACTCCAAAATTCTGTAATCCTGAAATAAAGAACACACATATATTTTTTTACCTTAAATATAGAAACCACAAAACTTCTTTTGATTTCAACATTTGTATTTTAAAGGAGTAAGGAAATCATAAACTCTTTTTTTAAATAAAACTATATATTTTAAATAAAACAACACAGTTTAGACCCGGGGCTTCATCAGGCAGATGAATACTCATGTTGCAGTGTTCAACAATAAAAATGAAACCCTCCCAACTGTGTTGCTTTATTTTAAATAAAATATTTGAATTAAACACTTGTATCTTTTCTTCACTTATTTATTTGGAGTACCAAATGCACATAAATAAGTGAAGAAAAGATACAAGTGTTTCATTAAAACCATCTTCACGCAACTCAACAACAATTAAGTATTAAAATATTTGAAATTAATATTTTAACAAACCTTTTTTACTGTATTGTGGAGGTTTCTACTTCGTTAAACATGTTCATTTCACAATAAAACACTTCTTACTTTGTTTGTATAACACTTTTTTATTAAATGTTACTACATTTTTGACAAATTCAGCTTGTCATTATCAAACATGAAGTTTCGACACTGCAGTCGCATTCAATAAGAAGTGTTATACAAACAAAGTAAAACGTGTATTATTGCGAAACCTGTTTTTACTTCAGCATTTAAAGTTAAAAGCTATGAGTTTGTTTATTTACTCTTTATAAATGATATACAAAAATTAAGTGTTTTTTTACTCGCATTAGTACATTCTATTTTAAAATATACTTTGATGTTTCAACATAAAGAATGCATTAAATTAATATTATAAACACGTTTAATTTACAGACATAACTCACATAGTATTAATTGTGCAAACCTTATCAAACCTTTAGTCGTGTGTATTATATATTTTTTTAATTTTGTTATGAAACATTGTATTAAAAAACCTTATAATTATTTCTTGAACTTTTATGGATTCCTTATCATTTATATTTATTTAATATTTCTACAGTTTACTATTTTAAGGGTCTACTATGAACATATTGTATCAATTTTATTGGCTATCATCCACACGTTTTATTATAGAATGATGCACCGCTTAAAAATAGGCGCGCATAATCAAATAGAAACATATAAATAAGTGCATATTTATTGTCCTTATCTCGCCGCCATCGGAATATAATTTTGGCAATCTTACAGCGTATTAGACTGAGCGAGAATATTTTCTTTATACGCTGTCTGTTTATTATTTTTGCCTAATTTTAATACGAGATGCATTCAAAATAGACTGCACAAAAATACTTTCTTATATCACTGCCTGTTTCTTGATTAATTACAGGGATTTTTCCTTTCAAGTTTAGTTTATTTTCGAGCAATTCATTATGAATATAAACAACATTATAAATTTCCTGTTATGTAAAGATTTGTGACAGAGTTGTCAAGAAAAAGTGTTTTTTATTTTAATTACAATAAATAGCTTTTATTCCAAAACGTGTATTTTTCACTGAAACAGTGTTTAAGACATTAACAATTAAAAACGTGTTTGAAACATAACCAGCCTCATTAATAGCAGCGTTGGCATGTTAAAAACACTTTGTTTTAAAACAGTGTTTTAAACATGTTTAAAATCAGCCGTCGTGTTTTAAACGGTTTTGTTGTAAACATGTTTATATTCCAAATTTTTTTAAAACATGTTTTAAACGTTAAATTTGTTTAAAACGTTTTTTTTATTATTTTAAATTTGCTAACTTATATTTTATACAATTTCATTAAGATTTTATATTTACTTATTAACATTTTATCTAAATTACTAAAGATATTTTAAATAAAATTATTAAACACAACATTTTATTACAATAAAATATCAACCACGCGTATAAAACACTGAAATATATCAAAGTTTAAAATATATAGCTTTAGCAATCCAATATGTAGATGTGAATAAAATGTGAGTCAAATTCTGCGCTAAATAAATTGTTTAAAACAGTGATTATAGACAACCCAATAACTCTAACGTATATTAAGTTGCCTATAATCGTTCTTGTATGTGTGTTTTTTGAAGTTTACTGTAAATCAGTGTTTTTAAGCGTGGCGCATGAAGTAAAATTTCGAGTTTAGAAAAGCCTAATTTGGATTGGCCGCTCCGCTTCGCTACGCGGCCAATCCAAATTCTTAGGCTTTTCTAAACTCGAAATTTTACTTCATGCTTAGTCTGGGAGTGGAAAACACTCGGTAATAGCATCAAATTAACCGCTTTTAAACAACGAACTCCCGCAAATTAAAAAAAAACCGCTGTAATTATCGGGATATGTATACTCAATAGAAAAATGCTCTGTACGTTCTGATTTAAACGTGTTTTAAACATTTTTTTAACACGTTTTAAACATGTTTTTAATTGGTAATGTTTTAAACGATGTTCCAATGAAAAAAAAAAACACGTTTTGTTAGAAAAAAACTGTTTGTTTTAATTAAAATGAAAAAAACTTTTTTTTACCAACCCTGATTAATAGACGTTAGCATACAGCTTTAACACAGTTCTAAGGATGATATTGACATTTTAGGATTATTAAAACGTTTAAGTAGATTACTATTGTTAGTTTACAACTAATAATTTAATAGCTCTAGTTTAAGTCTCATATTTAACATTTATTTATATATTATATATTAATTTTTGTCATAAAAAAATAGGGTCATTTAGAATCTATTTAATAATGCAATTAATCATAAATGTATATACCTTATTAGTAAATTTTTAATTTCACTTAAAATCAGTGTTTTATACGCGTGGCGCATAAGTAAAATTTCGAGTTTAGAAAAGCCTGAAAATTTGGTTTGGCCGCGTAGCGCTACGCGCTACGCGCTACGCGACTAAACCAAATTTTCAGGCTTTTCTAAACTCGAAATTTTCCTTCATGCTTAGTCTGGGAGTGGAGACAATCTATAATAGTAAATTTCAATCCTATCATTTATTAGAAGAAATTGATTTTTATAAACATAAAAAAGACAGTATAACATACTTTTTGAATTACTGGAATACAATGAAGTTAAATCACATTAAAATGTATTATTGCCACGTTCATTTTATAAATATTTCAAAACTTACTACTAGCATGTGGATATTGCTTTAATAATACTAAATGTTAGTAGAGATTAACTATCATTTAACTAGAATGATATTCGGCAATGCTATTAAAAAGGCTGCACACATAATTGTGATATCTTATTACGATAAAATTTTATTTTTAATAATTTTTCTTGAAATGTCTTCAACAATTTAACTAAAATTTGAAAAAGTAAACAAAAAGTATTTATCAAAGTAGTATAAACTATAGTTTAACTAATTTAAGATGATAAAAAAAACGTTTAAACAAGTTTTAAACTAATTTAAAACAAAACCGTTTAAAAAATTGATTGATAAGGTTGATAAATGTTGAAAGTTCATCTTCACTTTTATATAAATAAAACAATTTAAACACTTTTAAATCTCTATTGTATAACGCTACAATTTTTTTGCTACACTGTGACTTCTTTAGGCGAAGAATTGATCATTTCTTCGCCTGAAGAAGCCACAGTGTGGCGAAACAATTGTAGCGTTATACTATAGAGATTTGTTTGAATTGTTTAAACTGTTTTATTTTAAAAAAAAGTAAAACCGTTTAAAACACGGCGGCTGTTTTTAAACATGTTTATAACACAGTTTTAAAACAAATTGTTTTAAATACAACAACCCTGATTTATGATAATGAGGTAGGGACATTTTGAGAGAGTATAATTAAAAGAGGTTTAAAACTAACTAAATAAACACGAGTGAAAAATAATCTGCTTCTATGATTTCCAAATAATAATAATAATATCTTTATTGACAGTAAAGTGATTACAGTATATTTACAAGTATATTTACAAAACAATTTTATTATTTAAAATCGAAGAGTGGTGCGAACTGTCACTGTCACTGTTAAATAGCTATCGACCTGAGGTCTTTCTGCCTAGATTGATGATTAGTGTCGTACGTCAGTCCTTAATGAGTGTATGGGTGAAATGATGAAATGAATTCAAATATGGTTGTTATTGGTTTTTTATATTTGGCAAGAATAGTGGGATTTCCAAATTAAACTTTATTTTAGTTTTTAAACAGTCTGACAATTTTTAATTTATTTTCTCAGTTATGATCACAATTTAACAAAAACTAGCAATGTTTTCTAAATTAAAATACAGGTAACTTTACTGTTGTATTTAATAAAAGTGCAGCATTTTGTTGTTTTTATAAAATCGTTCAAATGTTACGCATTTGTAAAAACAACGAATTTGTTATTTCTATTTTGTTTTAATAAAACGTGTACACTCTCAATCGAGGTGGCTGATAGTTGTTGAAAGTTCATATTCATTACTTTAAGTAAAACACTTTGTTTATAACTTTCAAAAATTGTTTATTTTGTATTCACAACAAATGTTTCTTCGGGTGAAGAACAAGTGATTAACTTAACCTAATTACAACGTATATATAGGGCTAGCTAGTAAGAGGGGTGGATGTTACAGTTTTAAATTGAGCAATGGGGAGTTATGAATATCTGTCTGATCGTTTAGTAATTGATCGCTGAATTTTCTTTTGTTTATTTCGGTGCTTTCCAGGATGTTTAATTTTCTTCCTTTCTTCTCGATGTGTAGTATTTGGAAGTCTTCGTTGAAATTGTGGCCTTCATCTAGCAAGTGGATGGAATAAGTCGAGTTGTTTTTCTTTCTCTCGAAGCTTGTTTTATGCTCGTTCATCCTTTCTTGAAAGGCTCTCCCAGTTTGGCCGACGTATACTTTGGGGCAGTCACCGCAACTTAACAAATAGACACCGCTATGTCGAGCTCTGGATATTCTATCTTTATTATTATTTTTTTTTATTATTTTTTATGTATTTTCCTAATTTGTTGTCTGTTTTATACGCAATTTTAATATTTAGTTTTTCTAATTTTTTAGTGAAAATATTAGTTTCTTTGCCTGTGTATGTAAAAGAAGAAACAAATTATTCATCTTTCACATACACAGGCAAAGAAACTAATATTATCACTAAAAAATTAGAAAAACTAAATATTAAAATTGCGTATAAAACAGACAACAAACTAGGAAAATACATAAAAAATAATAAAGATAGAATATCCACAGCTCGACATAGCGGTGTCTATTTGTTAAGTTGCGGTGACTGCCCCAAAGTATACGTCGGCCAAACTGGGAGAGCTTTTCAAGAAAGGATGAACGAGCATAAAACCAGCTTCGAGAAAAAGAAAAACAACTCGACTTATTCCAACCACTTGCTAGATGAAGGCCACAACTTCAACGAAGACTTCCAAATACTACACATCGAGAAGAAAGAAAGAAAATTAAACATCCTGGAAAGCACCGAAATAAACAACAGAAAATTCAGCGATCAATTACTAAACGATCAGACAGATATTAATAACTCCCCATTGCTCAATTTAAAACTGTAACCCCCACCCCTCTTACTTATCAGCTAGCCCTATATATACGTTGTAATTAGGTTAAGTTAATCACTTGTTCTTGACCTGAAGAAGCCACAGTGTGGCGAAACATTTGTTGTGAATACAAAATAAACAATTTTTGAAAGTTATAAACAAAGTGTTTCACTTAAAGTAATGTACAGTCTCAGTAATAATATTGTTTATAAATTCTGTTAGGTTTTAATAAAAGATAAATTTAAGCGGAGACGAAAATAAATCCCTGCAAAAGGATGTCTGCACATGTAGAAAACTTCCTCAAAGTGTTACGCATTTCTAAAGATAGAAACGACCGGTCGCGTTTTGAATTAAATTTTGTGTTATGTAAGGATTTGTGTTAATGAGGTGGGGATATTTTGAGAGAGGATAATTGATTGAGGTTTAAAAATAACTAAATAAACACAAGTGAAGAATAATCTGCTCCTCAGACTTTCAAAATAAGCTTTGATGTAGTTTTCAATTAGCCTGACATTTTTTTGTTATATTCCTGATTATGATCATAAATTAAATAAACTAGCAATTGGTTAACAGATTTCGAATAGATTTCTATTTTAAAAAACGTACAAGTAAACTAAGGTTGTTTTGAGTGCCATGCTCTCTTCAAAGAAATATTTTAACTTTATCTTGTGTAAAAATGTTTCTAAAATAAACATTTATACCGAATCTTTAATCTATTTTATTATTATAATTATTATTAAACCCGACACCATAAAAAAAAAGGGAATACTGATTATATATATATATATATATATATATATATATATATAATTATTATTATTATTATTATTATGGGGCAGATTGATACAATTTTTAGTCAGCTTATAAAGTTAAAAGTTGTAATACATAAATTAAAATTAATAGTTAGTGGCTTGGACAGAATTGATGCACAATCTTTTAAGAAAAAAGCAGGTAACCCATCATTCCCAAACGTGAATTTATTTGGTAGGTTTCTTAGTAAGTTGTAGATTTTTTTCAGTTGTAGGATAAAATTTAACAAATGGGATATCCCTACAATGCACAGATGTATTGACGTTGAAGTTGGGTTGGTTTTCAGTGCATTTTTAACTTCACTTTAAATCAGTGTTTTATACGCGTGGCGCATGAAGTAAAATTTCGAGTTTAGAAAAGCCCCGCGAAAATTTTCTATGCGGAGATTTTCTAAATTCATAATTTTACTTCATGCTTAGTCTGGGAGTGGACAACACTCGTTTCAATTTTGAATTTAACTCTTTTATAAAATCGACGTATGTAAAATAATAAATCATTCATTGAAATCATAGAAAAAGATTCAAAATTTTACCTAAAATTAACTTTTAGAGTTAATTTGCTCGGCTCTCAATGGGTGAATATTCTATTCCTAAAAAAAATCGTTTTTATTTAATATTAAAGTTGCATTTAATACAATTACAAACTGTGAATAAATCGACATAAATCTAGAAATATCGAAAATCTCGACATGTAGAAAATCTTGACGGTCTACTCCCAGACTAAGCATGAAGTAAAATTTCGAGTTTAGAAAAGCCCCGCGTAGAAAATTTGTCTCGGGTCGCGCAGCGACCCGAGACAAATGTTCACGGGGCTTTTCTAAACTCGAAATTTTACTTCATGCGCCACGCGTATAAAACACTGATTTAAAGTGAAGTTTAAAACGCACTGAAAATCAACCCAACTTCGATATTTTTTCAAAATTGGATGTTTTCTTTTGTATCCATGCTGTAAACCTTCAGATATTCGTTGTTTTCTCGTAAATAAACTTTGATTCCCTGTAGTCCTTCGGTCTCCGAAGACCATGATTGGTCGTTTGAGCTGTAGCCTTTGTAAAATGGTAATAAACTTAGTAATCTAGAGTGATTCTTTAATTTGAAACTTCTAAGAACGAGTGTTGTCCACTCCCAGACTAAGCATGAAGTAAAATTTCGAGTTTAGAAAAGCCCCGCGTAGAAAATTTGTCGAGGGTCGCGCAGCGACCCGAGACAAATTTTCACGGGGCTTTTCTAAACTCGAAATTTTACTTCATGCGCCACGCGTTATAACACAGATTTAAAATGAAGTTCAATAACACATATATCATCATTAATTAAAATCATTATATAATCAGATATTTAGTCGGTAACTGAACATTTTTGTTATTAAGAACTGATGGAATAAAATATTACTGGTTGCAAATAATAGATTCAAATTTATTTTTAAAATATATTAATTCAAAAATGAGGATTCGAATCTTTGATTCGAATCATATTTTTCACCTACGAATCCCTTATTCGAGTATTCGTGATTCGAATTATATTAGGTGATTCGGATTCGTGATTCGAATCCTGTTTTTGAGGATTCATCCCAGCTCTGCGGATTAGATTATGTTATCAATTTTGTATATTGTTCTATCAATAATTTTAGCATGCACGAAATATTATTTATTGTTTTTATTGTTTATAGATTCTTTCTAACATTATTTGTCTAGAAGTATTTTAATTTTGTAAAATTGCAACAGTTTCAATATATAAACAAATTAACTAAATGGATATTTGAATGCAATTAATATTACTGTTTTTGCAAACTATTTGAAGATGTAGGAAGTTTTAGTTAAAAGATAAATGTTAAATTATGCGTATCTAATCCGCGTAATTGCCGGCGAATGCCGGTTTCAAAACATTGTCGAATTTCAAAATTTCACGAAAATTACATTTCGCAGTTGCCGCCATCAATCAAGCAATTCGAAATGCATCAACTTTACGAGCCGAGTCTGGAAATGTGCACCTGTTGGCACAGAAAACATTCAACACTTCTAAGACCCACAATATACATTTACTTACATAAATAATATTCTACAATAAATAAACACTGAACCTTGTAATGTGACATACATTACAACGTTCAGTGTTCATTTGTTGTAGAATATTATTAATGTAAGCAACTTTATATTTAAAATTGTAATGTTACATACATTACAATGTTCATTGTTTATTTGTTGTAGAATAATATTAATGTAAGCAAATTTATATTTAACATTGTAATGTTACATACATTACAATTCTTAGTGTTTATTTATTGTAGAATATTATTTCTGTTAAAAAAATTATAGTGTAGGTCTTAGGGCGGTCTTAGATGGACGTTTTTAGCGCGATAGCGGAGCGGGACGGATCGTTTTTTCCGCTCTGCTTTTAGCTCTTATACGGAGCGGATTGAACGCGTTTTGCAAGCGGGTGCTAGGCGAGTTCGCCGCCGAGCCTTCGGTGCCGTCTATCATTCAGTTGTGCCTACGCTGAGTAGTAAGCATGGACGAAATAGCTTTAATTGCGTCATATTATTATTTATTTATCCTTTATTATTCATAGACGTTACTGTATTTATGTATTTAATGTTTTTATAAATATAAATATTACATCGCTAACTTGTTTCTCATTAATCACTTGGTAAAACATTTCTATTAATATATAGGTATTTGATTGAAATTCACTTGGTTTGTTTTACTAATAAAACAAACCAAGTGAATTTCAATCAAATACCTATATATTAATAAATATTACTTACCTAAATTCCACATGCACTCCGCCCACTGAGCAAAAAACAAACAAATAACGTTATATCAACAGTGCGGCAACATTAAACGTTATTTTAATGTTGATGAAACATTACTTAAATGGATTTGTTCCTTGGGCGGTGCCTGAATTTCTAAGATAAAACTTTCTGTATCAAACATACTTATAAAATCACGTTTTAGCGCTAGGATATAGACAATCAGTTTTTTTCCTTTTATTTAACCCGTAACCGTTATACAAATTTCTGTCAAAAATTTCACACACTTTGATGGGTAATAACCTGCATATTAAAAATAGACTGTGAAATGGGCATTTCCCTAGTATGTTGGCCAATTGGAGAGTCAGGGAAAAGAGAAGCTGCTGGCGGTACAAAATTTACGAGCACAGAGACCGCTTTCAAAAAAAAAAATGATTATTAATTCTTTTAATTGTTTTGTTCTCATCACACTATTTTTACAAGAGATTGGGGGCGATTTTAAATTGTTAGTTATTTTATTTTTCGCAATTTCTAGAAAATATAAAAGATTTTTTAAATATTGAATAAAATTATACTCATATCTTAGAGATGGAAGTTTACCTAAAAATTTATAATTTATATTTTTTGTTTATTTATTTATTAATTTTGGACACTTATCTAAACGCAAAAATATTTATTTTTGCGTTACGACTAAATATTGTAAGGAAAATATTACGAATTTAACTCGCTTTGGCCGATTTTTTACAAAAATATAGCAAAAAACGCCCGCTTTGAAAACGCGTTTCATCCGCCCGTATAAGAAGGCGCATAAGAAACCATGTGTTAAAACTGAAAAACGCGTCCGTCCCGCTCCGCTCAAATTTAAACAGACGCGAGTGCTGGCGTTATCTCCGCCTCGCACCCGTCTGTTTACGGACTCTCATATAAACCTATGTGTTAAAACGCAAACGCTTGCTCCCGCTCACGCTCCGCCTCGCGTTTGAAACGTCCATCTAAGAGGCCCCTTAGAATTGTTGAATATTTTCTATGACAACAGCTGCACTCTTCCAGACTCGGCTTGTATATTATAATGTTCTGTATTTATTTATTACAGAATTTTATTTATGTAAGTAAATTTATATTGTGGATCTTAGAAATGTTTATTATTTTCTATGCAAACAAGTGCAGATTTCCAGACTCGGCTCGTAAAGTTAATGCATTTCGAATTGCTTGATTGACGGCGGCAACTGCTATTTATTTAGTATTTAGTATTTTTTTATTGTTAGAAATATACTTAACTAAAAATAATGCAACATTCAAATACAATTATATTAATATAATAAAAAGAATATGTTGTTTAAATCATAAATACAAGGTATTTTTCTTTTAAGTACACATAGCCCATGTAGACACTGTAAATGTTCATGCATTCGTTCTTTTTGAAAAGTAATCAATTTGATCATTTAAACGAGTGATTTCCACTCCCAGACTAAGCATGAAGTTAAATTTCGAGTTTAGAAAAGCCTGAAAATTTGGATTTGCCAGGGCGCGCGAGCAAATCCAAATTTTCAGGCTTTTCTAAACTCGAAATTTTACTTCATGCGCCACGCGTATAAAACACTGATTTCAAGTGAAGATCAACAAATACTCTAGCATACTACAATACATAGTGTATTTTGAATTTCACCAAATTGCAGTGTTTTATACACCCCGTGCATGAAATAAAATTTCGAGTTTAAAAAAGCCTGAAAGTTTTGATTAGGTGCTCAAATTTTCAAGGTTTTCTATAGTTAAATATTTGCTTCATGCTCAACCCTTTCAGCCCTGGAATTTTTCTGGTGCCCAAAAATGTTTTTTGTACACTGTATATTATTCATTACTATCTCAGATCTACACAGATTTTTTTTGTTTTTTAAGTATACATATCTCAACATTCTTCGGATATTCGTTGTTTTTTCAAATATTTCAAATTTAACTTTTAAACGAGTGTTTTCCACTCTCAGATTAATCTTAGTCTGGGAGTGAAAAACACACGTTTAAGACTTAAAATAAACTTTTTTAAAACACAAACAAATGGTTGCAGCTCATGCATACATGTATGTATATTTAAAAGAAAAATGCCTAGTATATTATTAAATATAGAATCGTGAATGCGCCGGGATATAAAGTTTTGAAAACACGTGACACTTTTTTGTTTTAAATCTAACGAATTTTTAATATTAATTTACGATATTAAATACTTAACACAAACGTTTTTAAAAGTGTTTTAAAATAGTTAGCAGTTTGCACAAAAAATTATATACATTTTGAACAAACATTTATGAAATAAAAACACTAATATTAGGTAAATTATTCACTTCAAAGTAATACTCAACAATTATGTGTTAAATGATAATAGCACATAATGAAGATGAAACCCACATCCTCTCTCCCCCCACTTTCCCTACTGGCTACGGCCTTTTTAAAGATGTTACATTTTCCATAACTAACATTTATATTCTACACTAAAAATGTTTATTTGATAACTAACTATAATTAATGGGCTATTGTAAAGTCACACCTTTAAATTTGGCAATAAGCAAACATTGGCACGTTATAGAGAAAACTGTTGTTGCATTCATCAGGATGACTAAAACATGATCGTAGACTCGTTTTGTCAAATGACTGTTCAAAACTATAAATATTATATATTCGTTTGTTAAAAACATTGTGTGTGTGGCACGATATGAAATAGCAAAATAAAATTAGATCCGGTGATTCACTATATGTCTAATTACTAAACCTTGGCGTCAAAATAATACGTCTCTTTCACAATTCTATTTTTCTCGAGAGTGATTTTCCAAACGTGTAGTAAATATTGATGAATCATATCAGATTTAATTATAGAAGTCATGGCTTTAAAGGTGCATTTTTAAGTAATTACTTAGCAGATAATGAATCTGGTTGAAATAAATTGGACTTGCACCAGAGTTCGGAAATATCGTGATATTTATATAAATATAAAAATATTAGCTAGATATCGATATTTATCCGATATATGTATATATATATATGTATATATATATATATATATATAGAGAGAGAGAGAGAGAGAGAGAGAGAGAGATTTATGAAACACCGAACATTTTCATAACGAAAATTTTTCTTTGAATATCCATGCACATTTTCCAATGCTCGGTTTATTAAAAGAATCCAATTTGAAGCTTTAAGCGAGTGTTTTCCACTCCCAGGCTAAGCATGAAGTAACATTTCGAGTTTAGAAAAGCCTGAAAATTTTCAGGCTTTTCTAAACTCGAAATTTTACTTCATGCGCCACCGGTACAAAACACTGATTCAATGTAAAGTTTAGCGGTGTGTTTAAAACTTCGTAATATGTCAGTGTTTTGTACCGGTGGCGCATGAAGTATAATTTCGAGTTTAGAAAAGCCTAAAAATTTTCAGGCTTTTCTAAACTCAAAATTTTACTTCATGCTTAGCTTGGGAGTGGAAAACACTCGCTTAAAGCTTCAAATTAAATTCTTTTAATAAACCAAGCATCGAAATGAAACTTAAAAGAAAAATTCTCGTTATGAAAATGTTCGGTGTTACATAAAACTCTCTGTATATATATATATATATAAACTTCTTAATTATTCTTGTTCATGAATACTAACATTTATATTGTTTATTAGTTATATAATTAGCAGAGCTGAAGAGAATTGTAATTCTGGATTCAAATCATTTTGAATATTTTTTTGAAAAATAATTCATTATAACTTGTTAAAAGAATTTGTATTCAAATCTAAATAAAAGTGATGCGAATACTTCTAAAAGGATTCGAATATTTACAATAAATTCGTATCGTTACTATTGCACAAAGAATACGGGTTTAGAATTTTTTTGTTTAAATAAAAAGAAATAAATTATTAATCAGTTAAACTGTTTTAAATATGTATCAAACTGAAATATTTATATTTTAAATTACAAGAACTAAAAGCACGAAGATGGGGCAAGTTATCAGCTTAAAAATTAAACTTAATTACTACGTTAAATGATATTAGCGCTTAATAAAGTTTATATGAATACAATTAGCTTTTATGGACTTAATTAAAAATTCTGAATTATGTAAAGTTTTATATATTTACACAAAATAATTCGTAAACTTTGGAAAACGTGGTTTTCGAAGGTTTCTGAATTGTTTCGTATAAATATATTTTTACTTTCCCCCGTATGTAATACAAAGGGAAAGTATTGTTTTCGTGAAAATTTTCGAATCAAAAATTTTAGCGAAAATATCCGTTTTGAGGTCCCCTGAGTCGAATAAGACCATTTTTGAAAAATGTCTGTCTGCCTGTCTGTCTGTGTGTCTGTGTGTGTGTCTGTGTGCGCTGTACCGCAAAAACCGCTAAAGATATCGAGATGAAACTTGAAACTTAAGCTTTTTGTTACAATCGGAAGAACTGAAAAGCTTTTGGTGAAAATCGGAAAACCGGAAGTGGTACTTTACTCTTAGCGTTTTTCAGTTTTTTCAGATTTTTTCAATAAATGTTCATCAAATAAAAAAATCTTTCAAATAAAAGTTGTAGATAATAACAAAATGAAGATGTATTGTTCACTTACTTTTTGTCATAGCACTCTTAGTTTTTGAGATATTTCAAAAGTTGTGTGTTTTATCTAGTTATTGGTGTGTGACAGTGTATGTGTCGATACAATTGAAAAATGTTTCAAATAAAAGTTGTAGGAAATGAAAAACTAAAGATTTTTTGTAGATTCACTTTTTGTCATAGCACTCTTAGTTATTGAGATATTCAATAAATAGTGTTTTTTATCTAGTCATTGATTTGTGTCAGTATGTGTGTTGATACAATTGGAAAATGTTTCAAATAAACTTGTAGGAAATAAAATTTTAAATATTTTTTGTATCTTCACTTTTTGTCATAGCACTCTTAGTTTTTAAGATATTCAATAAATAGTGTTTTTTTATCTAGTCCTTGGTTTGTGTCAGTATGTGTTGATCCAATTGAAAAATGTTTCAAATAAAAGTTGTAGTTATCAAAAAGTTAAAAACATTTTGAAAATAATAATGCTACAAATATTTTAAAACTGATTTAATACGCAATTTACGGGGGAAAGTACTATGATAGACACATCACCATTTTTTATTTATTTAACCTGAAATAGTGTATATCTCGAAAAATACACATCGTACAAAAAAATAGCAGCATCTAAAGTTTTGGTGTGAGTAAAATTGGAACTCCTCCCCGCCAATTCTACTTATTATAACGGAATATCCTCACACGAAAATATTAAACCTTAGATTCTGCTATTTTTTAAATAAATTCAGAAATTTTTAGTAGGGTTTTTGTTTATGCAAGCCTTACTAAATGATTTAGATTTTCAAAGTTTTATATTAAGTAAAATTGAATTTGCCAATTATTTTCAGAATATTTACAAAATATAAACAAAGCGAATTTATCGTCTTTGTAATAATTTTGTGTCTTTAAGACTGCGCCAAAAATTAATTGATTTAAAAATTTATATAATTAAAAATTTATTTATACAATTATTGGGACATTATTAATTTAGTGATTGTTGTTACACCCACTGAAAATTCACTCGTTCTGTATTTAGAACGCCATAGCAGAATGATGATTCAGATTCGGCTCGTTTAGATTTAGATCTCCTCTCTCTCTCTCTTTAGAGCGCAAGAGAGAATATATCTGTTGAGTACATCTTTGGCAGACTTTGCGTTTTGACATTTTTTCACTATTAATAAAAATGAATGCGAATTACACGTAAGTGTGACGTGGCCAGTACATCGATGTCTGCCAACATACCTGAAATGGGGCTTCTTGAACATAATTATTTTTTTTCCTTTCATCTTAAACATAATTGGTATTTTTACCAGCATACAGAAATAAACTTTCTTGTGTGACATTAATAGAAAACGAAGATTTATTTGTACACATTTTTTTACTAAGTTTAGGTAATCTATTATCAAAAACAATCATTAACCCATTAACGGCCAAGCAATTATAGAGATAACTCTAAAAGTTGATTTTAGGTAAAATTCTGCACTTTTTTTTATGAAATCTAAAGATGACTTATTGTATTACATACTGTGAATTTTTCTTTTAAATAGACATAATTTATATGCTTTAAAAGTTCAGGCATTCATCGATTTTATATAAAAACGTGCAGTATGAAGTTTAGAACGAGTGATTCCACTCCCAGACTAAGCATGAAGTAAAATTTCGAGTTTAGAAAAGCCTAAAAATTTGGTTTGGTCGCTCCGCGAAGCGGAGCGACTAAACCAAATTTTTAGGCTTTTCTAAACTCGAAATTTTACTTCATGCGCCACGCGCATAAAACACTGAAATATTGTGAAGTTAGAAATACACTCACATATTTGTTTTGAAATGAGTAATAATGGAAATATTTAAATAACAAAATATTTCCATTTTTCTTCATACATTTTTAAGTCAGTTCAAATAATATAATATATCAAACTAACTTGTTTAGTAATTTAATTAACCAAAAATTAATAATGTTGCGTGTGTTCATCAATGGCTCTTAATGGGTTAAAGAAGGAAATTCAATTAATATATGAAATATAAAATTTAGAGAAAATTTGTATAAACCGCAAAGAGTAGGTCTCAATTAATGAGACTACGCAATGGATATTTATTGTTTTAGTAGACTTATTAATTGACTTAACTGTTTACGGCTTATACGAATTTTCTCGAATTTTCTCGAATTTTATATTTAATGTTGTGCAAACGAAAAGCGTAACAACATTTATTCGAATCCAAAATAGCTTTGAATTGAAAATATACATATACAGGGTGTCTCAGCCCACCCGTATCAGGCTTTTTTGAGAAAGCGGCTAGTCTTAGAGAGTTAGGATAAATTACTAACAATTATTACTTAATATATAGGTATTTGATTGAAATTCACTTGGTTTGTTTTACTAATAAATTGTTTTATTTTCAACTAGTTTCGGCTTAATGCCATTTTCAAGAATGGTGTACAAAAGAGCAACATTGATTATATATACTAGATGTCGGCATTACAGGTAATAAGCGCTCTAATTATCGGGGAATTCCAAAGGTCCTCGTTGTCATTGACCACGTTTTTTTCCCGCCTTTATGGCTTTACTTATTTCTAAACCCTCCCGATAATTCAAAACTAATCCCTTATTACCCGAATGCAACATTTTACAGTCCTTTGAGCTGAAAAAGTGATTAGCCGGGATGCAATGTTTTGCGAACCCCGTGGTCTGTTTATTATTTAGAATATCTTTCCTATGTTCTTTTAATCGCGTTTCAAAAGACCTGCCCGTTTGTCCTATATATATTGCATCGCAGTGATCACATTTCAGCTTAAACTAGTTAAAAATAAAACAATTTATTAGTAAAACAAACCAAGAGAATTTCAATCAAATACCTATATATTAATAGACATGTTTTACCAAGTGATCAATGAGAAACAAGTTAACGATATATTATTACTTAGTCTGTTAGTGAAATGAATCGAATGGTGATATTGTTTTTTACAAAATAGGTTGTCATCCCTGAGATTTCCCTTAAAAATGTCAAAAACTGAAGATTTTAAAATGGCATAGTAGGTCAAAAGTGGTATCATTCAAATGGTCTTTGAAAAATAAGCAACTTTTGTAAGAAAATTATGTTTGTAACTGGCGTTTGTTTTGAGTAATTTTAGATTAAAGTTATCAAATATCAATATCTTATGGCTACCTTATTTTAAAAGTAGCTACTTAGGGCAAGGGGAGCCAATGCTTATGGGAGAACTGGAAATCGAGTAGAAAAGGAGAGACTATGATCAGGATGTGGGGTACGAGTAAGACAGACGAATATACACACCAATCACCGATCTCGATTCTGGAGGCAGCATCCAAACGCTGTTACCAAATTTTATACAGAGACTGGCTAACTGGATATACAGAGAGTTTTATGTAACACCGAACATTTTCATAACGAGAATTTTTCTTTGAAGTATCCATACGCATACGTTGCACATATTCTGATGCTCAGTTTATTAAAAGAATTCAATTCGAAGCTTTACGCGAGTGTTTTCCACTCCCAGGCTAAGCATGAAGTAAAATTTCGAGTTTAGAAAAGCCTAAACTCGAAATTTTACTTCATGCGCCACCGGTACAGAACACTAATTCAATGTAAAGTTTAGCGGTGTGTTTTAAACTTCGTAATATATCAGTGTTTTGTACCGGTGGCGCATGAAGTAAAATTTCGAGTTTAGAAAAGCCTGAAAATTTGGTTTGGCCGCTCCGCGCTTCGCGCTACGCGACCAAACCAAATTTTCAGGCTTTTCTAAACTCGAAATTTGACGTCATGCTTAGCCTGGGAGTGGAAAACACTCGCTTAAGCTTCAAATTAAATTCTTTTTATAAACCGAACATCGAATAATGTGATACGTATGCATATGGATACTTAAATAAAATTCTCGTTATGAAAATGTTCGGTGTTACATAAAACTCTTTATATATGAACTGTGCTTAGGGCCACTGGCATTAGGACTAGAACAGTTCAACAGTGTTTAGAAGTAAATGGAAAACAGTTTGAACCAGTGCTGTTAACTCTGAGTTGGAGTTAGAGTCAAATTTTTGTGATGAGGAGTTGGAAATTTTGTATAATTCCGACTCAGATTTTCAATATAATTATTTAAATATAAAAGTGCTAAACGTATTTCGTTTTTTTTTTTCTAAAGTTTGAACCCAAATAGAGTTTTCAATGACAATGGAAATGTATGTTATTTGCATATTTTAATGGCATCAATATTCTTAAAAGGATTAGTATTTTGTATTATGAAGCATATAAACATTTCAATAAATATTTGGAGACAAACTTTTTGCAGAAAGTCGATATTAATTTTAATTCGTTTTTATATTTTATATAAACATTGTATTTATAAAAATATTTCTTAATCAATAAGGATATTTTCAATTTTGAACTATTCGCAAACAAATATCTTACGCTTTTAGTTTGCAGGACTTTTAATATAAAATATTACGATAATATTCGTATAAACCTCAAACAAATAATCTTATTATATTTTTATATTATATACGAGGTGTGGAAATTAAGTGATGAGATTGGCAGCATAGCGTTCGATACGGCAACACTGGAAGCACGTGGCTTGGAGGGGTGACAGATGGACATGCGATAGGCGTTCAGTACAAGTTTGAACTTCATCGAGTCATTACGCTGTGCGTAGTCATTGTTCTCGTGAAACCGTATTTTGAAGTGCGTTCTAAAAATGAGTGATATTAATTTCGAGCAACGGTGTGCTATCAGGTTTTGCTTGAGACTTGGGTACAGTGCAACAGAAACTTTTGCAAAACTTCAGCAGGCCTACGGAGACAGTGTTTTGTCAAGAGCCCAGGTTTTTCGATGGTTTAAGGCATTTTCAGAAGGAAGAGAGTCGATGGAAGATGAATAACGCAGCGGAAGGCCTGCAACAGCAAGAACCGATGAAAATGTCGACAGAATCCGGGAACTTGTGCGTTCAGATCGTCGGTTAACGATCAGAATGATGGGGGAACAGTTGAATTTGAGTCACACCACCGTTCATCACGTTTTGACCAATGAATTGGGGATGAGAAAGATCTGCGCGAAAATGGTTCCAAAAAACCTTTCGCAGGAACAAAAGGACATTAGAAGGGAAAGGTGCCTTGACTTTTTAGAATCGATTGAAAATGATCCACATTTTTTGGAACATGTCATCACTGGTGACGAGAGTTGGGTGTTTGAATACGACCCGGAAACAAAACGCCAGAGCATGCAATGGTGCACGCCAGGCTCTCCAAGGCCCAAAAAGCAAGAATTAGCAAATCAAAAATTAAATGCATGCTGATCTGTTTCTTTGATAGCCAGGGAATCGTCCACAAAGAGTTTGTGCCTCAAGGCCAAACAGTAAATCAACACTTCTTCCGCGAGGTTCTTGAAAGACTCCGAAAAAGTATCATTCGTGTGAGATCAAACATCAAGAACAATTGGATTCTGCATCATGACAATGCGCCGTGTCACACAGCAATATCAATAAACCAGTTTTTGACCAATAAAAATATTCCTGTGGCTTCTCAGCCTCCTTACTCACCTGACTTGAGTCCTGATGACTTTTTCCTCTTCCTTAAATTGAAAATTCATCTGAAGGGACGTCATTTTGGGACACTCGAAAACATTAAAACGGCTGTAACCGACCAGCTGAAGGCTATCCCAGTATCCGAGTTCCAGTACTGCTATGAGGAGTGGAAGAAACGTCTCCAACGCTGTGTGGCTTCCCAAGGGAATCACTTTGAAGGAGACAACATTCAATTGTAATTTTATTCGAATAAAACTAATTTAAAAAATCAGTCTCATGACTTAATTTCCACACCTCGTATAAAATGTATTATGGATCCATAACTCCTGTTATTTAAAAGTAATATTATGAATATTTTAAAAGAAAGTAGAATAGACGTTAATTTTAGATTGGATAAGAATGTATTTTATGCTTCGTTAAAGTAGATGAGCACATCCCGGTGTTTTGGATGTTATTTTTGAAAGTGAGGGGTACAATAATTCACGCTGTCTTACGTCCAGATGTTGATTGTTATTTTGGGTTTGGGATGAGGTTTTTGTAACTAAATTGCAGTTGCGAGCTTTTATAGTCACGGTTATGTTCGATGATGATATTTTTATAACTTAATAAATCCCCACGTGTTGTCAATTATAGTTTTGAAAATTGCATTATTTTTCTTTATACTTATACTTACATATTGTCATTTATAGGCTGTAAATAAATATATAAATATTCTTTATACTTATACTTACATATTCCTATTTATCGGCTGTAAATGTGTAGCTTTTAAAGATTATTTTCACTCCCAGGTTAAGCATAAATTGAAATTTCGAGTTTAGAAAAGCAATAAAATTTGGTTTGGTCGCTCTGCAAACCGGAGCAAATATACCAAATTTCCAGGCTTTTCTAAACTCGAAATTTTACGTCATGCGCCACGCATATAAAACACTAAGATATTGTGAAGTTCAAAATATGCTGCTTATGTTTAATCTCATGTTAATACATTTTCAAAAGACTTTCGTAAAATTCTTATATTTTAAACTATTTCATCGTTATCCCGACGACTCAATCAGCTATACAAATTTATTAACTATGTTCAATTTAACATCACTTGAAGCTAGACGTAATATTATATATTTGAAAACACTCCATCATTTACTGCATAACAATTTAAATGATATGAATTTATTAGCGCAGATTAATATATATGTACCTAGATATTCCAATAGAAATGGACTAACATTTCTCTCTAATCGAAGTAGGACAAATCTATATTTCAATTCTCCGCTCAATAAGATGATGCGACTTTACTATGGAGTACGAAATTCGACAGATATTTTTAATCTCAATTATAGTTCGATTGTTAAGTCAATTTTAACTCTATTGTAAACGTATACTATTTATGGTTTCCATTGTCGATTCTTAAACGTCACCACTATTTTGTTTATTTTTTTTTTAGGATAACATTATGTTTAATTTTGCTGTTAATTTATGTTAGTTTGATTAAGTTAAGTATCGCATAGTCCAAAATTATCTGTTAAATTACCCTGTAATTGGATGTAAATCTGTTGGGATAATAATAAATAAATAAATAAACAAATATCGATTTCGTCAAAATCTTGCGCGTTAAAAATTAATATATTAAACTTATTATTTTGATTGATTTTAGATAATTTCATGTTTGAAATTGTCCCTCTTCATAGATTTATTTTGAAATATTGTTGATGATTTCATGATTAAACATTTATTTATTTATTTATTAATAGAGCAAAAAAACCAATAGAATCCTTTTTCATTAATTTCCACTAACATTGCTTGGGTTTTTTAACTGCTTGTAATTTATTATTTAATTATTTACATATTTTTTGCATTTTTAAAAATCGGAAATGCGATCTGAAATCTACAAATGTAAACTTAATCTTAAATAATAATTGATCAAAAACATGGTGTAGTTCAACTGTTTTAACATATACAAATGAACCGATAATTAATTTATTAATTACCCTAATAATTTATCAAACTATATCTTAAAAACTTTTAGTAAATAACACACTTGGTTAAGATTTCACTGTTTCTTGATTAACACTGCAACAATTGTTTCGCCACACAGTGGCTTCATCAGGCAGAATTTTTTGAAACTATATTTTAATCAGAGCTGGGACGAATCCTTGTAAAAATCACGAATCCGAATCACCTAATATGATTCGAATCACGAATACTCGAATAAAGGATTCGCAAGAGATAAATATGATTTGAATCGAAGATTCTAATCCTGTTTTTTCGAATCACGAATACAAATCCTTTAAGAATAAATTTGATTTTATTATTTTTCTGCAACCATTAATATATAAATATCGTTACCAGTTGTTTTAACAAACATAATCAAAACATTATTATTTATTATTAACACTGTACATAATTGATAACAGACTAAATATCTCATTCCCTGTTACTTTGAGAAAAGATATATTTGTGTGTTTTTGAACTTCACTTCAAATCAGTGTTTTGTACGCGTGGCGCATGAAGTAAAATTTCGAGTTTAGAAAAGCCCGAAAATTTGTCTCGGGTCGCTGCGCGACCCTCGATACATTTTCACGGGGCTTTTCTAAACTCGAAATTTTACTTCATGCTTATCTTGGGAGTGGAAACAGACGTTCAAAACTTCAAATTGAACTCTATTATAAAATCGACGAAGGCCTGAAAATTACTTAAAAAAAATTCACTGAATGTTATTAAAACCGGGGAAGTTAGAGAAAAGTCATGGAATTATATTCAAATTTATTAAAACATTAACAAAAAAAACCCATATGATATTATTAAATTTGTCAAAATCAGCAGTCAAATTACAAAACACGAAAACATGTATAAAATTAACTTAAATATTGACAAAAACAATTTAATAAAATAGGGGTTTCCCACAGAAGAAACTTATATTAAAAGGTCAGGGAAAAAAATCTTGAATCAGGGAAATACCGGAACAATTTAAGATTTCAGATTGTGGCTACCATGTCACTTTTCCTTTAAATAATATTAAACAAAATTATGGAAACTAGATTATTATTTTATAAAACATTTTCAGTCAATTAATGTTCTTATCAAAGTATTCAGTTTAAAGTTTCGAACGAGCGTTTCCACTCCCAGACTAAGCATGAAGGAAAATTTCGAGTTTAGAAAAGCCCCGTGAAAATTTGGCGAAGGTCGCGCAGCGACCCGAGACAAATTTTCTGGGCTTTTCTAAACTCGAAATTTTACTTCATGCGCCACGCGTACAAAACACTGATTTGAAGTGAAGTTCAAAAACACACAAATACATCTTTTCTCAGAGTAACAGGGAATCAGATATTTAGTCTGTTATCAATTATGTACAGTGTTAATAATAAATAATAATGTTTTGAATATTTTTGTTAAAACAACTGGTAACGATAATTATATGTTAATGGTTCTAATGGTCTTTTCTAAACTCGAAATTTTACTTCATGCGCCACGCGTATAAAACAGTGATTTAACAAGAAATTTAAAAACATAAAAAATTTCAAATTAATTCCCACAATTAATTCGAATTATTTTTGACGATTCAAAACCTTTTGTAAGTATTCGAATCCTTTTATAAATATTCGAATCCATTTATAAGGATTCAAATCACCCACATTTGGATTCGAATACGAATCCTCTTAAAAAAATGTAACGAATCCGGATCACGAATCCAGTTGAACTAAAGTTATCGAATGCCTCTTTTGAATCCTCTAAAAGGATTCGAATCCAGGATTCGAATCCTGAATGATTCGCATCCTGCCCAGCTCTGATTTTAATTTAATCGGTTTGCAACCTAAAGTGAATAAATAAATACACGAAGGTAGAACTAATCTAATATAAAGATAATTAACTTAACTTGGTGTATTTTAGAAACCCCTGATTAATTAAATTCGCCGATAATCTTCTAAAATTATTTATAAACCTCCTCCAAAAATAAACACAAAATCTATGCCGGGTGTCCATTGTGCATTCCAGCGAAGACGTCTCCTATCCCATATTTCTTGGCTATCCTCCTCGATATATGTTCATGATTTAGGTGATCCAGAAGCGTATCAAACGGAACGAGAGTCACGGTTTAAATTTGGAAAGATACAATTACCCGAGAGCGTTTTTCGCGTGGGCTACTGTATTCTATATTTATTTGCGCGCGAGTTCGGTAATTTCACAAAAAGCAAAAAAAAAACTGAAAACTAGTATGATTTTTATGCGACCGCGCGTACACAATAAACCAATTATGTTTTTCGGGGCGCATTTTAAGTTCACTGCCAAATTTCGCGAGCATTTTCTTTTTCGCGAAACGAGTGGGCGAATCATAAATTTTGCGGATTTTGAAGCGCGCTAAAAATATTTCAGATTGTGCGTGGATTGCGCCGCTCGTAAATTTGAAAATTATGAAGGTGAAATACTTTGTTATTGAGGACGAGTCGCGAATAGAAATACCTTTACAGCATTTTTTAATACAACCCACCTGGCAAAAACAAAGTTTAAATAATGTTTGAAGAGTTGTTGTATGTTCTTACCTGATTTTGATAAATGTTTGTAAAACATTCCATAAATGCTCTCATTGGAAATTAATTAACTAAGGTCTGTTATTCCTTACTTCTCTTTTAATTTTTATCGTCAGGTGTACATTTCGAGACACAATGTGCTCATTATCAGTAACAAAGTTTGTTATTGATAATAAGCACTTTGTGTCTCGAAATGTACATCTAACGATAAAAATTAAAAGTAAAGTAAGGAATAACAGTCTGTATTATTGTAATAATCACTTCACGTAAACTTAAAAAAATACAGTTAACTAAGGTCTGTTTAAAAAATGAAAATATTTGAACCTTAATCATGTAATGAATCACTTAGAAGCAAAGTGATTAATACAAAAATTGAGAAACCCAGTTTTTAAGTTCAAATTATATTAAAACCAACGAACAAAACAGCAACTTAGTTATGTGGATTTACAGATTATACTAGGTAGCAGTACCTATTAATAAAAGCCCTATATCTCTATGCTTATTAACAAAAACTCTGTTCTCCTTGCATGTACTCCAAGTTTTTCAAGTTGGTGCCTACACCCCTTTGCTTCTAAGTGTCTCAAATATAAATTTAATATATTTAAAATTTATATTTGATACACTTAGAAGCACTTTATAAATACTTTCCATTGCATAAATATATTTATTAAACACTGAATGTATTTATTGGATTAAATATATATCAAGATATGCATTTTGGCAAGAGCTTCAAGCGGATTAAATGTGATATGGTTAATTTGAAATATATTTCTGATTCATCTTAATGATTTATTATTCATCGAAGAAATAAAGTGGCTGTATTATTAGACATTAAGAAGATATTTTAAAGGCTCTACTAAAAATATATTAAGATGCTTATTAAAGTATAAATTAATATCTGATGAATTAATTTCTCACTTAACCCGTGGTGAAACATATTTAATTAATACGCTTTGATTAAAACACTTGGTTTATTTCACTGACATATCTCCTTGAGAATGACCTAAGGTCGAAACTAGGAGTAAAAATAAAAAATCAGTTAAACAAACCAAGTGTTTTAATCAAAGCGTATTAAATTAATATCTATTACATTGAGTAAATAGTATTTAAATAATTTTTCATCAAATATATATCAATATATAAAGTTATCGTAGTGTTGGTTTAACAATATTTAAATGTGTTTACTCAGTGGGATGAGTAATACATTAAAATCTCGACTGAATTCAAAATTTTAGCACTGAGCAAAATGAATTTAAATATTATTTGATTGTAATATAGATCTTTTTAATAAAGATCTATTAACGAAATGTTTGAGATAGTGTCGAAATGCTAAAATACATTAGGTGCAAAAATAACAGATATAAAATATTCTCTTATTTTTGCACCTAATGTATTTTAGCATTTTGACAATGTCTCAAACATTTCATCAATAGATTATACTAAATTTACTTGCACTACAGCTAATTGCCTTTAATCAGTGGTTAGTACTTCTTTAAAACACTACAATTTGTAAATTGTTTACGAAACATCATATTGATCACAGAAACATATTTTGGATATTTTAGAAATACAGGGTGAGTTTTTTTCGATGTTCTCTATGGGGATCTCGGAAACTATAAGAGATAGAAAAACGGTTAAATGGGGAAAGAAGTGTAGTTTTATAGGACGAATAAAATAACACTTTCAAAATATTTGAAAAAGTCAAGGGTAACTAGATATTTTGAATAAAGTAAAATGTGTCAATTTTTTAAAATCAATAAATCTCTATTATTATCATAGATAGAAAAAAACTGTAAAGGACAAAGTTGTAGAAAATTTTACACAGATTAATAACAAAAAATCAAAAAAAAAATCGCCCAAATTTTGGGAGATATGACACAAACTTATCATTTTTAAATGGAAACAATAGTTGGCTATGACCTCATTAGAAAGGTTATTTTTTTCCCTTTAATCCGATATAACATACGCCATAGTTATTTTTAAAATAAAATAAGTTATAGTCGTTTTAATTTTTCCATACACCAAAAAATAGTTAGCCATGAAAAAGACAAAAGTAAAACAATTGCGGTTGTTTATAGCAACGAAATCAATATTTAATTTATTATCTTTCTTTAGATTTGTCAAAAGCAACATAAAGTAAAATAATTCCAAAATTATCAAAATAATAATAAATGAAAATTTTAAATATTACATAAGACGTTCAAAAAGTCCAGCATTATTATTATGGCATAAAGTACATCTTTTTAAAATCGAATTTGTGGCTTTTTTGACTTTTCTTCTGTCAATAGAATTAAATGTTTCAAGTACAGCTAGTCTAAGATCCTCCACGGATTGATATGATTGTTGATACACTTTGTTCTTCACATAACCCCACAGAAAAAAGTCTAAAACGGATAGGTCGGGTGATCTAGGTGGCCATAGGATTGGTCCATTTCTTCCCACCCATGAATTAGGAAGAGCATCATTTAAATAGTTTCGCACAGCCAACTTGCTATGAGGTGGAGCTCCGTCGTGTTGAAACCACTTCAATCTTGCCCGTACTGATAAATTTAAATCATCGAGCATATCTTCAAATGTTTCTTGAAGAAAACGAAGGTAATCATTTCCATTCAATGTGTTATCAAAAATATATGGGCCGAGAATTCTCGATCCGAACACACCGCACCATACATTAAATCCAAATTTAATTTGTGGTCTACGTTGCGCAACTTCTCGTGGATTCTCCTGACTCCAAACATGTTCATTGTGCCGGTTAAAAATCCCACAATTAGTAAATCGCGTTTCATCTGTCCAAATTATTTTTGTAGGGAATGTTTTTGTACCACATACAGAAGACCATTCTCTTATTGGTATCACCGTCATGTAAATTTTGTGAAATTGATACCTTATATGGGTGATATTTGTGTTTTTGTGTTTTTTCAAAACTCGTACTACAGTCCGTTGAGATATGCTTGCTTCTGTTGCAATTTGTCTGGTCGATGTGGATGGATCTATCATCGCCAATGCTAATACGTTTATTTCCGAAACTTCATTAATTTCGTTTTTTTCAAGTTTCGGCTTTGTAAAGGATCCGTACTCACCCAAATTGTGGTAAATTCTTCTGAATGTTGGTAAAGATGGCTGCCGACGATCGATATATTGATTATAATATTGTTCTGCAGCATCCGCAGCGTTTTTATTACACTGAATGTAACAAACAAGCATATCACGCTTTTCTTCGTTGGAAAAATTCATTATCACTTTAAAAAACTTTCAACACCAAATAAATACAAAACAAACTTATCGAAACAAACCAAATATGGAAATGAATTAATATGTGTTTAGAATAAACAACTGCAATTGTTTCACTTTTGTCTTTTTCATAGCTAACTATTTTTTGGTGTATGGTAAAATTAAAAACGACTGTAACTTACTTTATTTTAAAAATAACTATGGCATATGTTTTATCGAATTGAAGGGAAAAAATAGCCCTTTTAATAAAGTCATAGCCAACTATTGTTTTCATAAAAAAAAAGGTAAGTTTGTGTCATATCTTCCAAAATATGGGCGAATTTTTTGTTTGATTTTTTGTTATTAATCTGTGTAAGATTTTCTACAACTTTGTCTCTTACAGTGTTTTTCTATCTATGATAATAATAGAGATATATTGATTTCAAAAAATTGACACATTTTACTTTATTCAAAATATTTAGTTACCCTTGATTTTTTCAAATATTTTGAAAGTGTTACTTTATTCGTCCTATAAAACTACACTTCTTTTCCCATTTAACCATTTTTCTATCTCTTATAGTTTCCGAGATCCCCATAGAGAACATCGAAAAAAACTCACCCTGTATATAACAATTTTATTCCCTCATTTAAACTTAATCAGATGCTTACTCGTGATTAACTTCTTAACTACAGTTGTGTACCTGTGGTGTATGTGGGCCTAAGTAAAGTTTCAAATTGTACAGCACAATTATATAAACACTTGAGACTCGTTTATTCACAAGAATTCTGTATTAATCCAAACATTAGAAACATTGTGTATTTTTTTATAATATTTCTAGAAATTTTGCAAAAATTGTTATATTGCTGTAAAACACAGAGATTTAACAAATTTTGCCAAATTTGAATTAACGTTTACAAAACTGAAGGTAGAAAACAGTAATTTATAGTGGAATTCAGGAGAGATGTCCTATGAATCATTGATTTGGAATGTGTGGTTCACATTTTTTTGAGAGTATGTCGACAGTTGTATCTGTATCTAACAATTTTTTCTGGTTGTGTCAAATTTTGAGGTTACATGACAATGTCATACTGTTTAGGTCGCAAGTACATTAGTGTTCTTTCTTTTAGAAAAGCTTTAGATCATAATTTCTTGTAATTTTTACATATCCAACTTACGTGTTTTAGATTTTTAAATATTCGATGTTTTCTTAAAAGGGGTCAATTTGAAGTATAAACGAGTGTTTTCCACTCCCAGGTTAAGCATGAAGTAAAATTTCGAGTTTAGAAAAGCCTGAAAATTTGGTTTGGCCGCGTAGCGCGAAGCGCGGAGCGGCCAAACCAAATTTTCAGGCTTTTCTAAACTCGAAATTTTACTTCATGCGCCACGCGTATAAGACACTGATTTCAAGCGAAGTTTACTAGTGCACAATATTTCAGTGCTTTCAGTGCTTAATACGCGTGGCGCATGAAGTAAAATTTCGATTTTAGAAAAGCCAAATTTTCAGGCTTTTCTAAACTTGAAAGTTTACTTCAATCTTAATCTGGGAGTGAAAAATGCTACTTTAATGCTTTAATTTGAACTCTTTTCAAATACGACGAATATCTGAACATTGTTAGAATTATTATTTGTACTTAAAAGAAGAACTCCCTGTATATGAAAATAACTTATATACATCAATCTAATTGCTTATTATACGTTATTAAAGAAGTATTTAGAGTAATGTTTTAAATATTTGGCACAATTAATAAAAATAATTTATGTTTGCTCAATTAATGCAACTCCCTACTGAGCAAAAAACAGACAAATAACATTATTTCAACTTTGTAGCAACATTAAACGTTGTTTTAATGTTGATAAAACATTATTTAATTGTGTTTGCTCGTTGGGACTTAACTTGATTTATTTCTTACGCCACTTATGGAAATTATATTAGATTTAACACAATTCTCACTAACGTGCATTGATGCAATTGAGAATACTTTTACCTAATTCTTTGAAAAAAAGATTATGTGTAGATTTAGAATTGCATAATTTTCTTTTGAATTAGGAGGAACTAATTAATTTGAAACGATTCTTTTGACTGTTTGGAAGGGGGTTTCTTTATAGGCAACGCATATAACAGTAAGGAAGTAGTTCAGGAAAAAATTCATAGATGCCACTGTGTGTATTTTAAAGGCATTTTTTAAAGTAAAAAACTGTAACTTTAACAAAGATATATTTTATTGATTATTTTAAGTAACAAAAAATAGTATTTATTTATTACTTAAAGTAATCAATAAAACATTCTTTTGTTGAAATTATCCTTTTCTACTTTTACATAGAATTTGTCCATTATACAAACATAAGTAACAGTGAGAAAGTAGTTCAGTCCAGAATTTACAGATGCCGCTGTATGTATTCTACAGCGGCATCTGTAAATTCTGGACTGAACTACTTTCTCACTGTTACTTATGTTTGTATTTTGTGTTGCCTATAAAGAACCTCTATTCGAAACATTCAAAATAATCGCATTAAATTAAATAGTTTCTCCAAATTTAGAGCATAATTATAAGCATCTTAGTCTTCACATAAGAAAATATCCAACTAATTAGGTGAGTTTATTTTTTTAAGAATACCATTTTGCTCAAACATTAATTTTTAATTATCTAATTAATTCAAAATATAAAAACGAATTAAAATTAATATCGACTTTCTGCAAACATATAGTCTCGTTGAGACGTTTTCAAATATTTATTAAATTATCTACTAGAGCTAATACTCCGACAGATATTGTTTAATTCAAGTTTTGAATTCTAGTTTCGATTAAAAGATCAATAGTTCAAATCATATTAAATCATTTATTTGATATTAATACACGAGATTACAGAAGTCATCTAATTATTACTAATGAATCAAACGTACATTAATAGTCAGTAAATATATGTATAAATAAATATTATTAAAGAATAATAGCTACGGAATAAAATAAATAAATAATAAATCAGCTACAATGAAAAAGACAAATTGCCATTATAAGATTATTTTAATCAGTTAGGCTCATTTAACCTCGACCAATTAACTTTAATCATCCACTAATCATTGATTAAAGGCTAGTTTCACCAGACACATTGAACTGTTTCAACTCTGAACTCAAGTTCAAAGTGACATTAGAACAATAGGAACTGTCATCTTAAACTTAAGTTTAGCTTAAACTAGAGTTCAACGTTTTTGATGCAACTGGGCCTAAGTTAAAATTCTACTACATAAGAATGTTATAAATTTGTAAGATAACCTAATCATGTCATTTGCGATTGTGGAAACAATTTGTAAATAAAATTGTTGTGTTTCTAGCAAGTACTAATCTCTGATTAATTTAATCGACCTGGATGCAAACGGGCATTATTCTATTAAATAACCATTTCTCATTTTTTAAATTTATTTTTGAAAGAATCGTTATTAGAAGGCAAAACAACCATTTCTCATTTTTTAAATTTATTTTTGAAAGAATCGTTATTAGAAGGCAAAACATAATTGTCTTTAATTTGTTCTAGTAGCCACGCAATTTAACTTCTTTCAACAAAAAAGTGGTTGAATTTAAACATTCCATGACATATTTATAAAACAAAAACATTTATTACGAATAGTACACTTGTAAATAATAGCCAATAAAACCTTGAACACCCACACGAATTACACAATTTTGAAAAATATTGTTATTACCGCTCATCTAAATATGTTTTTTCTCGATAGACTATTTCTGAAAGTGTTTGCACGCACGCGTTTTATATAAAAAATCGGGGATTTGTATAAAACGCACGTTGACAGATGTTTTCAAGAGCACATCCTTTGATTCCAACAAAATCTGCCATAATGTTTAGATTTTGACAAATTTCTAATGAACTAAATATACAAAGAGTTTTATGTAACACCGAACATGCCAGAAAATGTTCAATGTAAATGTTCCTGTTCGATATGTTCTGGGACGCATCAAATCATTAAGTGCGATGTGATTGGCTACGATTTCCAATGGTAATACAGTCAACCCAATGTACCAAGGTACGTCGATGGGCGTAACACATATGAACACATATGTGTTACAAGGCATGATACAATTGGATCTTTCCGACAGAATTGGATCTTTCCAAGTGTTCCTCTACCCCTCTCCCTGCAGATTCTTGTCCCTGACACAGAGAACAATGACGTTGCCGTTACGTTTTTGAGTCTATCATAACCTCTCTTTCTAGTTTCGCTGTACTTTCATAGATAGATTTTGTAATATTTAGTGTTAAAAATAAGTGTTATTAAAGTAGGACTTTGTGTTAGTGTTAGGTGTAATTTAATTGTTTGTGTTACGTGTAATTAAATTTTAAAAAATATGTCGACGTTGATTGGGTTATAATTAAAACATATTTAAAACAAAGATTTTAAGAGCAAAATCTCTTAATTAAAATAAAATGCAAAGAGGAGAACATTTAATACATTCTAAAAAATTAAAATATTTAACATGTTTTAAATATTTATTTTCCCTTTTCGCAACTTCCTTTAATATGTATTAACATTATTCAGGGAGTTTTTTTTTAAAGTATACATATTCCAAATTTAGCCTATATTTTGTAAAGCTTTAGATGTTCCGTGTTTTATTAAAGTTCAATTTGAAGCTTTAAACAAGTGTTTTCCACTCCCAGACTAAGCATGAAGTAAAATTTCGAGTTCAGAAAAGCCCCGTGAAAATTTGTCGAGGGTCGCGCAGCGACCCGAAACAAATTTTCTGGGCTTTTCTAAACTCGAAATTTTACTTCATGCGCCACGCGTATAACACTAAAATATTGTGAAATTTACGTATATTCACTTAAAATCTGTGTCTGTATTCTTGCAATATACTCTTCTACGCAGATTATTAAGTAATAAGATAATTAATTACGTTACGATTTTTATAATCTTCGATTACACTGCACCACAAAAAAATATTTTTTTCGTGTTTTCTGCACCATATTAGTCAAATTATATTCATTTTATGCTAAAAAAATGAAAATGACAATGAAAATGTTTTATTAGCTCTAGTTTCTGTGATACATAGTAGGTATAACGTTATCGTGATCTTTTTACTTTTCTCTTGTATGCGAGTTCCGGAGCATCCCTACACACAAACCAACAGTAATCCGCTAGCATAGCTTCATTCCAACGACCCTGATATCTTCGTTCCATTACAGAAATATCCTGGTGGAACCTTTCCCCATGTTCATCACTAACAGCACCACAATTGCGAGGAAAGAAGTCTAGGTGGGAGTGGAGAAAATGGATCTTTAGGGACATGTTACATCCGAGTTGATGGTATTTTTCCAGGAGTATTTTTACTAACTGACTGTAGTTTTCATTTCTTTTGTTTCCTAAAAATCCACGAATCAATCCCTTCAGAGCTTCCCAGGCTTCCTTTTCTTTCCCCTCCAAAACTTCGTCAAACGCAGGATCCCTAACAAGTTGACGAATTTGTGGCCCGACAAAAATACCCTCTTTAACCTTTGCATCACTTAGTTTCGGGAATTTGTCTCTCAAATACCTAAAAGCCTGTCCATCTTTGTTCATACTTTTGACAAAATTCTTCATTAAACCCAATTTAATATGTAAGGGTGGAAGAAGAATATCATTTGGGTCCACAAGTGGCTTAGCAACGATATTTTTTTCGTAAGTATTGAGATTTCTTGCAGGCCAGTCTGCTCTTATGTAATGTGAACTTCTGTCTCTACTATCCCACATACACAAAAAGCAGCAGTATTTAGTGTACCCTAATTGCATTCCTAAAAGTATAGCAATGACTTTTAGATCACCACAAATTCTCCACTTGTGCTCATTGTAATTGATTGATTCGAGGAGAGTTTTCATGTTAATGTAAGTCTTTTTCATGTGAACTGCATGGCCAATAGGAATAGAAGGAAGACGGTTTCCGTTGTGCAGTAATACAGCTTTTAAGCTTAGCTTAGATGAGTCGATGAATAACCTCCATTCTGTTGGATCATAGTTCATTTTGAGACAATTCATTAATCCATAGACGTCGATACAAACAACAAGATTGGTTTTCTTCTCAAAAAAAGAGAGCAGGTTTCGCTGACGTTTTCTATACTGTGAAACTCTGACATCGTTTTGGAGAAGATTCCACTGCTGTAGTCTTGACCCTAGAAGTTCTGCCTTCTCCTGTGACAAGTCTAGATCTCGAATGAGATCACTTAATTCTGCTTGACTCAATCTGTGTGGTTTTACTAGTGTATCATCTCTTACCTCAAAATCAGGGTCATTTGATGTGAAACGCTTATTTGCTTCTTCTTCTTCTTCTTCCATTTCTACCCCATTTCTACCTTTATTTTCCAAATCATAAATTTGTGGTGGGGTAGGAACTGGTAAACTATCCGAATGAGTAATAGGTCGAATGGCAGATGGAAGATTCAGATATTTAACTGTTCCCCTTTTCTTCATTGACAATCCTGCTTTTATGGGCGGAGTTGAGCAGAAATAGCAGTCATTTTTATGGTTTTTAGGCTTCCTCCATACCATAGGCACAGCAAAAGCCAAAGATCTTTTTTTATTTTTCAGCCATTCTCTTAGTATAACCGAACATTGTTTACAGCATATGTGTGGAACCCATGACTTATCCTGGTCCCCTACCTTCATACCAAAGTGATGTTGGTAAGCAGTTTTCACAAGAGGCGTGATATTTCGCTTCCGTGATGAAAATGTTATTTCACCACATATGTAACAAAAACTGTCTACTGAATTTACACAATTCCTTGGCATTTTGATTTATATTAATAATTCCGCACTAGTTAAACAATAGGAAACTCACATAAATCACTTCACTAGTTATAAACATAACCTACAAACATTATGGAATGTTAGTTTGTCAGTTTACAGGTATGCCAAATGTCATATACAAAATTTTCCAAAAAATTAAAATTTACACCCTTAAGAAACAACATACAACTTTATCTCCTAAACAAGAGCTAATATGTAATTTTTAATGTCATTTTCGAAATCAGCGGGTGAAAATACATAGGTATTAGATAATTTTGAGTCCGAAACATTTTCATTGTTGCGCAGTGTTATTTGTTCTACTTTAACAAAAAATGGTTTATTTATTTTAAATATCATGAACCTCAGACATGTGTTTCCACATACTTCTATGGTTGATTTGAAGAATTTTTCAAATAATATAATACGTAGCAAAGTGCAATAAATCGTTATTTTGTTGTATGAAATTAGTTTCAAGGCCCTGCAGGCTAACTTTGAACCGGGCCCTTTAATTTCTGCCGGTTTTGCATTGACCTGCATGCATCCCACCTACTTTTACAATTTATTTTGTGTTCCTATTTTATTTTTTTTATTTTGTTTAAAACAAATATTTGGATTTATAAACTTAAAACAATTGGCAAATCGCGCTATCTAAAGCGTTTAACTTATTTTTTGCCCGCCCTGTATAATAAATTGCATATATCGTTTTGCACACACTGCCGCTTTCAGGTTAGGTTAGGTTAGGTTAGCAGAAAGGTGTGCAATAGAAATAAATCTATTTGCGCAAATGTGAGGGACGCAAGTGTGTCCAGGGTGAAATGTGCGGGGGTGAAGTGTGGAAAGCAAAATGTGGCGGGGAGGAAATGTATCGGGGGTGAAAATCTGCGAGAGCGAAATGTGGGGGGCGAATATATTTTCCGTGAATCGACAAAATCTGCGATTATATTCAGATTTTAACAATTTTTTATGAGCTCAACATTGTTGAGAGAAAATCAGACAAAAATAAATGAATATTTAATATAATTATTAATTTATCACGTGACACATAATACATCTAATAGAAGGGTAACATCAGTAAAAAAAAACACAACAATATTAGATACAAACATATTAATAAAGTTCTACTGAATTTAACAAACTAACACAAATATAAATACAAATTGTGGAAGCTAAAAATACAAATTCGTTTTTTCGTCGTTACTCTCAAAATAATGGAATCATAAATTATTCTACATGAAGAATATAAATAACTTTGCTTTGAGAACTAAATAATGGTCTTGGCACAATGCTAATACGAAATATTAATAATATTCGTATTTATTTTTGTGTAATAAATGGATATTAGTTGGTATTTTTATATTTGATACATTACTTGTCAAGTGAAAAGGGAATTTTTCAAAACAATAAAATATTATAGCATAAAAATAATTTAAAGATTTAAGAAACCTTTCAATTTTTATAAATATTTAACAGAAAGGGTAGGTCCATTTGAAATATTTAAATAGGAACTTTATATTTGTTTTTAATCTTTTACTAAAATATGTTTTAATCAGCATTTTATTATTATTTGATTATACTACAGGCAAGCGATTGATGCGCAGACAACTTGATTTTAAACACATTAAAAAGAGATAGTTTTTCAAGAAAAATTTGCACATAGTATTTTATATCGACACATTAAGCGTCGTCATTGATGATTACAGGCAACATTATTAATTTTTTGTTAGTGAAATTACGAAAGTTTATTTGATATATTATATTATATGACCTGACTTAAAAATGTATGAACACAAATGTTTTGTTATTTACAAGAATATTTTGTTGTTTAAATTGTTCAATTATTACTCATTTAAAATAAAGTTTGTGTATTTCTAACTTCACAATATTTTAGTGTTTTATACGCTTGGCGCATGAAGTAAAATTTCGAGTTTAGAAAAGCCTGAAAATTTGGTTTAGCCGCTCCGCTTCGCGGAGCGACCAAACCAGATTTTAAAGCTTTTCTAAACTCGAAATTTTACTTCATGCTTAGTCTGGGAGTGGAAATACTCGTTCTAAACTTCATATTGCACGTTTTTATATACATCATGCTTAACCTGGGAGTGAAAACACTCGTTTAAAGCTTTAAATTGGACTCTTAAAAAAACAACGAATATACAGCGTGTAATCGAACTAATGTACATCCTCTTAAGGGCGTATACACAAAATATTTTGACACCAATTGCAGCAAAAATAAAATCGGAAAAAAATTGGATTTTTCATAATTTATCTTCCTTTTTTTACTTTTTGAGAACTTCTGGTTACCTGTGTTCATAATATTTTTCGTGGATGCGGAAGTTGTTGTATTTTTTATTTACTTTTACTACTGCGAGGCGGATAAATCACTTCGCACGCACTAAACACGCACGCTGTCTCGAATGACTAGATGAAATTAGGTCACTCGTTTGTGGTATTGTTTATTTACTGTTACTACTGCGAGACATATAAATCACCTAGCACGCACTACACACACACACACACACACACACTGTCTAGAATTACTAGATGAAACTGGGTCACATATAAAAAAAATCACAATAAGTGTTCAAATTGACGTCCGCCGCACTCAATGCACATTTGGGCTCTACGTATCCAATTTGCACGAACAGTAGCAAACATTTCACAAGGTTTTTCACGAATGGTATTAGCCGCGGCGTTTACTCGTTGTGTCAGCATTTCAGCATTGTCAATTTCCGTAGTATAGACTTTACTTTTAAAGTATCCCCAAAGAAAAAAATCTAAGGGGTTTAAATCCTGACTTCTTGGAGGCCATGGTACAGGGCCTCCACGACCAACCCAACGTCCTGGAAACTCATTATCCAAATATCTTCTAACGCGCCTTTCATAGTGAGCTGGCGCACCATCTTGCAAATACCACATTCGTCTAAGAACCGCTAAGGGTACATTTTCTAGAAGATCTAAAAGGTCATCTTGCAAAAATCGTAAATATCGTTCTCCATTCAAATTAAATGGGAACATAAATAGCCCATTTAATTGATCATTTAAAATACCTGCCCAGATATTTAGGGAGAAGCGATGCTGGAAATGAGTTCTACGCATAACACGAGAATTTTCTATTGCATAAACATGCATATTATGGAAATTAAAACTTCCATTACGCGTAAAGCACGATTCATCGGTCACTAAAATGTCTTTGGTGAAGTTAGGATTTTGAACATTTTGTGCCAAAATCCATTGACAAAATGCAATTCTTTTGGGAAAATCATGGGGTTGAAGATGTTGTACACGCTGGTAGTGATACGGATAAAAATTATTGTCTCGTATAACACTGCTGACAAATGTGTGCGATACATTTAGCTGAGCGGCGATAATACGGGTACTTAAACCAGGATCCGCTTCCAACAGATTCAAAATTTCATCTTCCGCTCGCAAATATCGCATTGGACGGTCACCACCTCCAACGGCTCCGGCGACGGGCTGCAAACTTCCAGTGTCGCGTGCTCTTTGTAATAAATTTCTAAATCGGTTTGGCGGTGGTAAGTGTCGTTCAGGAAATCGCTCTTGATAAATTCTTACAGCTTCCGCGGAATTACACCGAGTTTCACCGTAAATAAGAAACATGTCTGCCAATTCAATGTTTGAATAAACGTATCGCGCCATGTTACAAAATGTAGATGTTTCATGGAATAAGTTTCACCATAGACTAAACAGCAAACTATTTTTATGTTTAAAAATCATCCACCCTCGCCGCTCTTATCTAAACATTTCAATAAGAGTGGAGATAAAGTGAAGTGTGAACCTAATAAGGAAAAATATTGAATTTCATTAACACGTTTAGAAAATATTCGGAATTTAGTCAGCAATGGGTACTTATGAAAACGATAACATAGACATAATTCTTCACAATCTGACCCACTTTTCTCTGGATGGTGTAATTCGATATCCAAATCGTTTAAAAACTACTAGTCTATGTGGAATCTCTCTTAAAATACGCAATGTGCGCGTATACCAGATACCACAAACATGTGGCCTATTATTATTAATTATTTTTAATAATTATTTGTGAGCTATCTACTAAAGGTATGGTAATTTCAAATGCAGGTATTGTTTATTTAATCGCTGCCCCTTATGTGGTAGAGAGCCTGTACAGTAGTTCGTTTACACGCTGTATAATCGAAGAATGCCTGAAAATTTAGAGCGTATACATTATGTATATTTTAAAAAAAATGTATAGTATGTAAATATTATACAATAAGGCATTCTTAGAAATTATAAAAAGAAGAGCACAATTTTACCTAAAATCTACTTATTGAGGGTTCATTATAATTGCTTGGTCGTTAATGGGTTAAACTAGTATTACGTATTATTTACGAGGGTAGTTTGATATGTCAGTAACTTCTTGACTAAAAGAATTTTTTTTAGGCCCATACACATTGTATTTTTCTACATAATCTCCTTTTATCTCAATAAATCTAGTCAAGCGTTTTTCAAATTTTTGTATCCCTTCCAAATCATAGGATCAGCTTCAAAATAGGCGTTGGTTTTAGTGATGATCTCTTCATTCGACCCAAATCTCTTACCGCTATTTCTTCAGCTTTGAGAACAGGAAATCGTCGCAGGGGGGCTAAATCGGTAGAATATGCTGGATGGGGTAGCAGTTCTTAGCCCAGGTTATGGATTTTTGCCATGGAGACTACACACGTGTGCATCCCTGCATTGTCCTGGTGAAACAACACATTTTTATTTGCCAAATGCGGTCGTTTTTGCGTTAATCCAATGTCAAATCTGTCCAACAACTCTGAATAGTATTTACCAGTGATCGTTTTACCCTTATTAAGGTAATCGATGTGAATGACACCGCGTGCATCCTAGAAAACTATGATCTTGTTGGCCGACAGATCCACCTTGGCCTTCCTTGGTGCACTTTCCCACAAGGTTGTCTGCTTTCAATAGCTATCAAACACAAACTAAATGACGCAGCTTCCTCAAAATTTGACAGAAGTCTAATGACAGATGATAGTTGACATAAGCAGTGTTGCATTAAAAGTTACTAAGCGGGAAAATCAAAAAGTCACTAACTTATTAATCTATCCTTGTACCAATATCAGTAATATCCAATTGCCAACAAATTAAAGAAAACCCTTTTTCAAACTTGTAGTTTCAATATTACATATTTTGCACTCATATCTCACGGCTTCTAGGGTCCTTATTTATTATTACGTTCTTGATTTGTGGTCACGATGAATAATGTTTATAAATCAGATTTATTATTATTATTTATTAGTTATTAAAATCTAAGGGATACTAATGAGTAAATTCTTAGTATTAAACCTTTAGTAAATTAAGTTAGCTAAATATTACTCATTGATCCATTTGTGATCAGATCGTAATTATAGTAAAATACAACTAAGTGTTTTGCAAATAATAAAAACAAAATTTATTAGTTATCAGCAAATCTTTCCCTTCTTGTGAAATAACAAAATTGATCAAATATGGTTGTTCATCTTATTATTTCTTAAAATTGCACACATTATCAATTACATTTTTACATCAAATATAAATTATTCTCTTTTTTCTCAATATCACTGATCAATACTGTTTCTTACAAAAGTTAAAGGAAATTTCAACAAAACTCGCAACGCTGTTAGCAAACTCCAGATCGCGCCAAATGTAATTCAAATCGACATTGAAATTTGAAAATAGCGGGTGTAAATATTTACTTTGGCTAAAATGGCTCGTGTGTGTATACAATAAATCTTCTCACGGTTTGGAAAATGTCCGTCCTAAACTCTTATTTAATCTATTTATAAATAGGATATTTGGGAAAGCTAACACGATTTAAGTGTAAATATTTGTTAATAATTAATCATTTATTGAGTGTTAACTGCGATTTATGATTTTCATTAAAAAAATAATGTTGAAAGGAAATTTTTATACGAATTAAAAAAAAAACTTGCATATTTAAACAATTTGTATTTTTAGTATGTAGTTACAAAAAATTCAAACTTTAATTTGAATTGAAAAAATTATTTCGATCCAACTTTAATTGAGCTGGGCTGGTAAACTTGTGATAACTCATTAATGGCAACGTGCACCACAACTGATTAACTTTAATTAGTGATTAGTACTTCTTAAGAACACAACCATTTTATTCCAAAATTGTTTAGACATTTGCATATCGGTTATGAATATGAAAGAGAAATATTTGAGATAGCTATCTTACAAATTTTAAATATATTTATGCTCTTGTATTTTCACTTAATAAAACGTTTAATCGTGAATTACTTATTAACCACAATTAAATACCTGCGGTGCAGGTGGGCATAAGCGACCGCACACGGCCTCGCGCCCCTGATTTAAATTAAATGGGTTCATTTTTTTTCTTTTATAATCCAAATACTTCAATCTTTGTAAGCATATCAACGGCATAAACACGAAATCCAATCTATAGAAAATAAACTAACTTCAATTGAATTTTGACATATAGAATATACAGAGAGTTTTATGTAACACCGAACATTTTCAAGACGAGAATTTTTCCATATGCATACAATGCTTGGTTTATTAGAAGAATTTAATTTGAAGCTTTAAGCGAGTGTTTTCCACTCCCAGGCTAAGGATGAAGTAAAATTTCGAGTTTAGAGAAGCCTGAAAATTTGGTTTGGTCGCGTAGCGCAAAGCGCGGAGCGGCCAAACCAAATTTTCAGGCTTTTCTAAACTCGAAATTTTACTTCATGCGCCACCGGTACAAAACACTGATTCAATGCAAAGTTTAGCGGTGGGTTTTAAACTTCGTAATATGTCAGTGTTTTATACCGGTGGCGCATGAAGTAAAATTTCGAGTTTAGAAAAGCCTGAAAATTTGGTTTAGCCGCTCCGCGCTTCGCGCTACGCGTCCAAACCAAATTTTCAGGCTTTTCTAAACTCGAAATTTTACTTCATGCTTAGCCTGGGAGTGGAAAACTTTCGCTGAAAGCTTCTAATTGGATTCATTTAATAAACCGAGCATCGGAAAATGTGCAGCGTATGCATATAGATACTTCAAAGAAAAATGTTTGTTATGAAAATGTTCGGTGTTACATAAAACTCTGTGTAGATATCAGTATTGCAAATTCATATTTAAAAAATTAACATTTTTTTTTAATATCGTGCATCGGGAATAAAATCTTTAATAACTTTACCAACCAACTCGAAATTTTACTTCATGCGCCACGCGTATTAAACACTGAAAACACTGAAATATTGTGAACAAGTAAACTTCACTTGAAATCAGTGTCTTGTACGCGTGGCGCATGAAGTAAAATTTCGAGTTTAGAAAAGCCTGAAAATTTGGTTTGGCCGCTCCGCGCTTCGCGCTACGCGACCAAACCAAATTTTTAGGCTTTTCTAAACTCGAAATTTTACTTCATGCTTAGCCTGGGAGTGGAAAACACTCGCTTAAAGCTTCTAATTGGATTCATTTAATAAACCGAGCATCGGGAAATGTGCAGCGTATGCATATAGATACTTCAAAGAAAAATGTTTGTTATGAAAATGTTCGGTGTTACATAAAACTCTGTGTAGATATCAGTATTGCAAATTCATATTTAAAAATTTAACTTTTTTTTTTAAATATCGTGCATCGGTAATAAAATCTTTAATAACTTTACCAACCAACTCGAAATTTTACTTCATGCGCCACGCGTATTAAACACTGAAATCACTGCAATATTGTGAACGAGTAAACTTCACTTGAAATCAGTGTCTTGTACGCGTGGCGCATGAAGTAAAATTTCGAGTTTAGAAAAGCCTGAAAATTTGGTTTGGCCGCTCCGCGCTTCGCGCTACGCGTCCAAACCAAATTTTCAGGCTTTTCTAAACTCGAAATTTTACTTCATGCTTAGCCTGGGAGTGGAAAACACTCGCTTAAAGCTTCTAATTGGATTCTTTTAATAAACCGAGCATCGGAAAATGTGCAGCGTATGCATATAGATACTTCAAAGAAAAATGTTTGGTATGAAAATGTTCGGTGTTACATAAAACTCTGTGTAGATATCAGTATTGCAAATTTATATATAAAATGTCTTTTAACATTTTTTTTTAAAATATCGTGCCTCGGGAATAAAATCTTCTATAATAACTGCGATGGAAATAGCTGAAGAATTGAAAGTAATACATAAATTTAAGAACCGAAGAATTTATCTAAAAACATAAAAATGTTTTTATGAAAAAACCGATCAGCCATGATCCATTTGCACCGTTTGATTTGATTAAAAATATAAATCGTTTTCTTACAACCCTGCTGACTTCTGTTTCTGCACTTTTACCAACTTAATTATATATTTTCATGAATTAACTTCTTAATAATGCATAAACTAATGTAGTTATACCAACGCTATTATATTTTGTTATAAATAAATTTCTAAACATTGCTTAAACTAGTGAAGTTATTTTGAAAAACGACCCAAATTTTCCTGCTTACTTTTAGCGTAATTAAGTCAACACATTGTCATTGTCACCTGGCAGTAAGACATAAATCATATCCTCCATTCCCGAAATTACCTTCACCTGTATACGCCAGACTCGGCGGTGTATTTTCGTAATCGCCGAAACGAGAAATTTCTGAAAATAAATCCGCCCACCAGCGCTCGAGTGCGTCGCGACGCAATTTTCACACACGCAAAAAATCATTTCGAAATTATACACACTTTACATTAAGTGGGAATCACTTTAAAAAAAAAACTGATATTTAAACGTTGGCTCATAACATCTTACAATCACAATATTTGTACTACATTGCTGAAATTTTGATATAAGTAAGCTAAAAAATGCTGCTGGACCTATTTCTTTCTTCTTCTCAAAAACAGTATTTTAAGTGATGTTAAATAAATATAAATAAAGATGTTAAATATTACCCTATTTCGTCATATAATTTAACCGCACTAAATATGCATTTCAGTATTTTGAAATATTAAGAAGTCTAATGACGAATTTATTTTGTAACTAATATTGTTATTGAATTATAGAATATATTTATTGGATTTGCAATAATAAGTTATGAGCCATAATTCTAATTTACATGTGTAAATTTAAACTTTATAGGAAAATGAAATAACTTCTATAAGCTTCCATCATTTAAACCCATGAATTTCTTAAGATAATGGAAATTGAATTTTTAAAACACCCAGAAAGCCTAAAGTTTTTTTTTTTAATTTCAATTCCTTATAACTCAAAAACTAAATAATAAAAAATAATTTAAGCATAGTGTTAATCATTTAATAAGTGTATTTTTTATGAAAATTAAAAGATATGACATAAAATTAAGCAAAAGATGAAGGTAGAAAAATATTTTGCCATTAACGAACAACTTTCAAATAAAAACAATACTTGTATAAACCTGTACCTAAAAACAAAGAGGAACAACTCGATTTTAAGTTTTCTTTATTTGCAATACGGTTTTCTGACATCAAGTATAATGTCAATTTTTCTACAAAAATTCGGAGTTGATATAAAATGGATAACTATTCACACGCAAACGATCGGCACAGATGCAGAATATGACAATATGATAATATCCTTCACAAAATTCATATACATATTCGATACTTGTTATTGATGGATCCAGATTTTCACATTGGGTAAAGTTAAATGCTTTTATTGTTTCATATTTTTATTTTCAGTTGCCTGACACGTGTTTCGATCCGTTACGGTCATTTTCAAAGTAAAAACTGAATTTTACCCTCTGAAAATGATCGTATCGGATCGAAACACGTGTCAGGCAACTAAAAATAAAAACATGGAACAATACAAGTGTTTAACTTTGCCTAATGTGAATACATATACAGCTTTATTATTATTCAATTCAGCCACTCGAAATTAGTCATGATTTAAAATTTTGTTGACTATTATACGCATCTGTTTGACAGACTAATAATAACCTATGACTAATGATTAATGACTAATTTAGTCATTAGTCAAGATTAATATGACTAAACATTTAGTCAACTAATGCCCAAATCTGAGGAGCATGAAGGCGCATGATGTAAAATTTCATTGGCCCCTTGTTGGGCGCCAAAAATGATGAAAAACTGAAGAACTTCCTTGTTTCTTTCCATATTTTCAATGATATTAAGCAGGATTTTACAATAACACAATTATTATTTTATGCAAAATAAAATATATCTTTATTTCAGCGTATCATAAAATAAATAAAAAATATAAATTTCTTGTAGAGTTGTTCTGCGTCTCTTTATTTTTGGTGGTGGTATTTGGTGTTGGTTGTGCTTTACTTGCCGAGGATGATTTTGCGACCAGCGCCCATGTTGTCTCCAGCTTGTGTGGCACCCTTGTTGGAACCAGCCTGGAGGCCGATTATGCTCTCGCCAGCCTTGAGTTGCTCTTCAGTGAACTCACGTTTGTTCTCATCGGAAGGCTTGGGGCCCAAATAAGGTCCTTTCCATTCTGGGTGTTTGTAGGTCTGAAAAAAAAAAATAATATTGTATAAGTGTTTCTAGGTCAAAAAAGACAATAGAAAATAAGTTAAACATTGTTGAAGTGCTAAAAATGTTAGATCATATGCATATTAATCAACAATTTTACCTTGACTTTGAAAACTAAATTGTATAATTCATATTTAAAAGAATCATATATTTAGCCTTGACCTTGGAAACAAAAGTTACATTGCTAAACATTTCAGTAATATAGGCATATATCAATAGTTTTGTTATTATCATAACAATCCGAAAATTGTTAATTTACAGATAGATTTAAGTGACTTCAAAGTTGCATTTTGTTTGTTTGTTTATGCAACTTGCAATTTAAAAACTGTGCAACAAAAAGTTGCAGCTGAAAATGTACAAATGTAAGCTGCAACTTTTTGTTTCACAGTTTTTAAATTGCACAGTTCGCCAGAGAATGCAAGCAATATCTAGTTGTTTTCATTGCCATTCCGACATCTCTAGACTCCCTAAACACAACGTTAAAGCAAGCGTTAAATATATGACGTTTTATTGGTAAAAGCCCACAGCGTTGCCGCTTCACCACTCGTAATAAATCCAGCCAAAAACTCCTAATCCGAGGTAAAGTGAATTTGTTAGAACATTTCAATGCACGTTCAAATTCATATTGAGAAATAGCAGTTTTATGTTGTTTGGTGTGGATCTGGGCTCTCTCCTTGCTACGTCACTACAGCTTCATCACTTTTTAACCATTGATAACTCAACGGTAGGCATCTAGCACCTAACGTTTTCCAACGGGTTTTTAGGTTATGTTGAATGTTTACATTTGCTCTTGGCAACAATGCGGGGACTTTAAACCCATTAACATATTGCCTGGATTCTTGGATATACTATACAAATAAACAAAATGCAATTTTAAAGTCACTCAAGTCTATATGTACATTGACAATATTCGGATTGTAATGAAATTGTGCTATTTAAAAAAGTGTACAAGTGAATTTGCACTATTACTGTTGGTAAATTTATAATTTTCTAATCAAAGTCAAAACATACACATCGCAATCATAAATCATTTGTTTCCTGATCAATCTCTAGTCTTACAAAAAATTCCTTTAACTTAAATTACTTTTAAAAGTTTAAAGTTTTATTACTTAATTTTCGTTAGTTAGAGAAATATTTGGAAATCTCGCTCGAGTTTGTTTTGCGTGTGTAATTTTAATTCTATTTGCATAATTAGATAATTAAAATTAATTTTGTTTACGAAAATCTTGTGCAATATTTAATTGTGTAATTAAACACGGGATTTGCGTGTTAAATGTGGTTTTTTAACACGAATATTAATAATTGCCTAGTTCGATTTTTTACAGCTATGCAGTAACCGCGCTTTGATAGTCAAATCAGATTCTTTTGTCTTACATTTAAATATGTCGGTGATGACTTCGTCGATGCCATTTTGTTAAATTACGAAGTAATCGCGTCAACATCTCCGCCGTTCTCACTAGTTTAACTCGCGTAAAACAAGTTTGTAAACATAAATCATTCTCAAATCTGTTAAACAATTGTGCTTGTATTCGTCGCGAGTGATCTTTGAAAATTTTCCCACATTCGTTGTTTTTCAGAAGAGTTCAAATTGAAGCTTTAAACGAGTGTTTTTCACTCCCAGACTAAGCATGAAGTAAAATTTCGAGTTTAGAAAAGCCCCGTGAAAATTTGTCGAGGGTCGCGAAGCGACCCGAGACAAATTTTCTGGGCTTTTCTAAACTCGAAATTTTACTTCATGCGCCACGCGTATTAATCACAGATTTCAATTGAAGTTTGAATATACATACATTTCAAAAAATTTTAGTCTTATACGCGTGGCGCATGAAGTAAAATTTCGAGTTTAGAAAAGCCCCGAAAATTTGTCTCGGGTCGCTGCGCAACCCTTGACAAATTTTCACGGGGCTTTTCTAAACTCGAAATTTTACTTCATGTTTAGTCTGGGAGTGGAAACACTTGTGTAAAGCTTCAAAAATGAAAAAAAACTCGGAATATCTAAAGATTTACAGAAAATAATAATAATAATATTTTGTAAATACATATCTACCAGAAAATAGGGTGAATTTAAAATACGTATATTTCTAATTCAGCCTATTTTCTGTAAATGCGCGACCCTTGACACATTTTCACGGGGCTTCTCTAAACTCGAAATTTTACTTCATGTTTAGTCTGGGAGTGGAAACACTTGTGTAAAGCTTCAAAAATGACAAAAAAACTCGGAATATCTAAAGATTTACAGAAAATAATAATAATAATATTTTGTAAATACATATCTACCAGAAAATAGGGTGAATTTAAAATACGTATATTTCTAATTCAGCCCATTTTCTGTAAATCTTTAGATATTTCTTTTTTTTAATTTTTGAAGCATTAAACAAGTGTTTTCCACCCCCAGACTAAGCATGAAGTAAAATTTCGAGTTTAGAAAAGCCCCGTGAAAATTTGTCGAGGGTCGCGCAGCGACCCGAGACAAATTTTCTGGGCTTTTCTAAACTCGAAATTTTACTTCATGCGCCACGCGTATAAAAGTTAAAATATTGTAAAATTAATGTATATTTGAACTTCACTTGAAATCAGTGTTTTATACGCGTGGCACATGAAGTAAAATTTCGAGTTTAGAAAAGCCCCGTGAAAATTTGTCGAGGGTCGCTGCGACCCTCGACCCTCGACAAATTTTCACGGAGCTTTTCTAAACTCGAAATTTTACTTCATGCTTAGTCTGGGAGTGGAAACACTTGTGTAAAGCTTCAAAAATGAAAAAAAAAAGAATATCTAAAGATTTACAGAAAATAATAATAATCATATTTTGTAAATACATATATCTACCAGAAAATAGGCTGAATTTAAAATACGTATATTTCTAATTCAGCCTATTTTCTGTAATTCTTTAGATATTTCAATTTTTTTTTAATTTTAGAAGCATTAAACAATTGTTTTCCACCCCCAGACTAAGAATGAAGTAAAATTTCGAGTTTAGAAAAGCCCCGTGAACAAATTTTCTGGGCTTTTCTAAAATCGAAATGTTACTTCATGCGCCACGCGTGTACTTAATTGTACTCTCTTATGTACTTAATTTATGTTTTAAATATCAATAGTTCTGTTAATTGTGTTGATAAAACCATAAAATTTGTTATCCAAATCTTAGATACCTGTCTGCCAAGAGCGAAGATTGTGTTAGTTACTTGGGCGATGTCTTTTTTCTCCCACAAGTCGACAGTTTGGAATACATCCACATCGTTTACACCATAAGCTTTTAGAGCGGCCTGGAAGCTGAAAAACAAGACATAATTTTTGAAAATCTGAAAATTATACAACAACAAAATTATATAAAAAAAACTTGTCTAGAATTTGCTTAAATATATAAAAAATATGTATTAGATTTATTTAAGGATGTTTCATTTATGGATGAAGAGACGCCATATGCTTGAGAAGAATTGTAATTCTCTGTCCTTGTTAAAAGCTATAAAATATATGAAACATTTTGTGATTTTCACAAAATATTCCGTCCTTCTTTCTAAAGTCAAAGTGAACAGTCCCTATACAGACAGTGTTATAAATTTATAGCTTTTGACTAGTGTTTTCACTCCTTGATTGAGTATAAAGTAAAATTTCGTGTTTACAAAAGCCCGAAAATGTATCAGCAAATCCAAATATTCAGACTTTTAGAAACTTTAACTTCATGCGCCACGCGTATAAAACACCGAAATAGTGTTAATTTTGAAAGCGCTAGATTTGGCTGAACTAAACAAACATTTGAGAATTTATTAACCTAAGATCAAACATAGACAGTATATATTTAGAATTTCCCTTGAAATAAGCGTATTATACGCGTGGCGCATGAAGTAAAATTTCGAGTTTAGAAAGGTCTGAACATTTGATTTGGTCGCTCCGCTTCACTGCGCGACCAAATCAAATTTTCCAGCTTTTCTAAACTCGAAATTTTACTTCTACGCCATACGTATTAAACGCTGAAATATTATGAAGTTAGAAATACACTTAAAAATGAGTAATAATAAATATATTTAAATAACTATTAACAGATATTTTAACAGAAAAATTCTCAGTAATTAATATAATAAATCGTTCATAGAAATAGTAAGAAGAAGTGCGTACTTTCACCCAAAAATTAATTTAAAGTTTCGAATGATTGTTTTCACTCCTTGGTTAAGCATGAAGTAAACTTTCGAGTTTAGAAAGGCTTTTCTGAATTTTACTTCAAATATTGCGAAATTAGAAATACACTTAAAAATGCGTTTTCAAAATAAGTAATAATAAATATATTTAAATAATTATTTTTCTTCACACATTTTTAATTTAAGTCGAATAAAACAATCTATCAAATTGACTTATTTACTATTTTACGTCGTAGGAATATTATTATTATTTTTCTTTAATCGCCATTAAAAAAATTAAATTGGCATAGCAAAACATACATTTCTTAATACAAATGCCAAGATATTTTTTTCTTAGTTCAACTAAATATATCTACAATTCTTTTTTTAAATTCACAATAACTTTCTCTAATTGCATTCCCTAGTAAATCAGCCAAATACCATTCACGTCGACTTTTGCCAAGAATTTCACGCTTCATTACCTATATTAATCGATCCATTCTTTGAATATCTTTACTTTCTGTTATTGTTTCCTATGCCAATTGGAATATTTCTCAATGGGGGATAATTTTAGACCATTGTGAGTTCTCACAATAAAAATAAAGAAACAACAGATACACTGCATTGTAGTACCTATTTACGACAGAATCGTATTTCGGTCTGAAGTTCATAATAATAATGTAAGATTTAAAGGTAGGATAAATCCACGTAATCATAATCCATCATTTTTTTAAAGATAATCTCATGTATCATTCATAAAATGTGTAATTTCATACCGAATTCACTAAAAAAATCTCACAAACAGCACGTTTAAAACAGCGATGAAAAAACATCTAATAAATCATAAGTTTTTTACATTCTTAAATTATTATTATTTTTATGTTTTTTTCATAAGAAATAGTAAGTTTCTAGAAAGAACATTAAAAAACTAAAAGATCGGTTAGTTTATTTATCTTTTATTAATTAAGCACTCTTCTAGAATATATATATACAGGGTTATTCGAAATAAAGGAACAGATTTCAAATATTTCTTTCTTTCAAACTACAAAAGATAGAAACACAATTCCAGCGTTTCTGGAAAAATAAAAGTTCAATTTTGTATGCATTCAATATGAGCACTATACACGTGCTATGGATTTTTTTGTTCTTCTTTCGTATAGTGAACGAACACGCTTAACATTTTCATTTGATGTGCGTGAACGTCCAGTGCTTTTCTGTTTACAGATGCAACCATTGTCTACGAATTTTTGATGCCACTGGTAAATCTGCGTATAACGAGGCGGTTGTTTATGAAACTGACGGCGAAAAGCACATTGAACTTCAATAATGAACTCTAGTTTCGCTAATTGCAACACACAAAATGCGTTTTCTTGTTGTCGCCATTTTACTACAGACAATCAACATGACAAGCAACAGCGCCAATGCGGCCGTGGTTGAACTTCTGGCTGGACTGCTCAAATTTTAAACTTTTGTCTGTCCAGGAATGTTGGAATTATGATTCTACCTTTTATAGTTTGAAAGAAATAAATGTTTGAAATATGTTTCTTCTTTTTGAATAAACCTGTACATATATTTTCTCTCTCACAAGCTAAGTGGAAGAGTAGAGATGTTTTTTAAACTATCACTAAATTTCGCCTGTATTTTGTATTTTGTTTATCTTGTACGTGTAATTTATTTTTTAGTTAAATAAAGACAATTTATTATAATTAGTATGTGAAGAGTTTTTAATTTATAAAACCTCTGTGTAATCTGAGATAAAAATAAAGAAAGAATAGATGTATGCAAAACTTTCTAATTTATAAGAATAATATAATTTATCTTTCTTTGTACTTATTTTAAGAAAAGGCATCATTATATAGGTGTTCAGGTCAAAACCCAATCGAGTTGGCTGTAAAATTTTCAATTAAGCAACGACATCACTTTTTCGATCCATTCCCTTCTATCAAAAAAGCAACGCCTTCTCGATCGGGTTTTTAAATAAACACCTGATATTAAAAAGTGATTATAAATTCGCAATATTTACGTCCAATAATAAAATGATTTTGATTTTTTGAGTCATTTGCCAAGACGATCTGTTACCACCTTTCAGTGGAAATTTCGGTTTAATTTCGTAAATACGATAGCTATTTTCGATTTCTTGTAACATTCGCGCGAAATGTGTTTACACTTTGGCATCTGCGAGAGTTATATTTAAAGATTTCGCGAGCACTTCATCAAATTTTATTATACATCGTCACGTTTTAGAAAATTGTAAAAACAAATTTGCTTTTAAAATCCTGAATTTCTTAAAAACTCACGGATTTTGTTAAAACTTTCAAAATCGATATATATATATATATATATATATATATATATATATATATATATATATATATATATATATATATATATATATTATATATATATATATATATATATATATATATATATATATATATATATATATGCATAAAATTGTTAGAATTATCAAATATACGGTATATTAAAATTGAATCTTTAACCTATCTATGCAATAACGCAACACTAATAATGTTTAGTTTAATATTAATTAAATTACTAAATAAGTTAATTTGATACATTGTATTATTTAACCGGACTTAAGAATGTGTGAAGCAACATGTTAGTATAGAAATGATTTAAATATTTCGATTATTACTCAATTATTAAAAAAAAATGTATTTCTCACTTCAGAATATTTAAATGTTTTATACGCGTGGCACATGAAGTAAAATTTCGAGTTTAGCAAAGCCTGAAAATTTGATTTGGTCGCGTAACGCCAAAATACCGAATGTCTAGATCTTTCTGAAAAAATAAAAACGTGAAGTGTCCGAACCTTTCCCACTCTATTCTACTTGGTAAAATTGTCTTTCAACATTTTGGGTGAACAGATTTAAGATGCACCATAAATTAAACTTTTCACAAATAAAAAACTGCTGTAGGTGAAGATCGTTTTCTTCGTCTGCAAGAGCTTTTCACAATAATTAAGTAAAACTTGGTTAAGATATGACGTTTTGATATCGGAAAATGCATAGATTACTTTAGTTTTCGCTACTACTATGGTCTAATCTACACAAAGATTATAAATGTCATTAATTTGTTTTAAAAAGTTGCAACGTCATTCAAATATTTTTTTTTATATAAATACCAAGTTTCAACTAGATTCCGAAATTCACATAAATTGTATGCCACTTTAAAAAAGTTTCAGATAAATAAACAATAAATTTTACTGTATTCTAAATCACAAATATTTAGATGTAGCATATAGTAAAATATACTTCTACCAGACCACTTTACCGCAAAATCTATAAACTATATAAATTATGTAATTGCGTTTTCATGCCAACGTTACTTTTTATCGAGTAATCGGATTGGAGTAATTCATTTATTCATACAGAGTTTTCTGTTAAGTATACATTTCCCAATGTAAACGCTGTAAATTTCGAAGTAAAATTTCGAGTTTAGAAAAGCCTAAAAAGCAGGCTTTTCTAAACTCGAAATTTTAATTTATGCTCCACGAGTATAAAACACTGAAATAATTTGATATTCTAAAATATACTGCTTATGTTTAATCAATAAATGTTACAAATTTTTATTTCGTGTAACCATATTTTGCGCTTTCTAAATTTAAGTAATTTGCTTTAGGGCACTAGAAAACAAAAAATCAATGTATGTAATATCAACAATTAGATAACACTTAAATAACACACTTAATATGTTTAGGTTTCAAAATAATGTTTATTGTACTAGAACAATTGTTTCACCACACAGTGGCTCTATCAGGTAGATGAATGATCATTCATCTAACTGATGGAGCCACTGTGTGGTGGAACAATTGTTGTAGTACAATAAATATTATTTTGAAACCTAAACATATTAAGTGTGTTATTTAAGTGATATTATGGAGTTATAACAACTAACAGCCTCAGCTATACAACAATTAGATAAGTATCATAAAAATAGAAATATTTTATTTATTTATTCCAAACCCAACAGCCATAAGGGCCAAATACAGGACAAATAAAAGTTAATCAGAATGTAAAGTAACAATGACAATATTCTCATACAGCCTACAATAATAACATAATGTGTTTAGTTTGATTACATAACTTAAGTGAAACTGATAGATAAGTTATCCCTAACAACACAACTTATCTAACAGTTTTGAAATTATTTATTGATTTAGTCTGTAAGAGCAATATTCCATGTAATATTTTAATGTTTATTGATCGTTATTTTGTCTAACTTGTAGTATAATTTTATTTTTTTGTGTACGTCATTTTCAATACCCATTTATTTAATATTATTTATTTTGTAATATTCTTGTAAAATAGTTGTCCGTACAGAAACGTTCATTGAGTATTATGTTTGAAATTATTATTATTATTACTATAACTATTATTATTATTTACACGTTTAAGTTTCATTACTTATATTTTAACGTATTTTAAAGTGTAATTGAGGCAATTAGAAGCGTGATGTAAGTGCTAATTTCAAAAAATTGGAGTACATGCATGGATTTCACGATTAAACACGTTTATTTACACGTCTATTTAAAATACCAGTGTTAATAACGGTCACTTTGTGTCCGAAATGTATGTACATTTGGTAATTCAAATAAACGTGCGAAGAAAGGTTATTAGTGCTTTATTCGTCAGATTAATTTGATCTTTACGTAACTCAACTAATCAACTTACATGCATGGAGGACAGTTTTTTTTTTTTGATAATTAGCAGAGATATAAAGCTTTTATTGATATGTACTGCTAACCAATATATTTTCTGTAAATCCACATAACCTCTCTGCTAATTTGTTGGTTGGTTTTAATACAACTTGAACTTTAAACCTGGGTTTCTCAATTTTTATTTAGCTACTTACACCCCTTTGCTTATAGGTGATTCAATTGTTTTTTTTTTTTATTCTTATTAACTTACTTGTTGATGTTCTCCATCATCTTGAATTGTCCACCGGATGTGTTGACCTTTGCAACGGATCCAGGGACGAGTTTGTTCATCAACTGGCAGAGGACGGTGCCGTCACGGATGACATCTTCATAGAGCTCACCTGGGGGGAATTTGGCTCCCAAGATGGTCTCGATCCATTCTTGAGCTTCTTTGTCCTGGTTGGTATCACGCTTGGCAGCGAGCTACAAAAATAAAAAAATAAAACATTAAAATAATTAAGATAAAATCAAAACTCATTCCAAATTTAAAGGTAATAAAGGGTGTCAAATTATAAGTGACCCCATTTTAATTATTAAGTACACACATTTTAAACATCTAATTTTAATGATTATAAATGTCAAATGTACTGTCATATCTCAAGTTTTGTTAGATGTGAAGTGCTGGCCGATTGCTCAAAGAATATTCTGTGTAGATAAGGTTTTAAGAATTGACTCAACCATTCAAACACATTTAATGTTGAAGTGGTTCCTTCTCGTAAAACAATTAGAAGATGGGTCACAAACTATCACCATAGGGATCAGTCGTAAATATGAAACCTCTGGGCCTATTTTTTTTTTCACAGACGAAATGCAGTAGTTAACGATATGTGGAAATGTTGCAAATGTTATTAGTGGATGCCATCGATCAACTCCGATTACCATTAGATGTTACATGGTTTCAAAAAGACGGTGTAAGGCCTCATGTGTCAAAATTATTTATGGAAGTACTGTGAGAGATGTTTTCGGGTCGTCTGCTATCTTAGTGTGGAGATTAGCCCTGGTCTACGTGCTCTTCTGATTTTTCGCCTCCGGATTACTTTTTGTAGGGCTATGTTAAATCAAAAGCGTACCAGAACCGACCTCAAACTCGGGAAGACTTAAAAATAACACAAGTCAAGCTATTGCTGAGATTTCGGCTGAAATGTGTCAGCGTCTAATGGGATTAATATTATACCGCGCGCAGATATGCATCGATAGAAATGAAAGTCACCTGGTTGGTATAATTTTTAAGTATTGAAGTTCAAAATAATTAAGAATAAAACTTGGAATATCCATCTGTAACTTCCAAAAAAAGCAATTTGTTGCATATTTGTCGTGCCTGTAAATGGGTCACTTATAATTTGGCACTATTTACATTATATTTTGAAAATAATTTATAAAAATAAATTTTTCTTAGAATTGTCTTCAAAATACAAATTTTCTTCAAAAATTAATATACTAAGTTGTTAAAGATAGCATTGAAATTATGGTTATACCGCTATGCCGGCTTAGCGATTTACTTGGAAATCGTAAAAAAATGCTTTTCAGAGTTTATCAATAAATCGATGATGTTTTGTGGAAAAGAAGGATGAGGTGTGGTTAGGATTATTATTATTTCATATAATAATTTTAATTGAAATCAGGTAGATTACCACTATTAATCACCATTGATGCAATAACGCAACATTATTATTTTTTTGTTATTTAAATTACTAAATAAGTTAATTTGATACATTGATTGTGTGAAGAAAAATGTAAACATTTTGTTATTTAAATATTTCAATTATAGCTTATTTTACAAAAAGGATTTTTCCGTGTATTTTAAACGTAACAAAATGTCAGTGTTTTATACGGGTGGCGCATGAAGTAAAATTTCGAGTTTAGAAAAGCCTGAAAATTTGGTTTGGCCGCTCCGCTTCGCGGAGCGACCAAACCAAATTTTCAGGCTTTTCTAAACTCGAAATTTTACTTCATGCTTAGTCTGGGAGTGGAAACACTCGCTTGAAACTTCAAATTTAACAATTTTGTAAAAACAATGAATGCATGAACATTTATAGAGTATGGAAATGTATGCTTAAAAGAAACATTTCTTGTATACTTTCGTGAATATTCAGGAAAAGAATTCTCTTCTATATTCGTAATTGCGAAATTTTGTAAGTTCGGAACATACCTAGCATGTATAAGCAGTGCCGCAGTAAGGAGGGGGCCAAGGGGGCGACGGCCACAGGCGCATCAAGTAAAGGGGCGCCATCGAAGCCCGAGATCCGAAATTTTGTAAATTTAAAATTATATAAGGAATCTATATTTTAAACTTGGGCTGGGAATTTAAATATTCGCGAATATTTAAATACCACATTATTAAATTACTAACATTTTCACATATTTAATTAATTTAGCTATTTAAATATTTCAATAAATTAATATTAGAAAATATTTTTTTTATTTCAAATAGTATTATGGAGTTTCATCATGTATCCGCCTCATCAATTAAATATTAGAAAATGTTTAATATATTTTCTAAAACTATACAATTGTTTTGTTGTATATTTTTTCATACAAAATTATATAAAATTGAGCATACAAGGTGATACTAACACTTGTTTTATTTCGAAAATCTTCTATTTTCTTGACTAGTTTCGGGTTTTACGGTATTATCAAGAGAAATAGCGAAACTAGTGAAGTAAATTGAAGATTTGTGAAACTAACCAAGTGTTTTGATTTTGTAGCGTTCTCTTTTTTGAAACACATCGTGACTATTTATTTGACAAATTAAAATTTAAAAACTTTTAGTAAATAACCCACTTGGTTAAGATTTCACTGTTTATTGATTGACACTGCAACAATTGTTTCGCCACACAGTGGCTTCATCAGGCAGATGAATAATGAATTAAAATTTATTTGTCACATTGATTATCATTTACCAACATCTCAAAATTTAAAGTTTTAAATACCCTACTGTTAAAAAACAGATTTTAGGTATATTATTAAAATAATATCGAGATAATAGAAAATATTTCAAATTTGAAAGTATACTGATCTACTTTCAAATTTGAAATATTTTCTATTGAAAGGTACATATTTTAGACGTGTTCTAGTTTATTATTGTCAAGCTAGAATATTGTACATTTTTAATTTCAGGCATTCATTGCTTTTTTAAAGCGTACAATTTAAAGTTTTGAACAAGTGTTTCCCCTCCTTGATTAAGCATGAAGTAAAATTTCTAGTTTAGCCTAAAAATTTGGTTTTGTCGCGTATCGTGTCAAAACTGTTAATTTTTATTGTAAACTCACCTTAGCACGAACTTGGCGTTCAAGAGACATCCTGTTAATTCAAAATGTTCGGTGTATTCGCACGATGTGTATGTATTTACCACTGCACCAGGTATTAAACTAATCGCAGAAAACGTGCGGACGCTTTTATATATCGCAATGGACGCCGACGCCCGGCATCGCGTCGAATTCGCGAAACCTAAATTTAGTATATTATTCAGTTTTCGGTTTCGTGCATTTCTAGAAAATTCCTATACATACGCACATGTTTTCGGAAAAAGTCGCATACTTTTCGAGTTAATAAGTCGGCATCGAATAATTGATGGCATGTGCATTTTGGAAGCTTGCTAAGTGAAGTTTTTTAAAATTCATAAATAATTTTGTGTGTGTAAATAGTCACGGGAATAGATTGTGGGTTTTTGGTTAGTATGGAGGTATTGTGTCGTGATAATGACCTATTTTTTTTTTTAAAGGAGAGGATAGTGTGTTAAAGTTCATATTAATTAAGTGTATAATAAAAATAAATTTAACATCGATTTTGTTATAATTGTTACTCAATTAAAGTAAAATAAAATGCAAAAGTAAATGTGTACATCGATTTTGTTATAATTGAAATTAGAAAAGCGAAAACATTTAGTTTGGTCGCTTTTTTCAACTCGAAATTTTACTTTGTGCGCCACGCGTATATAACATTTTTTTTATAAGTAATAATCGAATTATTTTAAAACCAAAATATTTTCATTTTTCTTTATACATTTTTAAGTCGGGTGAAATTATATAACTGATACATTATATTATTTGATCTGACTTGAAAATGTATTAAGAAAAATGTAAAGAAAAATTTAAATAGGTTATTTAGTAATTGAATGAACAAAAAATTAATAATGCATTTATGCATGCGTTTAATTAAAAATGATCTGGTATTTTTTATGAAAATTAAAACACACAAATATAATGACAGATAATTTTTATTTTTCCATAATCCTTAATACATAGTACTTAATAAATACTGGACTAGATTTAAATTAGAATCAATGGGCGAATTTCCACATTTACACGTAATCCCTCTTTATTCTTAAAATTCTCATACAATTAATCAAAATCATTACGAAAAATGTTGGACTCGTTTTTATATTATTAATTTATTTCGTTTCAAATTCTCCACGCACACTTACAAACATTTCGCTTATTTCCTTAAGCAATATACAAACAAGTATCATATAATATTTACACAATATACAATTTTTTTTCGGTAGGGTGGCATCTTAAAATTTATCAAGACACAATATTGCATAGTATACAAATGTGACCACTCGACGATCTTCACACTAAAATTATATTTAATAAAAAATCACTAGAGTCGTATAATTATTTTGTTTTTAAAGGTATATTCATGCGTATACTTAATTTATATGTGGGTGTGTTTTTAATTAAAATTACTAATTTACATATGTACAGATGCTATGACGGAAAATTGCGATGAAATACTTTTTTACATTTTCGTTTTTTTTTTGTACAAATATTGCGGGGTAACTGAGGTGTAATCGTTGTTTTAACTTTTGAAATTTTATTTATAGGGGCAGATGGGGTGTGTTGAATGCGCTGTAGATTTTGTCAATTTTGTAATTTGATTTAAAAATATACAAAAATCATCACATATAGGGAATTTTCGTATTAAGTATACATATCTCGATGCATACGCTGTAAATTTTAATGCGTTTTATTTTTATAAAAGCGTTCAATTTGAACCATTTCGCGAGTGTTTCCACTCCTTGATTAAGCATGAAGTAAAATTTCGAGTTAAGAAAAGCCTGAAAGTTTGGATTTGGACGCTACGCGAAGGGTAGCGTCCAAATCCAAATTTTCAGGCTTTGGTAAACTCGAAATTTTACTTCGTAAAACGCGTTTGCAAACATAAATAATTCTCAAATCGGTTAAGCAATTGTGCTTCTATCCGTCGCTAGTGTTTTTTAAAGCGGAACAAACGTTTACACCGTGAAAACTCCAATCAAACGGAAGAGTTCGTTTTTTTTTGTGGAAAAAGCGTGTTTCTATGTAATTTAGGCAATAGGGTAGACTGTGTGAGTATTACTTATTCATATAAATTGTTCATATTTGTGTTAAAGTGGAATTAACCCTATTACACATATAAATCATAATACCGCAATCTGTCATCATTTATCTGCCAAATTATTATAAAACAAAACCGACCATTAAGAGTGGCGCGGATTTAATAAATATATATAATAAATGTTGTGTTATATATTGTTGTTGTCGTGAACAAAGTATAGTGTATAACTCGCATATAATGGCTATTAATCACTCGAACGACTTGCTCCACTCGCCTTCGGCTCGTTCTGCAAACCTCGTTCTCGTGATTAATAGCTATCATTATATGCTCGTTGTACAATATACTATTAAACACGTTTTTAATTGTTTATGTTTTAATCACTGTTTCAGTGGAAAAAACACATTTTGTAAAAAAAAATGATTTGTTTTAGTTAAAATATAAAAAACGTTATTTTTAACAAATCATCTTAACTAGTTTTTTTAAATATCTCTCGTCTTAACGTCACTTATTTTGAATAAAAATAAGAATAGTTGAGAGTATTTATTATTACGGTTGAAATAAAAATTAAACTTTCTTTTGAATGAAAACACATGGTGTCACTAATATCAATGTTTTCTTGTTAAAGTATAGTTAAATATGTTTCATCACGTGAAAGATGAGAAATATATATAAGATAAACTTATTTCAACTAAGCAAATCGCCAAAGAATAATAAAATGCTTGTGCTTAAATGAGATTAATTTTATTAGAATTCGTTTGAGGAAATTATGTTACGCGACTGTGAAAATTTACAGCGTATCCGTCGAGATTTGTATACTTAAATGAAATTTTTCCTGTAAAAAAAAAAGTACGAGCATGGAGTAATCAGTAATCAGAATACGTAATCAGTGGTACGAGTGTAAGAATAAGTGAAGTATTTAATGTAAGTATGCAAATGTGATATTTAAATATTCCAATTCCCTGCCTTAGAAAAAAAAAATGTGTATATCTACCCCTGTTGATACATTTCGTTTTTTATATTTAATCAATTAATTGTAAAAAATCATTTATCAATGGACGTAATACTTTTTTTATTTTGTATATTTTGGGATGATTTTTGTTTGGGTTTGTTTTTCTCGTAATGTATGCGATTAAAAGAGATGGTTGGCGGTCGCCGTCGGTTTTAAATGGTCGCCTAATAGGTAGGAGGCAGCGCCACCGCCTGCCCCCAGGAGGGACGTGAATGGTGCCGAGAGCGCCGCCGCCGCTGCCGCCGCCGCGTGGTGGGATCCGTGGTGGCTTTGCAGATGAGAGGGTTGCGAGGATAAGACTTTGTTCGCCTGCTGGACCAGGAGAGCGGTGTTACACGAGTTTGGACTCATCGAGGCCCATTTGTTGTTATTGGAGATTATTACTTCGTCTGAGAGTTTACCTGTAATTACAACAAAAAAAATCGGTTAAAACAACGAGACAATTATTAGAATTGTTTGAAGGTTTGGACTTTTGAGGGGTTGAAAATGAATTAAGGAACCTCAAGGAAGTTAACGACACCTCGCGCTCGATCTTTGTTTTAGGTTTTACTACGTAGGCTGGCGTATGAATCGAGTACGATTTACACTAAATGGATATCTCTAGGTGATATTTTGCGACAGTCAAGTTTGAATAAAAAAAATTCAATTGAACCACTTAGAAGCAAAGGGGTGTAAGTGACAAATACAAAAATTTAGAAATTTGGTTTTGAAATTGAAGTTATATTAAAATCAACAAACAAAATAGCGAAGTAGTTATGTGAATTTACGAAAAAAACTATTCCCCTTCTATTTACTATTTTTTTTTGTTAAATTGGCACTTACACTCCTTTCCTTCTATGTGCCACAATTTGTTCTAGGATATTCGTATACTTTTTTGCTTTCAGAATATCCCTCGTATTGAACAATTTTATAAAAAATAGCTGGTATTTTGACATGCAACTGAACTTCAGTTTTTGTGAAAATAATTAACTGTGAATAAAATTACTGATTTAATAGTTTTTTTTTATAAAAACTAGTGTATTTCACAAAACCAAATTAATTGTGAATACTTTTGTCACTAATACAAACCTGACCAAAACACATAGTTTGTTTCATTGATTTTTATTCTAACTAATAAACTTAGGTGACCTTAGGTTAAAACTAGTTTGAGTTAAAATAAAAATTAGTAAGAAAACTAAGTGTTTTAATCAATTTTCCATTTTCAATACAAAAATGTTTCATCTCGGGTTAGGGGTATAAACGAATTAATTAACAACACCGATAACATGTTTATTAACAATTCAATATAAAAAAATATTAATATTGTAATAATATTTATTATTAAAATATAATATATAAATAATAATTTGAATGAACTCATTAACAGCCGAACTATAATTATAGAATAAGGTGAAAAGTTGATTTTAGGTTATATTCTGGAATAATTTTTTTGATTTTTTTTATGATTTACCATTTACATGAATGAAATAACTTGTCTATTTAAAAAGATATCGAGATGCAGTAAAAAGTTTCCTTATGCCCTTTTTTAAGTAGATAATATTTTTGGAAAGCTTACAAAAACTGCAATCGACTGAAGTCATAAAACACTATGATTTTTATTTAAAATAATAGAACTCATAAAAGTTAAACTAAAACAAAATATGATGTGGTCAGCAGTTCCTGCTAAAAAAATGCCCAAAAAAAGATTTTATCGTATATAAATATGTTTTAAAATGAAGAAATTATTTCATTATTTCAAAATTGGTAAATGTTGACGAATAACTCGAAAGACAAGATTTGATTAGGCACATGGAATAAAATTCCATAAATATCTGTGGAAGTTTATTTTAGTTTTCATCTATCGTAAATTTTAGTTTACTTGAAGACGCTATCGAAAAGGATGTACCCTGTACATAATAATTTAAATTTTTTTAAGAGACAACTGGACTGCATCATATTTGAATATGAATATAATTAAAATTGAAAATTCTGTTTACATATATTATACTTAATTTTTAATTAATCCCTAAAAAGCTAGTAAAAATCGGCAAGATACTGGTAAATTTTGCAAAGAAATGGTGCATTTGCCAGGCACATTTAACAAAATTCTTCTTTAAACATGTGAGTGTTTTTAATCATTTTGCCAATGCATAAATGCAGGGGTTTTTGTTTGGTTTTTATCAAGTATCAAATGAAATTCATGTTTTATCAAATTAGTTTATGTTTTAATGTGTTAAATTTATGTTTTTTGTAGTACCTACAAAATTGTGTATTTTTTAAATGGACATCGTTGACTGAATAAAAAAATCCCAATTTTATATCAACATATTTCACTATTTGTCAAACGACTTTCCTCTTGAATCAAATAATTTTTCCATTGTATTTCTGTCATCTTACAGACCATTCCTAAGCCCAATAGAAGAATTGTTGAGCCTATTAGGGAAATATATTAAAGAATCAAGTCCTAGTAATAAAGATGTGCTATGAATTTTCAGGCATAAAATATCAGAACACTACAACTTTTAAAATATTGAATCATATTTAAGCAATTATTTTAAGAAAAAATAAACTGTTTTTTAATATGTTGAATCTAAGATTACTAACAAGTGTTTCCACTGCTTAAATAAGCAAGAAGTAATATTTTGAGTTTAGACTGAACGTTTGAAAGCCTGAACGTTTGGATTTGGACGTAGCGTCCACATCCAAATTCAGGCTTTTCTAAACTCGAAATTTTACATTATGCGACATGCGTATAATACACTGAAATATTGTGAAATTCAAAATATTCGTATTCAGCTGTATATTTTGAATCTTGCATTAGCTTTTCGTATGTTATTTTTTGCTGATCTAGCAGTATATTTTTAATTTCACAGTATTTCAGTGTTTGATTCGCGTGGCACAATAAATAAAGTTTTGAGTTTAGAAAAGCCTGAATTTGGATTTCTACCCTACGCGTCCAAATCCAAACGTTCAAGTTTTTTTTAAGCTGGAAATTTTACTTCATGCTTAATCAAGGAGTGGAAACACTCGTTGGTAGCTTTGAATTGTAAAAAAATATACTGCTAGATCAGTAAAAAAAACATATTGCTAATTTATTTTATGCATAATCGAAATTCCACTCTTTGATTAAGCATGAAATAAATTAGCAGTATGCTCAAAAGTACGCTCAAAATACCTAAAAGAAAAATTCTTTGTATTTAACGTCGTTGCACATTATTTAATAATTTTTAATAAAACATCTTTGATTAGAATTGCTAAATACAAGCAAACATTTACAGGATTTTTCGTTTGATTTTCACCATGTAATAAATAAAATTCCCTTTTTATTAAATAAAAATTCCACATATCAGTTTTGCATCAACATATTTTACTATTTGTCAAATTACTTTACCTATTTATTGAATGAAATTCCATTCAATAAATAGGTAAAGTAATTTGACAAATAGTAAAATATGTTGATGCAAAACTGATATGTGGAATTTTTATTTAATAAAAAGGGAATTTTATTTATTACATGGTGAAAATCAAACGAAAAATCCTGTAAATGTTTGCTTGTATTTAGCAATTCTAATCAAAGATGTTAACATAAATTAAATTGCATTAATAATAGGAGTACAAAATTGATATTTCATTATAACTAGTATTTTCTTAAGCAGAAAAACCTAATGGAAAATTATTGCATAGTAATTGTTTTTCTTAAGAAGCTATACAAGGAAAAAGTAAGCTTGCCCAGCGCATTCGCCAAAATGGCTCCTTGAAAATTTATTTGTTTTCAATCATTTTACTTTTGTAATATAAATATTTGTGACTATACAGGGTGATTCTTGACTTATACGTATAATTGCAAGTAATTAGAGTTCGTAATGTGTAGTGATGGGCAATTTAAAAAAAAATAGTAAAAGTTTTTTATTAATAGAGATAATGAATTAATTATATAACTTAAACTAAATCAATACCATATGTTTAAAAATTATTTATATATGGGTGGGTTTAAAATTATAAAATTACAGTAAAGGTGTAATAATATCTGTTGCCATTTTGATGTGGCTTATTATGTTTTAAAGTGATATTTATACAAAACCCCTAAAGTGTATTAGCTTGATTTTAGTTATGCTGACGATATCTGTTGGACATTGACTACAATTCATCTCCTGTGGCTTATTATTCATTATTCAAAAAAAAGGAACCGATTTCAAACATTTATTTCTTCCAAACTACAAAAGGTAGAACCATTATTTCAAAGTTCCTGGACAGGCAAAAGTTTAAAATTTCAACAGTCCAGGCAGAAGTGTAAACCACGGCAGCGTTGGCGCTGAGGCTTGTCATGTTGATTGTCTTTAGTAAAATGGCGACACAATAAGAAAAAACAAATTAGCCGTCAGTTTAATAAACAACCACCTTGTCATAAGCAAATTTACAAGTGGCATCGAACATTTATAGACGTAAACAGAAAAGCACGGGACGTCCACACACATCGAATGAAAATGTCGAGCGTATTCGTACAGTTTACGAAAAAATAAAAAAAAAAAAATCCAGAGCACGGGAAACACATGGTGCTCATATTAAATGCATAAATAATTGAACTTTGTTTCTTCCAGGAACGTTTCAATTGTGTTTCTATCTTCTGTAGATTAGAAGAAATAAATGGTTGAAATCTGTTCCTTCATTTTAAATAACCCTGTATAACTACTTAATCGAATCCAAGTTATTACAATGAGCCTTTAATTATAATCAAAGATGTTAACTTAAAAGAAGTGAAATATTGTTATTGAATTTTAATAGCTACAAAAAAAATATGTAAGATATCCGATCGTATCAATCGCGCGAGTACATTTAGGGGGAGAGAAAGATGCTCCGAGGGAATATTTTTATTGCGAAAATATATAGACGTGTTTACTATATTGAAGCGGGGTTTTATGTGCGGGGCGGGGGTTCCGAATTTTTTTCCTCTCCGCTGGCCGTCCTCCGGATAATATATCAAAAAGTGCGCGCATATACACACACACATCTCCGAATCGAAGCAGACAATATTATTTTTATATTCCGGATATAAATCTAGCGAGCAGCTGGCGAGCATCAAAACATTTCATATGTGTTATTCATTTCCAATAAACCGGGAGGGCAGGACGAGGAGGAGCGGGGAACACTGCGTCCTCCGCCTCCCCCCGGCTCCTCCGCAGGACAGAAACGCCACGCCACTCTGACATTTAATCTAGAAAATTGCCCGCTACCGCTCATTTATTTCCATTACTGTCAACTCTTTAGTTGGAGCTCCGGAGGAGTCTGCAGAAGCGAGCAATCTGATGTCATATTACTTCATGGGGACTTTCCTTTTTTTCGTCGTTGAGAGTAGAAGAATTTTTGTCAAAACCTGGGCGTATTCTTAAAGCATACTCTAGAACAGGGTTTCTCAACCGGGGGGCCACCACATTAGTGGAGCATGGCATGATATCAGGCGAGGGGGAGCGCGACAGATTTCCTAAAGAGTAGGTGAAGTGAAATAAGACTATAATGGTTGAGAACCCCTGCTCTAGAAGCTTCCATATATATTTTCAAGTGTGCTAAGAATATTTGCACCTGTTCTTTTGTGTGCTAAGAAGCTTCGCACCTGTACTTAAGGATGCTAGTAAGCTTTGCACCTGCTCTTAAGTGTGATAAGAAGTTTCTCAACTTGCAATTTGTTTGAAGCATTTCTTTTTACAATTTGAAACTACAACGATAGTGAAAATCATGTTTTTATTAAGGATGGAAATGTTTCCAATTTAAGTATTTAAATATTCGTTTAAAAATTTATATTTAAATAATCAAATTATTCTAATATTAAAATATTATAATATTCGAATATTTTAAATATTCAAATAATAAAAATATTTAAACATTCGAGTATTCATTTCGAATTCCCAGCCCTAATTAAAACATGTATCAAACATTTGCTTTATTGTTAGTCAATTTTTTTAATTTTATTGTTCGAATATATATAAATATGATTATGAATGAACATTCAAATACAAAAATAATAAATATTCCCATCAGACATGTATTAACAATATGCTTTATTATGTTTGCCTGAATTGTCATTGTATCACAAATATAAAAAAGGAAAATATAACAGTGGGCCGTATAATTTTGTTAAGGCTTTCGTTAACTAAATAATTGATAAGAGTGAGTGAAAACATGCCACAATTGACATATATAACAGGGACAAACAAACTTAACGACTTTCTTTAACTTTAACGAAATGGAAATCGTATGGCCCAATATTTTTTGTTTTAATATTGTTTAAAACGTCAAAGGGAACAATGTTCATTACTAACTAATTGGTTAGAGGGAGTGAAAACATGTAAACATTGACATACAGTGAATTTTTCGTTTAGGTAAACATATGCATAAACTGTAAATTTTCCGACATTCGTTGTTTTTTAAAAGAGTTCAGTTTGAAGCTTTGAACGAGTGTTTTCCACTCCCAGACTAAGCATGAAGTAAAATTTCGAGTTTAGAAAAGCCCTGTGAAAATTTGTCGAAGGTCGCGCAGCGACCCGAGACAAATTTTCACGGGGCTTTTCTAAACTCGAAATTTTACTTCATGCGCTACACGTACAAAACACTGATTTGAAGTAAAGTTCAAAAAATAAATTAATTAATAAAAAATTCAAGTTAGGTTGCTGTTTTTAGTTCATTTTTAACTCCACTTTAAATCAGTGTTGTATACGCGTGGCGCATGAAGTAAAATTTCGAGTTTAGAAAAGCCCCGTGAAAATTTGTTGAGGGTCGCGCAGCGGCCCCAGACAAATTTTCTGGGCTTTTCTAAACTCGAAATTTCACTTCATGCGCCACGTGCCACGCCAAATTTTCACAGGGCTTTTCTCAACTCGAAATTTTACTACATGCTTAGTCTGGGAGTGGAAAACACTCGTTTAAATCTTCAAATTGAACTTAAAAAAAAACATGTAATATCTAAAGATTTACAAAAAATAGGCTGAATTTAGAATACGCATACTTAAAAGAAAAACTCCCTGGATATAACAGGGACAAACAAACTTAAAGGCTGTCCTTAACTTTAACGAAAGGGATATCAAACGGCCCAATAATTTAAAATAATTTAAACAATATTGTTTAAAACGTCAAAAGTATCAATATTTATTAACTCTGATGAACATAGACAGATATTTTCTAAAAAAAATAGGAATCATATTACTACCGCATATATTTTATTCTAATTACTTCAATAATGTCAGTGTATGTCAACAGAAGTCATTTATATGAAAAGCGGTTGACGTTTTGTCAAAAATACATTCTCTTCTAAAACAAAGATTTATTTATGTATACGTAAAATAATAAATCTAATCTTATGTTATTCTGATTAAATTCGATGTGTGTGTGTATAATTTCGAACTTTAGAATACATCAGTGTTTTATACGCGTGGCGCATGAAGTAAAATTTCAAGTTTAGAAAAGATTGAATTTAGATTTGGACGTAGCGTAGCGTCCAAATCTAAACTAGAAATTTTACTTTATGCTTAAGCAAAGAGTGGAAAACACTCTTTAAGATAACATTAAATGCTTTCTAAAAAAATACAGTATTTTTTAAATTTACAATTTATTTGAATTCATTGCTCGGATTTTTAAGCAAACAGCTTATGCTGAAAATTGAAAGCATCAACATGAATTATTAAAATATGTACGAATTATAGAAAGTTAAATCATTTGACCCTATTTTTTTGTTGCTTTTTATTTTCTTTCGGATTTATGCTTATTTTACTTATTTGGTGCATATTTCGTCAAATTTAAGATCGTGGACAAATAACAAACTATTAATTCATTCCGTGATTTTCAAACTTTTTTGGCAATGAAACTCTTTATATTTTACAGAGCTCCAAAATAAAATCTGGTCGCCGATTTATTGTAGATTAATTATACTTTCCTTTGTAAGTAAGGTATCTAGAAATGTCAACAGTTTCGAGAAATGTTCAATAAAGTTAAGATTCTAGAAAGATTTAGACTTATGAACGGTTCGGCAATTTATTGCAAATAACTAAAGTGATGTAAATGAAAACACTATTAAATTTATATAAATATTAATACTACGAATAATATACTGTTTTTTTTTAAATTTAAGTACACTTTTACACATTCCATATAACCATTTGCAAAATTAATCAACATGAGAGGGGCAGGTGGTGGCCGAGCGGTAACGTCGTCGGGTTGTATCGCTCGGCGAGCCACAAACTCGGGTTCGATTCCCGTGCACGGGGAGACTTTATTTAAAAATAATTTCTCGTCGTGACCCTGGGTGTGGTATGAATGTGAGTGTTTGTCCGTATTAAATAATAGCATACTACAAATTGTAATGTTAACAATTAAAAATACAAATATAAATAAATGATGTTGGCTAATGGGCAAGTTCCCAAGGCCAGGCAAAAGCCAAAAAAAAACCTAAGTAGTATATATATATATATATATATATATATATTAATATAGTATATATTAATCTTCCCAATATTTCAGTGTTTATACGCGTGGCGCATGAAGTAAAATTTCAAGTTTCAGAAAAGCCTAATTTAAATTGAAAACTTTTACAAAAACATAGAATGTCTTTAAATCCCCTGAATATTGCATTATTTATCACATTGATTAATTAATTAAATTGAAAATATTTGTATGATTGTCCGATAATTATTAAAATGCACTTAATAAATTAAATTGATTGAACATTTTTCACGTGCAACTCAAAATGACTTAGAAACTATTTTTGGAGTGTATTTTTATTTGCACATATTTTGAAAGAGCAATAATTGAGTAATATGCACACCTAGTTTTATAAAGATATCTCAGATAGTATTTAAGTTATAAAGTCTTGAAATTTTCATATCACTCAAATAATTAAAATTGATTCCTGTTTCACGTTTGAGTGAAAATAAATCAAAAACTATCGACAGCGTATATTTTTAATTTCACATATTTTGAAAGACCAATAATTATGTGATTTGTACATTAAGTTTTATAATAATATCTCCGATAGTATCCAAGTTATGAATTCTTAAAATTTCTAACTGAAATCTTTGAATTGATGAGAAACTTGGAATAAGCAATTCCACGAAAACGATAAAAATCGTGAGTCAGAAAAATTACTGAATAGAATAGAAAAAAAAAATATTTTTAGTGTCAAGTTACATTAACAAATCAGTTGATCATTAGAAAATTATTGAAAATTGAAGAAATCAACAACATAGACATAAAAATCGAATATATTTAAAATATAAATTATTTATCTTTGTTATATTTTTGTCAGTCTGTCTATTTACTATTTTAAGATATAATTGTTCTTATTATTTGATGCTTGACAAATTTTTTAGTTGTTGTCAATCTTAATTTAAATTAACACATATATTAATTAATAAATAACATTTCTTGAATAATTTTCTCACTTATCACTTGGTGAAACATTTTTAAATATTGATAATGAAGGTTTAAATTAAATTACACTTGGTTTGTTTCACAATCTTTTACTTTACTATTTACTCGACTAGTTTCGCGTATTACAGCATTATCAGGAGTGAATTACAAAAGATACCGACAAACTTATATATAGTCAGGTAATAAGGGATTTTAAGATTGGGGAATTCCAAATCTCCTCATTGTCGTTGACGAGGTGTTTTCCGTCTTTCATTGCCCTATTTATTTCTAGGCCTTCCCTGAGGTTTAAATTACGGCCCTTATTACCTGAATATAAAATTTTGAAATTATTAACATCTATAAAGTGGTTGTTAATTATAAATGTTTTGAAATCCCTGTACACTGTTTGTTATTTATAATTGACTTTTTATGTTCTGCTAGTCTTGTCTGAAAAGTTCTTCCTGTTTGTCCTATGTATAAGTGTATAGTGTACGAACTAAAGTGCAGTGATTGTGATGCATTATACATAGGACTCGTCACTCGTTAACGACAATGAGGAGATTTGGAATTCCCTAATCTTAAAATCCCTTATTACCTGACTATATATAAGCTTGTCGGTATCTTTTGTAATTCACTCCTGATAATGCTGTAAAACGCGAAACCAGTCGAGTAAATAGTAAAGTAAAAAATTGTGAAACAAACCAAGTGTAATTTAATTTAAACCTTCATTATCAATAATAAATAACATTTTATTTTTTGCAATGGCTGAAAGTATTTCTAAGTATGAACAAATTAAACTAATACAGAAAATGTTTATTTTGGAAAACACATTTGAAACATTTAAAAATCACAGGTTTCAGAGTAATCTCGTATATAAGTTTGATTAAAACGTTTTGAACCTTTCTTCAACACTTTATTTTGTAAATAAATGTAAATTTCGCACACAAAGTGTCCATTATCAATGGTTTGATACTAATTAGTATCAAACCATTTCTAATGAACACTTTGTGTTCGAAATGTACATTTAGTTACAAAATAAAGTGTTGAAGAAAGATTTTAAGCGTTTTAATCAAAGTTATAATTATCTTCAAGTAACTCAATCAATAAAAACTCGTATATAAGCGTTTTCAAACAGATTACTTGTGAATTTAAAAAAAAGCGCACAAGTCTGTTATTTTTTTTAGAGGTCATGTTTTTACGAAAAATAATCAATCAATATTTTTGCATACAAAAATATAAACTTCTTCATAACAAGCATGAAACAAGGAACCAATCGAGACCGGTTTTAGGATTAACTAACGCACGTTTCATTTAGCGATTTGTTTCTTTTAGGTATGCATATCCTTTCAGGCACTCATTAATTTTATAATAATGGTTAATTTGATACTACTGGTGTGTTTACTTAGCGAGTGTTTCTACTCCTTGATTAACCCAATAACGGCCGAGCAATTATAGAGTTATCTCTAAAAGTTGATTTTACGTAAAATTCTGCAGTAATATTTATAAATGACTTATTATATTATATACTGGGATTTTTATCTTTTAACTATACATATTGTATATGCTTTAAATTTTCAGGCGTTTGTGGATTTTATAAAAATGTTAAATTTGAACTTTCGAACGAGTGTTTCCACTTCCACACTAAGCATGAACTAAAATTTCGAGTTTAGAAAAGCCTGAAAATTTGGTTTGGTCGCTCCGCGAAGCGGAGCGGCCAAACCAAATTTTCAGGCTTTTCTAAACTCGAAATTTTAGTTCATGCGCCACGCGTGTAAAACACTGATTTATTGTGAAGTTAGAAACACACTGAAAACATTAATTTTTGAATGAGTAATAATCTAATTATTTAAATAATAATACATATACATTTTCTCCTCACATTCTCAAGTCATTTCAAATGATACAATGTATCAAATTATCTTGTTAAATTTCAAATAACTTATTTCACTTTGTTGATAAAAAAAACATGTACGTTTGTTATAGATCACTTTTATTCGATTTTCAGTATTAAACTAGCCACAAGTGAAAATAAATGTGATACTAAACAAAAGTATCGCCTGACCGATTCATTTATTTATTTTTCTTTAAATGACAATTTGTTTTTGTAAGGTGTGTTGTTTTTTTTTAATGAGTGAGAGGTGATTACCGTTTCCGTTCATAGGCTTGACGTCGCCGTTTGATTGGTGTGAGGAGGCGCTCGTGTTGGAATTAGGGGTTGTCGATATGCCCGAATGGGGAGAGCCCGGCTTCACGTCCTTACTACCTAAATTAGACTTCGTGCTGCCGTTGTTCTCGGCCTTAATGTTCGGCTGGGGATTCGATCCGTCGCTCGAATTGTTCGAGGCCTTCTGCTGGGCGAGTCGCTCCTGTTTCCTGAACTTCGCCCTCCTATTCTGGAACCAGACCTATAAAAAAATTCAAGACAAATTAGATATGCGCGAAATGAGATTGTTTTCTCTAGAAATATAAAATTCTATTATAGTTTTGTTTGCCGTAAACGAAATAAAGCTATTTTCGGGCAATCAGCAATGGAATTTTGAAAAACGCTCTTACAGGTCAATTTTTAGTTTGGAGGGGATACCTAACATGTCTATAGTCATTAGCCTTTAGTCAACCACAAGATGGCGGCTGTCTTCAGTATTGAAACAGTACTATTTGGAAAGATTATCGAGATTTTGTTACAGATGTGTTTATATTTTTCAAATCCGCCGTCGCCGGGCTGTATCGCTCGGCGAGCCACAAGTTCGGGTTCGATTCCCGTGCACGGGGAGACTTTAGTTCAAAAATAATGTCTCGTCGTGACCCTGGGTGTGGTATGAATGTGTATGGTTGTCCGAATGAATAGTTAAATAATACAAATTGTAATAAATTAATTGATACAAAAATAAACATTGATGTTGGCTAATGGGCAAGTTCCCAAGGCCAGGCAAAAGCCAAAACCAAAAAAAAAAAAAAGTTCCCAAGAAAACGTTTTCCAAAGAACCAATATTTAACAATTTTAATGCTGATAACAGCTTCTTAATTACGGAGTAAAACGTACCGTGTGTTCAATTAAAAAAATCCTCTAGAGTGCCATGGAAAATATTGAAGGATGGCAACTCTGAAATTAAATATTATAATTATTGTCTGAAGTATTATACGTCAATTCTTAAGACGTGTAGCCAACTTAAATTTTAAAATGATAAAATCATGGCACTCTAGAGGTTTTATTTGATTGAACATATGATATAATTTGAATAAAATTTTATCAAATTATTATACAGGAATTTATTATTTGAAGTATACCTACAAATCCCTAAGCATATTGCTCCAAGCTCCCTCCACGTTTGTAAAATGTATTAACATAAGATCATGTATAAGCAGTGTATTTTAAACTTCGCTTAAATCAGTGTATAATACGCGTGACGCCTGAAGTAAAATTTCGAGTTTAGAAAAGCCTGATTTGATTTGATCGCTCCGCTTCGCTACGCGATCAAACCAAATTTTCAGGCTTTTCTAAACTCGAAATTTTACTTCATGCTTAATCAAGAAGTCTAAATACTTTAAAAACTTCAAATGAATTCTTTTATAAAAGCACTAAATGCCTAATAATTGATAGCGTATACATCGGGATATATATATATATATATATATATATATATATACAAAAAAAGAGAATGGTTAGGAAAATCTGCTTTTAAATTTAAAATATATTCAGTTTGATTATAAAAAAGTTATAACTAAAAAATTCGTAAAAAGAATTTTAATTAATTTTACTGCAAACAATAGAAAAATACAATATTTTCAAGGTTATAACTCTTTATATTTAAGGATATGTATGGAACCGGTTTAATATCTCTTTGACTCTAATAGTTAATTTTAGGTAAAATTTTGCATCTTTTTTTATGATTTTAATGAATGATTATCATATTACATACGTCGATTTTATAAAAGAGTTAAATTCAAAGTTCGATCGAGTGTTTCCACTCCCAGACTAAGCATGAAGTAAAATTTCGAGTTTAGAAAAGCCTGAAAATTTGGTTTGGTCGCGTAGCGCGAAGCGCGGAGCGACCAAACCAAATTTTCAGGTTTTTCTAAACTCGAAATTTTACTTCATGCGCCACGCGTATAAAACACTGAAATGTTGTAAAGTTATAAATCACTCAAAAAATGAGTAATAATCAAAATATAGAAATAACATAATATTTACATTTTTCCTTTATTATTATTCTACATTAAGTTGTTATAAGTAGGTACATATTTGTTGTTTCGTTATTATTAATCGCATAACCTCACAATAAATGACATTTGTCACTTGTTTACAAGGCACACTAATTATAATATATTTTTAGATTTAAAAAAAATCGACCAAAACATTGAACAATAACTATAAATTGGGTGTTTTTGGATTCAGAAAAATAATGTCTAATGTAATAAAATTAAATAATATAGTCAGCCATTTAAAAATCTTAAGTTGGCTATTATTTGGGAATAAAGTTATTATTGAAAAAAATTAATATTCATGTCTTTTTTTAGTATCTAAACGGCCATTGACTTTGGTTTTTAGTTCAATAAAATCGGTCAATAAATACAAGTTATGGCGTCGGGTGCTTTTTATCGAACACCCGGTATATCCCGCAAATGTTCCATTCTCTCACACGCGTGTTTGTTGCCCCTTGAAAATTGGACCTTCACGCTTGGACAATTCTCGTTGCAACAAACACTTGTGTGACAGGTCGGAAAAATTTTAGGTAATTTGTCTGGCACTTGGGATATTGTATATGATAATTATCCCTACCCATAAAATACGCTCATGACTGGTTTTAATTTTATATGCTACAAAATTATAATCGTTCTGAGACCATAAATGATGTTTTCTATCAAAAAGCGTGACGCCAAATAAATTCCCTAAAAATAGAACAGAAAAGTGCGTATGCGTATTCGTGAATCTAGAAACCCACACTGAAAATTCCTACACTGAAAAAAAGAACACCATTGAATGTTTCGCACGCGCCAAAAATTCCCAAAAATAAATCGTTTGTTTATTAGTGGCGTTTTCAATTACATTATTGCCGTTGGGCAGGATGTTTGTTAATTAGTGCGGCGTCGACGCCGCGACGCTTCAATAAAGATAAATGAGCGCCGGTAATGAGAAATTTAAAATTGACGAGCGCGGTCATGATGGCGATGGCCGTTCGACAGTTGTAATTAAATAATCGCCTACTTTCGTAATGCGGAAAATTCGGCGAATGAAAATTGGATAGTATTTTACGCGCTCGCAGCGCGCGTTAACGTTTATAATTAAAACGTTAATATTATATTCATGTTAACGAATTTAATCGTAATCAGTAATAAAACCATTATTAGTATTCATTATTTATTTCTCACAGCCGCAGTTTTGCAACTGTTATTAATTTCACAACATTAATTATTTTTAGGCATTACGCTTCTCTCACAAATTAAGCCTAATTTATCGAGTGAAGTATTCACGAACCGAATACCTTCATAAAAAAATCAATGTTTTTGCCAGGTGTTGGATATTTCGGCTGAGCATTTGGATTTTCAGTGGGCCCAAAACTGTAAGAATTGTCTTGTACCGCTATAAATAATTTAAATTACAAACCAAGTTTTCAGGCTTTTCTTATCTCGAAATTTTCCTTTATGCGCCAGGTGTATAAAACACTGACTTAGCCCATTAGGCGCCATTGGTGCATGTACGCAACATTATTAATTTTATGTTAATTAAATTACTAAATAAGTTAATTTGATATATTATATTATTTGACTTGACTTGAAAATGTATGCAGAATAACGTAAATATTTTGTTATTTAAGTATCTCGATTATTAAAACATTAAAAGTGCGATTCTTTTCGCAATCTACAACAAGTTAGTCTTCCAAAGACTATATCAAACACTCATTGAAACAACTACTTCCCGGGCTAATACCCCAACGGACATTGAATTATACAACAAGTGTTTGCTGTTACATACAGTAACCTACTGCAAATGTAACAATTTGGGTCAAATTATTCAGGCCATCTATAGACGCGTTTCGAGATTTATCTCTCATCAGTATAGCTTTGCCATTCCCTCTAAACAATTTGACACCTTAGACTGGCGGTCACGTTACCGTTCAAACATAAGTATAAATGAAATTGCCAATTCTTGGTTGCAGAATACTTCAAACATTAAAAGTGCGATTCTTTTCGCAATCTACAACAAGTTAGTCTTCCAAAGACTATATCAAACACTCATTGAAACAACTCGATTATTACTTATTTAAAAAAATGTTTTCAGTGTATTTCTAACTTCACAATATTTCAGTGTTTTATACGCGTGGCGCATGAAGTAAAATTTCGAGTTTAGAAAAGCCCCGTGAAAATTTGTCTCGGGTCGCTGCGCGACCCTCGACAAATTTTCTACGCGGGGCTTTTCTAAACTCGAAATTTTACTTCATGCTTAGTCTGGGAGTGGAAATACTTGTTCTAAACTTCATATTGCACGTTTTTATACAAAGTCGACGAATGCCTTAAATTTACAGCGTATACATTATGTATATTTAAAAGAAAAATTCACAGTATGTAATACAATAAGTCATTCGTAGAAATCATAAAAAAAAGTGTAGAATTTTACCTAAAATCAACTTTTAGAGTTAACTCTACAATTGCTCGGCCGTTAATGGGTTAATGAGAAGTTGAATTGATAAAATTATCGCCTACTTGATACTTCAACTACTCGATCGTCGCTTGTTCGATCCTTGAGATACTCGATCTTTTTCACCACTAGTGCGGAAATTAGTCTAATTCTTATCATGTAAAATTAATTAATTTTTGAGTGCTGGTTAATTTATTTTTAGTTTCACTAAAGGTTACATGGTAATTAAAGAATGTTAACTAAACATTTAAAATAATGAATTAAAAATAAATATATAATGATGTTGAAATTGTAATGAGGTAAGTATGAATATAAAATGAGTAAATTGTAGAGGGAATTAGGTCTTGGAAATATTTTCCTTATTGAAGAAGCGCTCTTAAGCGAAAGATAAATTTCGCGTATTTACCTTGGCTCCGTTTTGCGTATAAATATTGTTCGAGCGATTACTTATAAAAATCGCCTTTATCCAGCAGCACGTGAAATCGATTAGGTAATCTTCGAGGAAGAGAAGATAAGAGAAGAGAAATAGTAATGTTTGATTATTAAGACGCTGGATGTAGTAAGTAAGGATTAGCATAGTGCAGCGAGGCGAGGAGAAGGCAACTGATTACTATTTGCTGAGGATCGTCTTGCAATGGCCCGTTCTGATTCCTCAGTGATTTCCCGCGACCGCTGCCTTTATCGAGAGACAATTAAGAGTCATCGGTATTCCGGGACGCATCGCACTGTTTACAAGTTTGATTGAATTTAGCGAGGCCTACGCTTAACAAGCTTTTTACTCGGAGGGGCGGATGCGCCGGGGAAAACGGGGGTGGTTTTCCGGGGGGGTTGGGGTCGACGCGTCACCATCTCTGGCGAACCGTAAAAACGGGCGGACATGAAACGCCTAATCAGTAATCAAAAAGTCCGCCATGTCCTATTTAGTAGCCGGGGCCGAATCGGGCACAACGTCAAATCAATGATTGCATACTGAAACACTTAATCGAATCAGCGCGTGCATGATTTGTTATATCGTTTCACAAACAACAATCACCCGTTGCGAATAATAATATTTAAAGAACACATAAACGGCCGCCATGATACATACATGCAAACGTGTACAAGCCTGCCGGGGGTACGTTGTGAATACAGTGTGGGGTTGGTTTGTAATTACGCGCGTACGCGGACAGATTAAAATTGCCCCCGCGTAGAATTTAGCGCTGCCAACGCTTTTATTTATGTTAAACGCAGCATCCAACATCCCTATCCGCACATTCGTTGCATTTGCAATCAGTGTAATCAATTCGCATACTCCTTATTTTTATACAATTACATTAGAACAAACTTTCCTATAAAATTTATAATCTAAACATATTTTTTTTCAAATAATCAAACAACAAAAAATTAAACAAAAAAAAGCTTCCTTATTTATAATACTATTTTTTCGTTGTTAAGCTGACGATTAAATATGAAAAAGATAATATGAAAAATCCAAGAATTACAAAGAAAGATGCATAAGTATATTAGTAAAGAGCAGAGCGTCCCAATCCTCGGTTAAAAGGATTCGAGTCACAAATCCGTATCACCTAATATGATTCGAATCAGGAATACTCGAATAAAGGATTCGTAAGAGATAAATATGATTCGAATCAAAGATTCGAATCCTGTTTTTTCGAATCACGAATACAATTCGTTTAAGAATAAATTTGATTTTATTATTTTTTTACAACCATTAACATATAAATATCGTTATCAGTTGTTTTAACAAAAATATTCACAACCTAATTATTTATTATTAACACTGAAAATCGTTGATAACAGACTAAATTTCTGTGTTATTCTGATTAAAGATATATTTGTGTGTTTTTGAACTACACTTCAAATCAATGGTTTATACGCGTGGCGCATGAAGTAAAATTTCGAGTTTAGAAAAGCCCCGTGAAAATTTGTCTCGGGTCGCTGCGCGACCCTCAACAAATTTTCTACGCGGGGCTTTTCTAAACTCGAAATTTTACTTCATGCTTAGTCTGGGAGTGGAAGACACTCGTTACTTTAAAGTATGTCACAACTGTTAAAGTATGTATCGTCGGATGCCCGTCTTCAGGGGTGATATGTAAGCAAATTATGGGTCCTAGGAGTTGCCAAATAAGTGAGTAACTCAACTGTTTCCAAGGCACTCTTTGAAAAACCAAAAGATTAAAATTTTACATATAAAATGTACAATAAACTATAAGTGTGATACATCATTGAATTCAGTAACAAATATTCTTCCAAAAAATATCAAAATCCAAAATGGCGCCTATAAGAAAAATAAAAGTTAGCTAAGGTCCCTACGTAAATGCTATAGTTATCTTAAAATAAAATATGTTACTAGATTTATCGTTAAAAAGTGCCTATAATGTCAAAGTTGTAAATGTCTGGATTTAATAGTTTTTGAATAAAAAAATAAAAACGAGTTTTCAAAAATACGTTTTTTGACAATATCTCATTAAGAAAATAAGATATTTCAAACTTTTTTTTGGGTTATTATTGGGCCCTAAATTATGCAACTTTGCCCCAATTTGACCGACTCTCTATCTCTTTAAATAACCGAAATCCCCATACATTCTGTTGAAATACGGACACCCAGTATAATAATAATAATAATATAAAATTTATTGTAGTGTTATCTTCTAAATATTTTCATTAACTAAATATTTTACATAGTTTACCGTATATTTACGAATATATTAAAAATAAATACTTATTTCAGTAATTCAATATTAATTATACTATCAAATGACTAAAAGTCTTGCGTTAAAAATCACCAGAAATCATTAGATGTTTTTTTATTAAACGAATTTCACTATGGCTTTCGACGCCTAAGTCAAAAAACGCTTGAAACAAAAGTTGTAGCCAACGAAAAAATATACTTCTTTTACCTAAATATATAGCTGATAAAATATCACATAACATCTTGATATTTGCAGATGACCTAAAATTGTTTAATCCAATATTTACTGTGAATGATTGCCAATATTTACAGGATAGTCTTGAGATAATAATTAACTGGTGTAGGGATAACAATGTCTCATTGAATGTAGGCAAATGCAAGGTTATGTCATATACTAAAAACAAATCAAAAATCACTTATGATTATAGCATCAATGGTACAGTGTTGTCCCGAGTGGTATTGTTTAAAGATTTAGGTGTGATATTCGACGATCATTTATCTTTCAATGATCATATTATGAAAATTGTCTCAACCGCCAACCGTTCCTTAGGTTTTATAATACGGAATTGTAAGTCATTTAGGAATATTGGTGCAATAAAAACCCTTTATTTTGCATTTGTGCGTAGTAAGCTGGAGTATGCTTCATGTGTTTGGGATCCACACTACTCTAAGTACTCCTCGATGATTGAAGCTATACAAAAGAGGTTTGTTAAGTATCTCCATTTTAAGAAGTACGGGGCTTATCCTGATTTTAATTACGATTATGCTGCGTTGTTAGATGAATTTGAAATGCACTCCTTAGGATGTCGCCGTAAGGCGAATTTAGTGACAACGCTGTTTAAGGTACTCAATGGTCAAATTGATTGCCCTGAATTGTTGGAGCAACTGAATATATTGGTGCCCTGTAGTGTAAGAACTAAACGTCTATTTCAGCTACCAATACCCAAAACGAACGTACTGGTCAGATCGCCGATGTATTCTATGTGCGCTACGTACAACAAACTCATTAATACAAATACAGATGTGGATATATTCAACTTTAAATCAGCGAAAGAATTCTTCAATGTGATCATTGAGTATCTTTCTTAGTTTATTTTCTTAGTTTATTTTCTTAGTTTTTATTTTTACTTTTAGTTTATTTCTTGTTATTAGCTTAGTAACCTGAAAATTTTGTTTATTTACAATGTTAATTTTCTTTAATTAAAATTATTGTGTTTTTTCTTTATTTGTATTAACTTCAATCTGTAATTGGACCTTGTTCCGTTGGTTGAATAAATAAATAAATAAATAAACACTTTTCACCTCAGCTCTTTTGTTTTTGAATTAGAAACTAAAAAATCTAGTGGACATCAACAACTCACCGATTATGGCTTTCGACGTCTAAATCAAAAAATGTTTCAAACAAAAGTTGTAGCCAACGAAAAAATAAACCACTTTTACCTAAACACTTTTCACCTCAGCTCCTTTGTTTTTGTTCAATAAACCGAGAACGATTTTTTGGAAAATAAATACACAACTTTATGATAATTCGACAATTTACGAAAGAGTGTCTTTCACTCCCAGACTAAGCATGAAGTAAAATTTTGAGTTTAGAAAAGCCCCGCGTAGAAAATTTGTCGAGGGTCGCGCAGCGACCCGAGACAAATTTTCACGGGGCTTTTCTAAACTCGAAATTTTACTTCATGCGCCACGCGTATTAAACACTGATTTCAAGTAAAGTTAAAAATATAAAAACATATTAAAACTGTTTTCAGTTTTAAAAGTTATCAAAATGTGTCAAAATTATTTAAAGTTGCCAAAAACATCAAAATGACCAAAGTGTCATCTCGTAAATATAAAAAATATCAAAAACGTCAAAAATTCGGCGTGTTGATAAAATCGATTTACGTCAAAATTATCATTTTATGTCAGTACGTGACAGTTTGACAAAAACGTTCTTACAAAAACGAGAATTTCTGTTAAAATCAGTAATAATGTCAAAAAGTTATCTAATAATATAAAAGTTGTTATCTAATGTAATACAAGTAAATATATAATATCAAAAATATCAAATATCAAATGTCAAAATTGTTGTCTAATGTCAAAAAAGTTAAAAAATATAAAATGTCAGAAGTGCCATCTAATGTCAAATACGTGATTTAATGTCAACATCAGAAATAGTAAAAAATGTCATTGTTTATCAAAAGTAACATCTAATGTGAAACATGTCATCTAATGTCAAAAAACGTAGACTACTATCAAGAATATAATCTATTGTCAAAAATATCATCTTAAAAGGTAAACAATTTCAAAAATGTCATTCAATGTCAAAAATGATTAAATATGTCTTGTAGAAAAAAAAATTCTCAAATTTGTGTGTTCAAATAATAATTCAATAATTTTTGAAAATCGTTACAAATCTGAATAAAAATATTGAAAATCTCACATATAAACATTTTATATATTTGACGAGAAAATCTCGAAATATCGAAAATTTCATCAAAATTTTATAAATCGATAAAAATGACAAAATTTCAAAAATCAAGATATGTTGAAAATCTGATAAACATATTCATAAATTAATTAAAAATCTCGAAATATTGAAAATTTCATCAACATTCGATAAATTAAGGAAAATTGAGGAAATATTGCAAAATCTGATAAAAATTTGATTAATCGACGAAAATCTCGAAATGATGATGACACAAATCATTAATTTCACTTACAAACGTTTGTCGTCCACTCCCAGACTAAGCATGAAGTAAAATTTCGAGTTTAGAAAAGCCCCGCGTAGAAAATTTGTCGAGGGTCGCGCAGCGACCCGAGACAAATTTTCACGGGGCTTTTCTAAACTCGAAATTTTATTTCATGCGCCACGCGTATAAAGCAGTGATTTAACGAGAAATTTAAAAACATACAAAACAAATTTTTCATGTTAATCCTTACGATTAATTCGAATTATTTTTAACGATTTGAATCCTTTTGTAACTATTCGAATTTTTTTATAAATATTCGAATCGTTTTATGAGGATTCGAATCCTTTTATAAGGATTCGAATACTTTTACGAGGATTCGAATCCTTTTATGAGGATTCGAATCCTTTTATGAGGATTCGAATCCTTTTATGAGGATTCGAATCCTTTAATGAGGATTGGAATCACCAGCATTTGGATTCGAATACGAATCCTTTTAAAAAAGTGTAACGAATCCAGATCACGAATCCAGTTTAACTAAAGTATTCGAATACCTCTTTTGAATCCTCTAAAAGGATTCGAATCCTGAATGATTCGAATCCGGCCCAGCTCTGGTAAATAGTAAACATTTGCAGAATCTATCAAACATAAGAGGTGAGTAGCAAACATAGGACGATCAAACATAAAGGGTGGGTATATTTTGAAATTCAGTTCAAATCAGTGTTTTATACGCGTGGCGCTTGAAGTAAAATTTCGAGTTCAGAAAAGCCTGAAAATTTGGTTTGGTCGCGCTTCGCGCTACGCAACCTAACCAAATTTTCAGGGTTTTCTAATCTCGAAATTTTACTTCTTGCTTAGTCTGGCACTTGGTGAAACATATTAGAATATGTAAAGTTATTTAAATTAAAAACACTTGGTATTGTTTCACAAATTAAAACTTTATTCCAACCAGTTTCGGTTTGTTCGACCATTCCTTTGAAAATGGTCTAAAAAAAATGAAACTAATCGGAATAAAGTTTTAATTTGTGAAACAATACCAAGTGTTTTTAATTTAAATAACTTTACATACCCTGTACAAAAAAGAAATGTTACATCAATCTGCATTTCATAATCTATAAACATTATTTAATATTTTACATTCGTACTTCGTGCATCTTTGTTGGCGGATTAAAAAATACAACAATTGAGCAATTTGTAACAACTCTAACTGTGGCTGAGTTGATACAAATTTCTCAATTTATTTCAGTGTTTCGTGCACTTTTGTCGACGGATGAATTTATTAATTTCATCTTTTATAAAACTCGATACAATTTTAGATGTTGTTGCGGCAATTTCGGGCTGTACTATTTCAGCGGAGTCGGTTATATTTTTCTGACCCATATCGCGCACCGGTTTCTTCACCTCGATGGCCGAAATTTTCCTGAAGGTCGCTTAGAAATAGATGAGCCAAACTAAACCGACCGATAGAGATTAATTAACCACATGAACATATCAAAGCAATGCAGCGCGAATTTACAGAATACGCACGCGTTTTTTTTTTTTTTAGATATTTTTGGGCTAACCTTAACCCATTAATGGCCAAGCAATTATAGAGATAACTCAAAAAGTTGATTTTAGGTAAAATTCTGCACTTCTTTTTACGATATCCATAAATGACTTATTGTATTACATACTGTAAATTATTCTTTTAAATATACATAATGTATATGCTGTAAAATTTGAGGCAATGGTCGATTTTATATAAAAACGTGCATTATGAAGTTTAGAACGAGTGATTCCACTCCCAGACTAAGCATGAAGTAACATTTCGAGTTTAGAAAAGCCTGAAAATTTGGGTTGGCCGCTCCGCTTCGCGGAGCGGCCAACCCAAATTTTCAGGCTTTTCTAAACTCGAAATTTTACTTCATGCGTCACGCGTATAAAACACTGAAATATTGTGAAGTTAGAAATACACTCTCATTATTATTATTTTTTTTTTATGAGTAATAATCGAAATATTTAAAGAACAAAATATTTAAAGAACAAAATATTTATAAATAATTAACACTGTTGTATCCTTTCTTCACACTTTATTTTCTAATGGTTAGATATATATTTCAAGTGCTAAGCACTCATTTTCAATAACAACTAATTCTTACAACTGTTGCGCGGTTTCTTTATACCTGTAGAATTAGTTGTTATTGAAAATGAGTGCTTAGCACTTGAAATATATATCTAACCATTAGAAAATAAAGTGTGAAGAAAGGATACAACAGTGTTAATTATTTATGATTATACTCTTCACGAAACTCAAAAACAAATATCGAACAAAATATTTACATTTTTCTTCTTACAATTTCAAGCCAGGTTAAATAATATATATTAAATTAACTTATTTAGTAATATAATGTATCTAGTACTCCGCTCCGCTGGAACTACTTATTATTCATCACCGCTCCGCTGGAACTACCTGCGGGTACCAAGCTAAAGCAAAAGTATCGCTCCGCTGGAACTACCTGCAGGTACCAAGCTAAAGCTCGCAGAAAGCGTGAGGGATTGTTGAAATCAAAACTAAAAAATGTTTAGTGCATTGAAAATACAATAATAGCAACAATAGAGTGATACGGGGGGAAAGGAGGAGGGTACGTAAGCCGAATGTTTGTGGTTGGATAATGATGTGTTGTTGAGGTAGTGAGGATGCGGTGGATGGAAAAAGCAGTACGTATATTAAAAGGACTCTGCTGCTCGCTAACGCTCACCCCAGCTCGCTTCGCTTGCTTGCCTGCTCGCTGCGCTCGCAAAAGGCTCGCTTTGTTCGCAAACTGAATCGTGCTTAGCTTTGATTTTTACACTTTTGAAATCGCTATAATATCGTTACACTTGCTATTTGTATTTATTTCGATTAAAAATTTTTTATTTTAAAATTTTAATTTTATTTAATAGAAAAAAATACTTCCGGTTGAATAAAAACCACTTGCTACAAAAACGTCATAGAAAAAAATAAGGAATTTTTGATACCTTTAACAAAAGTTTTTTTTTTTCAAAAAAATCCAAAGGGTACCCCTTGATTCGAAATTTAACATTGAAACTCGCATAAGTCTGTCCTTTTCCCACTCATGGCTTTTGGTAGCCAGCGCCTCATAATTTTCCAGAATTGCTAAAAACTAAAAAATATTTATTGCTCCGGGGTCCTACTTGAGCTAGATAATTGAAATTTTAAGCAGTTATACACATTAATATTTTCTATCTACTGGTACAATTCCCATTATTGTACTCAAAATAATATACTCAAACAAAAAAAATGGTGATGTGTCCATCATAGTACTTTCCCCCGTAAATTGCGTATTAAATAACTTTTAAAATATTTATAGCATTATTATTTTCAAAATGTCTTCAACTTTCTGATAACTACAACTTTTATTTGAAACATTTTTCAATTGGATCAACACATACTGACACAAACCACTGACTAGATAAAAAACAATATTTATTGAATATCTCAAAAACTAAGACAAAAGCTATGACAAAAAGTGAATCTATAAAAAATTAAGTTTTTCATTTCCTACAACTTTTATTTGAAACATTTTTCAATTGCATCGACACATACACTGTCACACACCAATAACTAGATAAAACACACAACTTTTGAAATATCTCAAAAACTAAGAGTGCTATGACAAAAAGTAAGTGAATAATACATCTTCATTTTGTTATTATCTACAACTTTTATTTGAAAAAAATGTTTGTTTGATGATCATTTATTGAAAGAATCTGAAAAAACTGAAAAACGCTAAGAGTAAAGTACCACTTCCGGTTTTCCGATTTTCACCAAAAGCTTTTCAGTTCTTCCGATTGTAACAAAAAGCTTAAGTTTTAAGTTTCATCTCGATATCTTTAGCGGTTTTTGCGGTACAGCGCACACAGACAGACAGACAGACAGACAGACATTTTTCAAAAATGGTCTTATTCGACTCAGGGGACCTCAAAACGGATATTTCCGCTAAAATTTTTGATTCGAAAATTTTCACGAAAACAATACTTTCCCTTTGTATTACATACGGGGGAAAGTAAAAATATAATTAATTTATTTAATATTAAAATTGAATTTGAGTTCAGTATTCCGCACTAGATACCCACAGACGCGTTTCGGAATTCAAGGTCCTCTTCAGTGTGGTCCCGATCTAGTGCTGAGGAATACTGAACATTTCTGACTATATCAAGCCAATATGTGAACACTATTAAATGAAATCGATAGCTAACACCATCTACTGCCCCATAGTGGCATCGTCAATGACACGGTGCACAAAGTGCATACACAGGTCACTGTTTCGGAATACTGAACTCAAATTTAATTTTGATATTTGTTTTCTGGTTTCACAAACAGAGTATAGCTCCGTGGACGAAACAGTGACCTGTGTATGCACTTTGTGCACCGTGTCATTGAAGATGCCACTATGGGGCAGTAGATGGCGTTAGCTATCGATTTCATTTAATAATTTATTTAATTATTATGAAAAATAAAAAAAAATCGATCTCCTATCTAAATTGAGCTGGATGAATGAAATTTTCAGCATTTATACATATTTGTATATCCTATTAATTGGTAAAATTGCAGTTGTTTTACTGTTTTAAATACTATAGCAAAAAAAAAAAAATTGCTTTTTTAAATAGTTTGTAAAGTAAAAAAAAATTCCATTTTTGATCGAAATTGAGCTAGGCCAATAAAATTGTCAGCATTTATAGAGATTTGTATTACCTATTTATTGATCAAATTCCCATTGTCGTACTATAAATAATAGCGGAGCTAAAAAACAAAAATTGTATTTGAATTCGCCGTTTTAGCCTGAAAATGGGTTTTGAAGCGCAGAAAAAAAAAACAATTTCCGCCCTAATAGAACTGGATCAATGAAACTTTTAGCATTTATGCAGATTTGTGTTGCTCATTTACGGTCCAACTCCCATTGGTCTACTATCATTATGACGGAAGTAAAGAAAAAAAAATTGTAATTTTTGGTGATTTTTAAGTTTCCTTTATTAAAAAAAATACTTCCGATTGAGCAGGAAAACAAACACTTCCTACAAAAACATTATAGAAAAAAGTAAGGAATTGATTAATACCATTAACAAAAAAAAATTTTTTTTCAAAAAATCCAAATCCTTGATTCAAAATTTAACATTCAAACCCGCATAAGTCTGTCCTTGTCCCACTCATGGCTTTTGATAGCCAGCGCATCAAAACATTCCAGAATTGCTAAAAACTAAAAAATATTTATTGCTCCGGTCCTACTTGAGCTAGATAATTGAAATTTTCAGCATTTATACAAATTTATATTTCCTATCTACTGGTACAATTCCTATTATTGTACTGTATCAAATACTGAAACAAAAAAAATAAAATTTATTTATTTAATTAATACGAAAAATTTAAAAAAATCTATCTCCTATCCAAATTGAGCTGGATGAATGAAATTTTCAGCATTTATACATATTTGTATTTCCTATTTATTGGTATAATTGCAGTTGTTTCACTGTTTTAAATACAATAGCAAAAACAAATAAAAATTGTTTTTTTAAATAATTTAAAAAGCAAAAAAATTTTATTTTCGATCTGAATTGAGCTAGATCAATGAAATCTTTAGTATTTATAGAGATTAGTATTACCTAATTATTGATATAATTCCCATTGTTGCACTATAAATAATAGCAGAGCTAAAAAATAAAAATTGTATTTTTAATTCGCCGTTTTAGCCTGATAAGCGGTTTCGAAGCGCAGAAAAAAAAAACAATTTCCGTCGTAATAGAGCTGGAACGCTGAAATTTTTAGCAGTTATGCAGATTCGTATTGCTCATTTATGGTCCAACTCCCATCGGTCTACTATTATTATGACGAAAGTAAAAAAAATAAAATTGTAATTTTTCGTGATTTTCACGACTGCGCCAATATAAACTTAAATATTTCAGCAAATATCCAAAAGATATAAAGCGATCCAGGGCATATAAAAGGTACTACCCTAGAGTACATTCGATAAAAATTTCAGCCCTCCACGGTAAACTCACAGCGAATGGTGAATTTTTTTCTTCGATTTTTCGTTAAAAAATAACATTTTAAAAATGTCGAAAATTATTGCACTTTGTGAATTTTTGACGGGCCCCATTGACCCTTTAGTAAGGGCGCATGAGGCTCACCTTAATAAGTGACCTTTTAGCTATCTGTGAGTATTTTTTTCAATCGGATAAGTCATCGCGTAAGCGAACAAAATGGCGGAGGACCGGACCGGATATATTCTCGATTGTGGGCCCCATAATAGAGCCCCGGTGAAAAGTTCGTACACTAATCGAAAGCCCTTTTAAAGGCTTAATCTAATATTTTTTTGGCGCTTTCGTTCGGTCGCTATAGCACTTTAAACTTGATAGACATTTTGGTTTAAAATAAACCGTTTCCGCCCCCGAGGTGGAGATCGGAGGCGGCGCGGCTGTTATAATTCTTGTAGAGCACGTCAAGAACTACAGTTTGCCGGAAAAAAAGTCGACGTAGCTCATTGCATAAGGGCGGTATTAAGGTTCAATTGTTTTAGTTAATTGCCGGCCCCCATGGGGCGGAAAAATTCTGAATAGATATCCATTCGATTGCAAGGCGCATTCTATACCGTTGACCGCGATTCGATCGGACGTCGCAGCTCGACGCTACGGCAAAAAAATGTGAAAACTCGGAAAAACGCTCCCGATGTGGTTGGATTTTTTTTCCGGCCCCCGGGGCAAAAAATAAAATATCGCAAGGTAGGAAGGCACGCTAGAGGCTTCGCTCTACAACCTCATTTTTTTTGTCGCCGTCACATGAACGGTGTAGACAGAAAATTAAAAAAAAACGGCCTGCGACGGAGAAGGCTGAATCGGCTCTGCAAGTAGGTTTTTGCATGGGGGGGGTCTTACCTATTTAGTATATATTAATTAACCAAACATTCATATTGTTGCGTGTACGCATTAATGGCGTTTAATGGGTTAATCCATATATAATACATAATCGGGCCAATTCTATAAGCGAATTGTTAAATTTGCCATGATTTTCAAGCTATTTTACATAACTTACAAATCACTTGACTTGATTCTCTTGAAAAACAACCCTAATAAAAAACTTCTTGTTTATAAAAATGAAAATAATCTAATTACTTAAAGCTTAATCAAAACCATATTGAATAAAACATTTTAAAAACCCTTAAATCATTACTGATTAAAAACTTATTATTCCACTAATGATCACCATAATGCAAAACCGCCGTTAATTTCAATTATCCCCTTTTCAAAAATATTTGGCACAAACATCCGAGTTATTGCCGGATTAGAGTCTGGTCGGTGAGGGGGAGGGGGTTAAAAGTAATTAAGGAATTACTCGATGGGACGATAAGACAAGGGACACACTTCTCATGGTCGAGGGGTTGGAGAGGGCCGTTAAACGGTGCATAATAGAGTTGACATCCCTCTGCGGGCGACGCGAAGTGTACAACTCTAGGGGGGGGGTTGATCCCACTCCTTAACATCCGGCCCAACAGCAGAACGAAACATGAAAAATTCATCTGGGAATTAATGTTTAATTCAGCGAGTTCATTAGATCATAAGTTTGGAAATTAAGTAGTTGACGGTTTGTCGGAAAATTGCGTTTGTGTTTTGCTTGTTTCTTGATGGGGAAAAAAAGGGTTGGGTTTTTTAAATAATAGCAGCAATAATCATGCGGTTAATTTAATAATTGGGTAATGAATTAAAGAGAATTTTATTTAAATGAAGGTGAATTTGAAATAAAACACTTGTTTTTGACGTGTTTTATTTCGAACTTATCTTGATATACCTAAATAAAATTCTTTTAATAATAATAATCATCTAATTTCTTTAATTAATTTCTCATTTGGCACTTAGTAAAACATATTAGAATATGTAAAGTTATCAAAATTAAAAACAATTGGTATTTTTTCACAAATTAAAACTTTATTCCGACTAGTTTCGGTTTGTTAGACCATTTTTTAATTCTTTTGAAAATGGTCTAACAAACCGAAACTAGTGGGAATAATGTTTTAATTTGTAAAACAATACCAAGTGTTTTTAGTTTAAATAACTTTACATACAGAGAGGTTTATGTAACACCGAACATTTACATAACGAGAATTTTTCTTTGAAGTATCCATATGCATAGGTTGCATATTTTCCAATGCTCGGTTTATTAAAAGAATTCAATTTGAAGCTACAAGCAAGTGTTTTCCACTCCCAGGCTAAGCATGAAGTAAAATTTCGAGTTTAGAAAAGCCTGAAAATTTGGTTTGGTCGCGTAGCGCGAAGCGCGGAGCGGCCAAACCAAATTTTCAGGCTTTTCTAAACTCGAAATTTTACTTCATGCGCCACCGGTACAAAACACTGATTCAATGTAATGTTAAGCGGTGTGTTTTAAACTTCGTAATATGTCAGGGTTTTGTACCGGTGGCGCATGAAGTAAAATTTCGAGTTTAGAAAAGCCTGAAAATTTGGTTTGGCCGCTCCGCGCTTCGCGCTACGCGACCAAACCAAATTTTCAGGCTTTTCTAAACTCGAAATTTTACTTCATGCTTAGCCTGGGATTGGAAAACACTCGCTTAAAGTTTAAATTAAATTCATTTAATAAACCGAGCATCGAAAATTCTGCAACGTATGCGTATGGATACTTAAAAAAAAATGCTCGTTATGAAAATGTTCGGTGTTACATAAAACTATCTGTATAATAATCATCATTTATTTCTCAGCAGACCATCATAATTTTTTACAATATGTTATTTGTGTCAGCCTTAATTTATCTTAACAGTTATAACGTTTTCGGAGATTTGTGACTGTTAAAAGTAAAGTATATTAAAGTATTGTGATAAGGAAAATTAGTATATTCTTGAAAAAGGTCGTGTAAAGTTTGTAATTTTGCGCGTGTTAGTAACGTCTACAATAATTTCAAGAAATGCCAATTTGAATGTTTGTATTTTTAACGAAGGTTTCCACTTTCAGACTAAGCATGAAGTAACATTTCGAGTTTATAAAAGCCTGAGAATTTGGTCCCGGCAAATCCAAATTTTTAGGCTTTTCTAAACTCGAAATTTTACTTCGTGCGCCAAGCGTATAAGACATTGATTTTAAATTAAGTTCACTTTTAATACGTGGCGCATGAAGTGTTGTTTCTAAATTTCTAACACATTTCAAACTCAAATTTTCTTTTGAAGCGAAACTGAAATATTTTCATCAAATGAATTTTTCAATTACAGTAATGAAACTATTTACAAAAAAAAAGTACGTAACATCGTCGCAGGCGATAAATTATCCTAATTTTATTAAGGGGATGCGTCTTTGCCGGGTAGGGAGAGGGGCGCCCCTTCTGATCAAGCCGGCGTGCACGGGGGGTGGTTTTCAGAACGGGGGGCGAGAGAGAGAGGGGGGTGGGCGCCCGTGTCGTGTAATGGAATCGTGTGCGGCGTCGGGACGCCCAGCGCGTCCTCAGGAGACTCGGCAAATTGTCGGGGCGCGCAATTGTCCAATCGTGGGAGTCGAAGGGATCAAAAAAATTATTGCTTCTCTGGGAATACGGCACACGTGAGAAAATTGAAAATTTCGTTTCGTTCGTGAAAAAAAGTCGAATTAATCTCAGCGATCAATAAAAGAAACTTAATGTATTGTTTATATGATCTGAAATAAAATGTGATTGAGGAAAGTTAAGTAGCTATTATATTCACTGGGAATAGTAGGATTTTAATATTGGCTTCCATATATTTTAAATTGATAATTCTGTTTAGTCGTCTTATCAGCAAATCTCTTACAAAATTTATTTCTCAATTAAATTCAATTCAAAAAATGGTACAACCTTAAATACATAGCGGGATTTTTGCTTTTATGTATACCTACATGCAGTGGCGTATATAGCTGTTTGTGATAGGGGGGAATTTGAGTTAGTATTTTGTTTTATAAATATATTTTTCTAAAGTTTTTCACAAAAAAAAATTATTCCTCAATTGAATTCAATTCAAAAAAAAAATGATACAACCTAAAATACATGCCGGGATTTTTGCTTTTATGTATACCTACAGTATAGTGGCTTTTAGTGAGAGGAGGGGGTTTGAGTTAGTATTTTGTTTTATAAATTTATTTTTCTTAAGTTATTCAGAAGCAAGTGATGATGTGTCTATCATAGCACTTTCTCCGTCAATTAAACAACTGATGATTAGCATACTAAATGTATTTCACTTGTTATTTGGTAAAAGACCATTTCTTTTCAAAGGTAATTCTGTGGCACATATTAAGAATAAACTTCAGGAAGACATACACTCTATTAATGTTTGGTTTGACAGTAATCGAATAAAACTTAATAGCGATAAAACCCAAACAATATTTTTCAGCCTAAAACGAAACGTGGTGGTTGAAAATAAAGTTATAAATTTCCCAGGAATGCACATTGACACAAAATTAACATGGGCAAAGCATGGACAACAGCTAGAATGTAAACTATCTAGGCAAGTATACGTCTTGAAAAATCTCTCGAGATCCATCACCACGCACATGTTAATAAATATTTACTATGCATATTTCCACTCACATCTGGCCTACGGAATAATACTATGGGGTGTTTGTACGACGTTTTTTCTACTCCATTTTTTCTACTCCGATTTTTCTACTAATTTTTTTTCTACTATTGTTATTATCTACCCAAAATAATAATACTCAAACGTCAATGAAAAACTGAATTTTAATTAAAATGTAATGTAATGTCCGACGTCTTTAAGGTACAATAAAATTTCATTTTTTCGTTCTTCGTACTGAAGCACCACGTTGCTGATTCGGTCTTCTTGCTACTGTCTCGATTGATTCCTGTCTTTTTTAATTCGTTTGCCTAAATCCAGTTCACGGATCATACACTCAGTGTCCGCTTGTTCCTTTAAAAGTTCTTTCATAAATGTGTATAAACTCGGATGATTTTTGCCCCCAACAATTTGGAACCGGTTATGCCAGCCTTCAGAAACATTGTTGGTTCGGGATAAATTTTGAAGAGTTGCATCGTACATATTCCACAGCTCTGGTGGAAATCTTGGTGATGTAGCGCGTCGTCTACCTCGCGCAGTTCATCCGCGTACATAGTTCTCCTGCCAGAATCAGTAAGGTGTAAAAAACTGAAGTTGTATATTAATTATACATTAATTACCGCGTAATAATCTATGATCGGTTTGAAATCTTCCGCAGCTTGTTGCTCAAAAGCAGCGAAGGTTCGAACGACATATTCGATTGGCACAAATGCGGTTGCGCACATCATTTGGGCAGCTATCTTAATTTTTCGCTCATCATTTCGGTCACTATAAGCTTGTTGTAGACCATGTTCTTGAATGCGTCGAAACACTACTTGACGTAGGTGGAAGAAACAAGCCTTGACAGTAGTGTTGCCGATGGATTTAGCTGCATTAATAATGGCCATTTCGAAATCTGTCATAACGACAACCGGCACAGTACGAGGAATTCCAGATGTTTGACATGCAGCGTTAACCACTGCAAATACTTTTTCGTATGCCACCTCTTTTTTACCGCCCATTAAGGCGTATACTAGCGGTAATGCCACAATGTGGGTTACGTCACGGCGAATTTGTTGGAAAGAGGCTAAGATGGCGAAAAGTTGGAAAAAAATATGAGGCACGACCTGAAAATAAAATTAACCGGAATCAACCGAATAAACTGAAATAAAATCAAATCAAATCAAAATTTAAATCAAATCAATCAAGCTACCTTGAAGGTCCCATCGACGTACCAATTGGAACTTCTCATGAGGCGCCTCAAATTTTATTTTGTTGCAAAAATGATTAGTCGCCCGACCGATTCTATTTCATCCGTATCCCAAGAATCGTACAGCAAAAATTTTTCGCCACCTGCCGTATCCCGATACCTTTGTGGAATTTCTTCCAAATCATTTATGTCAGTGGGGTTGGTCGGCATGTTTTGGAGTCTTTGGCGTTGGATAGCTCTGGTTAAGTTAGGTCGATCAGGAAGCAAGGCTAATATTTCGGAAGGCACATCATGCAATTCGCTCCGGAGCAGTTGCACAGGTGGAGCTTCCGGGTGATCTTCCGCTTTGCGTTTCAGGCGATTCTGAAGGTAAAAACCCCGTGAACACCATACCACCAACCTGATTCATTAATTCAACCTTTATTTTCTCGGCTTCGACTTCTTCCATGTTGGGTGCATGTCCCTGGTGAGGCGATTCATCCGGACCCCTCAAGAGTTCAACGGCTTGACCGTGGGATAAATAAGAACGGGTCACCGCTCAAGCGCTGCACTCCGGATATTGGCGGCACTTCCAATTTACTCGCCCGTTTTTTTCATTGTTTTTGGAATACAAATATCCCCCAATGTGCAACAACGTACTTCGAGATGTTTTAATCAGTTCCACGTCCATAATTTTAAAAGAAGTTGAAAGAATATTATCAAAGTTACAAATGTGTCAAATTATGAATGAACGTGAAGTTGTCATGAAGATGTCAGTGTTCTAATGTTTTTCGAATGTTCGAAAATTCAATAAATTAATATTGGTAGAAAAAGAAATTAGTAGAATTTTTTATGCAGTAGGAAAAAGAATAAGGTAGAAATAATTATTAGTAGAAAAAAAGGAGTAGAAAAATTGACGCCCTACGCTATGGGGTCACTGAAATATTAAGGCAAACATTTTTCGTTTACAGCGTCGCGCTGTTAGAGTCTTAGCAGGGCTAGGCTACCGATCTGAGTGTAGACAATGCTTTACTGATCTTGAAACCTTAACAGTCCCGTGTATTTTTATTTTGGAATGCATCTTACATGTAAATGGTAATGTGGGAAAATATAAGTGTAACAGAATGTATCAAGAGCATAACACGACGGCAAAAAATGAAATAAGGATTGACGACTTTAGACTCACAAAAGCAAAAACTGGGCCGCGATATCATAGAGTTAACTTTCTTAACGTCCTCCCGCCCAGAATCCAACTCCTTGAAATAAAAGACCTTAAGCTGTGGTGTAAAAAGTTTTTAACTGAAAATGCCTTTTATTCCTTTAAAGATTATTATGACCAATGTAATAATCTGTAATACTTTCTAGTCTGATTATGCTATATGTAACTGTCTTTTCTCTGTTTGTATTTTAACCATTTTTATTACAATTTATAAATATTTTATAGTGCCTGTTTGTTTCCTATAAGTGTCATATGTATCTACTTTGAAATTATAAATTATTGTCAATGCTGGAATAATCTGTAACACATTATAGTCCGATAATTATACTACATAAACTATATACAACTGATTTCCTTTTGCATTTTAGCTATATTTATTACAACTATTTTAAAGTGTCTGTTTGTTCCTACTAGTGTTATATTATATTCTCATCGTATTGTTTTTACTGTTTTTATTTATTTATTTAGTACACGATATGTCTACTCTAAAATTATTAATCGGTACATATTATACCCTGACTTGTGTAAACAAATGTTATAGCACTAATAAATTTATTATTATTATTTAGTTAGTCGCTGACAAGCCGAAACTGGTCACAATTTAAAATAAAAAAGTGAATCCAGAAAAGCAATCAGTGTTAATTGTTTAAATGTATCACAAAGTAACCACTTCTTCCACAAGATGTACATTATTTTATTTCCTATGGCATGATATCAATGTCTATAAAAAATGCACGCACATAGTGGAATTGTGTTTAAATATTTATCGTTAATATTTTTATGATCATCATGTAAATTTAATTAAACTTTTGGAATGATACAAAAATTATATTGCATACACAATATGTACATATTTTAAAAAGCATGCAAATATGTTTTCTGTTGTTCATCAAGTATTATGTCCAACTATAAATTACCTAGTATTACTTTATTAATGCCCGGTATTATAAACGACTAATTAATCATTAGATAATTATTTATGGAGTAAATTTATTTACCTAGTAAACTAATGGGCAAATAAAATTGCGTATTATAAAGCAAACCTACCAAATTAATAGCAATTCTAGAAATAAATAATTTAATTAGTCGATTACAGACAGATAATTTACATTTTCATTGTGGCCATAGCTGGAACCACCAATTTGTTAAGTTGAATTGTAAATATTTCAAATTAAATTGTCAATAAAATTGGAAATTTAGTATAATTCCTTATAATTATGGAGAATAACCGTGGAATAGGACAGAATTACATACAACAAGAAAAATAAAGCTTATTAGAAATTCTAAAAAACTTTTACGAGTGTTTCCACTTCCAGGCTAAGCATGAAGTAACATTTCGAGTTTAGAAAAGCCTGAAAATTTGGTTTGGTCGCGTAGCGCGAAGCGCGGAGCGGCCAACCCAAATTTTCAGGCTTTTCTAAACTCGAAATGTTACTTCATGCGCCACGCGTACAAGACACTGATTTCAAGTGAAGTTAACTTGTTCACAATATTTCAGTGTTTTCAGTGTTAAATACGCGTGGCGCATGAAGTAAAATTTCGAGTTTAGAAAAGCCTGAACATTTGGTTTGGTCGCTCCGCGCTACGCGACCAAACCAAATTTTCAGGCTTTTCTAAACTCGAAATTTTACTTCATGCATTAAAGACTATTATAAACGATTAATAAATCATTAGATAACTATTTGTGGAGTAAATTTATTTACCTAGTAAACTAATGGGCAAATAAAATCGCGTATTATAAAGCAAACCTACCAAATAAATAGCAACTCTAGAAATAAATAATTTAATTAGTAGATTACAGACCGAAATTATACATTTTTATTGTGGCCATATCAAATCAAATCAAATCAAGGTAAAGATAGCTTATTAGAAATTATAAAAAACTTAAACGAGTGTTTTCCACTTCCAGGCTAAGCATGAAGTAAAATTTCGAGTTTAGAAAAGCCTGAAAATTTGGTTTGGTCGCGTAGCGCGAAGCGCGGAGCGGCCAAACCAAATTTTCAGGCTTTTCTAAACTCGAAATTTTACTTCATGCGCCACGCGTACAAGACACTGATTTCAAGTGAAGTTAACTTGTTTACAATATTTCAGTGTTTTCAGTATTAAATACGCGTGGCGCATGAAGTAAAATTTCGAGTTTAGAAAAGTCTGAAAATTTGGTTTGGTCGCTCCCCGCTACGCAACCAAACCAAATTTTCAGGTTTTTCTAAACTCGAAATTTTACTTCATGCTTGGCCTGGGAGTGGAAAACAGTCGTTTAAGTTTTTTTATAATTTCTAATAAGCTTTATTTTTCTTGTTCTATGTAATTCTGTCCTATTCCACGGTTAGTCTTAGGCTAGGCTGGGAGTGAAAAACACTCGTTAAAAACTTTAAATGGAACTAATTTTAAAAAAGCGTATGCATAAGTATAAAAATTGCTTATGTTTGAAAAACTCCAAGTCTTCGACTCCTTGGAATGTCTTGTGGTTCGAATTAATCACTGTCAGGGAAGATACTATGAGCAAACTTAAATCTGATACGGATGATATGGTAGCAGTAGAATCTAAAGTAATTATAATAATACAGGGCTTTCATTAATTCCTGAACCCCACGTGACTAAATTTAAAATTGCCACGTAAATTATTGTATTTGTACGTTGGCGGCTTTGAAAAAAGTAACCAAACGTTACTAAAGTCAAATTTGACATCAACGTTTATGCGCGGTGCATCGTTAAACCAACCTTTGAGATCTTACAAGATTCGCCCGGAATTTTCAGGTAAGCAAAAATTGTTTAATTATTCTGAAACATTGAGTTTTATTTCTATTTATTTTGCAGAGTCAATTTGCTAGGATAAGCAAATACTGTGAAAATGGTATTTACAACGGAGCAAGACGCGTTTATTTTGATGGCACATTTTCGTAGTGCTTCACGTAATATTGACGGCAACTGGAGTTATTCTCTGCAGTCTTGCATTGAGCAGTTTCATGAAGAATTTCCAGATGCGGTAATTGCGTATGATACTTTTAAACATCATAAGCAAGTTCTTATTAAAAGATATGAAGACAAACATTGCATTTGCAAAGGAAAATCCACTGGTAGACCGACAGTCTTAACTAATGATGTTGTCGAAGATATTCGAGTGAGGATGGAACGAAGTCCTAAGAAATCCGTACCGAAATTGGCAGCTCAATCAGGTAAAACAAATCCTATTGTTTGGGGTTTTTATATTTAAAAATTCCAGTAGAAATTAACCGTGAATTAATAATGTGCTTCTTTATAGGACTCTCTGTTGGAACCTGCCATAAAGCACTTACAAAATCACTAAATATGCATCCTTACAAAGTCTCAGTAGTGCATCAATTACATCCACCAGACTTTATTCAGCCAGTACGATATTGCCAGTGGTTTAATGAACAGTTAAATAATGATGACGTACTTGATCTTACGTTTTTTTCTGATGAAGCGTGGATACATTTATCTGGGTACGTGAACAGCCAAAATTACAGGACATGGGCGACAGAAAATCCCCATGTATTGGAGGAAACACCTCTGCATCCCCAAAAGCTAGGAATTTGGATAGCTATGTCTAGGAGAAGGATAATTGGCCCAATATTTTTTAGAGAAACTATCACTGCTGAACGGTATCGGTTAATTTTAGAAGAAGCTATTGGACAAATGCACGACGATGAGCTTCGATTAGGCTATTTTCAGCAAGATGGGGCCACAGCACATACTGCAAATGCAACCATTCGGTATTTAGCTGAATTTTATGAAAACAGAATAATTAGTAGAGGTGTGTGGTCCAGACTTGACACCTTTAGATTATTATCTATTTGGTCGAATAAAAAGTAATATCTTCAAAAATAGGATCCATACTCTCGAAAATTTAGAAGTAGCAATTATGCAAGAGGTACAAAATATCACCGAAAATGAACTCCATCATGTGTTTGATAATATGCGGCGTAGGATAAATTTATGTGTAAGAGAAGAAGAAGCACATATAGAACACTTATTATAATTTTTTTTGAATTTTAAGCTATTAATCTTTTTAGTTATTAGGTTTAATATTTGTTGTTTCTTTATTTGTTGTTAACTTTGTATGTTCTGTTCGTGTTTAAGAAAAAAAATTAATAAAAATTAGTTACATTTTTGAAGATGAGCCTATTTTTTAATCATTTTAAATATAATATTTTCAGTCGTCATAAAAATACGCCGGCGAATAAATATTTTTAAATCTAGGGAATTTTTGTGTGAGCCATACCACCTTGACCATTTGGTTGCCTATTATTTTTGGTCACGTGGGGTTCGGGAATTAATGAAAGCCCGGTACAATACACTTTTGACTTTCAACTGTCAAATTATTTAGAGAATAAAATTTACTTGGTAGAAAAACAAATAAATAATTTACTAGGGAGATTTAATAGCCAAATAAAGTTATTTTGTGATTATATTACCGAAATCTTTAGAATAAATTAATTTTTTCCTAAAGTAAATAAATGTTATTTAGAAAATATAACGTTTTCTAATACCGGGAATTAGGGCAATATTATTCAATTTTTATTTACTAATCATTTCATCTGTCATTTCTAAGAAAAAAATTCGACTAAACATTTGGATTTTTAGTGGGCCCAAAATTGTAAGAAGTGTCTTGTACCGCTATAAATAATTGAAATTACAACCGATTTCGTTTATTTGTAAGTAGTTCAATCAGGAATAAGACTTAAACATTTACAACGAACACATCGGGATATACATAAACGAAATATGAATTGTATGTAAAAACTTAACAACACCTTTAATTTTCTTCCAGTTATTTTTATTTTAAGTCAAAATTGTGTTTTTTTCGTATGATTTTCATGAAAGCTGTGTTTTAAACAAATAGTAGTTCCAAAATTCCTCTCAAAATGTTTATCAAATTCATTGAGGATGTTAAGTAAACCAAGGTCTATTAACATTTGTAAAACTAAGAAAGTTCCTCTTTCTCTTTCGTAGTTTTCGAGTTACTTTCGTGTAAAGTCTAAATTATATTGATTTCAGTGTGATTTTAAAATATCTGCAACCCAAATTTCTCAGAAAGATACTTATTTAAATATTTAATTGATGAGGCGGATACATGATGAAACTCCATAATACTATTTGAAATAAAACAACGCAGTTGGGAGGGTTTCACTTTTATTGTTGAACACTGCAACATGATTCACCACACAGTGGCTTCATCAGGCAGATGAAATTATTTCATCTGCCTGATGAAGCCACTGTGTGGTGAAACATGTTGCAGTGTTCAACAATAAAAGTGAAACCCTCCCAACTGCGTTGTTTTATTTCAAATAGAAAGATACTTAATAAACTTATTAAAAATGCTTTAATTTTAATTTTTAAAGTAATACATTTTTCACATTATTCAAAAGTTTCAAACTCCAATAACTCATTTTTGTTTACTTGTAGAATATCACGTTATTACAATAAGCCATTCAATTACTCGTTTGGCATTTTACATTTTTGTTGATTAGGTAAATGTTTACATTGTTGTCAGTTTGTCCTAGTTTTTACAGTGCTGAAATTGTATAACATGTGTTGGTTTTGACGATTTTATTGAAAATCATCTTAACAAATCGAGACGTTGTTTTACGTTTATTTCTTATTTTATTTACTTCATCCTAATTAATTGAAAAACAAACATCTTAAAACCGTCGTTATTTTTTTCTCTCATTTCATCAACTCGTAATAAATTTTGACGACGTTCGAAGTGCTCGTAAAAGCACAATGGCAAATGGTCACTCTATGACGGATCCAAAAACCGGACTCGAACTCGGAGAACGATCGCAAAAAGCAGACGGGCATTCATTTTATTACAATTGCGCCCAACTGCTGCACACACTCTGTCTAATCACTTCGAAGCCATCGGTGTCCACGGACATACATACACAAATGTCGGAGGGCCGAAAGGGCGAAGGGCTAATTCGATTCCGCTTATCGATTTCCTATTTTCCTGCATTTCGATTCGATTAAGACACTTTGTGTGTGCGCTCCGGCCAGCCCGATTGGGGTCATTACGACGGACAGATTTTGCAAATTGCACTTTCGAAAGTGATATTTTCCCCTTCCAGAAAGCAATTTTAGTGGAGGTAGAGGAAGATCGGAATTTACTTTCGATTTCTATGGAATTAAAATCAAATCAGATTGAATTCATTCAATTAAATAATACTACAAGATAAATTCAAATTCAAAGCTATTTGAATTCGAGAAAATAAGCTTATAAGAAGCGTTTTTCACATAAACATAATATATAAAATATGAAAATGTTATTCGTGAAAATGCAGACAATGTCTTAATTAACAAGACAACTTAAGACGATAAATATCTATCGATTCGATGGATATTTATCGTCTTAGGTTGTAATAACATTTTCGTAATTTTATATATTATAAATAATACTACTTATATTTCTTTGTATATTTTCAAAATCAGGATGATTCAGTTCACATTTCCCTCATCTATTAAAGTCATGGCCGTAGCCTGAAAAAATGTTCGGAGGGGGTTATAAAAGATTCGGGGAGTGGGGGGAGGTGGTGTTTAATCAGGAATTCGAACCGTTATTTTTTCATTCCGAAAAAAATATCGTTTTTTGCGGTTTTCGGATTTAATTTTTCAAATGTTGTTATTTCATATTTATAAAAATGTTGGTGTGTCCATCATAGCACTGTCCTTATTATAGATTTGATAATTTAAATATTAAGAATATAGAAATGTGTCTGGGCAGGTGGTGGCCGAGCGGTAACGTCGTCGGGCTGTATCGCTCGGCGAGCCACAAACTCGGGTTCGATTCCTGTGCACGGGGAGACTTAAAAAATATTTATTATTATATTATATTATTATTATATTATATAAAAATAATTTCTCGTCGTGACCCTGGGTGTGTTATGAATGTGATTGTTTGTCCGTATAATAGCATACTACAAATTGTAATGTTAAACAATTAATTAATACAAAATATATATAAATAAATGATGTTGGCTAATGGGCAAGTTCCCAAGGCCAGGCAAAAGCCAAATACAACAAAACAAAAAAAAAGAAAAGTGTCTTAAACTAAATTTTTTCTACTTTTATTATTATTATCGCCTTTACAAAATAAATATTTGTTACATATTTTCGCTATATCTTAGGAAATATCTATCACATCTCAGCAGTATATATTTATAACTTTACTTCAAATCAGTGGTTTATTCGCGTGGCGCATGAAGTAAAATTTCGAGTTTAGAAAAGCCCCGTGAAAATTTGTCTCGGGTCGCTGCGCGACCCTCGACAAATTTTCTACGCGGGGCTTTTCTAAACTCGAAATTTTACTTCATGCTTAGTCTGGGAGTGGACGACACTCGTTCAATTTTCGTTAGATTTTTAACATATCGAGAATTTCATTAATTTGTAAAATTTTCATGAAGCGTTTAATATTTCGTCAATTTATAAAATGTTCATCAAATTTTTAATATTTTTATTCAGATTTAGCACAATTTTCAAAAATTAATTTTTAATTTATAAAATTCATCAATATATTTGAACACACAAATTTGATTTTTTTATCAAGACATACTTGTTTTGGTGTCGCCAAAAACGACAGTTCATAAAATAATGACGAATCTCGAATAAATCGACAATAAAATCTGGTGAACACTTTAATAAAACCTTTAATGAAAAATGCATACAAAAAAATCTAAAAATATTAAAAAGGCGAGCTTTGCCTTCTACAAATATAGCTTAAGTAATTGAAACTTGCGACTTAAATTGACAATTCTGACATCATATGACATATTCGATACTTCAGACATTTTTGATAATTTAAACATTTTTGACGTAAATTAACATTTTTAAAATCATATGATATTTTTAACATTTTTCACACTTTTAATATTTTCAACCTTTGACTAAATATTTCCAGACATTAAATTACGATTTTGTTCCTATACAACTTTTATTAAAAAAGTTAAGTGTAATCGTTATCTTTAATATTTAAATTGGGGGAATTATCTTTCAAAGACAGTGTTAAAATTTAGGTAAAATTCCACTATTCAATAACTCGTGTGGATTTTACATTTTTGGAATTATTTTTTAAAGACAGTGTTAAAATTTAGGTAAAATTCCACAGATTAATAACTTGTTTGGAATTTTACATTTTTATTGATCTGGTAAATTTGTTAATTTTTGTCTTAGTTTTCAGTTCTAAATTTTTCGTTAAATTTTACAAAAACTGACAATTTTATTTAAAATAGTAGGTAATAAATATTTTAAAATTGTTATTTTTGTTAAATATTGATATACAGGGATTTTTTAATTTGTGTTTTCACACATTTCATATAAACATTTTTTAAATTAATCAACACGCTTTCCTAAACTCAAAAAAGTACAGTTAGATATATTTTTATTTTACTTTAGGCGCTTTTACTGCACGCAATTAATCAAAAATCTACTTTTGTTAATTATTATGTAAAAAAATGCTGTGCCGTTAAATACATAAATTATTAAGTTGCAAAATTACTAAGAGCTTAAATAAAAGCTCATTTAATTCAAATAAATAAAATTAAATGTCTACATTTCTCCATCAATACATTTTTTTTTTATGAGCGACCAAACCAAATTTTGGCACATGAGTAATAAACAAATAATAAAATATTTACAATTTTTTTCACACATTTTCAAGTTAGGTCAAATAATACAATGTATCAAATTAACTTATTTACTAAGTAAAAATGCACCAATGGCGTTAATTTTGAAAATATTTAAACATTATTTATTTTAGATCACTCTAATAATCAGTAAATATTATATGAAAAATATATGAGCAAATTTTTAAAAGGCCCGCCGTGGCCGAGCGGTTGAGCCGCTAGTTTCGCCAATCGTTCACGGCGGTGATCTGGGTTCGATTCCCAGCCGGGGCGAGTAATTTTTCCAAAGAAAAATATTCGTCCCGGAGTCTATGGGTGTGTGTGAATGTGTTGTGACGTTCAAATATATAGTTATATGTACTTAGTAATAAGTTAAAATAAACAAATGTATACAAATAATAAAAAATTGATGATGGCTAATAGTCTAGTAACTAAGGCCAGGCAAAAGCCAAACCGAATAAAAAAAAAAAATTAAAGTTTGAGCCAAACTTGAAAAAATAGAGCAAATTGGAATTTTAACACTGATGGATTTTGTCAGAAACAATTTCAACAAAATCTAATCAAATTTTTCAGATTTTGTAATATTTTGATAAATAGAATAGTTTACTATATTGAATCGCCTATAAATATATATGTTATTGTTGTTGTTGTTGTTGTTGTTGCAGAATAATTTTTAAAAATTACATAACTATTTACAGGTTAAATCTTGCAAATAATTATTGAATTTGCAAAAATTGGTTATTCTATTTATCAGTAAGTTACATAATCTGTAAATTTTCATTAGATTTTATTGAAATCGTTTCAAACAAAATCTGTCAGTCCTAAAATTATAAAATGCTCTATTTTTTTAACTTTGGCTCAAACCTTAATTTTAATAAGAACAATTTAGTAATTTTTCTTGTTTTAAATTCAGTTTAAATAGAGAAGAACCTGTTTTATCAAAATAAAACGTGTTTGTTTTGATAAAAAATAAATATAAATAAAACAAATTTAACATTCTTTTAACAACCCTGCCGCTAACGGAAAAAGAGCCTTTGATTTAATTTTCTTGTTTTTTCAAGACTCATGGGGGGATTGATCTCCTAAATCCCCCCGTACCTATGCCACTGGTCGGACCTGTGTTTATTAACCAATGAAGATGTGCATTTTATTAAATCGTTTCTTTGTATATTTTGAATGACCCTGTATAAAATATAAGAATCCCAAAAGGGAAATCATTACCATTTTGTTACACAAACACACAAACCTAAATAATTCAAGATAATTTCCGGAAATCAGAACCGTGGGCGGTGTGTGTCAGTTTTGGCGTAAATTCCGGGAGACCCGCATAAAAATTTACATTAGCGACTTAGGTGGGCCCGGAGTGAACTCCGGGAGTGGAACACTCGTCTTAAATATTTGATGTAAAATTGTGACGCCTGACGTAATTGTACATTTGAAATCCGGCGGCGGCGGCGGAGGCGGAGGCAGGGCCGGTTTGAGGCAACTTTATTAAGAAGAGGTGGATGAATAATAAAGCGGATCCCCGTGACAACTGCTTCCAGGATTAGACGGCAATTGCAGGTGTCCTGTCACATTCCGGGACACACACACTAAATGATTTAGAACTGTCCCGGGGATTGCTCGCTACATTTTTCACAAGTGTACATTTCGTCCAACAGACATGGAACGAATGTATTTAAAACTAGACCTCTACATACAAAATAACGTCAGTTAACAAAATATAAATGTATTTAAATATCATTCATATTTGAATTACAAAAATATAAAAATAAGCTGATGCTTTTCTTTGGATAATCTTTAAAGCTTTTATGTAGTATTTACTTACCTAAGCAAGCACAAGGCTATTAAAAAATTAAAACATTTTAAATAACTGTGAAATTGTAAGTTAACTCCGTAGATTATAAAAAACTACTTATAATAAAAAGTAACAGTATTAGGAATAATTCAAATTCAAAACAATTTGAATTCGAGAAAATAAGCTTTCGCTTCTTATAGTTTGCATACTTAAAGAGCCTTTGATTTAGTTTTCTTGTTTTTTCAAGACTCATGGGGGGATTGATCTCCTAAATCCCCCCGTACCTATGCCACTGGTCGGACCTGTGTTTATTAATCAATGAAGATGTGCATTTTATTAAATCGTTTCTTTGTATATTTTGAATGACCCTGTATAAAATATAAGAATCCCAAAAGGGAAATCATTGAAATTGCCAATTCTTGGTTGCAGAATACTTCAAACATTAAAAGTGCGATTCTTTTCGCAAATCTACAATAAGTTAGTCTTACAAAGACTATAAAAAACACTCATTGAAACAACTACTTCCCGGGCTAATACCCCGACGGACATTGAATTATACAACAAGTGTTTGCTGTTACATACAGTAACCTACTGCAAATGTAACAATTTGGGTCAAATTATTCAGGCCATCTCGAAACGCGTCTATAGATGGCCTGAATAATTTGACCCAAATTGTTACATTTGCAGTAGGTTACTGTATGTAACAGCAAACACTTGTTGTATAATTCAATGTCCGTCGGGGTATTAGCCCGGGAAGTAGTTGTTTCAATGAGTGTTTGATATAGTCTTTGTAAGACTAACTTGTTGTAGATTTGCGAAAAGAATCGCACTTTTAATGTTTAAACATAATATATAACATTACGAAAATTCGTATAAAATGCAAACAATACGTCTTAACTAATAAGACAACTTAAGACAATAAATACCCATTGAAACAACTACTTCCCGTGCAAATAAACCTCCGGATATTGAATTATAAATAGAAATCTTAATTGATTTGTTACAACGCTCTATCAAAATATATTTAACATTTAGGTCAAATTCTCTTCAAACCAACTAACAAATAAATATGAAAAATTAAAGGAGAAATTACAAGTAATTAGATATGCATGAGAAATTTGAGAAATTCAACTGGCAATCTGTGTTAATATTTCTTGAATAACTTTTTCACTTATTACTAATGTTGCATTGTACTGAAATATCTTCTAGATAGAAAGCTCGGTAAAAGCTCGTGTTATCGGAACTGTTGCGTAAGAAGAAATAAGTATATTTTTGTACATTCTAATTTCATTAAATCAGCTTTTACCTTTAATATGTTTCAGTGTTTCAATTAGCTACAAACAAAAATAAGTGTTTTAAATAACCAGGGGTGGGTTTTTGCGGTGTGTGTTGCGGGGGTGTTCGGATATTTCGGGGAAGCAGGTGTCCACCTAACAGTTTATTATAAGCTGTCCATGGTGGGTAGCTGACAATATACTTAATGCGAGGGGTGCTAACTTTGGCCAGAGGGCGTTCGGATGCTCAGCTCTTAAATAAATATCGGACTCTGCTAATAAATAACACAAATCGCGCACCCCTCTCAAAACCGGTTCCCTTTTCAATGGATCATTAACAGAGAGTACAGTGCATAAAAGGCCTATTGTGTATACAATAAATATGATAATGAATATAAAACGTAAATATACAAGTATGAGTAATAAATAGTTACTACCTTAGTTAGTAAATAGTTTTAAGAATACGTTGCACAGCTGTAAAATTATCTTCAATTAAGATATCAAAATATTTTTGTTAAAACTTTCTCATCTTGATTGTAGGTAATCTTAAGACTATATAGAAGATATACAGGGTTGTTTTCTTGTATATGCCCATGATAACAATGTTTGGTAAATTTTCAGCGATACGTTGCATTTATCAAAACGTTCAATTTGATGCTTCCAGCGAGGGTAGTACTCCTTGGTTTACCCATTAACGGCCGAGCAGTTATAGTGTTAATTCAAGAAGTTGATTTTAGCTAAAATTCTTCAGCACTTCTTTTTATGATTATTAGAGCTCGAATTTCTAAGCAAACAGCTTATGCTGAAAATTAAAAGCATCAATATGAATTAATAAAATGTGTACGAATTATCTAAAGTTGAATCATTCGACACAACTTTTTTTGCTTATTTGCCTTTTGCGGGTTTTTTTGTTTTGTGCTTATTTTACATTTATATGTTTATTTGGTGCTTATTTCGTTAAATTTTAGATCGTTGACAATTATTATCTGTACGATTAAAACACGAACAATTAATTCATTTATCTAGTTTGGTGAATTAAATCTAGTTATTTTCTCATTCAGCCAATTTAATACGATATTTATTTTGTAAACAATCATTTAAAAACATTATTATTTTTTAATCAACTTAAAGAAATACATTTTTTTATTTACACTGAAAATATTATTCATAAAAAAACAAGAAATCGAATATTTATTCTAAATTATTCCAATTAAATGTTTTCATGTGTTTTTGAACTTCACATAAATTAGTGTTTTATACGCATGGCGCATGAAGTAAAATTTCGAGTTTAGAAAAGCCTGAAAATTTGGTTTGGTCGCGTAGCGCTACGCGCTACGCGACCAAACCAAATTTTAAGGCTTTTCTAAACTCGAAATTTTACTTCATGCTTAATCTGGGAGTGGAAACACTCTTTTGACAGTTCAAATTGAACGCTGTTATAAAACTGACGAATGCTTGAAAATTTACATCGTATCCAGTATGTATATTTAAAAGAAAAATTTCCATCATAAATTATAATGTTATTCATAGAAATCATAACAAGAACTGTAAAATTTGAAATAAACTTTTAAAGTTAATATCTTCTAAATTTTTTGGATAAAATTTCAACTAATAAGTTAATGTAAAGAATGAATTAATTTTAAAACAAAATCAGACAATTTAAAATCAACTTTTAGAGTTAATATCTTCTAATTTTTTTTAATAAAATGTCAACTAATAATTTAATGTAAAAGAATGAATTAATTTTACAACATAATCTGGCAGTCATTCAATATCACATTGAATTGGGTAATTATCTCAACAATATTTTAGCAATGACACAAAATGTTTATCATTGATTTTATTAATCTACGTGTATTTTTAAGTTGTTTATTATTTTAAAAATGAATCAAGAACGCATTCTCCAAATCAAATGTCTACTTAAACCTGGCGATTGTTTAACAAATGAGAGTTTGGCTCACAATTACAGAAAAATAAACCTAGGTATATGAAAAATCTTTGCTGATTTTTAAAATGCTCTTAACACATTGCGTGCCAAGGTTGTCATCGCGGAAATAACGCTGTTGACCAAACTGTTATTTTACATTATTTGTATATATTTTGTACAAACATTTTGTAGTATAATAAACACTGTGGCGTCATTTATATTTAAATGACAATAATGGATTCATCAGGTATACTCCAGGGGTCTCACATTGGACTACTATTATTTATTAAAACACTTTGTTTATAACTTTCAAAAATTGTTTATTTTGTATTCACAACAAATGTTTCTTCAGGTGAAGAACAAGTGATTAACTTAACCTAATTACAACGTATATATAGGGCTAGCTGATAAGTAAGAGGGGTGGGGGTTACAGTTTTAAATTGAGCAATGGGGAGTTATTAATATCTGTCTGATCGTTTAGTAATTGATCGCTGAATTATCTTTTGTTTATTTCGGTGCTTTCCAGGATGTTTAATTTTCTTCCTTTCTTCTCGATGTGTAGTATTTGGAAGTCTTCGTTGAAGTTGTGGCCTTCATCTAGGAAGTGGTTGGAATAAGTCGAGTTGTTTTTCTTTTTCTCGAAGCTGGTTTTATGCTCGTTCATCCTTTCTTGAAAGGCTCTCCCAGTTTGGCCGACGTATACTTTAGGGCAGTCACCGCAACTTACTACTTACTACTATTTAATCTGATTGTGAATGTCATTGTTGATTGCTTTCAATATTCCCGCTGTCTTCTATTTGTAGATGACTTAGAAATTTTTGCTCCCATTAAGAACGATCACTTTTTAAGTAATTTACAGACAGTAATTTAAAATTAAATATCTCCAAATGTTCAGTTGTTACATATTCCAAAAAAAAAGAAAGTGGGTATTAGACAGTATACCTTAAATAAATGTGAAATCGGTAATATATATTCTATTAAAGACCTATCAAGTATCACTTTTACAGGTTCATGGAACTTCATAGCTCATATTAAAGCTATAACATCAAAAGCTTTTCAAATGCTTGGATTCATTAAGAGACAGACGAAAGATTTGACAAATAATAGCATCATTACTTTAATACGCTTTGATTAAAACACTTGGTTTGTTTCACTGATTTAAATCAGTGAAACAAACCAAGTGTTTTAATCAAAGCGTATTAATTAAATATGTTTCACCGCGGGTTAAGTGAGAAATTAATTCATCATATCATTACTTTATATGTATCGCTTGTGAGATCCCACCTTGAGTACTGTTCTATAATTTGGAGCCCTAGTCCCCTACATGGCGTTAATACTATAGAAAAAGTTCAGTCTAAACTTATAAAATTTCATAGATTTAAATGTAATGTCAACCATGGTTATATTTTACATTTTCTTAGACTACAATTTTTGCAATAACGGCTTGTTAAGGCAGACGTTATTTTTGCATCTAAGCTGTTGAATAGGTTAGTCATGTCTCCAGACCTACTCAGCTCGTTGGATATTTATGTTCTAAGTAGACCATTTCATAATACACCATCGTGTTGTGTTCAGAAACATAGAACAGACTATCGTGCTAATTTTGATTTTAATAGAATCAGTGCTAATTGTAACGCCATTGATTTTGATTATTTTAGTGGTTCCCTGAACTCCATTAAACGAATTCTGCGGCGCAATAAATTATGTATTATTTAGCTATAAACAGACTTTCGCAACAGCAATGGGCAACCCTCTGTCACCCTTTTTGGCTAACATTTTTCTGAATAACCTCGAAAACTTAGCCAAAAGTAAAGTACACAATTTTCCGAGAGTCTGGTTTAGAAACGTAGATGATATATTCACAATAATAAAATCTGATACCAACATTGAAGACTTACAAGCTAGTTTAAATGCGTTATACCCCAGCATTAATTTTACTTACGAGATTGAACAAAATAATCAAATCCCTTTCCTCGATTTACTATTAACAAATAACAAAATAAATAACAACATAGAATTTAATATATATAGAAAACCCACTCATACATTTAATTATATTCACAATTCTTCATCCACGCATTTTAAACATAAACTCTCAGCTTTTAATAGTATGATATTTAGAACCCTAAATCTGCCTCTTTCAACAGAAAATAGAAAAACAGAACTAACACTAATAAAAAAAATAGCAATTTCAATAGGTTACAAAAACCGCACAATCAACAAACTAATTAATAAACACAAAAGAAACCAAAAATTAAACTTGACCACAAATCTCACACCGCTTAAAGAAAGAAAAAACAACAAATTTGCTAGGTTTATATACAACAACAGCACGGTTAACCAATTTTCAAAGCTCCTGAGTAAATTCAATATGACTCCTGCATTTTATAATAACAACAAATTAAGATCATTACTAGGCAATCAATTTACAAAAAGGAGCCACTTAGAAGAGTCCGGAATTTATTCAATTGCATGCAATGAGTGTGACAAACGTTACATAGGCCAAACCCAAAGGAATTTGTTAAAAAGATTCAAAGAACACATATACCACGTCAAAAATAGAAACATAGATAAATCCGCTTTAGCTGACCATAATTTAAAGACAGGACATTCATTTTCGAAACATAATATTAAATTACTAAAACAATCATCACATTTCCGATTAAATATGTTGGAGGCCATAGAAATGCACAAACAGAAAGATAAATTATTGAATTTTGATTTAAGCCCGTTAGACAATCCACTCTTAAATCTCTCGAAAAACCCGAAAAATCGTAATCCCCTCAACAGTCCATAATGTAATCCCCTTAATGTTATTCAACCTTGCGACACAAATGTAATTATATTTAGGTTTTCCCGTTTCCACCATTTTTGTTCAGGTATATATAATTGCGCACCTAATTTGTAAGAGCATTAGTTATTGATAATGAGTGCTTAGCACTCGAAATGTACATCTAACACATAAAAATAAAAATGAAGTAAGGAATAAAAACAGTTTTTTCATTGTGGTATTATTTAGCTACCGTATATATATGTAGTGTATTTTTATTAGTTCGTAAGAATGTTTAAATTGTAATATGTTATTATAAATTTAATTGTAAATGAGTCCCGTATAATAAAATATATAATGTTCATTCTGTGAAAGACATGGCATGGCACGCAATGTGTTAAAATTGTCAACATCGAAGTTTTTACATAAAACCAAAATTTTATATCTGTGTAGTTGATCACAATTGGGTAAAATAAGTAAAACAAAATTAGTAAATCAATATTAGTAAAATCTAAAACCGCTGGTTTATAAAATGAATTAATATTTGTTGATATCCAAATAACAATAACACATTATTAGAGATTATTTATCATCTGAGTCTAATAATTTGGTCGGAAATTTTAAACACTTAAAATCAAGTATAGTTCTAGGCTCAACTATAGTCCTATTTTTACATTGTTTTTGTGTAAATAATCAAATAAACAAATTAAGTAGAAATAATATTAATAATAAGAGAAAGAACCATAAAATTCATTATATTACAGAGAAATTAATAAACCTTTTTTTAAAGGACATTAAAACTGATATATTTTAAAACGCGTTTCTTAAATTGTTACAACAAAGTTGAAATTGTGTAATAATATCAGTGAATTTTAGAGAATATTTCGCTTAAATTAAAATGTATGTGAATCAACTAGAAATCCACTAATCTTTTCGAAGGTGGTGTTTGATTTAGTATCAATACTTTTATTATCATTTACAAATTATTATTACTTACAAAACTATGATAAAAGCAATTTAATTTTTTATTCAATATTTTAAAAAAATATTTTTTGTTTGTTTTACTACTGTTTTTATTCTCTCCAACTAATTTGACATATATTTTACTATAATTCTCCAAAATTTAATATTTATATTGTGTGATCTCGATCGAGCAATTCTTTTTGACACTATATCGAGGAAACTGACTCTCCCTTTCAATTACGCAACAATATTACAGTCAAATGACTTATTAATATATAAACAAATTTTCAAATTTTTGGAGACTGTAAAATTGTCAATTTAATTAGTAGTTTGAATGGTATTATGTGGTACTCTCCTTTGTAGAATTCCTTTGTAGGGTATCCTATGTTCCGTGGCTTAGTCTTGTTTGTTAAAAAAAAATGCCTTGACGAGCCCCCAGGCGAGAAGAGTGTTATCCCTGCGTTTTTTCCCAAGTGTGTTTGAGCTGTGTGAATGAATCGTAATATGAAAAATAAATATATGATGTTGGCTAATGGTTGCAAAACCAAGGCCAGGCAAAAAGCCATTTGATTAAAAAAATATATATATTGTGTGATCTAAAATGAGTTGGCAACATTAAAGTCTTTCTGATAGCACTGCACAAATAAACTGTTTTCTGTATACTTTTTTGTTCATATATTTTATAAAAGTACATTCTAAATTAACTTAGCAAAGCCCTTTATTCTAAATGATATTAAATTAAATTAGATGATTGATGATATTTATCCAAAGCCTCAATCAAAAATCCGAATAATCATCTCCAATCTGTTAACATATCTCGAATTGAAAAAAAAAATCAACCCCTTGCATTCACACCGAATAAACCCGTGACAAACAAAAAAAACACGCAAACCGTACAAACTATTAAACAAGTGTTAAACTAAATCCGTCCAGTCTATTAACGCCGGATTACGAGGAACACATGTTACCAAAACATGACACACATTTCGCTTTTGTTGCGAGGGGTGGCGGATTATGTTGTAAGTAGCAAGTTCACGGCTATTGTAATGAATATTAAATCATTTCCAGTCGGAAGCACAGCGCGTCCGATTCAATTCACCGAATATCGTCCCCCTTACATTACAGTGCGCTGTGTTTAAACGAGCCGAGTTGACGTGGGGCGACGACTGATCGCCGTCCCCTACGTCTGTTTTCGCTCACTACTTGCTGTCTTCTCTGCCCAGATATGAATTTTAATTATGTCTTGATTTATGGTTTACATTTGTGAACAGTAATTTCATTACAGATTTCTATTATTAAAGTGATGTTAGATTATGAATACATACGGGGAATGTTTCCTTCAAGTATAAGTAAATTCAATTTTTGCAGAAAATTGATATTAATTTTAATTCGTTTCTATATTTTACACATATAATTACAGCGTTTCGTACATTTTCAAGATTTCTTTGATTTATAAATGCGTGCAATTTGAAGCTATAACGAGTGTTTAGAAAAGCCTGAAAATGTTATTTTGATTTGAAATTTTACTTGCACCACGCGTACAAAACACTGAATTAAGTAAAGTTCAAATTATATTGCTTAAGTTTAATTAGTTGTTTTTAATAGTGTAGTTTTATTCCCAAAAAAACATACACAACTTAATTTTTTATATTTCTAATGTCCCGTATTATAAAAAGTTTTATACCCTAAATAAAATTTACTTTAGGAATAAATTAGTTTATTCCAAAGATTTCCGTAATATATAGACAAAATAAATTTATTTGGCTAATAAATCTCCCTAGTAAATTATTTGTTTGTTTTTTTACCAAGTAAATTTTATTCTCTAAATAATTTGACAGTTAAAAGTCAAAAGTGTATTATATTATTCTAATTTCTTTAGATTCTACTACTTGTATTAATTAATTTCATTACAGTTATCATGTCTACCACATTATCCGTGTCAGATTTAAGTTCGCGCATAGTGTCTTCCCTGACAGTGATTAATTCGAACCACAAGACATTCTAAGGAGTCAAAGACCTAAAGTTTTTCAAATCAGACATAACCAGGAATTTTTATACTTATGCATACGCTTTTTTAAAATTAGTTGCATTTAAAGTTCTAAACGAGTGTTTTCCACTCCCAGACTAAGCATGAAGTAAAATTTCGAGTTTAGAAAAGCCTGAAAATTTGGTTTTGTGGCGTAGCGCGAAGCGCGGAGCGACCAAACCAAATTTTCAGGCTTTTCTAAACTCGAAATTTTACTTCATGCGCTACGCGTATTTAACACTGAAAACACTGAAACATTGTGAACAAGTGAACTTCATTTGAAATCAGTGTCTTGTACGCGTGGCGCATGAAGTAAAATTTCGAGTTTAGAAAAGCCTGAAAATTTGGTTTGGCCGCTCCGCGCTTCGCGCTACGCGACCAAACCAAATTTTCAGGCTTTTCTAAACTCGAAATTTTACTTCATGCTTAGCCTGGGAGTGGAAAACACTCGTTTAAGTCTTTTATAATTTCTAATAAGCTTTCTTTTTCTTGTTCTGTGTAATTCTGTCCTATTCCACGGATAATCTCCATAATTATAAAGAATTATACTAAATTTCCAATTTGATTAACAATTTAATTTGGAATATTGACAATTCAATTTAACAAATTGGTGGTTCCAGCTATGGCCACAATGAAAACGTATAATTTCGATCTGTAATCTACTAATTAAATTATTTATTTCTAGAATTGCTATTTATTTGGTAGGTTTGCTTTATAATACGCAATTTTCACAAAGGTTCCTGGGAGTATTCTTAGACGATACTCTCAATGGAGTTACTCACATATCGACACTGGAAAGTCAGTTGAACTCTGCATGTTACATGCTGCGCATATTAAAATCTTCTGGTGCACCATCGGACATTCTTAGGCTAGTGTATAATTCACATTTCTGTTCGCGGCTACGCTACTGTATAACATACTATGGTTGTAGTTATCAAGCACAGCGTCTGTTACTATACAGAAAAGGGCAATCCGGATTATACTTGGGCTAAAATTCAGAGTCTTGCAGTGGGCACTTTAAAGCAAATAAAATGTTAACCTTATACGGGCTGTACATATATGAACTCTTAGTACACAACTTTAAAGCTGAATTAAACATCAATACCACCCATCAACATAACTATCAAACTAGACACTATAATAACTTTGCGCTGCCGATTCATCGGTTATCAATGTATGAAAAGGAACCATCTTACGCTGCAATGAAGTACTGCAATCGTCTGCCGTACAATATTAAATCTATTGAAAAAATTAAGAAATTTAAGGAATGTCTGCATGAATATCTGTGTCAGAAAGAATTATACTCCTTAAACGAACTCTGAAATTCATCAAATAAAAAAAAAAATTAAAAAAAACGCCTTCTCGAAATAGGATATCTTCATGTTGATATGCATTTTTCTCTTAGTTTTTTTTTGTTTGTTTCCCGTTTATTAACTTCGTTTCTATTTATTTAATCTTATATTTTGTAACTTTGTTTCTATTTATTTAAATTAATATTTTCTAAATTTTATTTTGCTGACATATTTTCATTTATATGTATTACCTTGTAATTACTTATTTCTTAAAAATAAATTACTATTATTATTATTATAGTTATCTAATGATTTATTAATCGTTTATAATACCGGGCAGAAAAGTTTTAAACAAGTGTTTTCAACTCCCAGACTAAGCATGAAGTAAAATTTCGAGTTTAGAAAAGCCAGAAAATTTGGCTTGGTCGAGTAGCGCGGAGCGACCAAACCAAATTTTCAGGCTTTTCTAAACTCGAAATTTTACTTCATGCGCCACGCGTATTTAACACTGAATGCACTGAAATATTGTGAACAAGTGAACTTCACTTGATATCAGTGTCTTGTACGCGTGGCGCATGAAGTAAAATTTCGAGTTTAGAAAAGCCTGAAAATTTGGGTTGGCCGCTCCGCGCTTCGCGCTATGCGACCAATCCAAATTTTCAGGCTTTTCTAAACTCGAAATTTTACTTCATGCTTAGCCTGGGAGTAGAAAACACTCGTTTAAGTTTTTTATAATTTCTAATATGCGTTATTTTTCTTGTTCTGAGTAATTCTGTCCTATTCCACGGCTATTCTCCATAATTATAAAGAATTATACTAAATTTCCAATTTGATTGACAATTTAATTTGAAATATTGACAATTCAATTTAAGAAATTAGTGGTTTCAGCTATGGCCACAATGAAAATGTATAATTTGGATCTGTAATCTACTAATTAAATTATTTATTTCTAGAACTGCTATTTATTTGGTAGGTTTGCTTTATAATACGCAATATTCACAAATAGTTATCTAATGATTTATTAATCGTTTATAATACCGGGCATAAAAGTTTTAAACAAGTGTTTTCTATTCCCAGACTAAGCATGAAGTAAAATTTCGAGTTTAGAAAAGCCTGAAAATTTGGTTTGGTCGCGTAGCGCGAAGCGCGGAGCGACCAAACCAAATTTTCAGGCTTTTCTAAACTCGAAATTTTACTTCATGCGCCACGCGTATTTAACACTGAAAACACTGAAATATTGTAAACAAGTGAACTTCACTTGAAATAAGTGTCCTGTACGCGTGGCGCATGAAGTAAAATTTCGAGTTTAGAAAAGCCTGAAAATTTGGTTTGGCCGCTCCGCGCTACGCGACCAAACCAAATTTTCAGGCTTTTCTAAACTCGAAATTTTACTTCATGCTTAGCCTGGTAGTGGAAAACACTCGTTTAAGTTTTTTTATAATTTCTAATAAGCTTTCTCTTTCTTGTTCTGTGTAATTCTGTCCTATTTCTCGGTTATTCTCCATAATTATAAAGAATTATACTAAATTTCCAATTTTATTGACAATTTAATTTGAAATATTGACAATTCAATTTAAGAAATTGGTGGTTTCAGCTATGGCCACAATGAAAATGTATAATTGCGATCTGTAATCTACTAATTAAATTATTTAAAGCAACCAAACCAATTTGTTTGTTATTGGCAGTGAATGAAACCTTAATAAAGCGTTTTTAAAATCTAGTATAAATGCCTAATCTTAATATTACCTTCTACGAAGAAGAGAACATTTACCTAAAAATATTTAGATGTCATAAAACTAACATTAAATGCTGAGAGGTTCGTGTTTTTATATACCAGTAAGTTACTCCCAGGAAATAGTTTATTAAGTAATTGGATTGATTCAACTGGAAACACTTTGACGTGTCTACACAATGAAAATTAAACGTCGTCGGCAGATCGGAATGACGTTCTTAATTAAGTGTCGAGCCGTGACCAAGTGAACGGACCCGCGCGCACCTGCTAAATCCGGATCCGGAACCCTCATTAGTCAGACCTGTCTCCGGGCTGATAATTAATTCCTCCCCCATCTAATAAGCAACAGAACAGAAAAGCCTTAGCCTTACTTCCCCGAATATATTTTTTTACGCAATCATCAATTTTCGTAAATATTTGCGTTTCATCCTCTTCCAAGAACAACACTAGAAAAGGTGAAAGCGCCGGGTAGGAAACTTGACATACTAAACAGTCAAGAATTGAGAACCGAAAAAAATTAGGTCCAGGCCCTCGAATATTGAAAGCACAGAAGTAGGTAAGATTTGCAAAATGTAACATTAACATCAGATCATTCATAAAATCAAACTTAGTGGAATCACAAACGAATATATCTTAGTAGAAAACACTTCAACAAATACTAAAAATACGATTCCTTACGCCATTTACTATTTTTTTTTTGTGTTAAGAATTTTTCTCTCTAAATAATAATATCTCTCTTAGTTGTTTATCTTCATTCTTGTATTTTTTTTTTTTTTCATAAATGACAAAAAAACACCCTTATAAGTTAGAGATCAGTGATTAATTTTGCTTAGTTCTCAATAAATACAGCTACTCTAGCTCAAGCTGAAACATGGTTTACGAGCAATAGGTTAAATCTGAATGAGAAAAAGACGGTCACAAGAACTTTCTCCTTGAGTAAGTCAATTCAGGGAAATGAAGCAGTGAAATTCTTAGGAATGTATCTGGACCAAGGCCTATTGTGGTCTCAATAGGGAGAAAATATAGCTAGGAAAGTAAACAAATCGATCTTTTTACTTCGTAACTTGCATAGCAACCTATCTCCATCGATGGTTCTCACAGCTTACTTCTCCTTAGTTCACACTCACTTAGCCTATGGTATAATTATATGGGGTCATTCTTCATGTCGCCATAGGTTATTTTCTTTGCAAAGAAGAGCTATTAGGATTGTTGCAGGTATTAATTACCAGGATGATTGTAAGCAACATTTTGCTATGCTAGGGATATTGACATTACCCTGTATGTATATTCTTGAATGTTTATTGTATGTGAAACGGAGCATACATAATTACAGGTTACACGATGACATCCATACTCACAACACAGGGAACAAGGAAAATATGTACCAGCCTAAACTCAGATTATCGCGCAGTCAAACTGAAACAAGTTATTATGGGGTAAAATTTTTCAACAAATTACCACCGATTTTGCGACAACTTGATCTAAAAAAGTTAAAACAAGAAATGAAGAACATGTTAACTGTTAACGCATTTTATAGTTTTGAGGATTTTTTAATGTTTGATTTTAATGCGTGATGAATTCATTATATTACTCCTTATGTGGATCCTATTTGTGTGTCCGAATAGATTTTTTTTGTGAGTTATCGTTCTTTTATACATATAAAATTTTACATTTTTTATTATTTATTACATAATGTATTGTTTGTTTGCTTTTATTTATACACTTATTTTAACTCGTTTGTTTTGTCAATTTTTTTGTCATTGTATCACCTAATGTATACACTTATTTTAACCTGTTTATTATGTTGAATTTATTTTTATGTTTACATTATCTCTATATATTATACATATCCTTCTTGACATGTGTAAACTATGTATTGGTATTTGCACAAATAAATATATAATTATTATTATTTATCCAAACATGTTAAACATTTGTCTTCTCTCTGGTACCAGATACCGGACATTGCATAATCTGCACTTCTACAGATCAGTTGCTTAATGCGCTATATCATGAGCAGTGCCGCAGTAAGGAGAGGGCCGAAGGGGCGACGGCCACAGGCGCATCAAGCAGAGGGGCGCCATCGAACCCTGAGATCCGAAATTTTGTAAATTTAAACCAAAAATTTTAAATTACATAAAAAAGCTATATTTTAAACTAGGACTAGGAATTTTAATATTCGCGATTACTCAAATACCACATTATTAAATGTGAAAAAGTGAGTGCGCTTTTTCACATATTTGATTAGTTTAGCTAATTGAATATTTAAATATTTCAATAAATTAGTCTTAGAAAATGTCTAATATATTTTCTAAAACTAAACAATTTATAAATTCGAATAGTTTATTTGTTTAAATATTTGACTAATTTGAATGGTTCATATTTGAATATTCACGAATATTCGAATTCCCAGCCCTATTTTAAACTTCACATTAGATCGGTGTTTGATACGCGTGGTGCATGAAGTAAAATTTCGAGTTTAGAAAAGCCTGAAAATTTGGGTTTGCCGGGGCGCGACTAGCTTCGCTCGTACGCCCTGGCAAATCCAAACTTTACTTGAAATCAGTGTTTTATACGCGTGGCGCATGAAGTAAAATTTCGAGTTTAGAAAAGCCCCGTGAAAATTTGTCTCGGGTCGCTGCGCGACCCTCGACAAATTTTCTACGCGGGGCTTTTCTAAACTCGAAATTTTACTTCATGCTTTGTCTGGGAGTGGAAACCTACGTTAAAAATATAATGTCAATTATTCGGGACATTTATTTATCAAGATTATAAGAAAACGTGACACACACAGGCATAATTAAAAACTTTTTGCCACGTTTGCCAAAAATAGACTATTTCTGATTATTACACTTTACACGAAAAACGTAACCTATCGTTATATCACAATAACCGAAACAAATCATAATTAATAGAATACTGTCAAATTATGCCAATTTAAAAGTCGAAAATGACATTCCATTTCAGTCAGAGAAGTTCATTATTAACATAAATTGATGATATTTCAGTTAATGCCAATAATGAAAATATAGAATAATTATGTACAATACTGTAAACAACTCCAATCCATATGTCCAAAATGATATTCCATTATAATCACAGCAAGTTATTATTGAAAGTGTTTAAGATATTATAATTGTCAAATACTCTCCAAAACTATCGTTACGGTCACAGTAGATCTACAAAAACTCGTAAACTGAGGATAATTAATGGTTACATTAGGTATTGATAGACATTTGACTATACTAACTGCCTATATCTTGACAACTGATACTGTCGCGTTATATCAACTTCAAATTTTACACACTACAAAAAAAATATCAACCGACATCAAAAAGATGCCAATTTTTACATAAATCGTCATCATCCTGATGTGTGTGCTATGGTATATATGCATCTGTAAAAACTGTAAAAAAAGAAAAACAAACAAGTTTTAGAATGGTCATTATTTTGTTAAATATATCAACTGTCAATACTTTGCTTTCGTTGTTTTTGTTGTCTCCACATTTTTTGCTTACTTACTTTTGACATGGTATTTAAGAGCGTCAATTACATAGATTGCGTATAAAGTGAAGTTAAAGATAAAGTCATTGTGTTTTGTTTTACATTTTTGACAATTTTTCTTTGTGTTTGTCAAAATTGTGACGTGCGCACAAACCTTACATTTTTACGTATGTATCGTATTTTTTCTCCATATTTTTGATAGCTGACACTTTTGATAGTTGAAGTTTATTGGAGATAACTCGGCGTCGACGTATGTCCAATAGCATTTGTCATTTAGTTTATAATGAAACATGACATTTATTATTTATAGCTGTCAAGTTGGGGGGCGCCAATTGGATTTTTAGCTCCGGGCGCACGATTTCCTTACTTCGGCGCTGATCATGGTTGGTCAAAATCCTTTCGACCAACAAGAAGAAGGAAACAAAAAAGCCATACTTCGTAGAGCACTGCACAGGCCAGGGATTTTTTCAAGCGGGTCGGGCCGAGGATTTTTTCAAGCGGGTCGGGCCGGGCTTCGAATCCAAAATATGAGACCAAGCCGGGCCTGGCCGGGCCGGGAATGACTGTTTTTTAAAGTTTATTTTTATTTATAATTGCAAACTACATCTATAAACAAGTAAATATATATGTACAAATGTGATAAATCATTATAAACTAGTGTTTTGAAATTTCGTGAACATTTTGAATTATTCAGACTACATTATTGAGCGGATCCCCCCCATAAGGTAGAATACCATAAGATCGAATCCCATTAGGTCGAAGCGAAAAGGTAGAAGGTCGAATTTGTATTGCAAAAAAGAACAACTTTTTCTGTGAAATAACTTTTATTTAATTAGTTTGAACCATATTGTTTCGAAAAAAGTAATGATATCTTTGTCTATTAAGTATGAGGCCAACAAATTTGTATACATGTATACATTTGTATGAAGCATTAGATGGCGTTATCTATCGAAATCCAATAATAGTTTTCACATATTAGCTTGAAATAGTCAGAAATGTTTAATATTCCTCAGCACTGGGTCGGGACCACACTGAAGAGGACCTTGAAGTCCGAAACGCGTCTGTGGGTATCTGGTGCCAGAATACTGAACACAAATTCAATTTTGTATACATTTGATCGTTTGTTGTATAAGTACGACGTCCATGTGGAACAGGCATCGGGCGCAAAATGACTTGCGCAATTTATTCTATTGCAAACCTTTCTACTAACCTAACCCAACCAAACCTAGAAGTATGTAAAATCGTTAGCGTGTGCAAAGATACTTAAGCAATGTATTCAATTTGAAACCTTCCACATCAAGCCTTTGTGCTTTATTAGACAGGCCTCATACTTAATAGAGGAAGATATTACTTTTTTCGAAACAGTTGCGATTGACACTAATATCGTTTAAACTAATTAAATAAAAGTTATTTCACAGAAAAAAGTTGTTTTTTTTTGCAATACAAATTCGACCGTATGGGACTTCTACCTTCTCGCTTCGACCTAATGGGATTCGATCTTATAGTATTCGACCTTATGCGAAAGTACCTATTGACCGGGCCGGGCCAGGCTCCTCAATTATTCCATGACCGGGCAGGGCCGGGCCGGACTTGCAAAATTTGCTAGCGGTCTGGTCCGGGCGGGCCCAAAACAATCGGCCCATGCAGGGCTCTAATACTCAGTTCAACTTTTAAGAAATACCACTTATTAGTGTTTTCTTTTTTAACATAGGTATTGTTTAAAGGATTAGTATTAGAATCCAAATAAATGTAGGTGATTCAAATCTCTCTAAAAAGATTTAAATCCTCACAAACAATTCAAATCCTTAAAAAAGGATTGGAATCCTCAGAAAGGATTCGAATTCTCACAAAGGATTTGAATTCCCGCTATTACTTAGATAATACGCTGTTTTAGATCCATTTTAGACAATATATAATCAATAGAAATAAATTATTAATAAATTAAAACGTTTTAAAAGCATATTAAAGCTTCTAAATACGACATACAGAACATTTTCTTTTAAGTATACATACATCGATATACTGGGAGTTTTTCTTTTAAGTACACATACCCAAATTATCTCCTGTTAATTTTCAGACATTCGTTGTTTTTTATAAAGCGTTTATTTTAAAGCTTAAACGAGTGTTTTCCACTTCTAGACTAAACATGAAGTAATATTTTGGTTTGGACGCTCCGCTCCAGGCTTTACTAAACCCAAAATGTTACTTTATGCGCCACGCGTATAGGACATTGATTTCAAGTGATGTTCGCTTGTTCACAATATTTCAGTTTTCAGCGTGTAATACGCGTGGTGCATAAAGTAAAATTTCGAGTTCAGAAAAGCCTGAAAATTTGGTTTGGTCGCTCCGCTTCACGGAGCGACCAAACTAAATTTTCAGGCTTTTTTGCAACTCGAAATTTTACTTCATGCTAAGTGTGGGAGTGGAAAACACTCGTTTAAGCTTAAAAATAAACCCTTTATAAAAACAACGAATGTCTGAAAATATACAGCACATAATTGGGGTATGTATACTTAAAAGAAAAACTCCCGGTATATCGATGTATGTATACTTCAAAGAAAGTGTTCTGTATGCCGTATCTAGAAGCTTTAATAATCACCAAATTTTCAGGCTTTTCTAAACTCGAAATTTTACTTCATGCTTATTCTGGGAGTGGAAAACACTCATTCAAAACATTAAATTGAACTATTTAAAAAAAAGCATATGCATATCTATCATATGCATATCTATACTTGAAAAAAAAATCCCTGTATAGATTCATTGTAAATTTTCAGGCATTTGTTGTTTTTGAAATGCTTAATCAGAAGCGCTTATCTTGGGTGTTAGATTATATTCGATTAATTTACTTAATTTTAATTGTTTTTATATAGACATTTTTTATAGTGAAAAATCAGTGTATAAACGTACTTAGCATAATATAAAAAATAAAATTTCAATGTTATTCGTGTAAAGGGTTAAGCCGTTTATTTTGAAAGTAGCCTAACTCCATTTCCTATTTGTTTTTGTCTTATAATCTTCATAACTTGAGGATTTCTGTCATTAGCAACAATTTCTAGTTATGTACATTTAAATTATACCGGGTGATGTATCGGCTTAGCAAATATAGGAAATCCAATGTAAATTCTAAATGGGCCAATTATTAGCTTCCCTCTTAACTTTTGCAGACACTTGTATTGAATCTTTTTAAAGTACTTGATTAAATAAGAATACCTACCAACCCTGAATACTTTCTACTAAGCCGTTTTGAAGTTATTTGCAGAATAATGTCATAAAAAATGTAATTTAACATATGATCCATTTTAGACAATGTGTAAACTATGTATTGGTATCCACCAGTAACTATCATGTCCTCATGTAATTTTGTAAATGCAAGAAAATGACTTTGACATTGACAGCCTAAAATAAAAAGTCATTTTGAGTCTGAAAATTTTTAGGCTTTTCTAAACTTGAAATTTTACTTCATGCGTCACGCGTATAAGCCACTGATTTTAGGTGAAGTTCAAAATATACTACTTAAACGGTATGCTAAAGCAGTATATTTTGAATCACTTAAAATCAGTGTTTTATACGAGTAGCGCATAAAGTCGCTTTGTAAACTTTCAGACATTCGATTTTTTTTTTAAAGCGTTCAATTTAATGCTCTAATGTGTCTCCACTTCCAGATTAAGCATAAAGTAAAATTTCAAGTTTAGAATATTGATTTCAAGTGAAATTCACTTGTTCACAATATTTCAATGTTTGGCGCATGAAGTAAAATTTCGAGTTTAGAAAAGCTTGAAAATTTGGTTTGGTCGCCCCGCTTCGATAAGCGACCAAACCAAATTTGCAGGCTTTTCTAAACTCGTAATGCTTAACTTGGGTGAGCAAAACACTCGCTTATAGCTTCAAATTGAACTATTTTAAAAAAAAGCGTATGCATTTGTATATTAAAAAAAATAATTCCCTGTATGTTTCAGAACACTGGATAATCAAATGAAACAAAAGAAGTGTTTCCATTACAAATAACTACAATGATCTTTAAGCAATTTATGGAAGTACATATTTTAATTTTTAAACAATAGCTATTTTAGTAATAAGTGTGTGAAGTCGAGTTTTTCCACGCGATACGCAAATTTATCACGCGAGGTAATGTAAACCAATAGAAAGTGATATTAGTGCAGTAAAGTCCTATTATTAAACATAAAATTAGTTAGTAATTAAACTAACTATTCATTTTGACCAGTTAATTTCAAAGGCGCAAGGATGATAATATTAAAAGCACTCGACGAGAACAATTAATTCCCTAATGTTTAATGAATATACGGTTTAAGCCTTTGATTCTGTTTCGGCTGTAAACACTAAGCTTTCCCTCTCTCTTCTCGCAGTAACACGCAAATTCTTTGCGGGGTTCTCTCTTTCTCTGCAGTAACGGCCGGGCGAATTCTTTGTCTGGTCGTGCTCATTTTTCATTCCGTTTTCCAGACGCGCGTTCAATTTAACTTTCCGTCGACGGTTTTCCCGTCGCAGGAAAAGCCCACCTTCTCTTTCCCTCTATCTCCCGCCAACGATGAAATATTCAAAGAACAACGCGAACCCCAGGTGCACTTGCGGAGGCTCTTATACGAAGCGGAGCAAATTACATCTAATGATATCAATATCATACGCCTTCTAATCACATCTCACCCCGTGGGCGAGAAATCTATTGTTATTTAACAACGATTAATTAAAAAAAAATAAAAATACTTAAATATAATATAAAATAACTGCATTTGTGAGTATGTACCGGAGCTTGGTAAAATCCTTTAAAAAAAAGGATTTGAAACACCAATCCAACTCCTCTCACTGTAATGTATTGTACTTGTAATTATCTAAATCATGAGGTAACCACATTTAAATTCAGCGCGCATTTGTGACGTAAACGATCTCTACCCCCACTCCAAAATCTTCGATTCTGTCGATCCTTCTTACCGTATACTGGACCGTCCTTGCTAACGCAGCTCTAAATACAATAAAATAAAACACTTTAACTTTGTATAACACAATATTTTTTTATTTTTGTGACTGCAGTTTCGACAACTCAACTTGCCATTATCAAACGGATTTCTCCGTTTGATAATGGCAGGTTGAATTGCCGAAACTGCAGTCACAAAAATAAAAAATATTGTGTTATCCAAACAAAGTTGAAGTGTTTTATTTTATTGAATTATCATGTATAACGAAGTAGACGTCTTTACCGTTCATAATTTATATACAATAGTTTATTTAGATGACATTATTTTAGGTAAAGCACTTCTTTACAAAAACTGACAATTTTATTTAAAAAATTAAATTACACGTAGCTAATTGTAATTTTAGGATAAATTAAAAGTATTTATATAATTGTTAAGTACGTGAAGTGGGTCAGAGCGTTCTTGAAACCGTGAATCGAATTATAAAACGGGAGGGGGAGCGAAAATAAAAATGGCGTATTAAAATTTCGCTAGTGAAAACAGAGAAAAAGTGCTAAACGGCCGACAGACACACGCTGGAGGGCCGGGGAAACCTTTAATATACGTGTTTCCCTTGTCACTTTGTTAAATACACATTGCATACGAAATGTCGTGTTCTCCCCCCTCGGCGTGATCAAACAACACCGTTTTTACTCTCTCCGGATGGGCTAATCTACTGTATAAATACTCGAGGAATCTACTTTCTGTACAAAGATAATCCAAACAGAATAACAGGGGAACATCTGTGAGGTTTTTGCGCTATTTTCTTATTCATTCATCAACAGTGCAAGTTTGCGTGGAGTGTTGTTATCCCATAAGCCTTCCACCTTTTCTAGTGTTGTTCTTCGATGGGGCAGAAATTCAAATATTTACAATAATTAATGATTGCAGAAAAATTAAGAGAGGATTTATCTTTTAGTTATTCGCTGTTTTTATAAAAAAATAGCGTTAAATTTGAAACTACTAACAAGTGTTTCCACTCTTTGATGAGTATGATGTAAAATTTAAAGTTTAGAAAAGCCTCAACAAATGTATAGAACTCAATGTTTTTTTTTTTGTTTGAATACACAAGAACCAATTAAAATTAATTAAATATTATACACTTTTCTGGTATTATTCACCTTAAACAGAGAGTTCAACGTTGTTTGATAGGCGTTTGAATTTGGCGCGTTGTTTTTCATCTCACAATGTTGGTATCTTGCCTGCGAATGTGCGCGTTCGATCATTAGCATCCGTGCATTAACTGTCAATTCGGTTGTTTGTGCTTTATGTTCAGTTTTGCATCTTACCTTTTTTACCATCTCATCATACTGCAAATATTTCCTTGGTAAGTAAAAAATAACCATATTAATACGTGCAAATTTTAATTATGCAATGTGATTTTTAGGTTAAACATTCACTGAGGTCCACAACAGTTTTTTATTGAAGCATATTCTCAAACGGGGACCCGCATAACCATATTAACACTTGCAAATGATAATTATGCAATGTGATTTTTAGGTTAAAAATTACATTCACTAAGGTCCACAACAAGTTTATTATTGAGGCATATTTTCGAACGGGAACACGCAAGGTAGAAGGAAATTGGAATTATTGCTATCAAAATTGTGAAAAACAATTTCATGAGCAGTTTCCTAATCTTGAGTTCGGTTACAATTACTTTGTGCAACATGTTCGCCGTATTATTAAGAGATTCCATGAAACCGGCAGCTTTTCCAAAGGAAAATCTACAGGCCGGCCTACTGTGCTTACGGAAGCAGTCGCTGCAGATATTCAGCAAAGAATAGATGTGAGTCCGAAGAAATCGCTCCGGGTTTTATCTGCCCAGACAAATTTGGCGATCGGTACATTTCAGAAGGCCTGTAAACCAATTTTACATATACATTCGTATATGAACAATTGATTTATAAGGCTGATAAATGTTGAAAGTTCATATTCACTTTTATATAAATAAAACAATTTAAACACTTTCAAATATATATTGTATTAACGCTACAATTGTTTCGCCACACTATTTCATTTCATTTCATTTTCATTTCTTCGCCTGAACAAGCCACAGTGTGGCGAAACAATTGTAGCGTTAATACAATATATATTTGAAAGTGTTTAAATTGTTTTATTTATATAAAAACGTATAAGAACAGTTGCTGCCCCCTGATTATCCTCGCCAAATGCAGTATTGTAATTGGTTTAACGAGTTTCTAAGTAATGACGATTTGTTAGACTTAACTTTCTATAGTGACAAAGTTGGTTTCCCCTTAGAGGCTATTTGTATTCACAAAACAAGAGAGTATGGGCAGCAAAGAACCCACATATTTTTGCTGTTGCTCCGTTACATCTTTAGAAGGGTGGTGTATGGATAACAAGGAGAATCTATGGCCCTATTTTTTTACGACAATATTAACGCAGTCAATTATCAAGAATAATTATTGCTGCAACTCATCATCAAGAAGTTATTCAATAAAAGGGATTAAGAGTAATAATCCCTTTTATTGAACAACTTCTTGATGATGAGTTACAGCAAGGCTACTTTCAACAGGACGGTGCGACTGCGCATGATGCAAATGCAACATTAAATCACCTACGGCAGTTCTTCGGAGATAGGTTAATCAGCAAAGATCTATGGCCTCCTTGTTCACTTTACAGCGCTGGATAATTTTTTATTCGGATATTTAAAAAACAAAGTGTCTCCGACACTTTACAAGAACTGAGCAATGCATTAACAGAAACGATGGACAACGTGTCACCTGAAATTCTGATAAATGTCTTGAACAACATGAAACGCCGCGTAAATTTATGTTTGGATCAAAATGGACAACACTTTGAACATATATTATAGTAAAATTTAAAAATTCTCTATTTCTCTTAACCCATTAACAGCCGAGCAATTATAGAGTTAACTTTAAAAGTTGATTTTAGGTCAAGTTCTGCACTTCTTTTTATGATTTCTATGAATGACTTATTGTATTACATACTGGAAACTTTTCTTTTAAATATAAATAATGTAAAATTTCAAGAGTTCGTCGATTTTATAAAAACGTACAATTTTAAGTTTCGAACGAATGTTTCCACTTCTTTCCGAATTTTCAAATTTTCAGGCTTTTCTAAACTCGAAATTTTACTTCATGCTTAGTCTGGGAGTGGAAAACACTCGTTTAAACTTCAAATTGACTTTTTTAAGAATACAACGAATATTTAAAAATCTATAACACGTAATTGGGATATGTATACTCAATAGGAAAAATTCACATATTTTTAAATATTCGTTGTTTTGTTAAAAAAGGTCAATTTGAAGTTTAAACGAGTGTTTTTCACTCCCAGGTTAAGCATGAAGTAAAATTTCGAGTTTAGAAAAGCCTGAAAATTTGGTTTGGTCGCGTAGCGCGAAGCGCGGAGCGACCAAACCAAATTTTCAGGCTTTTCTAAACTCGAAATTTTACTTCATGCGCCACGCGTATTAAATATTGAAAGCACTGAAATTTTGTGAACGATTAAATTTCGCTTGAAATCAGTGTCTTATACGCGTGGCGCATGAAGTAAAATTTCGAGTTTAGAAAAGCCTGAAAATTTGGTTTGGCCGCTCCGCGCTTCGCGCTACGCGACCAAACCAAATTTTCAGGCTTTTCTAAACTCGAAATTTTACTTCATGCTTAGTCTGGGAGTGGAAAACACTCGTTTATACTTCAAATTGACTTTTTTAAGAATACAACGAATATTTAAAAATCTATAACACGTAATTGGGATATGTATACTCAATAGGAAAAATTCACATATTTTTAAATATTCGTTGTTTTGTTGAAAAAAGGTCAATTTGAAGTTTAAACGAGTGTTTTTTACTCCCAGGTTAAGCATGAAGTAAAATTTCGAGTTTAGAAAAGCCTGAAAATTTGGTTTGGTCGCGTAGCGCGAAGCGCGGAGCGACCAAACCAAATTTTCAGGCTTTTCTAAACTCGAAATTTTACTTCATGCGCCACGCGTATTAAATACTGAAAGCACTGAAATTTTGTGAACGATTAAATTTCGCTTGAAATCAGTGTCTTATACGCGTGGCGCATGAAGTAAAATTTCGAGTTTAGAAAAGCCTAAAAATTTGGTTTGGCCGCTCCGCGCTTCGCGCTACGCGACCAAACTAATTTTTCAGGCTTTTCTAAACTCGAAATTTTACTTCATGCTTAGTCTGGGAGTGGAAAACACTCGTTTAAACTCCAAATTGACTTTTTTTAAGAAAACAACGAATATTTAAAAATCTATAACACGTAATTGAGATATGTATACTCAAAAGGAAAAATTCACAGATTTTTAAATATTCCTTGTTTTGTTAAAAAAAGGTCAATTTGAAGTTTAAACGAGTGTTTTCCACTCCCAGGTTAAGCATGAAGTAAAATTTCGAGTTTAGAAAAGCCTGAAAATTTGGTTTGGTCGCGTAGCGCGAAGCGCGGAGCGACAAAACCAAATTTTCAGGCTTTTCTAAACTCGAAATTTTACTTCATGCGCCACGCGTATTAAATACTGAAAGCACTGAAATTTTGTTAACGAGTAGTAAACTTCGCTTAAAATCAGTGTCTTGTACGCGTGGCGCATGAAGTAAAATTTCGAGTTTAGAAAAGCCTGAAAATTTGGTTTGGCCGCTTCGCGCTTCGCACTACGCGACCAAACCAAATTTTGAGGCTTTTCTAAACTCGAAATTTTACTTCATGCTTAGTCTGGGAGTGGAAAACACTTGTTAAACGGCCATTAGAACATTTATTGAAACCAATCTCTCTTTTTTTAGATTTTTAAATATTTGTTGTTTTCTTAAAAAAAGTCAACTTGAAGTTTAAACGAGTGTTTTCCACTCCCAGACTGAGCATGAAGTAAAATTTCGAGTTTAGAAAAGCCTGAAAATTTGGTTTGGTCGCGTAGCGCGAAGCGCGGAGCGGCCAAACCAAATTTTCAGGCTTTTCTAAACTCGAAATTTTACTTCATGCGCCACGCGTATAAGACACTGATTTCAAGCGAAATTTGCTCGTTTACAAAATTTTAGTGCTTTCAGTATTTAATACGCGTGGCGCATGAATAAAATTTCGAGTTTAGAAAAGCCTGAAAATTTGGTTTGGTCGCTTCGCGCTTCGCGCTACGCGACCAAACCAAATTTTCAGGCTTTTCTAAACTCGAAATTTTACTTCATGCTTAACCTGGGAGTGGAAAACACTCGTTTAAAATTCAAATTGACCTGTTTTAAGAAAACAACAAATATTTATAAATCTACAACACGTTATTGGAATATGTATACTCCAAAGAAACAAATCACAAATAATTATGATCTAAAGCTTTTCTAAAAGAAAGAACACTAATATACTCGCGACCTAAACAGTATGACATTGTCATGTAACGTCAAAATTTGATACAACTAGGAAAAATCGTTGCAGATACAACTGTTGATATACTCTCTAAAAAAATTGAACCACACATCCCACATCAATCTCATAAGAGATCTGTCCCGAATTTCTCTTTAGTTCAAAATATTCTGCTTAAATTTTAGAAACCAAACATAAAGTTCGATCAAAATCCTAAGGGTCGTTTTCGCCGAAATCGGTGCATAGGCCGGCATAACGCTTGATTCATGGATCCCCGTGATCCCAAAACGAAAAAATTTAGGGTCTCTTTTTCAACGACCACAATACCAAATTTTCAGGCTTTTCTAAACTCGAAATTTTACTTCATGCGCCACGCTTACAAAACACTGAAATATTGTGAAGTTGAAATACACTGAAAACAGTATTTTTTTTTAAATGAATAATAATCGAAATTAAGTAACTAAATATTTACATTTTTCATTTTCCTCAAATAATAGTTTGTATTAAATTACCTTATTTAGTAATTTAATTGACAAAAGAATAATAATGTAGCGTTTATGCATCAATGGCGCTTAATGGGTTAATTCCCTCATAGTCCTGCCACCGATAAGTACCAACCTTAAAAGTTTTTTTAATAAGTGGTATATTCAAACAGACATCAAACAATTACGAACACTGTACTTTATTACATTATAATATAAAGTGTGTTTTTTATGTAGTTTCCTTTAAGGAATTAAATAAGTTATAGGTTAATAAAGGGTCTCCCAAAATTAACGCAAGATTTGAAATAAATTAAAAAAATACAGTTTATAGTCTATAGATTGTTATTTTTGTACTGAATAATAAAGTACATAGGATAGGGTTATTTATGGAATAAAACATCGGGCAACTGGCATTCACGGCCTTCTTTGCTGACACATACGCATTTTTTGTCGAAACTATAACTATTCTGCATAAATGTGGCTGAATTTCGTTGATGCAGCGTTTAATTTTCTCCTCTAATGCACGGATGATTGTGGGCCTTTGACCTTTGACTTCAAATAACTCCATACAAAAATCTCATGGTGTTAAAACACAAGATCTAGGGGCCCAATTCTAATCACCAAATCGAGAGAGTACACAATAACTCTATAAATAAATCTAATGGTGTTAAAACACACGATCTATGGGCCCAATTCTAATCACAAAAACCTTTGTCTCATGTCTCATGCAGTAATTGAATTGTTTCACGGGCTGTATGGCATGTGGCACCGTCTTGTTGAAACCACATATTGGCCACATCAATATCTTTCAATTTCGGCAGAAAGAACTATGTTATCATGTCGCGATATCGAGCACTGGTAACAGTCACTGCTTGACCAGTCTCATTTTAAAAAATGTTTGGTCCACTGATGCCTCCAGCCCTAAATCTGCACCAAACAGTGACACGTTGTAGATGTATTGGTTGCTCGGCAATCACATGTGGGTTTTCTGAACCCGAAATACGGCAATTTTGGCAATTAACAAAGCCATCAAGGTGAAAATCTGCTTCATCGCTTAGGATGATTTTGTTCGAAAAATCAGCATCCACTTGTTGATGTTCAATACTCCATTCACCGAACTTTCTTTGCTGTGCATGGTCATTAGGCTTCAGTTGTTGTAGTAATTGAATTTTGTAAGCATGGAGACACAGATATTTTGTAAGTATACGCTGTAGAGAGCTTCTTAAAATTTGCAATTCTTGTCCACGACGCCGAATTGAAGTTCTGGGATTTCCACCAACACTTTCACGCACTGCTTCGATATTGAACTTTAAACGACTTGTTTTTGGACGACCAGTGTGTCAGGCGTCTCCAACTGATCCAGTCTACCTGAATTTTTTAATTATTCTCTTCACAGTTAACGAAGTTAAAACACTATTTAGACCAGTGATGGGGAAACTACGGCCCGCGGGCCAAGTCCGGCCCGCGGAAAGGTTTAATCCGGCCCGTTTAAGAGTGCCGTCGTGAGAATGTTGAACGCGTTCTTACTTCGTAATGTGACGACCCGCATAAAAACTACCTACCTACGATTAAGCATTATTCTTTGGCCCGCTACGATTGTCTGGTTATTACAAATGGCCCGTCTTAAAAAAAGTTTCCCCACCACTGATTTAGACCATATTTGATATGAAATTTTCGAACTGTAGCCGCCAAACTTCCATTATTTTTAAGATATTGTTCAATAATAAAAACACATTGTTGTATCGGGTAACGCTCCATTTTTACTAACCCTACAGTCTCAGTAATCAATTTTTTTTTCAGGGTTGCCAAGAATTTACTGCACAAATGGCGGCATATTCAAATCTTGCGTTAATTTTGGGATACCCTTTATTATGCGTGTTATTGTGTGATTATATACAATATAATGCATGTAGTACATTTTATTCTCACACCCTTAACAAATGTATACACGTATAAAATTACAATTGATACATCATCTATCCATGTATAAACGGATCGAATTCTCGCGGAGCGTGTTCACACGGCCAAAGATCAAAAAATCATTGAGCAAGATAACACCAGAGTGCACAAACAAGTGTATCGAATGGCCCCCGTGTATCGCACGACACAACAATAATAACGCGCGTACACACCCCTTCATGAAAACTGGGGAGGTTGTTTCGTAACCAGATCCGGAAGCGTTAATCGCGCCCCCCGTGAAATTTGTTATTGTGACTACTCAACGGGCCGTTCGCTAATGGCTGTTGGCACGCTTCCGATCACGTGACCGGCCGATGGTTTTCGAGTGCTTGTTCAGATTATGATCGCTTATGGTAATCACCGGATTAGTGTGATTGGTGTTTATTGGATTATGGTGTTCGATGATTTTATTTAATGTGATAATTTCCAGTACACTCTATAGTATAATAACGCGTTAAGGCTCAGATTTTTGACGAACAAGTTGCATTTGTTATATTGGTAATTTTAAGATTGACTGCAATGAGCGAAGAACTGAATCAATCTGTTCTGGCGTTCGCTTTGACTGCGAACTGTTATTAGATCAGTACTGCATGAGGCCCTTGAATGCCGTTATTTGTATATCAATTTAAAATACTCAAGAGATTTTAAGTTTCCCGCGGATTTCTACGGACGTAGTTGAACAATTTCCACTACCATTACATTGTGGAGACAGAACACGTTTGATCACCATAATTTTACTCCGTGTGCCACGTTGGGAACCACTGCGTTAAATCAACATCATAATTATGAATATTTCTTGAATAACTTTCTCATTTATCACTTGGTGAAACATTTTGAAATAATATTAAAGGATAAATTAAAAACACTTGGTTTATTTCACTATTTGTGAAAATAAAGAAACAAACCAAGTGTTTTTAATTTTTCCTTCAATATTATAATTATGAAACCATGATTAGTTTTAAAATAAATATAAAAAAAAATTAAATTTTATTCTTCAGTTCAGAAATGTATATGTTATTTGGCCATAAGAACGAGGAACGATTAATCTTCCACAATAATGAAAATAGAGCATTGAAACTTATACATATTGTACATTGAAGCTTTGTGAATAAATTGACAGTATTTTTAAAAAAATGTTTCTTAGATTAAATATAAATTAAATAATATAACACTATCAAACGATTACTTAAATCCGTAAATTACTTTCATAGGAAACATTATTTCTTCTTCATATTGCTTTAATTTATTGAGGTACATATTATAAACATGTTGCATTAAATATATTGATCTAAAATAAAGGATAAATAAAATTAATCGTTGCTTAGAAATCCCCATAAGAGCAACGTAAATTTTGATTATACTTTCAATAAATAGGAAGCAGACTGCTTAGAAGTAAAATTTCGAGTTGAGAAAAGCCCCAAGAATTTGGATTTTGGAAATCCAAATTCCTATGGCATGAAGTAAAATTTCTAGTTGGGAAAACCCAACTAGAAATTTTACTTCATGCCCCACGCGCATAAGAACACTGATCAATTGTTAAGTTTAAAATATTTAAAACAATTTTTTTTAATATAGATTATCTAAAAAGTGATAATTTGAATAATACTTCAAATTGTTGTCAAGTTTCAATATTTGTTGAAATTTCATCACTTTTTAACATTGTGTTAACATTTTATCAAATTTAAACATTTCATCGATTTTCGACAGTTTTCGGTTTTTTCAAAATGGCAAATTTTAACATTTTTACTATGACATTTCACTTTGTTACCATAGTTTTTGCACCACGGACAGCATAAAATTATAGATAAAGACATTAAACTCTAAAATTCTAGGTATCTGATTTGATTGGAGTTTTTTTTTGTTTATTTTTCCAGTTAATTAAAGTTGTATCTTTTGTTTGTTCATTTAATTTTCAAGACTTATTATTATAATTATGTACTCCTCTATGGATTATCTTTCTTACCGAAGCAGGTTAAGTGGAAGAGCAACTAAAGTCACACAGACTGGTTGAACTTCGCCTGCACTACTGTATGTTATTTCTTTTGTAATATTCCTGAATTTTTGAATAAAAACCACGGAGGGAAGTAACGGTCGTACTTCTTGGGAAAACACAAAACTTTGTAACGGGGTAATCGACCACTAATGATAGGCTAGTTGCTTAATCCAATTAATTTATTAATTTCCGAGCTTTCGGAGCTTTTTGGCTCCTTCTTCAGGGATTTCACTACAATAAAATGATACAAAAAATAAAAACCGTAATTTTTTACAGAACGGTGAGTTAATTATTAAAAAAAATTATTGAAATGAAAATGGCGTGAAATGATTAATATGGAGTGACTTTATATAACATTGTTTTAAGTGAAAATGAGATGATGAAATATGATTGAAAGTGACATGAAAGAATATAGATTAGTTAATTACATTTTTAATTCTATTGACCAGGGGCCAAAACTCGGAATCTCAGGTTCCATCAGACTCAAGTGCAGGTCGGACTTTTTTTTATTTATTGAATAAAGACAATTTATTATTATTATTATTATTATTATAACTCTGTTTTTATTATTATATCCCCCCCTGTAAAAGATTCTGCGGGCGCCCTGATTATGATGGTTCAGAAATTAGAGAATGGTTGTGTGGACGATGAACATATCGTTGGGCTCGAAAAGAGGAATATCAAATGTATTAGTAAATCTTACTTTAAGTGTAAGAAAGAAGAAGTCTTAAAATAATATTTTATGTTAACTATTTACATACGCATTCTTTTCAAATGTTGAATGGTCAAATAATTGTAGATTACCTGGACACGGCTTTGAATGTTATACAAAATAAACAAGATATAGTAAGTGCAGTCTTATTCTGTTTAGGTTAAGTGTACTTTTTAACTTAAATCGTTTTAACACAAATAATGAATTTGTGCCTTTGAACTGGCTTCTGAATGCAGTCGACATCAATTATATTTTTTTGATTTGTATACACATAAATAAATATTTAAATGTAATATATATTTATAATGATTGTAATTCACAATTATATAATAAAAATAAGTATTGTAAATGAGACAAGCAAAAACAGTTGAATGTTTATCAATTGAAATTAAAATCGTGAATATTTATTTATCTAGTTTACTTGTCTACTGAAATTTAATACCCACTCATTCGCCCGGCGCTATTTAAACAAATAACGCGCTCCGCACTCAGACTTTTTATTATTCGTTGTGATAAAATGCGGCAGGCACTATGCACCAATTCATCATAGTCAAAAGTACTTCCAGCAATTTTGCTATCTCTGCGCCATATCGTACCTTAGAAACACATTACCAGCAAAAATTGGCCCACTTAAAGCTTGTTGTTTTTACTACGCAAAACAGCTGAATTATTTTGTTGAAAATGTTTTTAATAAAAAAAAAAATGTGCGGCTAGACCATATCAATCAAGTCCTTCTCTTGCGTCCAATAGGGCAGCGACTTTTTTTGTAACAAAGACACACATTCTCCGTTACTTTTAAGACAATAAATTACTCGCTCTTACGTATTCCTGGGGAGTTTAACGTAATGGTCTTTGCTTGAATAAAAATAAAAGCGCTCGCTGAATTCCGACGGAAAAACAGAAATTTTCCACGGATCTCCTTGTAGTTAGCCCACTTATAGAGATTAAGTTAATGAAATGCATAATTTATGGAGGCGGGCCGAAAATTGATTTAATAATGAGAGGAGCGCGGACGGATCGCACTCTGCGAGTTGCAAGCAAGCAAGCAAGGCAAGGCAAGCAAGCAAGCGAGCGAGGCTGGCGTTTCACTTCACGGTCCGTCCGTCCGTTGCTAAAATGATTACAAGGGGGGTTCTCGCTTTCCGCTTTTCCTTTCCCACTTGTAGACATTTTACACAGTTACACAATGAAAAGGGAGAAAAGTTGGCTTAATGCGCGCCGTGATGGAGGATAAGTGTTACTGTGGAGTTTCCTGCTTTTATTACCGGTCCGCAGGACTGTGCGGCGGCACCAGCAGGAAAACGGTAAAAGCTACTCTACATCAGGATCCACTTAGGGTGATTAAAAAGTGCTTACTCTCGAGCCATTCCTGAAAAAATATATGTACGAGTATACACCCTCATTTTTTTCTGCGCGCGATGAGTTTCTATTATCGCCTGCTTACACACTCACCGCAAATATTTTGTTATAATCTCACCGAAGATTACGTTTACAATTATCTATCTTGTTTTGTTTATCTAATTTAATATGTTTTTATGTTAAAGTCTTCAATTTCATGTTCTTGCAATTGTGGAAACTTTAACAGATCGAATTCAATTTCACATTATTTTAAATCAAAATTATTTCAAAAATTTTCTCTTATAAAAGTGCTTTACTAATTAGATCATGTAACGAACAGGCTATAAATAAATATGGCAGAATAAGTTAGATTACCGTTTTTAACAGACATTCTTTTTGGTACTGGAACTTTAACTGAAGAAATATACAGTTTCTTCAGTTAAAATTCCAGCACCAAAAATAATGTCTTCCTAGGGTTTGGACGATATATAATAGGACTGTTTAACCTTTTGTAATACGCTAGCTACTTTTGCATACCAAGTTATTTGGCGATCGACAGGTTAAAGATAATAAAACCAAATAAAAAACAGTATATAAACCCAGCAAACACACATATATTAGATATGTAAGATATATATATATATATATATAATATATATCTTATATGTATTAGATAAATATTATGTATATATTATATGATTTGGTTGGCTGGGAAGAGATTTTTTCTTATAAATGTACCTTTAAAGTTATTGTAAATTGCTCAATTTTGATGGCGTGAAATTTGGATAAAATTTACTAAGAATAAGCAATATACTTCCAACTTCACAATATGGTCAGTGTTTTATACGCGTGGCGCATGAAGTAAAATTTCGAGTTTAGAAAAGCCCAGAAAATTTGTCTCGGGTCGCTGCGCGACCCTCGACAAATTTTCACGGGGCTTTTCTAAACTCGAAATTTTACTTCATGCTTAGTCTGGGAGTGGACAACAGTCATTCAAGACTTCAAATTGAACACTGTTCAGAAACGATGAATGCCTACAAAATTAAATCGTGATATAAATACGAATAGTCGTTAGATTTTATTATTAAATCAACATCAAAAGCTTATATTTTGCTAAGAAATAAATACGCTATAAGATTCTGAAAATAGGGTTCATATATCTGAACTGGTTTTTCTAAAAAATCGTGTCAAACTTGAGATCTAGTGAAAACAACGTTAGTATATGGTAATCTTGTTTGAAAAATTATAAAACAATCATGAATCAACTTTGAAAGCACTATAAAATAAACAACCTTTAAGAACCTAGAGTTGGGGTTGCAATATCTAATAGTAATAAAATAAATTATTTTTCGCAAAATCTCACCTGAGGGACCAGCACTTCTAAGATTGTAATAGGTCAGTAGGGGTCATGTGCAAATATTATTTTTGACGAAATTAAATTAAAATATTAATACAAAAATCACCCAAGAAAATAATAAAGAAAAATCAACATCCAGTAAATACGAGAATAACATTAGTCGATCAAAATTTTTTATGTGAAAGAAATAACAAATGCAGCATCGCCTTAAAATAATAAACAAGTACCGGCGCGTGGAGAAATGCTAAGACATACAGAAAGATTCAGTTCAGGGTTTAACGAACGCAAACACAACAAGTGTGCAAAGTCAGGGAAATAAAGTTGACGTCAGAGAGGGAAGGGTTTTGTGACCATATATGGTAGTAGATAAAATTTAAACAACAAAATTTGGGGAGGGGAGAACTTTGAGAGCAGCAAAGAAACGATTCTAAAGATCAGTTAGTTTTGGGACCGGGACGGGGACAGTCAGTATCTGAATGTAAATGGGGACAGTTGAGAATGGGAAGTTTCAGTGGGATGTGAGTTAGTGAAGTAATGTTGATGAAAAGAGTTAAGTATTGAGAGTTAGAGAATGGAAAATGGAGTTAGGGATAACAACGTTGGAGAGACTATCACGTAAGAGTAAAATTAATTCTACATCAAACCGAAGTTAAAATCAAACAAACAAAACCAGCTAAATAATTTAAACATCTGAGAAAGGGGGAAGATGGGGGGGGGGATGAGAATGAGGGATGTATGGTGGTTGATGTGTAAGGCCGAATTGAGCGAGAAAACGAGGTATGTCCTACTAACTAATCGAAACAGTCGATGGATGTGTTAGGCCAATCCGAGTTAGTATTGCGCTGTGTCCTACTAACTAACCACACGAATGAGGGATGTATGGTGGTTAATGTGTAAGGCCGAATTGAGCGAGAAAACGAGGTATGTCCTACTAACTAATCGAAACAGTCGATTGATGTGTTAGGCCAATCCGAGTTAGTATTGCGCTAAGTGTCCTACTAAATAACCACAAGAAAAAAATAATTCGATTATGAGTGGAACGAGGTGAAAGGTCGTTCTACTCATTAATCGGAAATGAATGGCGATTGATGTGTAGGGCCGATGTGAGAGATTGTCCCACTAACTAATCGCAAGTGTGTCGAGTGTGTGATGCTAGCTCCGGGATGGTTTTTGTGGGTTTCCCATCTCGTAATGCGAATGCAGGAGCTAGTTAATTTTGCTCCCACAAGTAGAGTCATACATTTTTTTGAGTTTAACTAAATGCACATGACTTCTAAGCATAAATGTTGGATAATATATTTTGTGAATATAAATAATATAAGACATATCAAGTCATTAGAAATGTCATGAGAGGTCAATAAACTTTGCATACGTTAAGCTCATAGCCTGTTTTATTTATTGTCCACACATCCTCCTAGTCAAATTAAAAGGGAAGAAAGACACAGTATTTACGATAATGCATATTGACACAAACAACGAACCTGGTAAGGAAATAAAAGGGTTACTACATACACAACACAACGTAAACAATAATACAAATTATGAATTTGTACAATACCTAGGGTCGAATCATTACAAGATTCAGACAAAAATACAATTAAAAACCTCATACCAGCAACATTAAAATTAGACATGGATATCGACTCCTTTCCCTAATGATATCGACTCCTTTCTCTAATGATATCGACTCCTTTCCCTAATATACATGTACAGTGCGGGTAGATTTAACGTATACACTTAAAAAGGGGTCAGCAAATAAATTGACACAACCCGCTGTTGAGTTACCAAGATACATTTTTGTAGGAAAACCGCATGTCTTTTGGTAGGTATTGAGATGATCCCAAAATAAATTGGGGCTCTTATTATTAATTGATGCTTCTAAATTGTTAACAAAATCAAAGTAAAGTGTATCCTTAAATTCTTTGCACTGCTGTCTTTTCCTTTTAAAATCTTCATAATCAACAACAGATCCATTGTATTTATAATAATTATCTAAATTGTGAAAATGTAGTTTTACAATTTAAAAGCAGCTTAAATATTATATTTTTTACTATTTCTTAACCAACTTTTTTTTAATAAATAAAACAAATTAAGTATCTGTATTACAGGGAATGTTTCTTTCCGGTATGCATATGTTACTTGAAAGAAAAATTCCCTGTAATACACATACTTAATTTATTTTATTTATTACAAAAAAAAGTTGGTAAGGAGTAAATTTCAAACATTCGTTGTTTTTTAAAAGAGTTTAATTTGAAGCCTTAAACGAGTGATTTCCACTTCCAGAATAAGCATGAAGTAAAATTTCGAGTTTAGAAAAGCCTTCAAATTTGGATTGTTCGCGTAGGGCTACGCAACCAAACCAAATTTTCAGGCTTTTCTAAACTCGAAATGTTATTTCATGCGCCATGCGTATAAAACGGATTTCAATTCAAGTTAAAAAAATGGTGATGTGTCCATCATAGTACTTTCCCCCGTAAATTGCGTATTAAATCACTTTTTAAAGTTTGTAAAGAGGCTAATGAATCACCCTGTAGAAAATTGTGTTTGAAAGTTCCCGAAAAACGTTCTTCTTTTTATAACATATTACGAAGTGGTCCTCAATAACTAGATAAAACACACAACTTTTGAAATATCTCAAAAACTAAGAGTGCTATGACAAAAAGTAAGTGAACAATACATCTTCATTTTGTTATTATCTACAACTTTTATTTGAAAGAATTTTTTGTTTGATGAACATTTATTGAAAAAATCTGAAAAAACTGAAAAACGCTAAGAGTAAAGTACCACTTCCGGTTTTCCGATTTTCACCAAATGCTTTTCAGTTCTTCCGATTGTAACAAAAAGCTTAAGTTTCAAGTTTCATCTCGATATCTTTAGCGGTTTTTGCGGTACAGCGCACACAGACACACACACAGACACACAGACACACAGACAGACAGACAGACAGACATTTTTCAAAAATGGTCTTATTTGACTCAGGGGACCTCAAAACGGATATTTCCGCTAAAATGTTTGATTCGAAAATGTTCACGAAAACAATACTTTCCCTTTGTATTACATACCGGGGAAAGTAAAATATACTGCTTCAGAATACTATTTAAGCAGTATATTTTAAACTTCACTAGAAATCAGCGTTATATACGTGTTTCACATAAAATAAAATTTTTAGTCTAGAAAAGCCTGAAAATTTGGTTTAGTCGCTCCACTCAGCTCTTCCACTTGTTGGCTTGATCCATCCAGCAATCGTTTTCAATCTGAATTTTCTGTTCGAATACTGTTGACAATAAACTTGAATATACACCAAATAAATTAAATAATAATTACCATTCCTACTGAGCATCAAACAAACAAATAACGTTATATCAACATTATAGCAACATTAAATGTTGTATTATTGTTGATAAAGCATTACTTAATTGTATTTGCTCAGTAAGTTACTGAAATTTGTTTATTCAGTGAGTGGGATATTCTAAACAAAAGAACTTTATGAGCCTGAAATGCAACAAAATATACATTTGTTTGTATTACATTAAACATAAAACTTGTATTTGGGATTGCATTTTAAACTCACGTAGTCCAACTAATTTTTGAACACTCTTCACTGTACTACATACACTAACGCTCATATAAAACCTTATAAAATTTTACACGAATCTATTACACACACAAAACCATAAATATCAGTGCTGTTGAAATTTCATTTTTCAAAAAGCGCAAACCTGTACGCGTTGTTAGGGGGTGGAGAGCGGAGAGGGTGGCCGTTCTTTATGTCCTCGCGGCTGTTGACTCGTTTTTTTTCCCGTTCGTGCGCTCTATTAGGGAAATGCGCTTGTATATATATATTTTTTTTCGTTACTTTGTTTTATGTGTATCGTGCATGCATGCACGGGCACGTCAAAAACGAAACTTAATTACGCGCCGTCGTTCTTTTTAAAAATTCACCACCCGCAGGAACGGAACTTGGCCGGTTTATCGTTCTAGTGATTTTACACGTTCGGCGGAAAAAATGAGTTTTTGTTCGTGTATAAAATATCAGTTAAAATTTAAAAAAAAAACGTCACTCTTTAGGATAAAAAAACTTCCATATTGATTTCTAGCTCAATTTAGTGAGCCATAAACTTAGATCTTATGGTGTTGTTGAATGCATGCTTGAATGGATAAAATCATTTATTTACAATAGACAGTTGGTTGTTAGATTTAATGGTACCATGTCGGATCTTATAACTAATGCAATATCTGAGGTACCACAAGTCTCGCATTTGGGTCTCTTACTCTTTCTTATTTTTATCAGTGATATTGGCAGCAACATTAACTCCAATATTCTACTTTATGCTGACGACATGAAAATATTTAAAACCATTAGCTGTTTGGAAGACTGCAGCATAATGCAAACTGATAGGATCATGCGTTGGTGTGATGACAATGATCTTAGCTTAAATATAAATAAGTGTAAACTTATGCGTTTCTCAAAGAAAAAAAGTATACTGCGGCTATTTGATTACTCTCTGAACAGTCATATGTTAGAGAGAGTTGATATGATCAGAGACTTAGGTGTATTTTTTGACAGTAAGCTTCAATTCACAAGTCATATAAATGTAATTTTGGCAAAAGCATTGCAATTAATTGGCTTTATAAAACGACTGTCAATACACTTCACATCCATCAGAACATTTATAACATTATACAAATCTAATACTGGATGATTTCAATTAAATTTAAATTAAAACACTTGGTTTGTTTCACTTATTTATATTTTCTCCGACTAGTTTCGACCATTGGTCATCTTCAAGGAGGAATGTGTGTGTGTGTGTGAAGATGACCAATGGCCGAAACTAGTCGGAGAAAATATAAATAAGTGAAACAAACCAAGTGTTTTAATTTAAATTTAATTGAAATCATCCACCACCACAGGTTAAGTGAGAAATTAATTAACGATATTATACAAATCATTCGTTAGACCTATCCTTCATTATTGCTCCATCGTATGGTCCCCTAATTACAAGTGTCATATCAATAGCATTGAGCACGTCCAAAAGAAAATGGTTAATCTTATTTGTTCTCGTTATCATTTATATTATGACAATTTTGATATAATACTCAAATATCTTGACATCCTTCCACTATATAAACAAAGAATTTATTCTTCGCTTTGGTTTGCTTATCGCTTATATAACAATCTAATCGATTGCTCAGATGTATTGTCATCTATACCATTTTTTATCCACAGGCATGCAACGCGGCATCAGCAACTTCTTGCTTGCGAATTTCGCAAGTCTGTATTTGGTTTTAATAGCCCTCGTAATTGTTTAATATATAACGTTAATAATAACTCTAATTTAATTGATATGTTCGGAGTTAGTCAAAAGTATTTTAAACACGTTTTGTGTAATTTTAGATTGTAACGTTATTGTATTGTACTTTTTTATTAAATATGTTATGGCCACCCATATGAAAAATAAATAAATAAAATAATGATCGAATAAAAGTGTTGTGTTTTGCATTTATACGCAATTTGTTTAAAGTGTGGTTTTAAGCATCAACATATTTTTTTTAAATTTTCTTCCTCTATATGAATTCATTAATTCAAGCATTTGACTAAAATCTAAGATAGTTAAAAAAATGTGTACTTAAATTGTGTTGAAATGATATGTCGTTACCAATAAGTCTGGTATTCCAGACAGACTAAAATCTAAAAATGATTAAAAGGTAATGTGAAAAATGCAAATTAAATAATTCTTTTTCAGTTATAAAAAACAATACCAAGTGTTTTTTCTCTTAATAACTTTACATACCGGGTGTTGACTTGGTAAACGCAACATAGGAAATCCCATGTAAATTTTGAATACATTTGACAATATTATAGTGTTTTATACGCGTGGCGCATGAAGCAAAATATCGAATTTAGAAAAGCCCAGAAAATTTGTCTCGGGTCGCTGCGCGACCCGAGACAAATTTTTACGAGGCTTTTCTAAACTCGAAATTTTACTCCATGCTTAGTCTGGGAGTGGAAACACTTGTTTGAAGTATTAAATTGAACTTAAAAAAAAAACAGGGAATATCCGCAATTGTTGTATCAATTTCATGGTATGTCATTCTTTTTATAAAATCACATTACTTTTTCTTAATTATTTTAGCTGTAAATTTTCTGACATTCGTTGATTCTTCAAAGAGTTCAATTTGGAGCTTTAAACGAGTGTCTTCTACTCCCAGACTAAGCATGAAGTAAAATTTCGAGTTTAGAAAAGCCCCGTGAAAATTTGTCGAGGGTCGCGTAGCGACCCGAGACAAATTTTCTGGGCTTTTCTAAACTCGAAATTTTACTTCATGTGCCACGCGTATAAAACACTGATTTCAAGTGTGGTTTAAATATACATAAATTTACGCGTAGCGCATGAAGTAAAATTTTGAGTTTAGAAAAGCCCAGAAAATTTGTCTCAGGTCAGGTCTCAGGCTGCGCGACCCTAGACAAATTTTCACAGGGCTTTTCTAAACTCGAAATTTTACTTTATGCTTAGTCTGGGAGTGGAAAACACTTGTTTAAAACTTTGAATTGAACTTTTAAAAAAAACAGGAAATATCCGCAATTGTTATATCAATTCCATGGCATGTCATTATTTTTAGAAAATCACATTAATTTTTCTTAATTATTTTAGCTGTAAATTTTCTGACATTCGTTGATTTTTAAAAGAGTTCAATTTGACGCTTTAAACGTGTGTTTTCCACTCCCAGACTAAGCATGAAGTAAAATTTCGAGTTTAGAAAAGCCCCGTGAAAATTTGTCGAGGGTCGCGCAGCGACCCGAGACAAATTTTCGGGGCTTTTCTAAACTCGAAATTTTACTTCATGCGCCACGCGTATAATACACTGATTTCAAGCTTGGTTTAAATATACATAAATTCACAATATGTTTGTTTTTTACGCGTGGCGCATGAAGTAAAATTTCGAGTTTAGAAAACCCCAGAAAATTTGTCTCGGGTCGCTACCCTCGACAAATGTTCACAGGGCTTTTCTAAACTCGAAATTTTACTTCATGCTTAGTCTGGGAGTGGAAAACACTTGTTTAAAGCTTTAAATTGAACTTAAATAAAACAGGAAATATCCGCAATTGTTATATCAATTCCATGGTATGTCATTATTTTTATAAAATCCCATCACTTTTTCCTAATTATTTTAGCTGTAAATTTTCTGACATTCGTTGATTTTTAAGAGTTCAATTTGAAGCTTTAAACGAGTGTTTTCCACTCCCAGACTAAGTATGAAGTAAAATTTCGAGTTTAGAAAAGCCCCGTGAAAATTTGTCTTGGGTCGCACAGCGACCCAAGACAAATTTTCTGGGCTTTTCTAAACTCGAAATTTTACTTCATGCGCCACGCGTATAAAACACTGATTTCAAGTGTGGTTCAAATATACATAAATTCACAATATTTTTGTTTTGTACGCGTGGCGCATGAAGTAAAATTTCGAGTTTAGAAAAGCCCAGAAAATTTGTCTCGGGTCACTGCGCGACCCTCGACAAATTTTCACGGGGCTTTTCTAAACTCGCAATTTTACTTCATGCTCAGTCTGGGAGTGGAAAACACTTGTTTAAAGCTTTAAATTGAATTTAATAAAATCCAGTTAATACCCGCATTTTATACATTTTGTCTCTAATATAAATAGGAAAGCCAACATTTGAACACTTTAAAATTAACATGCGATTTCCTATATTGCGTCCGCCAAGTTAACACCCGGTATAACAAATATGCCTATCACACCCAAATTAATAAATAGAATAAATAAATCCGATTACGCACAAAGATCAATTGATTGTACATCTTAAAAGCTCTATTAATATTACACGAACGTATCGAACTTAAAGAAAACAAACGTTCTTGAGATTGAGCTACAATGTTCCCGAATAAATCCCAAGGAAATGATATACTCTCAACAGCTGAGTGTGGGCAGAAATAGGCGGCACGGCACGTCAGACACTTTTCTATTCACCCGAATATGCGAAATTTCCACGTTTCCCGTCTGCTTGGACAAGTAATCAAAGGCCGAAACGCCTCGCCTCCGTATTTTTTGCACCTACTCATCAAGGTTACTCACGAGAAATTTTGTGCCAAGATTATCTGTAGATGTTGCCTTTTAAGGGATTATTGGCAGTTGGATATGACGTCAGAAAATTGTTTATTATGATTTTTTTTCTATTCTTATTATTATAGAAACTTTGTGTAGGTTTTGATTTATACATGAGGATTATTCTGCGAAAAATTTTGCACACGGAGCCAAAAAATTAACCAAGCGATAAATTTTATGCAGCCATAAAATGCTACAAAGTCATGCAAGTGAAATTATTCGGGTTTTATTGCATCTATTTTTATCGTTCATCAAAAAGATTGTAAATTGAGTGAAATATGGATGTGTTAAGTAAGTTCTAAAATGTATCCATCAACATTAAAATGTTCAAAAACATCATAAGAGACGATGAACAAAATATGCCATGATACTTAACATCTTTTATATGAAATATGTAAGAAGTATACAGCAATTATTTTTTTTGCGTTTCTGGGACCTGTAGAAATATAAATTGACTAAGGTGAATTATTTTTGTAATATTTATACAGGGTCCGGCAGCGTGAGATCAAACACAAACATATATTTAAAACATTAAAAGTGCGATTCTTTTCGCAATCTACAACAAGTTAGTCTTGCAAAGACTATATCAAACACTCATTAAAACAACTAATTGTTACATTTGCAGTAGGTTACTGTATGTAACAGCAAACACTTGTTGTATAATTCAATGTCCGTCGGGGTATTAGCCCGGGAAGTAGTTGTTTCAATGAGTGTTTGATATAGTCTTTGTAAGACTAACTTGTTGTAGATTGCGAAAAGAATCGCACTTTTAATGTTTGAAGTATTCTGCAACCAAGAATTGGCAATTTCATTTATACTAATATATTTAAAACTTCACGTTACCTGACGGTTTTTAAAATAGCGCAACTCAATCAATTTTCAAGATATTTTATTAAAAAAATATACGTAAATACGAGGGGCGTTTGAAAAGTCCGTGCAAAAATAAAAACTACTAACGTGTTTGGGGTAAACCTTTTTTATTTTTCGACATAGTCATAGTTTTAGGCTTATACACTTCGTCCAACGATGTTCTAGTTTGTTGATCCCTTCCGAATAATAGGATTTGTCTATATCTGCAAAATATCCATTAGTGTCTGCAATCACCTCCTCGTTTGAAAAAAATCGTTGTCCCGCCAGCTATTTCTTCAAATTGGGGAACAAATAGTAGTCCGAGGGAGCTAAGTCTGGAGAATAGGGGGGATGTGAAACGAGTTGGAATCCTATTAATTTTGCGACCACAACTGCTGAGGTGTATGCTGGTGCGTTGTCGTGATGAAAAAGGACTTTCTTGTGGGCCAATGGCGGGCGATTTTCTTGCAGCTCGGTTTTCAAACGGTCCAATAATAATAATAATAATTTTTATTTCAAATACAATTAGTTACATGCATTTTTACACAAAAGATAATAATCGAGTATTTGGAATCTAATGGCGAAGTTCAGTCTTTGGCTGGGTCGCCGCGACTGTTTTTCAACTTAACCATTGAAAACATAAGTAATAAATAAATATCAAACAAGCGCAGAAGTTTATTTCAGTGCGTTTCAAATATCAGTAATTTAAATTATTCTATAATTAAATCGGCAATATTGAAATACAAAATATACATCTATCAGTCTTTAAGATGTTTGGCATAATGTTTACGGAAAGTTAAGACACATTTCGCTTTGCATTCTAGTGGTACCTTATTATACACTTTAGAAATTTGGATTGAGAATGATCTTTCTGCAAAAACAGATTTATGTTGAGGTGGAGTTAGTAATCCTCTATCTAATCTACGTATGAACGTCAGAGCGGAATTTAATTTTGTGGTAAAGATAAGGTGGAGTCTTGTCTTTAATTATTTTGTGACAAAAAGTGGCAAAATGAAGTAAACGGCGATCACTCATTTTAAGCCAATCTAAGTCCTGAAGCCTATGACTTATATGATCAAATTTCCTAATACCGAAGATTAATCTCAAACAAGAATTTTGCATACGTTGAATTTTATCAATTGTTTTTTATCTTAACAAAAGTTGTATACTACATCACAATAGTTGAAGTGTGACAAAACCAGGGATTCACATAATATAGTTTTCAATTTCAGCGATAAACATCGCCGATTTAGGTATATTAACCTAAGATTTACGTATGCCTTATTGATACAACGGGAGATATGACTGTGAAATCTTAGTTCACTATCTATATAAACTCCTAGACTTCTAACACAACTGTTTATGTCAATAAAATTGGTATTGTCCAAGCTAATTGAAAGTAAAGAGAATACTCTTACTCGCGCTTTTTTTGGACCAAACAGAATAACTTCAGTTTTAGAATTATTTATTAGGAGAGAGTGCTCATTGCATTTTGTAGCGATTCTATTTAAATCTGAGTTAATTTTAGCGCACGTAACAATAGTGTCCTTCTCTGCAAAAGTATGTAACAATTGAGTATCGTCTGCAAAAAGATGGTAGTTATTTAAGTTGATACTTGAAAAAAATTGTGAAGTATAAATTAGAAATAATAACGGCCCCAAAATAGAGCCTTGTGGTACACCTCTATGAGTTTCCAGCTGATTCGACAAATTATTTTTCAAGCTTACTATTTGTGATCGGTTACTTAGGTATTCTTTGAAAAAAGAATGGATACCTGATCGAAGCCAATGTAAGATAGTATAGCAAGCAGGGTACTATGATTTAAGGTGTCGAAGGCCTTCGAGAAGTCCAGTAGTATAAGTAATGTCAGGAGGCCTTGGTCCTGGGAAATAATTATACTATCTGTGATGTGGGCTAGAGCTGTGGACCAACTATATTTTTTGCGGAAGCCAGATTGGGTGTCAGGGAGGATAGAGTGACGATCTAGGTAACATTTAATTTGTGGTTCAATTACTTTTTCCAAAACTTTGGAAAGCGTACATAATAAACTAATTGGGCATAGGTCCTTAGGATCAGTAACTGAGGTCTTTTTGGGATTAGGGATTATGTGGGACTTTTTCCAAAACGAAGGAAATAATCCACGGGCGACAATTATTCATTATGTGTGTTACGTAAGGTGTAATAAATGGACAACATAATTTAAGCATTTTAGCGCTGATGGTGTCAGAGCCTGCTGAACCCTCTGATAAAATATTAATTATAGTATTTACTTCAGAATCACTTACTTCAGCAAAGGAAAATTTAGGGTTGTGGGGAAAAAGTAAATGCGAGTTATAGTATTGGCTTAATTCAGAGCTATCTGTAGAAGTGGATGGAATGCAGTTTACGAAATAGTTATTAATTACATTTACATCTAACTCATTCGAGATTTAGACATTAGAGGTCTCTCTAGAGCCAATATTAAGTTTTTTTAACTCTTTCCACAACACTCTAGAATCTTTGGACCTCAGCCTAAACTCAAAATAAGCTTTCTTTTCATTATTAATACTTGACGTCGTTAAATTACGTAGAAATTTGTAATAATTCCAGTGATTGGGATTCTGTGTTCTTTTGAATCTACGGAGGGCATTATTTCGAAGGTCTATTAATTTTTTAATATTATCAGTTCGCCAAGGACAATCATTTTTTGTAAATGTTGATGTTTTCAGGGGTGCATGGAGGTCAAATAGGTCCAACAGTGTTGAAGAGAAATAACAAATCTTATCGTCAATACTTGCTAAAGAGTAAATGAAATTAAAATTGCAATGTGTAAGGTCGATGTTAAGATTAATTATATTAATATCCTTAAAAGGTCTGTAAGTAAGAGTAACAGGTTTAATTTTAGGGTTGATTATACGGATGTCACAGGAGATCATACAGTGGTCAGAGTAATTATGTAGACTCTCGCAACTGACATTAGGTATTTGCTTACTGTTAGTGATAATTAAATCAATCAGTGTAGATGTACTGTTTGTTACTCTAGTGGGCTTGTTAATAATCTGTTTAAGTGAAAGAGTGGATAGCAGAGAATCGAGTAAACGAACAGAGTTATTATTAACATCAAGTACAATAATATTAAAATCTCCAATACAAAAAATTTCGTCGAATAACGATAAATAATATTTACCAGTAATAGTTTTACCCTTCTCCAAATAGTCAATGAGAATTATCCCTTGCGAATCCCAAAAGACAGTCGCCATAACCTTTTCGGCCGAAGGAACGGTCTTCGCCTTTTTTGGTGCAGATTCCTCCTTGGTAACCCATTGTTTAGATTGTTGTTTGGTCTCAGGAGTATAGTAATGTATCCATATTTCATCCACAGTGACGAAACGACGCTTAAAGTCCTTCGAATAATTCTGGAACAGCTGCAAACCATCCTTGCAACACTTCACACGATTCCGTTTTTGGTCAAGCGTGAGCAATCGCGGCACCCATCTTGCGGAAAGCTTTCTCATGTCCAAATGTTTAAGCAAAATATTATGTACCCGTTCAGTCGAGATGCCCACAGCATTAGGAATCGCACGCACCTTAACTCTTCTGTCATCCATCACCATATGGATTTGATCAATGATTTCTGGAGTCGTAACCTCCACAGGCCGTCCAGAACGTTTAGCGTCACTTGTGCCCATATGGCCAGTCCGAAAATTTTGAAACCACTTATAAACTGTTCTAATCGAAGGTGCAGAGTCACCATAATGTTTATCAAGCTTCTCTTTAGTCACCTGAGGCGTTTTGCCTTTCATAAAGTAATGTTTAATCACCACACTAAATTCTTTTTTGTCCATTTCTTGAAAATCACTCGACTTCCTTGATTCACACGAATGCCAAACACAAAGAAATAGACCAATATGGCTGAAACTTGGTGTGCGTTCATTCATGATATGCTACTAACTAAACACGACCTCGATACGCGCCGGTTGTGCCATTTCTCGGACTTTGCACGGACTTTTCAAACCACCCTCGTACATATCCCAATGCAAATTACTCTACGAGTGTTTTGTGTTTTAAAGCGCAAGATTTAGTTTAGGAGAATATTTGTAAAAGTTATAAACGTGAGATCAAACACAAACATATATTTATAACTTCACAATATTTCAGTTTTTTATACGCGTGGCGTAGTAACATTTCGAGTTTAGAAACGCCTGAATTTGGATGTAAACGTTCAGGCTTTTCTAAACTCGAAATATTACATTATGTTTAATCAAGGAGTGGAAACACTCATTAGAAGCTTTAAATTAACCAGTTTTGTAAAAAAAAGGAATTCCTGCAAATTTACCAAATGGTTTAATTATCGAGATATAATGTATAATGTATACTGGAAATATTTCTTTCAAGTTTACATATCCATACACTGTGAATAATAATAATAATAATAATAGTAATTTATTTTCAAGAAATAAGTAATTACAAGGTAATACATATAAATGAAAATGAGTCGGCAAAATACAATTTAGAAAATATAAAATTAAATAAATAAATCTTTTCATATTCATTGTTTTTGAGCTGAGATCCAATTGAAGTTACAAACGAGTGTTCCACTCCCAGACTAAGCATGAAGTAACATTTTAAGTTTAGAAAGGACTAAAAATTTGGATTTGTTGAGCGGAGCAAAGCGAGCCCGGAAAATCCAAATTTTCAAACCTTTCTAAACTCGAAATATTACCAATTTTCTGAAATAATTCATGTGGTCTAATATGCAGAGTAAAAATTATTTACATAGTGGTATTTAAATTTATAGCGTAGGGGATAGTCAAAAATAGGTTAGGGAACACTGATATAGAACTTTTATTCAATATCAAAACAGTTTTAAATATAAGTACGGCTTAGGGAAGGCCGATGTGTTGTTAGGTAAACCTGGATTCATACACCAATCGATAATGATTGTGTAATGTAATTAAAACTCTAATAAGTTAAATTGTATACCAGCGCTGGGATGAATCCTCAAAAACAAGATTCGAATCACGAATCCGAATCACCTAATATGATTCGAATCACGAATACTCGAATAAAGGATTCGTAAGTGAAAAATATGATTCGAATCAAATATTCCTCACAAATCATTTAAAAATAAATTTGAATCTATTATTTGCAACCAGTAATATTTTATTCCATCAGTTTCTATTAACAAAAATGTTCATTTACCGACTAAATATCTGATTATATAATGATTATAATTAATGATGATATATGTGTTATTGAACTTCATTTTAAATCTGTTTTTTATACGCGTGGCGCATGAAGTGAAATTTCGAGTTTAGAAAAGCCCCGTGAAAATTTGTCTCGGGTCGCTGCGCGACCCTCGACAAATTTTCTACGCGGGGCTTTTCTAAACTCGAAATTTTACTTCATGCTTAGTCTGGGAGTGGACAACACTTGTTCTTAGAAGTTTCAAATTAAAGGATCACTCTAGATTACTAAGTTTATTACCATTTTACAAAGGCTACAGCTCAAAGGACCAATCATGGTCTTCGGAGACCGAAAGACTACAGGGAATCGAAGTTTATTTACAAGAAAACAACGAATATCTGAAGGTTTACAGCATGGATAGGAAAGAAAACATCCAATTTTGAAAAAATATCGAAGTTGGGTTGATTTTTAGTGCGTTTTTAACTTCACTTTAAATCAGTGTTTTATACGCGTGGCGCATGAAGTAAAATTTCGAGTTTAGAAAAGCCCCGTGAAAATTTGTCTCGGGTCGCTGCGCGACCCTCGACAAATTTTCTACGCGGGGCTTTTCTAAACTCGAAATTTTACTTCATGCTTAGTCTGGGAGTGGACCGTCAAGATTTTCTACATGTCGAGATTTTCGATATTTCTAGATTTATCTCGATTTATTCACAGTTTGTTAATGTATTAAATTCAACTTTAATATTAAATAAAAACGGTTTATTTAGGAATAAAATATTCACCCATTAAGAGCCGAGCAAATTATAAAGTTAACTCTAAAAGTTAATTTTAGGTAAAATTTTAAATCTTTTACTATGATTTCAATGAATGATTTATTATATTACATACGTCGATTTTTTAGAAGAGTTAAATTTAAAATTCAAACGAGTGTTGTCCACTCCCAGACTAAGCATGAAGTAAAATTTCGAGTTTAGAAAATCCCCGCATAGAAAATTCGACCCTCGACAAATTTTCTATGCGGGGATTTTCTAAACTCGAAATCACAGCGACCCGAGACAAATTTTCGCGGGGCTTTTCTAAACTCGAAATTTTACTTCATGCGCCACGCGTATAAAACACTGATTTGAAGTGAAGTTAAAAATGCACTAAAAACCAACCCAACTTCGATACTTTTTCAAAATTAGATGTTTTCTTTCCTATCCATGCTGTAAACCTTCAGATATTCGTTGTTTTCTTGTAAAAAAACTTCGATTCCCTGTAGTCCTTCGGTCTCCGAAGACCATGGTTGGTCCTTCGAGCTGTAGCCTTTGTAAAATGGTAATAAACTTCGAAATCTAGAGTGATCCTACAATTTGAAACTTCTAAGAACGAGTGTTGTCCACTCCCAGACTAAGCGTGAAGTAAAATTTCGAGTTTAGAAAAGCCCCGCGTAGAAAATTTGTCGAGGGTCGCGCAGCGACCCGAGACAAATTTTCGCGGGGCTTTTCTAAACTCGAAATTTTACTTCATGCGCCACGCGTATAATCCACTGATGTAAAGTGAAGTTAAAAATGCACTGAAAACCAACCCAACTTCGATATATTTTCAAAACTAGATGTTTTCTTTCCTATCCATGCTGTAAACCTTCAGATATTCGTTGTTTTCTTGTAAAAAAAACTTCGATTCCCTGTAGTCCTTCGGTCTCTGAAGACCATGGTTGGTCCTTCGAGCTGTAGCCTTTGTAAAATGGTAATAAACTTAGTAATCTAGAGTGATCCTTCAATTTGAAACTTCTAAGAACGAGTGTTGTCCACTCCCAGACTAAGCATGAAGTAAAATTTCGAGTTTAGAAAAGCCCCGCGTAGAAAATTTGTCGAGGGTCGCGCAGCGACCCGAGACAAATTTTCGCGGGGCTTTTCTAAACTCGAAATTTTACTTCATGCGCCACGCGTATAAAACACGGATTTCAAGTGAAGTTAAAAATATACTATTAACGTTGGATATTTTTCATGGTTAAGTAACCAAATATGCATTCACAAATATTTGAATTATTCGAAAATTTAAATATTTATATTCAAATATGAATAGTTTAGTGATTATAAAAGGATTCGAATTCTTATAAAATGATTTGAGTCCTTATAAATGGATTCGAATTCTTGTAAAAGGATTCGAATCCTTATAAAAGGAATCGAATCCTTATAAAAGGATTCGAATCCTCATACACGGATTCAAATCCTCCTAAATAATTCTAATCGTCGCTATTAAGGCTGGGATTCGAATTCGATTAATTCAAATAGTTAAATATTCTAATATGAATATTTCATATTAGAATATTTAACTATTTCAATTAATTGAATTCGAATCCCAGCCCTAATAGCGACGATTCGAATTATTTAGGAGAATTTGAATCCGTGTATGAGGATTCGAATCCTTTTATAAGGATTCGATTCCTTTTATAAGGATTCGAATCCTTTTACAAGATTTCGAATCCATTTATAAGGATTCAAATCCTTTTATAAGAATTCGAATCCTTTTATAAGGATTTGAATCCTTTTATAAGAATTCTAATCCTTTTATAAGGATTCGAATCATCTACGTCTGGATTCGAATACGAATCCTTTTAAAAAAAATTAACGAATCCGGATCACGAATCCGTTTTCACTAAAGTATTCAAATACCTCTTTTGAATCCTCTAAAAGGATTCGAATCCGGGAATCAAATCCTGAATGATTCGAATCCTGCCCAGCTCTGTTGTATACTCTCTTGACAAAAATTGAAATAAGTGCAGCTTAGGTATAAAGATAGTAATGTATAACATTAGCAAGGAGATATTGAGAATGCTAAGGGTATGTAACTTATGTATGTATTAGAAAAATCACACGCCGATCAAATTTCATTCGCGAATCGATCGGCCCACCCCCGAAGAGGATAAAGAGAATCAAGTGGGCGAGCGAGAGAGGGAGACACAGTGGGACGGAATAATAACTCACCGGAAACAGAGCATAACCATCGAGCAACCAAAACATTTGTTAATTTCCCTATAGGTGCTCGTCTGATTTGGACAGGACGGCGATTTTGATGTATTCGGGCAGCGGAAATATGGCAATAACCGGCCGCTGTCGGGCGCGCAGCGAATCCGCTAAACGCTAAAATTTCCTTCCATGTCCATCCATGTTTCGAGAGGGTTTTACCGGGTTGGCGGGGGGCGAGGGGGGCGGATGTGGTCAGCGCTAATCTATTTAGGTAGCGGTCTCAAGCGGCCAGCCTTCAGTTTGAAAAGCATGGAACATCTGTATTCTCCGCCGCTGCAGCCGATGTCCGCTAACTCGTAAACTATTTAAATGTCCATCCATCAGAATGACAAGACTTTGAATTAGTTATTATCTAGATATTATGGCATGCTTAGTATTCATTTATAAATGGCAGTTATAAATTATATCGGTCCCCGAACGGCCCGGCTCCTCCGCCGCTTACGTGGAACAAAACGCGCTGCCAAAAATTACAACGCACACACACACCGATGCTGAATTATTAAATACGTATAAAACACGTTCGAAACGGATCTGAGCCTCACTTTTGCTTGATTACAAAATTTCATTTATCTTATTTAATCATTTATTGTATTTTTGTGTTTTTGTTCAGACATGCACATCAATCATGATTATGATTGTTTTTTAATCGAAACTTTTATAAAAAGACACTACATTCAACACAATTAAATTAATGTACAAATGAAGACTACAAGATTACAGAAACTGCAAATATTAAGAAGGAAAAAAAAATTAAAGCGACGTTAAACGTGGCAGAACTAGTTCTAGGCAACCACGTTTAGGTAAATCTGTTTTACATGTGGTTGCCAGAACTAGTTCTAGGCAACCACGTTTAGGTAAATCTAATTTAAATGTGGTTGCCAGAACTAGTTCTAGGCAACCACGTTTAGGTAAATCTGTTTTACATGTGGTTGCCAGAACTAGTTCTAGGCAACCACGTTTAGGTAAATCTAATTTAAATGTGGTTGCCAGAACTAGTTCTAGGCAACCACGTTTAGGTAAATTTAATTCAAACTAAATAACTAAAAAAATGCATTGCAGGTAAATCTCGATATTAGTAAAAACACGAATCAATTTAATCTTAAACACATATTTTGTTTGATGATCCTGATACTAGTTGCCAGAACTAGTTCTGCCCAGTCAAAACTATATTTATCTGATTTTAGGTTTGTTTATCTCGAAAACGCTATAAGGTATTTTTAATTTGTTTTTAGATTACTATTTGGCCCTAAAATACCCAACTTTGCCCCAATTTTACCGACTGTCTATCTCGTCAAATAACTGAGATCCCCATATATTCAAACAAGATAAATTCAAATTCAAAACTATTTGAACTCGAGAAAATTCAAATATTCAAATAGTTTTGAATTTGAATTTATCTTGTTTGAACTGTACCGTAAGGTAAATAATAAGGTCTCACATTCTTCATACCTGCTAATGACATAATCCCCTTTTTTACCTAAAAATACCGACCATCATTTTCACTCATTCCATTTCTGTGTACCTGTTCATTCCACACACACCACTTTTTCCAAGTAAGTTTGTTTTAATTTTATTCCTAATTTTTTTAAACGTCATAAGCAAAGCTATACTGAAGAGAGATAAATCTCGAAACGCGCCTATAGATGGCCTAAGACATTAGTTTTAATCCAAGTCCTTTCACTTCTAATTTGTTGCTATCTCTCCTTTCATTTTAAATTTGTTTTGTTAGTTGGTTTGAAGAGAATTTGACCTAAACGTTACATATACTTTAATAGAGCGTTGTAACAAATCAAATTAAATAAGATTTTAAATATTTCATTGTGTAATTCAATATCCGGAGGTGTGTTTGCACGGGAAGTAGTTGTTTCAATGGATATTTATCGTCTTAAGTTGTCTTATTAATTAAGACATTGTTTGCATTTTCACGAATAGTTTTTCGTAATTTTATATATTACCCATATATTCTGTCGAAATACAGACACCCTGTATATAAATCTAAACATTATTGTTTATGTTTGTAAAGATATTATGTACTCATGTGCTTATACCTAGAAGTGTATTATTTCAAAATTCATACCCTTTCTGTGTGTTATACATACTATTTGCGTTTATGTATGCGAGTGTACATATATGTATGCATGTGAAGGTGTATTATTTCAATCATTCAGAATTACGGTGCGAGTTTATAATACCCAAAAATTACGGCGGCGAAGGAAATCAAAGGCATATATCAGGATTAGCGGGGCCCGTGTATGGGGCTGCGACCGCGGAACGGTTTGCGGGTGAAATAGTGACGAGAACTCGCGTCATTTAGCGAATTTTATGGGGCGGCGAGGAGCTTTATCTTTTTACTCCCAATTCCCAGAGCCGCATATTGCCTGCCTGCCTTTTGTGTCTGTGTTTGTACACGCCACCCCCCAAACCCACCCCCCAAAGCACCCGGCAACAACACAACAACAGCACAGGGAGCGGGTTTATCCATATTTGCTCGACCCCCGCGAATTATAAATCAAATCGCACTGATACTATATTTGTTGTATTTATTGCCCTTCATTTGATTATAACTTATAATTGCTACTGTTGAAAAAAATATATACTACATACCTACTCGTACATGCACGTGACAATATTTGTTAAATTATAATCTACATTACTTATGTAATTAATATAAATAAATATACAGAAAATTAATTAATATAAAATCACTTAATATGTTTCACTTAATAATAAGCGAAACATATCAAGTGATTTTATTTTGAACTTTTTAAATAATTAATCATGTTTTATTAAGTGATCAATAAAAGACAAGTAAAGGTGTTGACTTTGCGGATGCAACATAGGAAATCGCATGTTAATTTTAAAGTATTCAATATTGGCTTCCCTATTTATTTTAAAAACAAAATGTATTTCACTTTTATGTAGAGGCAAAAATTCCAAATTTATGAATGTTCACACTTAACACTTTACGTTTCTCTAAGTTAAAATAATTAACAAAAGTAATGTGATTTTATAAAAATAATGACACACCATGGAATTGATACAACAATTGCGGATATTCCCTGGTTTTTTTTAAGTTCAATTTAAAACCAAAAACAAGTGGTTTCCACACCCAGGCTAAGCATGAAGTAAAATTTCGAGTTTAGAAAAGCCCCGTGAAAATTTTCTGGGCTTTTCTAAACTCGAAATTTTACTTCATGCGCCATGCGTATAAAATACTGATTTCAAGTGTGGTTCAAATATACATAAATTCACAATACTTTTGTTTTCTATGCGTGACGCATGAAGTAAAATTTCGAGTTTAGAAAAGCCCAGAAAATTTGTCTCGGGTCGCTGCGCGACCCTCAACAAATTTTCACGGGGCTTTTCTAAACTCGAAATTTTACTTCATGCTTAGTCTGGAAGTGGAAAACACTCGCTTAAAGCTTCAAATTAAACTATTAAAAATCAAAGAATGTCAGAAAATTTACAGCTAAAATAATTAAGAAAAAGTAATATGATTTTATAAAAATAATAACATACCATGGAATTGATACAACAATTGCGGGTATTCCGTGTTTTATTTTAAGTTCAATTTAAAGCTATAAACAAGTGTTTTCCACTCCCAGGCTAAGCATGAAGTAAAATTTCGAGTTTAGAAAAGCCCTGTGAAAATTTGTCGAGGGTCGCGCAACGACCCGAGACTATTTTCTGGGCTTTTCTACACTCGAAATTTTACTTCATGCGCCACGCGTATAAAACATTATAATATTGTGAAATTTATGTATATTCGAACTTCACTAAAAATCTGTGGTGGCGCATGAAGTAAAATTTCGAGTTTAGAAAAGCCCAGAAAATTTGTCTCGGGTCGCTGCGCGCCCCTCGACATATTTTCACGGGGCTTTTCTAAACTCGAAATTTTACTTCATGCTTAGTCTGGGAGTGGAAAACACTCGTTTAAAGCTTCAAATTGAACTCTTAAAAATCAAAGACTATCAGAAAATGTACAGCTAAAATAATTAAGAAAAAGTAATGTGATTTTATAAAAATAATTAACATACCTACCATGGAATTGATACAACAATTGCGGATATTCACTGGTTCTTTTTTAAAGTTCAATTTAAAGGTTTTAACAAGTGTTTTCCACTCCCAGACTAAGCATGAAGTAAAATTTTCTGGGCTTTTCTTAACTCGAAATTTTACTTCATGCGCCACGCGTATAAAACACTATACTATTGTGAAATTTATGTATATTCGAACTTCACTTAAAATCTGTATTTTATACACGTGGCGCATGAAGTAAAATTTCGAGTTTAGAAAAGCCCAGAAAATTTGTCTCGGGTCCCTGCGCGACCCGAAACAAATTTTCACGGGGCTTTTCTAAACTCGAAATTTTACTTCATGCTTAGTCTGCGAGTAGAAAACACTTGTTTAAAGCTTTAAATTGAACATTAAAAACAAAAACAGGGCAATTGTTGTATCAATTCCATAGTATGTCATTATTTTCATAAAATCACATTACTTTTTCTTAATTATTTTAGCTGTAAATTTTTTGACATTAGTTAGGTTTTAAAAGAGTTCAATTTGAAGCTTTAAACGAGTGTTTTCCACTCGAAATTTTAGTTCATGCGCCATGCGTATAAAACACAGATTTTAAGTGAAGTTCGAATATACATAAATTTGACAATATTATAAGGTTTTATACGCGTGGCGCATGAAGTAAAATTTCGAGTTTAGAAAAGCCTGAAAATTTGGTTTGGCCGCTCCGCGCTTCGCGCTACGCGACCAAACCAAATTTTCAGGCTTTTCTAAACTCGAAATTTTACTTCATGCTTAGTCTGGGAGTGGAAAACACTCGTTTAATGCTGCAAACTGAACTCTTTTAAAAATCAACGAATGTCAGAAAATTTACAGCTAAAATAATTAAGAAAAAGTAATGTGATTTTATAAAAATAATGACATACCATGGAATTGATACAACAATTGCAGATGTCGAAATAGCACACGATATTACTCTTACCTAATTAACGACAAAAAACATAGCACAAACATCGTGATAATTGTGGTCTACATAATACCACTTTATTGGGAGGATTTTTTCTTGTATAGTGTAAATTATTTCGAAAACATTAACTTTAATCAAGTGACTACGATATCTTTTGCCATTTTGACATCCGCAATTGTTGTTTCAATTCCATGGCATGGCATTATTTTTATAAAATCACATTACTTTTTCTTAATTATTTTAACTTAGAGAAATGTAAAGTGATAAACGTTAACGCGAATGAATTCAGAATTTTTCTCTCTACAAAAAAGGTAAATACATTTTGTTTCTAAAATAGATAGGCAAGCCAAAATTTGAACATTTCAAAATTTACATGGGATTTCCTATGTTGCGTCCGTTATGTGAACACCCGGTATAAGAAATTCTTTAAAAATAATAATAATAAAATAATACCTAACACCATCACTGACATTGATTACACTTAGCCTGCGAATCTAGATTTTATTTATTATATATATATTATAATTTTAATGATTACAATATATTTTAGTGTACAGGGAATTTTTCTTATATGTATACATATCCTGATTTATACCTTGTAAATGTTCAGGCATTTGATATTTTTAAAGAAGTGTTAAATATAAAATTCTAAACAAGTGTTTCCGCTCCTTGATTAAGTATGAAGAAAAATTTCGAGTTTAGAAAAGCCTTAAAATTTGGGTGAGTCGCGGCCAAATTGTTGTTGCCAACGTACGTGTAATATAACAAAAAAACAAGATTTGTACGATTCGCCAATATTAAATGATTACAAACCTCAACATTTGCACTTGTAATCTATGTTATAGTTTCTATAACACAGGTCTAATAAAAAAATTGGTGCCGCTGAAATGTAAGTATATTTCTGTTGCATAAGACATGGTAACACTCTTAGTGATATAGAAGTTTCAAAACTACATACAGTTTTCTAGCTACCAGCCTTGTTTATATTTTTTTGTGAGCAGTTGTGTTAAAAGTTTATTTTTATTGTCGCGTGATTTATAACTTGAAAAAATAAATTAAATAATAATGACGACATCAAGACGATCCTGTTTAATGATACAAACATATTTTCTATCACTGAATTAGTGTAAAAGGCGTACTTACTTTAACTTGAAAATTGAAAACACTGAGAAAACAACACTAGAGACAAGACTAGAGACAATAAGACGCCTGAAAACGCGGTTGATAATTTCATGACTGTAAATTATGCCCCATTGCTACAATCTAACTTTATCTGCTAAAGTTGAAATATTGAAATGGTTTAATGCACAATTGTTGCTAAAATATTAATAAGAATATATGTTGGTGTTATAAATATCTAGGATTATTTGAATAGATTGCTCAATTCAGATTTTTAACTGTCTGCTAAGGGTTATACATGTGTACCAACTAAATTGTGTTTGCAAAACATGTAATAGATATTTAAGACAGTGGGTACATCGAAAAAAACATCAACTTTTTACTCGTACAGCAAAGCATATTACTCTGCTTGTGGGATAGTAGATATAAACACACACACACACACACACTGGAGTAAATCAAACTAGCTTAGAAGAAAAATGTTGACTCTTGGAAAGCAGAATACCATAAACCCAGCATTAGTCAATAGAGATAGAACAATTTTGCCTTAATTGCACATAAAATTAGGTTCAATAAGACAGTTCGTAAAAGCCATACACACAAATTTCTAATATTATAGTTATATAGCCACGAATTTTTCTCGTTTAACCGATTAACAGCCGAGCGGTTATAGAGATAACTCTAAAAGTTGATTTCAGGTAAGATTCTAGACTTTTTTTAATGATTTCTACGAATGACTTATTGTATCACATACTGTGAATTTTTCTTATAAATATACATAATGTAAACGCTGCAAATGTAAGGCATTCGTCGATTTTGTATAGAAACGTGCAATATGAAGTTCAGAACGAGTATTTCCACTCCCAGACTAAGCATGAAGTAAAATTTCGAGTTTAGAAAAGCCCCGAGTAGAAAATTTGTCGAGGGTCGCGCAGCGACCCGAGATAAATTTTCACGGGGCTTTTCTAAACTCGAAATTTTACTTCATGCGCCACGCGTATAAAACACTTAAATATTGTGAAGTTAGAAATACACTGGAAACTTTTTTTTAAATGAGTAATAATCGAGATATTTAAATAACTAAACATTAACGTTTTTCTTCATACATTTTTAAGTCAAGTCAAATAATATAATATATCAAATTAACTTATTTAGTAATTTAATTAATATATAAGTAATAATGTTGCGTATATGCATCAATGGCGCATAATGAGTTAAGTAGGGAGATCGTAAAATGTGGTATTTTCGACTTTGTTCAATGACAATAATTTCGTGGTTTCCATGAATCTTTTAGAATAGTTAGCCTGAATTTCTTTTGTCGATCTTGATAAAAATTGTTTAAGAAATCACAAGTCTGAAAATTATCCTGAACTGGTGCACGGGGCTTTTCTAAACTCGAAATTGTACTTCATGCGCCACGCGTATGAAACGCTAAAATATTGTGAAATTTATGTATATTCGAACTACACTTGAAATCTGTGTTTTATACGCGTGGCGCATGAAGTAAAATTTCGAGTTTAGAAAAGCCCAGAAAATTTGTCTCGGGTCGCTGCGCGACCCTCGCCAAATTTTCACGGGGCTTTTCTAAACTCGAAATTTTACTTTATACTTAGTCCGGGAGTGGAAAACACTCGTTCAAAGCTTCAAATTGAACTCTTTTAAAAAACAACGAATGTCGGAGAATTTACAGCTCATGCATATTTACCTAAAGAAAAAATTTAATTCATTGTAAGTTATGCATTCAATAAACTAATAAATATACCTACATTATCTTTATTAAGTATTATGTTAACAAATAAATGAAAATTGAAATGTTTGCCAAATGAAGCAGCACTCCTATCACCCCAGTGTTGTTGTGCTGGCAGCAGACCTAGTTGCGGTACTTGCAAACCTGCCTCGCCAAGCTCTTCAAATTTGGAATATTTATATTTAAAACTGCCGAAAGGCAGTTTTGTGACGGCATTTTTGCTGGTACACCCAAAGCAACGTACTTGGGGTGGTCCTGATCAAATGGTTTACACAATACGCTGAATCAAAGTTCTTAGTAATCTTCAGTGAAATTGAAGCAATGTATAAACTTATCTTGAAATGTTAGCTAACGGAAGTAACAGGAATCTAGTTTTTATATTATTTTTGCATTTAAGCTAAATCTGTTCTCCTCTTTCTCATGTTTCTTTTCTGTTTAATATTAACATTCCATTAGTGATGTAGGCGATTAATGAATGACACATTTCATTTTGACGTTAAATGTAAGTTGCGTTAGAACTACTAAAATCAGAGCCAATGAAATCGCACTCAATGCTTTGATGCGTCCCAGAACACATCGAACATAGGAAAATTTACATTGAATATTTTTTGGCATGTTCGGTGTTACATAAAACTCTCTGTATAGTAAATAAAACTAATCAGCGAAGAAAGGAATTACAACAATAATTAATAGTGAGTTTTAAACTGTATGTGTTTGCCGCGACATTAGGTTAATTAATCGGAGATTAGTCCTTAAATATATCGCAGCTTGATTAATCCAATTATTGATTTGTTTCGAACCGGCAATACAAACTTGTTTCATTTACAATTTAAATCAGGCGATCAAACTGTGCCACCCTTTACAAAATGGACATACTAGTATTTAATTATTATCTTTTATAATAGAAGGCACTATTGTTTAAAATAATTAATTAATTTCATGAACATACCTGCACTCTCGCTTCGGTTAAATCGATCTTCATGGCGATTTCCTCCCTCGTGTAAATATCCGGATAGTGCGTCTCCTGGAAGGCCCGCTCCAATTCCTTTAATTGCGCCGATGTAAACGTCGTCCTTATCCTCCTCTGTTTCCGCTTCTCCGTCAGGACACCGTCGTGTCCTGGATACACTTTGTAAGGCAACCCACCTGAAAATACAAAAAAAACAATCAATACTCCCCTCAACTCAAAAATATCACTAGAGCAATAACCAACATTTTGGTGAATGCGCCGGGAACTTGAATTTAAATTCACGATAATAGAAATTAAATTCTAAAATTTATTGAGAATTCGCAGCATTAATTGATATTTACTTTAGAAATGCATCTATGTTTTGAAAGTAAAAATCATTAAGTCCTGTGAAAATATAGTCAATTTGAGATTATGAAACAAAATAAATGGTTTACAATGCATCGATGTTTTGAAAGTAAAAATCATTAAGTCCTGTGAAAATATAGCAAATTTAAGATTATGAAACAAAATAAATGGTTATCAAAATGTTTAACATTGAACATGTTTGGATTTCTTTATGATATACAGAGAGTTTTATGTAACACCGAGGATTTTCATAACGAGAATTTTTCTTTGAAGTATCCATATGCATACGTTGCACATTTTCCGATGCTCAGTTTATTAAAAGAATTAAATTTGAAGCTTTAAGCGAGTGTTTTTTACTTCCAGGCTAAGCATGAAGTAAAATTTCGAGTTTAGAAAAGCCTGACAATTTGGTTTGGTCGCGTAACGCGAAGCGCGGAGCGGCCAAACCAAATTTTCAGGCTTTTCTAAACTCGAAATTTTACTTCATGCGCCACCGGTACAAAGCACTGATTCAATGTAAAGTTTAGCGGTGTGTTTTAAACTTGGAAATATGTCTGTGTTTTGTATCGGTGGCGCATGAAGTAAAATTTTGAGTTTAGAAATTTTACTTCATGCTTAGGCTGGGAGCGGAAAACACTCGCTTAAAGCTTCAAATTAAATTCTTTTAATAATCCGAGCATCGAATAATATGGAACATATGCATATGGATACTTAAACGAAAAATTCTCGTTATAAAAATGTTCGGTGTTACATAAAACTCTCTGTATGTTGGTATCTAATAACCGGTACTCCGGTCGGTCTATTTTGTACGATTGCAAAATTCCCAAACACGTTCACGATTAACAATCGGGTCTTTAGGAAATTTCTCAACAGTTGGCAGTAAACTTCCAACTGTTGTCTCTGATGAACGGGCCCAATGCGTCATCTAAATGCAAAAAGTAGATAGTGTTGACTGTTTTTTTACATATCTATATCTGTCAGTGTTCAATTTTGTTCATCAATAACTATATTTCAAAATTAAAACCATTTCATTATAATTTTTTTGATTTTTTAAGATTAGTTTTACTAAAAACCAGAGCTGGGCAGGATTCGAATCATTCAGGATTCGAATCCTTTTAGAGGATTCAAAAGAGGCATTCGAATACTTTAATTAAACTGGATTCGTGATCCGGATTCGTTGCATTTTTTTAAGAGGATTCGTATTCGAATCTAAATACGGGTGACTCGAATCCTCATAAAAGGATTCGAATATTTAAAAAAGAATTCGAATATTTATAAAAGTATTCCAATACTTACAAAAGGATTCGAATACTAACAAATTGATTTAAATTGTCAAATAGAATTCCAATTAATTGTGAGGATTAACATAAAATATTTGTTTTCTGTGTTTTTATATGTCTCGTTATATCAGGGTTTTATACACGTGGCGTATGAAGTAAAATTTCGAGTTTAGCAAAACCCCGTGAAAATTTGTCGAGGGTCGCCCAGCGACCCGAGACAAAATTTCTACGCGGGGCTTTTCTAAACTCGAAATTTTACTTCATGCTTAGTCTGGGAGTGGAAGACAATCGTTACTTTAAAATATGTCACAATTGTTAACATGTGTATCGTAACTGTTACAAAGAAAAATGATAACATGGCGATCTCATTATAGTTCAATTCAAACTCGTCTCAAGTTGGCACGATTGGTTAACAGTCAGCTTGCGCCGACTTAAGTCAACTGTCATTATAGTTCAAATGTCGGCTGCCGCCGACTTATGCCAACTGTTATTATAGTCCAAATGTCGGCCGACGCCGACTTATGTCAAGTTGATAACCTACTGACAAATTATTTAAAATATGTAATTAATTGTTTAATTGAATAATGTGGAATATTTAATCACATTGAAAAACATTTTATTTCACACTTCACTTTTATTTACTTAAAAGTGAAGTAAGGAATAAAAAGTTTTTCATTGTAAAAAATGTAAAGTAATAATTTTTATTTCTTTATTTTTATTATAAAAAATTAATTTCAAATTTATCTTGCTTTTAAAAAATCATTAAACATTACTAAATCTTACGATTATCATGCGATTTGATTTGCGATTTGCAAGTATACTTAAAAGAAAATAAAAATAAATAAAAACCCTGTATACTTACTTACTTAAAAGTGAAGTAAGGAATAAAAAGTTTTTTATTGTAAAAAGTGTAAAGTAATAATTTTTATTTCTTTATTTTCATTATAAATTAATTTTAAATGTATCTTGCTCTTAAAAAATCATTAAACATTACTAAATCTTACGATTATCATGCGATTTGATTTACGATTTGCAAGTATACTTAAAAGACAATAAAAACCCTGTATATCAATAATTGTTACCTTTATTTTCGTGTAATTAGGAACAAAATTTTCCTACTGAAAAATAAATAATAAAAGCTTAAAGCCTCAGAGTCTTGCGGTTTCAAAATTTCACCAATTTGATTTGCCATCCGCATACATAAAAGAAAAAAAATTGAAATTCAATAATTTGTACCTTTATCTTTCGTGTAATTAGAAACAAAATTGCCCAGCTGGAAAATAAATAGTAAAGCTTAAAAGCTCAAAGTCTTCAGTTTCCAAAATATGAGCAATTTGATTTGTGATATGCAAGTAAATTCATATTCATATATTTATTGATCATGTAAGGTTACATGTTTATAACAGTGTTTCCAATCCCAGAAAAAAACCCGCAAAAGAAAAAAAACCCTACATAAGCCAATATACTATAGGAAAACAAAAACCTGCATATCAATGTTTACCTATATTTTAGTGTAATTAGAATCAAAATTTAGCAAATGGAAAATAAATAGTAAAAGCTCAAAAGCTCAAAGTCTTGCGTTTTTAAAATTTGAGCAATGTGATTTGCGATGTGCAGGTAAACTTGAAAAGATAAGAAAAAAACCCTGTATATCAATAATTTTTACCTTTATTTTCGTGTAATTAGAAACGAAATTCCCCAACTGGAATAATAATAATAAAAGCTCAAAAGCTCAAAGTCTTGCGGATCCCAAATTTGAGCAATTTGATTTACGATATGTAAATATACTTAAAAGAAACCAAAATCCTGCATATCAATAATTTTTACCTTTAATTTTCGTGCAATTAGAAACAAAATTCCCTAACTGGGAAAAAATAATAAAAGGTCAAAGTCTTGCGTTACCATAATTTTCAGCAGGGCTGATGTAGATTGTCCCACTAGTAGAAATAAGTAGACTTGAAAGAAAAGAAAGAACCTGCATATCAATAACGTTAACCTTAAATAAATAATAAAAGCTCAAAGTCTGGCGTTTCCAAAATTTAGTCTGTTATCAATGATGTTCAGTGTTAATAATAAATAATTAGGTTTTTAATATTTTTGTCAAAACAGCTGGTAATGATACTTATTTGTTAATGGTTGCAAAAAATAATAAAATCAAATTTATTGTTAAAGGATTTGTATACGTGATTTGAAAAAACAGGATTCCAATCTTTGATTCGAATCATATTTATCTCTTACGAATCCTGTATTCAAGTATTCGTGATTCAAATCATATTTGGTGATTCGGATTCAGCTCTGCTAAAAACACATTTCCATATTTTTGTGGATACCATTAAAACAGCGTTCAAATCCAAACTCAGGCTTTTCTAAACTCGAAATTTCACTTCATGCACCACACGTATAAAAAGCTGATTTCAAGTGAAGTTCACTTGTTCACAATATTTCAGTATATTCACTGTTTAATACGTTTCGCACATGAAGTAAAATTTCGAGTTTAGAAAAGCCTAAGTTTGGATTTAGATGCTTCGCGACCAAATCCAAACGCTCAGGCTTTTCTAAACTCGAAATTTTACTTCATGCTTAGTCTGGGAGTGCAAAACACTCGTTCTAAAGTTAAAATTGAACTCATTAAAAAAAGAACAAATACCTCTAAATGCATATGCATTGAAATATGTAATGCATAATTGAATTTGGGTGAGTTACGTAAAGATTATAATAACTTTAATTAAAGCACTTTTAACCTTTCTTTACAATTGTGAAGAAAGGTTAAAAGTGTTATAATTAAAATGTAATGCATACTTAAAAAAAAAATGTACACAAATTTTAATATTTTAAAAAAAAAGATTTTTATTTTTAGATATTTCAGTTTAATTTAATAGATATTACATAATTTACTTATTTTTAAAGTACATCGTGCGTTTCATTTAGGTATGAAAAAAGGGATTTACATGGTAAAAATTGTACCCTATGTTAACTTTTGTTGTCATCCAATTTTTAAACAATTTTTTGTTTTTTTTAATAAATCAAACACTATTCTATAAAATGTTCATTGTTAGAAAGACATAAATATGCTAGAATTATTTATTTTAGCTTTCAAGTTTAGCAAAACAAATACTTACATTAGGAAATTTTCGCAAAGTTGATTTTTTTGCGTAATTATTATTTTTTGTTTAGCTTTTACCTGGCCTTAGTTACGAGACTATTATCCATCATCAGTTTTATTATTTATATACATTTAACTATATATTTGGGAGTCATAACACATTCACACACACCCATGGACACCGGGACGAATATTTTTCGTTAGAAAAATTACTCGCCCTCGCTGGGAATCGAACCCAGATCACCGCCACGGCGGGCTCGATTAATTAATTGTATTATTAATATTTACTTTAAAAGCGAAAATAAAAAAAAACATAATATGTCCTTTTAGCATTGTATATTTCGTAGAGAAAGTGTTGATTGATCAATAAAAACAAAAAATTGTTTCAAATTTGTACGACAACAACAGTTAACATATGGTACACTTCTGTGCAATAAAATTAAGCACAAGTCTTATAACTATTTTTCTCAATATTCTAGTTGTATAATTTGGGTCTGTGTTAATTGCCTAGCAGCAGTTATAATAAATGATAAAACACCAAAACTTGAAAATAACACATTTAACTAAAAACCAAAACTATGACCTTTAAAAAAACGCTCGTAATAAATGCAACAAAGCCGAAATAGAAAAACTATCTTCTATTTCAGTTAGAGTTCGACTTTTTGAATTGTCTAAATGACGCATGACGCATTTGACATTAAGGAAATTGACATATTTACATATTTTTGTAACTAGAAAACTCATCACGTCCGATATAAATTATAACATATTTTGTGTGCTTAATTTTATTGCACAGAAGTGTACATTTTTTACCATGTAAATCCCTATGGCCATACTTAAATAAAACGCAGTGTATATATCCCGATGTATACATTGTAAATTATCAGGTATCGTTGTTTTTAATAAAAGCCTTAAATTTGAAGCTTCCAACGAGTGTTTCCACTCCCAGGCTAAGCATGAAGTAAAATTTCGAGTTTAGAAAAGCCTTAAAACGCGTATAAAACACTGGTTTTAATTTTAGTTTAAAAAATACTGCTTGTGTTTTGTATGTAGGTATACTTAAAAGAAAAAAATCTAGTATATTTTTTACATTTAAAAAACTAGTAGAATTATTTGTTTGATTTAAGCGATCTTTACCAATGAATACATAAAATAATTACTTGGGATAATTGTATACGGAGAGTTTTATATAACACCGAACATTTTTATAAAATACGATTTGACACCTTTAATTTTTAGGTTATGTGTAAATTGGGTTGCCTATATGACCATTACAAATTGTAGCTAATCATTTGCAATTAATGCCTCAACTTGTACATACAGGGAGCTTTTCTTTCAAGTATACATGTCTCAATTACAGCGTAAATGCCGTAAATCTTAAGAGAATCGGTGTTTTTTTAAAAGGAGTTAAATTTGAAACTTAAAATGCGTGTGTTCCACTCCCAGACTAAGCATGAAGTAAAATTTCGAGTTTAGAAAAGCCTGAAAATTTGGTTTGGACGCGTAGCGCGAAGCGCGGAGCGGCCAAACCAAATTTTCAGGCTTTTCTAAACTCGAAATTTTACTTCATGCGCCACCGGTACAAAACACTGATTCAATGAAAAGTTCAGCGGTGTGTTTTAATCTTTGTAATATGTCAGTGTTTTGTTCCGGTGGCGCATGAAGTAAAATTTCGAGTTTAGAAAAGCCTGAAAATTTGGTTTGGCCGCTCCGCGCTTCGCGCTACGCGACCAAACCAAATTTTCAGGCTTTTCTAAACTCGAAATTTTACTTCATGCTTAGCCTGGGAGTGGAAAACACTGGTTCTAAACTTAAAATTGAACTCATTAAAAAAATAACGAACGCCTCAAAATGCATACGCCGAATCGAAATATGTATACTTGAAAGAAAAAGCTTTAAATTGTATTCTTTTAATAAACCGAACGTGGTAAAATGTACAACGTCTGCATATGTATACTTAAATGGAATATTCTCGTTATGAATATGTTCGGTGTTACATAAAACTCTCTGTATAACAAGATGTATTGTGTTTGTTTTTTTAATGTTAATTAAAGATATACGTTGTTCTGCATTTCGGTTATCCTGTTGGACAAATAAAGATATTATTATTATTATTATTTGATTTGAAGAAAATATAATTATATTTTCATAAAACGTTCATTAACAATATTTAAATGATTTTTTTAACAAATCTAAGGTTAGAGGTTCGAAGCCTTGTTCATGAAAAATCACTAGTTGTTTTTTAAATATTAAATATGTCCATAACGGTTAAATTTAAGTAAGTATACTTCTAATGTGCGGTTTCGGCAAGACACCCTGTATAACACAAGTGTAAAATGTAGAATATTTTTGCCACAATGTAAGAGTAAGAGTTTTCCGTTGACTGGATATAACAAGTATTTTTCATGCTGAAAAGAAGGCGGAAGCAAACCTAGCGAGGGTAAGAGAATTGATGTAAATGCACATCGAATTTTTATCGTCGTTTTACTGTCGCAACATGTAGAGTAACTTTATGGTTGGCGGAACTTCTTTTATGGCGAGAAAGGCGAAATATTTTCTTTGTCCTTCCCCCCCTAACCCCCACATCCTCTCGAATATCAAACGGTGTAAATCTTTTATTGCCTCTGAATATTTAGAGCCCTGATTTGATTGATTCCAGTCGCCACCTGCGCATATTTATGTCGGGTTTGCACGTCATATTTTCGCTCGCGAGTTGAAGGTAAAGTAAAAAAAAAACCGTGGAGGGTTTCCTCTCGCTCTCGCCACTTCATGATTCCATCATAAGCATTCAGGGGGCGCGACTGCGAACCCAAACATCACTCGAGGAATTATCACCACCCCCCGCATTCCACTCCTTTTCGCAAACATTCCGGGTGCGGAATAGAAAGAAAATAGAGGGGAAGGAAATGTGCAATTTTGTTCGCATTCGTTTCGGCACGAACATCAATTCGAAGATCTCACTTTTTTGACTGGATATGATAAATCTTACATGTGAAACTAGCCGAGTTGTTTATTCGATTATTTAGAGATTTCTCGCTCTTTTTGAACTATCTTTAAAGATACATTACATATTATTTACTGATCTGATAATTTACAATGAATCTATAATGTCATCTTCGTCTTCTCCTTTTAAACACAAATTAGCAGCTTTTAACAGCATGATTTTTAGAGCAATAAACATACCATTATCCAAAGAAAATAGGGAAAAGGAATTTAGTTTAATCAAGAACATAGGCATTTCATTAAATTACAGCATTGACACAATCAATAGATTAATTAACAACCAAATTAGGAATCATAAAATTATTTCAAATACCACACTAACCAACTCAAAGGAAGCCGCCCCAAATAAGTATGCTAGATTCGTGTACCACCCAGCAACTTGTATGAAAATTGGTGGTTTATTGAATAAATTCAACTTTTCTCCTGCATTTTATGTCAACACAAAATTAAAATGTTTACTTGGCAACACATTTACTGAAACAAACCACCTAGAAAAACCCGGAATTTACTCAATAAACTGCAACAATTGCAATAAAATATACGTAGGTCAAACACAACGTAACATATTAAAAAGATTTAAAGAACACCAGTATTATTTTAAAATTCAAATCCCGGACAAATCAGCAGTTGCACACCATTCAATTGAAACAGGACACACATTCTCGGTAAACAATATTAAACTTTTAAAGCAATCAAGTCATCTTAGATTAAATATGCTTGAATCCATTGAAATGTATAAAAATAAATATGTGTTGCTGAATTTCGATCTTAGTCCCTTAGTTAATCCATTATTAGATTTGTTACCCAAAAATAATCCTGCAGTGAATGTAATCCTACCGACCAACTTCCCGATCCATAAGCCGCCCGCGCCGTCCCACCCCGCAGATAATGTAATGACACCGACACCCATCTCGAACCTTTAGCCGCTAACAATAGGTTTAATTACTTTTTGGTTTTTCCGATAACCCGTCAACTATATATACCGCGCACATAGTTTTAAGAATTTAGTTTGTTATTGATAATGAGCACCTTGTGTCTCGAAATGTACATCTAACATAAAAATAAAAAGTGAAGTAAGGAATAACAGTCTTTCTATTTGTGATTAATCACTTCACGTAAACTCAAAACAATACAATGTCATTGATTATTTGATGAAAAAGCATTTGATACAATCGATCACGATACAATGCTACTTATCCTAAGGCATATTGGGCTAGCTGAAGTGCCTGTAACTTTTTTCAAAAATTACTTAAGAAATCGCACTCAGCGGGTTAAAGTTGAAGAAAATCTCTCGAATAGCCTACTAGTTCCCTCAGGTGTACCCCAGGGATCCATTTTGGGACCCCTCGTATTTTTAATATATTCTTCCTTTCTTCATAAATCTATTAAATTCTGCGAAACCCACTCCTATGCTGATGATACTCAGCTGCTTTATTCTTTTCATAGCTGCAATACAGTGTTAGCGTGTAGTCAAGTCAATGAAGACATTTCAAACTTAGTTAAAGCCTCAACAGAACATAGTCTCTATGTTAATCCTGACAAATCGAAATTAATTGTCTTCGGCCCAAAAAAAGCTAGAGAACGCCTTATGCAAAACAATTTATTCAGAGTAACGATCAATAATACTGTGCTTCCATATAGCAATGAAGTCAAGAGTCTAGGGGTTACCATTGACTACAGGTTTCGCTTCAAATCACATGTAAATCAATGTATTAGAAATGCCTATAGTAACTTAAAAAATTTATACAGTAATCGCTGCCTCTTATCTATCCGATCAAAATCAATGTTGCGCGAGTCGCTCGTCTTATCACATTTCAACTTTGCGGATGTCCTCTATGATCCATGTATTGATTGCGTAGATATTATGCGAATACAAAGAGTGCAAAATGCATGTATGCGCTTTATTTTTGGAATAAAGAAGCATAACAGAATTAGTCATAAACTCACGGATCTAAATTGGTTAAATATGAAGAACCGAAGATATTTACATAGTGCGTGCTTATTTCAAGCTATTATAATTAATAAAAAGCCGCCCTACCTCTACAATAAAATAAAGTTTCGCACAGACGTTCATAGTCTTAATATTAGGTTTAAGAGAACACTAACACCCCCAAAATTTCGTTCAGCTCCTTTTATGCGAACGTACTCCTATGTAATTACAAAAATATATAATAACATTCCAGGGCAGCTTGGTGGTGTAGTGGTTAGAGTGTTGTACTGCCACGCCACGGACCGGGGTTCAAATACCGGCCTAACAAGTTGTCTGCATTTATATAGGTTAGGATAAAAATGCCAAACACTCCGTCTTCTCGGATATGACGTTAAATGCATGTAGGAACCGTGTACTGCCTGGATGTTGCGTGCACGTTAAAGATCCCTACCGGTGGGTTGGAACTCCCACCGGGTTCGGCAAAATTCCCGGATAGCTGTAGACCTAATCTCCGGCGTCATGATTGGCCTTAGCAGTGGAAATAGATGACGTAAAACCAAAAATAAAAATATAAAAAAAATAACATTCCAGGTAACTTTAAGACTATGAACGTCCCACTTTTCAAATCTAGACTCAGAACTTATGTTCAGCAACACGGTTAATACTGCGGTGTAATCCAAAATATATCATTCGTTTCTTCAATTTTTATTTCTAATGATTTTTATTTACTTTTTTTTGTTATATTGAATCCATCACATTTGTTACGGTAATTTATTGGTTGAATGAAAGATCAGCCGCACTTCGGTTGCGCTGAATTCATACCTTTTTATTTTCCGCCTGGTAGAATCATTTTGTGAAATATTCATTGTAATGTTAGTTGTAATGATTGTAAACAACCTGTTGATTTTACTTGGTGAAAATAAATAAAACTTAAACTATAACTATAAAACGAAATATATTTTAAAAATCTAAAAAATATATGAGAACATATAAGTCCACTTTAATCGTCCACTAATCGGCTCAGTCAACTTAGCCCCCCGAAGTTCGACTTTTTTGAACAAAACTATTGCGCTAGACCAGCCTTAGCTAGCGCCAGCTAGCACCACAAAAATTAGAGCTAGCGCCATTTAGACAAGAAAGTTACGGGGTTGAAACTTTCGGGGGGCTAAGTTGATGCTAGCCCTCCGAGTTTGGATCAGCTCAGTCAACTTAGCCCCCCTAAGTTTTTTGACAAAAAAACTATTGCGCTAGACAGGCCTTAGCTAGCGCCACAAAAATTAGAGCTAGCGCCATTTAGACAAGAAAGTTACGGGGTTTGAACTTTCGGGGGGCTAGGTTTATGTTAGCTCCCCAAATTTGGATTATTCAATTTTTTTTACACTATTCGGATTCCTCAGAGCTAGCGCCAGCTAGCACTACCAATTTGAAAGCTAGAGCCACCCCCACAACCCCAAAAAAATGATAAGACATTTTTAACTCACCCCCCGAAATGAGATTTTTTTAATCAAATTGCATGGAAAAGATAGCTTAGAGCTAGCGCCAGCACAATATGAAAAAAATATTGTCACAAAAATATATCAGGTAAAAAAATATTCACATCAAAATTTTGGTGCGAGAGCTTTCAGATCCTGTATGCGTATTACCATTTACTTGCTGAATTTCAATACAAAATCGTGTTTGGCATATAAAATACCGCTTCCAAGAAATATTTCGGCGATGATGCGTAGAAGACAGTAGCGTAACTGACAAGTTTATTTCATAAAAAATCGAACTTCGGGGGCTAAGTTGACTGAGCCGTATATTGTTACAATAACTATCAAAACATATAGGCTAAATATTTGATATGTAACATGGATTAGATATTTAGGTTTGCTTAGAGAGTTGCTCCTTCATCAGTCGCAAGAAATGAATCTTAAACTTAATATAAGTAATTACTTAGTAATTTTTAAGTTGAATACAACATAATATTGTTAATATTGCATAATATTCGTTGTCTTTTAAAAATAGTTCAATTTGAAGCTTTAAACGAGTGTTTTCCACTCCCACACTAAGCATGAAGTAAAATTTCGAGTTTAGAAAAGCCCAGAAAATTTGTCTCGGGTCGCTGCGCGACCCGAGACAAATTTTCTGGGCTTTTCTAAACTCGAAATTTTACTTCATGCGCCACTCGTATAAAACGCTGATTTCAAGTAAAGTTCAAATATATATAAATTTCACAACATTTTAGTGTTTTATACGCGTGGCGCATGAAGTAAAATTTCGAGTTTAGAAAAGCCCAGAAAATTTGTCTCGGGTCGCTGCGCGACCCTCGACAAATTTTCACGGGGCTTTTCTAAACTCGAAATTTTACTTCATGCTTAGTCTGGGAGTAGAAAACACTTGTTTAAAGCCTTAAATTGAACTTAAAAAAAAAACAGGGAATATCCGCAATTGCTGTATCAATTCCATTGCCTGTTTTTTTTTAAGTTCAATTTAAAGCTTTAAACAAGTGTTTTCCACTCCCAGACTAAGCATGAAGTAAAATTTCGAGTTTAGAAAAGCCCCGTGAAAATTTGTCTCGGGTCGCGCAGCGACCCGAGACAAATTTTCTGGGCTTTTCTAAGCTCGAAATTTTACTTCATGCGTGACGCGTATAAAACGCTGATTTCGAGTAAGGTTCAAATATACATACATTTCACAACATTTTAGTGTTTTATACGCGTGGCGCATGAAGTAAAATTTCAAGTTTAGAAAAGCCCAGAAAATTTATCTCGGGTCGCTGCGCGACCCTTGACAAATTTTCACAGGGCTTTTCTAAACTCGAAATGTTACTTCATGCTTAGTCTGGGAGTGGAAAACATTTGTTTAAAGCCTTAAATTAAACTTTAAAAAAAACAGGGAATATCCGCAATTGTTGTATCAATTCCATTGCCTGTTTTTTTATTAAGTTCAATTTAAAGCTTTAAACAAGTGTTTTCCACTCCCAGACTAAGCATGAAGTAAAATTTCGAGTTTAGAAAAGCCCCGTGAAAATTTGTCGAGCTTTTCTGGGCTCTTCTAAACTCAAAATTTTACTTCATGCGGCGCGCGTATAAAACACTATAATATAGTCAAATTTATGTATATTCGAACTTCACTTAAAATCTGTGTTTTATACACGTGGCGCATGAAGTAAAATTTCGAGTTTAGAAAAGCCCAGAAAATTTGTCTCGGGTCGCTGCGCGACCCTCGACAAATTATCACGGGGCTTTTCTAAACTCGAAATTTTACTTTATGCTTAGTCTGGGAGTGGAAAACACTCGTTTAAAGCTTCAAATTGAATTCCTGTAAAAACATAATGAATATCTAAAGATTTAAAGAAAATAAGCTGAATCTGGAATACGTATACTATAAAGTAAAACTCCTTGTACATTGTAGAATTAGAATATTGAGATAGATTGTGTTAGAACAAAAATAAGGTAAATTGAATAACAACTAATGAAGCTAAATCAGAATTTCGTAGTATCGAAAAGATACGATGTTACGATTAGGTTGGTTAGATTAGATAACATATAGTTTTACATGCAAGTGTTGGTACATACATAACCCGATATGTACTGGGTGATCCATTTCGAGGTTTCTACTTTTTTAAAGAAAAAAAACACAGAAAATTCAAATTTATCGGAGAATGTTTATTATCATTTGAAAGAACATTTTTTGGCATTTATTTTTTGAAGATTATGTCTATCAAATGTTGGCTGTTGCTACGTCGCAGATGGTCCATCCGTTGAGTCCAATTTTCGATGACTCGTTCGAACATTTCGACTGGTAACTGGCGAATGACACGAGTGATGTTTTCCTTCAAGGCCTGAATCGAAGCGGGTTTGTCCGCATAAACTTTAGACTTTACATATCCCCACAAGAAAAAGTCTAACGGTGTGATATCACACGATCTTGGTGGCCAATCGACCGGCCCAAGACGTGAAATTATGTGCTCACCGAAATGTTCTCTCAATAAATCCATTGATTGATGCGATATGTGGGAAGTGGCGCCGTCTTGCTGAAACCAAATGTCGCCGAGATTACGAGCTTCAATTTCAGGCAACAAATAGTCGGTTTTCATGGCACGATAACGGTCGCCATTTACGGTTACGTTCGCACCGGCATCATTTTTAAATAAATATGGACCGACGATTCCACCGGCCCACAAACCACACCAAACCGTTGTTTTTTTCTGGATGAAGTGGCAGTTCTTGAATCTCTTCAGGTTGCTCTTCGTCCCAAATGCGGCAATTTTGTTTGTTTACATACCCATTGAGCCAGAAATGGGCCTCATCGCTAAACAAAATTTGCCTCGAAAACGTCGGATCTTCTTGGGACTTTTCAAGAGCCCATAGAGCGAAGCGATGTCGCTTGGGAAGGTCGAGCGGCTTCAGTTGTTGCACAAGCTGTATTTTGTACGCTTTCAATTTATGATCTCGACGTAAAATGCGCCAAGTCGTTCCATACGTCAGTCCGAGTTGCTGCGAACGGCGCCGAATCGACTCTCCACGGTCTTCGTGTACACTCTCAGCTACGGCCGCTATATTTTCTTCACAGCGTGCTGGACGTGGTCTATTGGGTCGAATATTATCCAATAATGAATGCTGGGTCTCAAAATGGGTGATGGTGTTGCGAATAGTACGCTCAGTAGGCCGATTATGTTGACCATAAGTTATGCGAAGCGCACGAAACACATTCCTCACAGAACGTGACTTTTCGTAATAAAGTTGAACGATTTGTAAACGTTGTTCAGGCGCAAGTCTTTCCATTATGAAATGCCAAACAATACTAAACAAAAATAACATGACAGCATGACACGACTCACACGTGATCTGTCAAAAAAAGGCTATTTAAAAAAAGTATCTCTACTTGGATCACCTTTTACTTGGTAAATTTTCAGGCCATCGTTGTTTTTGAAAAGCGTTCAGTTTGGAACTTCCAACGAGTGTTTTCCACTCCTAGATTAGGCATGAAGTATAATTTCGAGTTTAGAAAAGCCTGAAAACAATTGTCAGGTACGCCACTGTCTTGCTGGCGCTAGCTATCTCATTGCCAGTGGTAGTGGACATTACTTTAGGTATTCTAACGCCGAAAAAATATTGAAATCGTACAGTTAGTTCACGGGTTATAAGTTGATAAGTTGAGGCATGTCGACGTTAATTAAATTTCGTTTGACATTTTCGCAGATTTGTCAATTTGAAAAATCAAAGTAAGTCCAGTTCACATAGCCAAATATTTTGCTGTACTAGTTTTCTTTTTCTCTCGCAACTGTACATAAGCCATTGCTTAATCTGTTGGTGCAACTCATTTCAATTATAAGCCCTACTAAAAGCTAGGCCCTGCTTACATAAGCAATGTCCTAAGTCATGTTGGAGAAACCGGCCATTAATGATTTATAAAAAGAAATCATCGAAGGTTTAAGGATATGGGAAAAAAACTAATATTTACAATTTTTTTATGCTTCTAAAATTATGGTAAAAAATCGACTTTTTAACATAATTTTAGAAGCATAAAAAACACCATTTCTATGAAAATAATAATTCTATTGTAAAATATTAATAAAAAAAACATTCACTGATGAAACACAATTTTAACTTTGTTTGTATAACTGAGACTCAGTTATACAAGACTCAGTTATACAAGACTCAGTTATACAAACAAAGTTAAAATCGTGTTTTATTTGTGAATTATGATGTATAACGAAGTAAAAGCCTCCACCGTTAACAAAAAAAACATTATTTCCACCTTAACTTTTTCGGCCCTGACGGTGGCATCTAAAATTTGGTAAACTTATATCTGCGATAGTAATAAATAATATGCAGTGTACAAATAATTATTTTGGACACCAGAAAAATTCCAGGGCTCAAAGGATTTATTTATAATTAAAGAAATTAACAAAAGCAAAAATCACTGAATAAAACACTTACTATGTTTTTTATCACAAAATATATATTCATATATTTTGTGGTAAAAAACATAGTAAGTGTTTTATTCAGTGATTATGAATTGACACGTAGTTACGGTCGCAACCATCATCATGATTAAAAGCAAAAATATCATTTATTTTACTAAATGAATTTTATTAATAAAGCTTGAAAGGCATTCTATGTTAAATAAAGCGCATTATTACTATTTTATTAAGTAAATATTATCTTAATTATCTTTTTTTGTATGAAGTAAGATTTTCCTTCCGCTTTGCTTCTCAGTTTCTGTTTCGTCGAGTTAGTTTATGTCTCGCAGAGAGCGGCGGATTCCGGCGTCGGTTTTTGGGGTTCTATTCATTATTAATTAATGTAATTAAAGATATAAATCTTAAACAACTGCGCTAAATTCATTCCGGCACAATAACGCAATATCTTAAGTGCTCGCCTAAAACACCAATTTAATTTCGGCCGGCTTAATCAATAGCCCGAAATCTCACTTCGCGCATAAATCCCGCTTTTTATTCAAGTCTCGACAAAAATGTACACTTCTGTGCAATAAAATTAAGCACAAGTCTCATAACTATTTTTCACATCATTCTAGTTGTATAATTCGGGTCTGTGTTAATTGCTTAGCAGCAGTTTCAATAAATAATAAAACACCATAACTTGAAAATAACACTCTTAATAAAAAACCAAAAGTAAGACCTTTTGAAAAAACGCTCCTATTAATACAACAAAGCCGTAATAGAATAACAATCTTCTATTTTAGTTTGAATTCAAATTTTTGAAATGTTGTTTGAATGACGCAGCATTTAAATATTAAGGAAATTGACATATTTACAAATTTTCGGTACTAGGAAACTCTTCATGTCCGTTTTAAACTACAACATAGTTTGTATGCTTAATTTTATTGCACAGAAGTGTATGTTACATGCAGTCAATTTGGAATTATTTTAAAACCTCATAATATTTGTTGTGACTAGTCTCAATAAAAATTAAGTGGCATTTAATTAATCAATTAAAAGTAATCTTTAATTAAAAATAAAATATACTGAATGTTTCTTTTAAGTCTAAAAATTTTCAGGCTTTTTTAAACTCGAAATTTTACTTTCTAAAACACTGGTTGACGATGGCTTATGTTTTTGTTTTTGGCATATTCTAATTTGAAAGAGCAATGCTCATGCACATGCACACTAACACACATGCACATGCACACTAACTTCCATTAAGATTTCTCAAAGAATTTTCTATTTCTATAAAATTCTACTTTTTTGTCTTTCAATTGAGAATAACTCGAAAACTGTCAAAGGCGTATTTTTTGTTTTTAGCATATTTTAAAGGAACAGTATCTTGTTAACATCTACACGAAATTTCATTAAAAAAATCCAAAGAATTTCTGTTGTGAATGTTTTAAACTTTAATTTCCATAGATATTTTCATAAAATATTATTTTTTTGACTTTCAATTGAAAATAACTCGAAAACTGAAGGCGTATTTATTTTGCATATCTTGAAAGTGTAATGTCTTCTTAATCTCCACACAAAATTCCATAAATATTTCTCAAAGAATTTCCAAGTTGTGAATGTTTTAAACTTTTATTTCCATAGATATTTTCATAAAATTCAATTTTTTCTACTCTCAATTAAAAATACCTCAAAAACTGTCAATGGCGTATTTTTTGGTTTTAGCATATTTTAAAAGAACAATATCTTCTTAACATCTACACGAAATTGCATAAAAAAATTCAAAGAATTTCTATGTTGTGGATGTTTTAAACTTTAATTTCCATATTTGTTTCCATAAAATCCTATTTCTTCGACTTTCAATTGAAAATAACTCGAAAACTGTTAGCGTATTTTATGTTTTTAACACATTCTGAAAGTGCAATGTCTATTTAACCCCCACACAAAATTCAATAATGATTTCTTAAAGAATTTCCATGTTGTGGATATTTTAAACTTAAATTTCCATAGATATTCCTATAAAATTCTATTTTTTCTACTCTCAATTGAAAATAACTTGAAAACTGTCAATGGCGTATTTTTTTGTTTTTCGCATATTTTAAAAAAATACTATTCTTTATATCTACACAAAATTTTATAAAAAAAATTCAAAGAATTTTCATGTTGTGAATGTTTTAAACTTTAATTTCTATAGATATTTTTATTAAATCGTGTTTTTTCGACTTTCAACTGTTTTTTGTTTTTCTCATATTCTGAAAGTGCAATGTCTTCATAACCTCCACACAAAATTAAATAAAGATTTCTCAAATAATGTTCATATTGTGAATGTTTTAAACCTTAATTTCCATAGATATTTCCGTAAAATTCTATGTTTTTTACTTTCAATTGAAAATAACTCGAAAACTGTCACTGGTGTATTATTTGTTTTCAGCATATTTTAAAATATCTTCTTAATATCTATACGAAATTTCATGAAGATTTTTCAAAGAATTTCCATATTGTAAATGTTTTCAACTTTAATTTTCATAGATATATTACCCTAATGTTTTCTATATAACTCTACGTTTTTGACTTTTAATTAAAAATAATTCGAAAACTATCGACGGCGTATTTTTTGATAGAAATGAACGTTTTGAAATTGAGGAGAGAGCGCATTTTCAAAATGACTGATTCATATACAATCTTCATTATTTTTGACTTTTATGATAATTTGCGTCTTTTGCAACACCTAATTTTATTGTTGTGACAAATAAATAACCTAACATTTTCAAAAGAGGAATGCTAAATGCATTCAAATCCTTTACTGTTGTGTTTTATTTGTTTGTTTATAAAGTGTTTTCCACTGATTGATTAAGAATGAAGACGTACAAAATCTAAGTTATGATGAGAACCTTATTTAAAATACCTTAAAACTCTGTTTAAACGTTTACTAATAAGTTAATCAGTATTTACGGCGCAATCCCAGTTTGTAAACAGTAACATCTCTTTTTTAAATAGATACTCTTTATAGATGTAGATATAGGTTAGTGGTGAATTTAACCTTAACGACATTATCATTAAAACATTAAACTTATAAAGATCTTGAATATTTTAAACAATTCTATCACAATTTATGTTGTGAATGTTTTAAACTTTTATATCCCTAAATATTTTCATAAAATTCTACTTTTTTCGACCATCACTTACAAATAACCCGAAAATTGTCTATGGCGTATTTTTTGTTTTTAGCATATTCTGAAAAAGCTATGTCTTCTTAACATCCAGAGTAAATTCCACTAAGATTTTTTAAAGAATTTCCATGTTGTAAATGTTTTAAACTATAATTTCCCTACCCGATTTTCAGGAATAGAATTTTCTCTTTATAAAACTTAAATAATTACATGAGTTTTAACTATTTTCTTTCGGAATAAAATTTAATTGTAGCTTAATAGCCAGTTTAAAATACGTCTTTAGCATACTGGTTTAATAGCAAATTGAACACTTCACAATATTTCAGTGTTTTATACGCTTAGCGCATGAAGTAAAATTTTGAGTTTAGGAAAGCCTAAAAATTCGGTTTGGTCGCTGCGCTTCGCGGAGCAATGTCTTCTTAACATCCACACGAAGTTCCATAAGGATATCTCGAAGAATTTCCATGTTGTAAGTGTTTTAAACTTTTATTTCCCTAAATATTTTCATAAAATTCTACTTTTTCAACTTTCATTTATAAATAACTTGAAAACTGTCGATGGCGAATTTTTTTATAGCATATTCTGGAAAAACAATGTCTTCTTGACATCCCGACGAAATTCCACAGATTTCTCAAAGAATTTCCATGTTGTGAATGTTTTAAACTTTAATTTTCCTAAATATTTCCATAAAATTCTATTTTCTCGATTTTCAGGAATTTAATTTTGTCTTTATAACACGTTTTTGTTAATTAAATTACCTTATAAGTTATTTTGATATATTATTTAATTTGACCTGACTTGAAAGTGTAAGGAAAACGAAATAATTAGTTATTTAAATATTTCGATTATTCCTGTTGAAAAAAAAATGGCAGTGTATTACTAACTTTACAATATTTTAGCATTTTATACGCGTGGCGCATAAAGTAAAATTTCGAGTTTAGAAAAGCCCCGTAAAAATTTGTCTCGGGTCGCTGCGCGACCCTCGACAAATTTTCTACGCAGGGCTTTTCTAAACTCGAAATTTTACTTCATGCTTAGTCTGGGAGTGGAAACACTCGTTCTAAACTTCATATTGTGCGTTTTTATATAAAAACGACCAGTGCCACGCGTATATAACGCACATTTAAATGAAAAATTTACAGTATGTCTTACAATAAGGCATTCATAGAAATCATAAAAATAAGTGCACAATTTTTACCGTAAACCAACTATTAGAGTTAACTCTATAATTGCTCGGCCGTTAATGGGTTAATAAGACAACTTACAAAAATAAATACCAATACATTTAAAACGTTAAATATTTTTTGCGATGTATTTTTATATTGTATTTTATATAAAAACGTGCAATATAAAGTTTAGAACGAGTGTTTCTACTCCCAGACTAAGCATGAAGTAAAATTTCGAGTTTAGAAAAGCCCCGCGTAGAAAATTTGTCGAGGGTCGCGCCAGCGACCCGAGACAAATTTTCTCGGGGCTTTTCTTTTTTTCTCGGTGCGCATTTTTAAATGAAAAATTCACAGTATAAATTTAAGTTTCATTTAAAATTAATAGACTTGTCGGCTCTAATTACCGATTTTTTATAAACATATCTTCAAAGTCTATATTTGTTAGGTAGTAAATGTTAATGTATAATTGTAGAATTGCTTGACATTCATAGAAATCATAAAAATAAGTGCACAATATTTACCGTAAACCAACTATTAGAGTTAACTCTATAATTGCTCGGCCGTTAATGGGTTAATAAGACAACTTAAAAAAATAAATACCAATACATTTAACACGTTAAATATTTTTGGCGATGTATTTTTATATTGCATTTTATATAAAAACGTGCAATATAAAGTTTAGAACGAGTGTTTCCACTCCCAGACTAAGCATGAAGTAAAATTTCGAGTTTAGAAAAGCCCCGCTTAGAAAATTTGTCGAGGGTCGCGCAGCGACCCGAGACAAATTTTCTCGGGGCTTTTCTAAACTCGAAATTTTACTTCATGCGCCACGCGTATAAAACGCATTTTTAAATGAAAAATTCACAGTATAAATTTAAGTTTCATTTAAAATTAATAGACTTGTCGGCTCTAATTACCGATTTTTTATAGGCATATCTTCAAAATCTATATTTGTTAGGTAGTAAATGTTAATGTATATTTGTAGAATTGCTTGACTTTGACTTTATTTTTATGTTATTTACTTTACCTTCTTTGTTATAATTTTTGGCATTGCCGTAAATAAATATTATTATTATTATTGCTGGTTTTAGGTGAAAATAGTGCACTTATTTTTATTATTTCTATGAATGACTTATTGTATGACATATACAATAAGTTCTTATAAAAAATCGGCAATTAGAGCCGACAAGTCTATTAATTTTAAATTAAACTTAAATTTATTATAGTTAACTCTATAATTGCTCGGTCGTTAATGGGTTAATTAGACAACTTCAGAAAATGAATACCAATAAATTTAACACGTTAATTTTTTGTATGGTGTATTTTTATATTGTTTTGTACAACATTGTGTACATACAATTTTATAAAATTTGATTCAAAAATACATTTTCGTGATTTCGTATTTACAAACACGACAAAAATAGAATGCATCTTCTAATTATATTCGATGACAATCGAGCGTTGGGGCGAAATTGGTTCAAGACGGATCAAAATAATGGATACACGTAGAGTTGGCACATTTTGTGGAAACATCTGCGCTGACAAAATCAAATTGCATCTTGGCAGATAGTCAGAATCGCGTGGGTACGAATTACAAATAGATTTTAATTAACTCATGAAGATGAGTAATTTAATTTTATTTGGATCCTTAAATTTTAACAATCATAATACTAACTGTATGTTTTTGAGTTTACGTGAAGTGATTATTACACTAAAAAATACTGTTATTTTTATTTAATGATTTATACTACTAATTTTTATTTTTCAACGGAAGAATCTAAGAATAATTTACGTATTATTCTTAGATTCTTCCGTTGAAAAATAAAAATTAGTAGTATTGTAATTACACTAACAAAGACTGTTATTCCTTACTTCACTTTTTATTTGTATCGTTAGATGTACATTTCGAGACACAAAGTGCTCATTATCAATAACAAACTATACCAGTTTGTTATTGATAATGAGCACTTTGTGTCTCGAAATGTACATCTAACGATACAAATAAAAGTGAAGTAAGGAATAACAGTCTTTGTTAGTGTAATTACAATACTACTAATTTTTATTTTTCAACGGAAGAATCTAAGAATAATTTACGTAATAAGTAGTATAAATCATTAAATAAAAATAAGTTTGAACAAATGTTCATATGTGATACAAGATAAGTTATTTAATTATTTTGTATCTTTAAATTTTAATAATTATAACTGTATTTTCTAACAGAAGAATCCATGAATAATTTATAATAGTAGTATAAATCATTATCATTATTAATATTATCATTAAAACGTTTTATTCGCATTAAAAAAGTAACTAAATATCAATTAGTTCAAATAAAAAAACTTATTTTTTTGTAAATACAGTAAAGCTCCGCTAATCCGGATCAAAGAAAACCGGGGCAATCCGAATTAGTGAAACATCCGGATTATTGAAACATTTTTAAAAGTCACAAAAATACACTAGAGTTAATGTTTTGCGTGGTCTTTTTAGAGCCATGAAGTTTATTAACTATCAGATAAATCCCGACTCATCGTTGAATCACAGGTAATCTGGAATTTGAAATACATAATAATAATAATAGTTTAATATCCAACAGTTACAAGAACTAATTTACAGGATAAAAATATATAAATAATCCTAAGACTATACTAAACATAAGTGCTACATCTGCACACAAATTTAAGACAGACACAGTATAATGTAAATAATTAATATAATTATATAATTATATAATTAATATAAAATTCATAATGTAATTATTATTATTTAGAATTATAATTTGTAATAAGTTTATTGTAAACTGTTGGATAATAAATAAATAAATAAATAAATAAATATTTCAATTTCGTCCAGATTACTGGAGAATCCAGATTATTATTGGAGTTCGGATTAACGGAGCTTTACTGTAGTTGCATGTTACAAATAAATAAATAAAATTAACAAAATTACAAAATTATTAAAATAAAATAAGAAACCTATGAGAATATCAACAAATAAAATCAAATTTTACTAAAGACAGCTAAATGTTTATATCACATGTATTTGTGTTTGTTAATTAAAACACAATACATTTAAAATATGGATGAATCAAGTAAACGTGCTAAAATTAAATATGACAAATACAAATATAGATGAACAGTAGAAATAATAAATATGATTAAAAAAATAGAACGTTCCAAACAAAACAGTTACACAAGATATAATTAATTACAAATAGGGTACAGTTAAACACTTGTTTTGTTCATAATTTTAATTTTTAGTTGTCTGACTCGTGTTTTGATCCATTACGATTATTTTCAAAGTTATCGTAATGAATCGTAACACGTGTCAGGTAACTGAAAATAAAAATATGGAACAAAACAGGTGTTTTACTTTACTCAATTTGAAAATTTGGTTTCATCAAGAAAGTAGCAGAACAAGAATGGAATATCAACATTGAATTTGTGTTCAGTATTCCGGCACCAGATACCCCCAGACGCGTTTCGGACTTAAAGGTCCTCTTCAGTGTGGTCCCGACCCAGTGCTGAGGAATACTGAACATTTCTGACTATTTCAAGCTAATATGTGAAAACTACTAATGGATTCTGAGCACAAATGCAATTTTGATATTTGTTTTCTGGTTTCACCAACAAAGTTTAGCTAGAAATAGTCAGAAATGTTCAGTATTCCTCAGCACTGGGTCGGGACCACGCTGAAGAGGACCTTGAAGTCCGAAACGCGTCTGTGGGTATCTGGTGCCGGAATACTGAACACAAATTTAATTTTAAAGTTTAGCTCGTGTGTGGACGAAACAGTGACCTGTATATGCACTTTATGCATTCGTGTCATTGACGATGCCACTATGGAGCGTTAGATAGCGTTAGCTATCGAATCCATTACAAGTATCGAACAATTAACCAGTTAAGATAAACGATTAAATTTAAAAAACAGTGCTATATTTTCTAATTCAATTGTATTTTATTTTGTTTCTTATGTTTTACGCGAATCTATTTTTTGTACTGAGATTTGTTTCTCCTTGTATCTTTCGAGTTTAATTTTACTAATTCAAAAACTATTTTGTTTAATTGTGTTACAAGTATTTTAAATTGAAATTTGATTACATAATTTTTTGACATTTTAGTATGTGTGTGAAAGTTTGGTTGCCTATAATCGAAACATAAAGCACAGTACACACGAATGTTCCAATGCGTTTTTTATATGGGTATACATAGGAAAATGTATATACGGTGAGGATTTTTTTTTTTCGCTGAACATAGGTTTCGTATGTTCAGTTTTTAAAAGTCCATGTAAATACATTATTTCGAAAATTTCTGTTCCTAAAACTTTTGTATAAATACAAACCTTATAAATTTTCCAGTCACCAACAGCTATTTCCTCTTGACAAAATGAACAGAACAGATTTTTGTGAAACAGTATTTAATTTACTAAATGAAAATGAAGACATTTTACGCAAGATAGTTTTCACAGATGAGTAATCGTTTCGTTTGGATGGGATAGTTAATTCACAGAATTATCGGTTTGCACCTAACACCTCTCTCCCTTTTCTGCTTATCCTTCTATTCTTATTCCCACAGGTATTGGTCACGTACAAACGAACATGTTCAAAATTTAACACGCACTCAATACAATAGAAGAGTTAATGTTTGGGCTGAAATAGTTGACCCTTATTGGCCCCTTTTTTATTGAGGGCAACCTAACTGCTGTTAAATTTTTGGAACTTCTTGGAAGAGACATTATACCACAACTACAAGTCGTCAATATTGAGAACGCATGGTTTCAAATGGACGGCGCTCCACCACATTCCGCAGGCCCTGTTACACGTTTCCTGAGTGAAACCTTCCGGGATTGCTGTGTTGGAAGATTTGGACCCATAGCTTGACCACATTGGTCCGCGATTTATCGCCAAGCGATTTCTTTCTTTGAGGTTATCTCCCCACTGAGCAAAAAAACAAATAACGTTCTATCAATATTGTAACAACATTAAACGTTGTATTAATCTTGATAAAACATCACTTCAATGTGTTTGCTTAGTGGGTCCAATCCAAAATCTCCAATAATATAACAATAGAGAGTACAGAAGAACTAAAAAACAGAATAAGTACCGCCTGCGATGAAATAAATTCATTTTTTTTTAAGAAATACTGTACAAGGATTTTACAATCGATTAGCTTATTGCTTGGAGCAGGAACGTGGTCACTTTGAACATTTGTACTAAAGTATAAATGAAATTGCCAATTCTTGGTTGCAGAATACTTCAAACATTAAAAGTTCGATTCTTTTCGCAAACTACAACAAGTTAGTCTTACAAAGACTATATCAAACACTCATTGAAACAACTACTTCCCGGGCTAATACCCCGACGGACATTGAATTATACAACAAGTGTTTGCTGTTACATACAGTAACCTACTGCAAATGTAACAACTTGGATCAAATTATTATTTGTATTTGTACTAAACCTAAAATAAAATGTCAGTATCTTAAAAAGCATAAACAAGATATCTGTAAGTTTGGTTGCCTAATCCGTGAAATTATAGAAATAATGTATTGACATGGACTTTTTAATACTGAACATAGGAAACGTATGTTCAGCAAAAAAAAAATCCTCACCGTATATATGAAAGAAAAATACCCTGTATAGTCTGTGATAATAGTTATAACACTTATGCTCATTTGCATTGAAGTCAATTAACTTAATCAGTGATTAGCACTTCTTAAAGATACAACAATTTTATTTAAAAATTGTTTACACAGTCGCATATTCTTGAAAGAGACATGTTTCTTATATCTTGCAAATTTACATTCTTATATTCTGAAATATAAGAATCAGAGGTTTAATCAATTAGTAAAATTTTTTTTTAAGTATACATATGCATACACTTTTCTAAAAGACTTCAATTTGAAGCTTTAAACGAGTGTTTTCCACTCCCAGGTTAAGCATGAAGTAAAATTTCGAGTTTAGAAAAGCCCCGCGTAGAAAATTTGTCGAGGGTCGCGCAGCGACCCGAGACAAATTTTCACGGGGCTTTTCTAAACTCGAAATTTTACTTCATGCGCCACGCGTATAAAACACTGAAATATTATAAAGTTAGAAACACACTGCCATTTTTTTATAAGGAATAATCAAAATATTTAAATAACAAAATATTTACACTTTTCCTTATACACTTTCAAGTCAGCTCAAATTATATAATTAAATCAAAATAACTTCTAAAGTAATTTAATTAACAAAAAAAATGATAATATTGCGTGTATGCATCAATTTTACTTCATGCGCAACACGTATTGAACACTGAAAGCACTAAAATATTGTGAACGAGTAAACTTCGCTTAAAATCAGTGTTTTATACGCGTGGCGCATGAAGTAAAATTTCGAGTTTAGAAAAGCCCAGAAAATTTGTCTCGGGTCGCTGCGCGACCCTCGACAAATTTTCACGGGGCTTTTCTAAACTCGAAATTTTACTTCATGCTTAACCTGGGAGTGGAAAACACTCATTTAAAGCTTCAAATTGAAAAAAATAAGATATACAGCATATAGTTCAGATATGTAGACTTACAAGAAAAACTCCCTGTATAAAAATGCAACTTAATTATTATTTAAATTAATTTCAGGAGTAAATTTAATAACGAGCTTTCGCTGCATTGATGATTTTTTAATGACCGTAATTAATTCTCGTTTCTCTGGTGCAAAAATTCGTTACTCTAAAAGAGGAAAGGAAAACATCAAGAAGATGTACGGTACAATCAGACGCTCGGAAATAATTATGCGCCATAAAGTTTTGTCAGCAGACAGATTCTCTTAAGCAAGGCGGACATTTTTCATTGCGTGAGGAGCAGGAATCCTGCGATCAATATAGGCGTTTCTTCCTGCAAACATTTCCCGTTACTTGGCTTGCTAGGAAATGGCGGCGGACAGGGCTCCCGTTTTATGCTCACGAAAATTACCAGAATTTTTTATCCTCTGCGCAAAAAAAATCATTTTTGAACGCCCTTATTGAAATATTCGACAGCGGGCGATTTTACGCGCAATTTCGTAATTGACGGTGCAAATAGTGTCAGGGTTATATTAATTTCCAAATTGCTTTTAATTAATCCTGGAGTAATGTAATTTATTCGTTGTAATTGGATGTTGTTAATAATGTTGCTGTTGTTGAAAAATTATTGTGTTTGTTTGTTTAATTTTATTAAATTATAAATTAATTATTAGCATAATAATAGTTAAGTGCAAATTGAACTTTAATAATGGATTTTATATAAAATAATGTAAATGTTTTACACAAACAAGACATCATTAACTTGTTTCTCATTGATCACTTGGTAAAACATGTCTACTAATATATAGATTTTTAATTGAACTCAATAACAAATTATTTTATTTTTAACTAGTTTCGGCTGAATACCATCTTCAATAATAAAATGGCATTAAGCCAAAACCAGTTGACAATAAAATAATTTATTAGTGAAACAAACCAAGCGAATTAAATTAAAAACCTGACTACAAATAAGACACTAAGTATTTGCAAACTTGTCATAATCAACCTAAAAGTAGCCTCCACTTTTAAAATTTAAATATTTTAACTTTGTTTGCTCTCGCATAAATTCTAATTCTATAACTTAAATAGAGTTCATGGTAAAAAATACAGAGATTTTTCCTTCTAACCCTTTACTACACGCAGTAACATACAGAGAGTTTCATGTAACACCGAACATTTTCATCCAATACAATTTGACACCTTTAATTTTAAAATAATGTGTGAACTGGGTTGCCTATATGACCATTACATGTTGTAGCTAATCAATCGCAATTAATGCCTCAACTTGTGCATACAGGGAGTTCTCCTTTCAAGTAAACATGTCCCAATTACAGCGCATATGCCATAAATCTTTAGATGCTCGTTTTTTTTTAAAGGAGTTCAATTTGAAACTTAAAATGAGTGTGTTCCACTCCCATACTAAGCATGAAGTAAAATTTCGAGTTTAGAAAAGCCTGAAAATTTGGTTTGGTCGCGTAGCGCGAAGCGCGGAGCGGCCAAACCAAATTTTCAGGCTTTTTTAAACTCGAAATTTTACTTCATGCGCCACCGGTACAAAAAACTGACATAACGAAGTTTCAAAGACACCGCTAAACTTTACATTGCATCAGTGTTTTGTACCGGTGGCGCATGAAGTAAAATTTCGAGTTTAAAAAAGCCTGAAAATTTGGTTTGGCCGCTCCGCGCTACGCGACCAAACCAAATTTTCAGGCTTTTTTAAACTCGAAATTTTACTTCATGCTTAGCCTGGGAGTGGAAAACACTGGTTTAAAGCTTCAAATTGCATTCTTTTAATAAACCGAGCGTCGGAAAATGTACAACGTATGCTAATGTATACTTAAACAATAAATTCTGATGTTCGGTGTTACATAAAACTCTCTGTATATGATACATGTTATGGCCGTTTATTCAAGCAGAATCGAGTCTAGCGTTCAGATTAGGTTGCGTTCTCAGATATACTGCTTTCAAAAAAGTACTCATATGTCATATAAATTACATTTGTTTATAGTTTACTGCTGTGTTAAAATGATCTTACAAATTAAATCAGAAAACGTTTAAAATATATGTAGCATATATGCAGATTTTGCAGATTTCTAATAATAAATAAAGGCTACAATATAGGCTTTTTTCATTTTTTGTCCTTGGCAGTTTTAACATAAAAAAATTGTTTTGTTAAAATTTGAGAAAAAACGTGCAGTAAAGGGTTAGGTATATATACCCCGATGATTACAGTATTTGGTCAATTTTTGGTATTTCGTTGTATTTATAAAAGCGTTCAGTTTGATGCTTTTAACGAGTGTTTGCACTCCTTGGTTAAGCATAAAATGAAATTTCGAGTTTAGAAAAGCCTGAACGTTTGTATTCACACCCGTAGCGTCCAAATCCAAATTCAGGCTATTCTAAACTCGACATTTTACTTCATGCGTCACGCGTATAAAACACTGATTTGAAGTGCAATTTAAAATATACTGCCTAAGATAAATTGCTCGTTAATAAATATTACAAATGTTTTTTTCGAAATTCAAGTGCCTGAAGCTTCGTATTTCGTATTTTTTCTTGTAATTATACTTACATATCCTACAGCAAATTGCTCATGTTTTTAATTAGATAAAATAAATATTTATAGAATTTTTTAACGTGAGATCAAACCTAAGCAATATAATAATAATAATAATAATGTTTATTTCCAAATATAATGTAAATACATATTTGGCTTTGTCGAACACGAGATATATAAAGTATACTTAATGATTAAAGTTATCTATATAATTATAAACTAAAACTAAATATCTGATCAAGTATATAAAAATATGTCTATTGTATTAAAATATATGGGAATAAATAAAATAATATGTGTAAAATTAGGATAAAATGTATGTGGGGACATAACAAACAGATTAAAATTAAGATAAAATGTATATGGGGACAGAACAGACAGATTAAAATATAAGTGACAAGTGAATAATTACATACACAATGAATGATGGGTTAAAACTCTTAAGTATTATTCAAATCGATTTCAAAGTAACCACTTATGCTGTATAACTCGGATTTTATTAGTATCTTTTGGATTGAATCTTTGAATTTTTTTCTTGCTAAAGTTCTAATTTGTCTCGGTAAGTGATTATAAAATTTTATTGAAAGAATTTTAAAACTCTTGCTTGTTTTAGACAAATGACATCTCGGAAGGTATATATTTTTGTTATTTCTAGTATTGTAGTTTTGGATATCCTCGTGATAAGTATAAGAGGCTATCCGATCATAGATATATAACAAACATGATAAGATATATAAGCCGGGAGTTGTAACTATATTCAGAGCAGAAAAATGGCCTTTACAGCTTTCTTTTGGTTTTAAACCCACAAGGATCCTAATGCATTTTTTCTGTAGGACAAATATTTTATTTAGTGCCGTTTGGTTCCCCCCCCCCCCATAAGATTATGTTATTTTGTATAATACTGTGTATGTATGCAAAATATGCAGTACGAACGATAGGGGGATTAACATGTTCAGAAATTTTATATAGCAAGTATGTGTTTCTGCTTATTTTGCTGCCGATCTTGTATACATGCTGGTCCCAAGAGAGAGTTGGGTTTAATGTAATACCCAGAAATATAGCTGTGTCTGTGTTACATTCGGATCGTGGTGAGAAAGAAAGTATTTTTGTCTTATCTTCATTAATCGAAAGATTATTATATTTAAACCAATGTATTGCCTCAGATTCTAGAGGCAATTCTTCCGCTGCCGAATCTGATTTAAACTTCCTGACTAACGTTGTGTCATCGGCATATTGGTACGTATCAGCTGTTGTTACATTAGCATTTAAATCATTTGTATATACTAGAAATAACAGTGGGCCTAAAATGCTTCCCTGAGGTAGGCCTTGCTTTAACACAGTTGTCCTGGAGCTCTCGTTCTTAAAATAAACCGCTTGTTCTCTGTTGTCCAAGAATGATTTGATCAATGATAGAGGAATACCCCGGATACCGTAGTATATTTTTCAGCTTCACTTTAAATCAGTGTTGAATACGCGTGGCGCATGAAGTAAAATTTCGAGTTTAGAAAAGCCTGAGTGTGGATTTGGACGCCAAAAACAAACGTTGAAACTTTTTGAAACTCGAAATTTTACTTCGTGCTTAATCTGGGATAAAAAAAAACACTCGTTAGAGGTTTTAAATTGAAACTTTTTAATAAAACAACGAATGTCTGAAAATGTACATCGAAGAATCTAACACGGTCGGTTTCATAATAATTGGGTTAAAGTGACTTTAACAAAAGTCGACTTTAAGTTAAAACCGACTTTAAATATTGATGTGTTTGATAATCAATTTCCGATCTGACTTTAATAAAAGTCTACTTTAAGGTGACGAATACAGGTTGGTGACGCCTTTTTATAGTTATTTATATTATATCATTTTGCATAACCATAATTTTGATTATTTATATGTTAATTAAGTCATTAAAAATATAATTAGAAATAATAAGTACACATAATAGAGGAAGTTATTATAAAAACAAAGAGGAGTTACTATTAATTCAACCTGTTAAAAACATAGAGGATAATTCAGTGCAATAAAAAACGAATAAATTGTTAATATCGAAAAAGGTAAAACGTCTTTAATTATTTTTAAATTGTTTGCTGAATTGGCTAATTGTACCAGCTAACAAAATAAAGTATATTTAATAAATTAAACTGCTCGATTCAAGTGAAATCTTGTCTTTGGTACAGTATTATTACCGTGCCCCCGAATCCATCAACTTTCCTTTTAATCAGAATATCATCTTCGTCGCTTGAAGAATTACCATCCAAAATGTGATTACTTCTTCTAGTTCTCTGTAATTAAAGGCCCTAGCTTCGCAGCCCTGTCATACACGCGATTAGTTCTTCTTAACATTTGACAACATTTTTTAATTTAATTTAATTTATTTATTAACGGAATCTCCATTTTATTACATAAGTGTACATATACATATTGTAATATATGACAAAAATAACAAAAAACATAAAGCCGGCTTAATCTATTTAAAGTGTCAAAACGCCGATATTAATTTTAAAGTCGACTTTTACCTTAAATTTGCAATATGAAACTGAATTTGAAGTTAAAGTCGACTGAAAAAGGCCGTAAAGCCTAGTTGTTGAATCGTGGCTTAACCTGAGTTTAGGTTTAAACTAAGCCTAAATACATTTTGGGGTTTTTTAATAATGGCTCATCGCTAAGCTGTGGTTTAAACTTGAGTTTTCGTAAGCGGCCGACCACCACCGCTTAACGCCCTAAACTCGAATTCATAACCTTAAACATAAAAAATAATTGACGTTTTAACATTGTGTGGACAATGAAGTGATTATTAGGTATTTCTATAGTTGAATGGATGTCGATAGATTATTCCTGAGGCATTCGGATCGTTGACTTGGGTGCTAGATTTCCTTATTATTCTGTATCCTTTAGGTCACATCATGCTTTAGATCAAATCTTTGGATTGCTTTCTAGTATACCTCATCCTACTATTTGTATGTATATTTTTCTTTTCCTATCCTTCAGAAAGGGCAAATGATGCAGCAATAGTGTTATTATTATCTCCTTGAATCAATTAGGACGTTCTTCTCTATTTGAATCCTTACGGTCACATATTTTTTAATATTAATTTTTCTTATATTGCAATTGCTTTCTGGCTTTCAAGTGTAGTGTAATGATGCAGCAATTGTCGCTAAGTCATGCCAGATATTAATACAGTCGAGACTCAATAATATAATTGTTATCTTAATTATTTTAATAAGTAAAATCACAAAATATGCATACAAGTTGAGATAGATAGCTGGCATAATACGAGTTGTTGTCAAAATTATTGTGTTAGATGATGCCGTTTGTTGCAACACGGTACATGTGACTGTAACGATATGTCGCACTTGGTGCTGCAGAACTTCATGTTCATTTTATTTATTATTTATTAGGTTAATTTCAACCCCAATTCACAAACAGTTAGGTAAATAAATACATAAGCATTTATATTATCTACAGCACACGTCCGCTACTATCACAGGTACCCTTTTAGAACATAGCATATTTACTACCAACATCAGTTAAGCTACGCTTAGATAAGCTTGGTTTAACATATGATTCAGAAATACATAGCAAAGTAAAGCCCAGCTTATCTAAAAGTACAGTTTACAAAAACTGCAGCTTAAGCCACGATTCAACAACTGGCCCTAAATAATTCAAAAGGTTTATTTTTTAAATATCCGACAATTTTAAATTGTATATTTCGTAACTGTATTGTTTCGAGTTTACGTGAAGTGATTAATCACAAATAGAAAGACTGTTATTCCTTACTTCACTTTTTATTTTTATGTTAGATGTACATTTCGAGACACAAGGTGCTCATTATCAATAACAAACTATTATTGATAATGAGCACCTTGTGTCTCGAAATGTACATCTAACATAAAAATAAAAAGTGAAGTAACGAATAACAGTCTTTCTATTTGTGTATATTTCGTATTTGAATATTCGAATATACAAATTCCCATACCAAATCAATAATAAATCCATAGATACAATTATTTAGAAACTAGGTAATGAATGAATTTAAGATTGAAGAATTCAGGCATCTTTGGTTTAATAATAATAATAATATTTATTTGTGCTATAACAGATGTTTGCACAAGTCAAGATATAATATGTGTAACTACAAGTACATTTACCATTGGCAATAACTAATCAATAATGTGAATAATTTTTATTGGGTTTTATCGCTATTGATTTTTAATTGATTGCTGTCAAAGCAGATATTGACAGAGTTTATGTCTTCTTCAAGTTTATTCTCAATATTTGCCATAGTCTTACCTAACTGTATTGTTTCGAGTTTACGTGAAGTGATTAATCACAAATAGAAAGACTGTTATTCCTTGCTTCACTTTTTATTTTTATGTTAGATGTACATTTCGAGACACAAAGTGCTCATTATCAATAACAAACTAAATTCTTAAAACTATGTGCGCGGTATATATAGTTGACGGGTTATCGGAAAAACCAAAAAGTAATTTAACCTATTGTTAGCGGCTAAAGGTTCGAGATGGGTGTCGGTGTCATTACATTATCTGCGGAGTGGGACAGCGCGGGCGGCTTATGGATCGGCAAGTTGGTCGGTAGGATTACATTCACTGCAGGATTATTTTTGGGTAACAAATCTAATAATGGATTAACTAAGGGACTAAGATCGAAATTCAGTAAAACATTTTTATTTTTATACATTTCAATGGATTCAAGCATATTTAATCTACGATGACTTGATTGCTTTAAAAGTTTAATATTGTTTACCAAGAATGTGTGTCCTGTTTCAATTGAATGGTGTGCAACTGCTGATTTGTCCGGGTTTTGAATTTTTTTGAATTTTAATGAGCACCTTGTGTCTCGAAATGTACATCTAACATAAAAATAAAAAGTGAAGTAAGGAATAACAGTCTTTCTATTTGTCATAGTCTTACCTTTTAACGAGATTCTGTTGTCATTGGCATACTAAACTGTTGAACCATGTTGTAGTTGGGAGAGCATATTATTAATATATAGGATTTTTCAAAAATAAGTCGTATTTTAAAATACTGATATTTTTATCGATCATTGAGCAATTTGAAAAGTAAAATTTCTGTATGTGCATAAAGAAATGGGATTTATTAAAAGTATAACATTTATCGTAAATGTTGTATGTGGCTGCCATTTTCTTCTTGAACAAGACGTAACCTTTCTTCAATACTATAAACCGCAGCTCTGAGTAGGTCTGGTGTAATAGCTGCTATGTTTTGTCTAATGGAATCCTTCAACTAATCGATTGAATTAGATTTGGTTAAAATCACCCTTTCTTTTAGATATCCCTATAACCAAAAATCAGCAGGGTTAAGATCTGGCGATCTTGCGGGCTAAATTACAGGAAATTGACTACTAATAATACAGTATCTAAAAGTGTTCCCATTTTCAACGACGTTTCTTCTAAAACTCCAGCAATTGCAACATCTGTTGTCACAGTGGGTCCTTCTGATTCCCTTTTAGTTATAACAGAACCACATTCTTCAAATTCTGCTACCAGCTTTTGAAAAGCTCTTAAAGTGCATCGGTCAGCTCTTACACCGTGCGGGTGCGAAACCATCGAAATTCCGTCCACATTCGTAATAACATTAACAAGTCTAATGCAAGTTTGCGGAGGCAAAACCATTTCTTTTCGCAGAAGAAATTATGCTCTAGTGTTAAAAACCTGTGATGGCCCTTGAATGCAATGTTATTTTTCATGCAACTGTTTTAAAACAAATTTGTTGCTATGACGACCAAAAGGTGAAAATAAAATAATCCTATTTTCCCAGGGACCTAATACTGTCCTTATTTTAAAAAATGCATCAAAATGAGCCACGAAACGATTAGTTTAAAATACTACTCACTTTTGAAAAACCCTATATATTAAAAATAGAGGGGACCTAATATAGATCGCTGAGGAACCCCATTAATAAAATATTTTTCAAATAATTTGCAACCAAGCAATTATAATTTTATTCATATATAATACACATTTTGTTTCCAAGAATTTAGAGCTTTCATAAAATCAACAAAGACTGAAAATTTATAGCAAAAAATCGGAATGTGTATACCTGAACTAACATTCCTAGTTTTCCTGTACACTTTCAGGCATACGTTGTTTTTATGAAAGCTTTCAATTTTTATGTTTTGGGTGGATTTTGTTGCGAATTAATTTAATATTTTTATTTAAGTAAAGGGTGTCCCAACAAGAGCGCCGGATTTAATTATAAAGAAAAACATATTTATTTTTTGAATTAAACAAACATTTTTGTTTCAACATAAAGAAAAATAGTTCCGATTAAACATGAAATACAACATCAGGCAAATGGCCACCACGAAACCTCTGGCACAGGGTTATTCTTTTGTTGAAATTTTGAATAACGTTTTCGCATAAATGTGGCTGTATTTCACCAATAACGCGCCGGATTTCCTCTTTAAGATGTTGAACTGTTTCAGGCTTATTTGCATACACCTTTTGCTTCACATAGCCCCAAAGAAAAAAGTCCATCGGCGTTAGATCGCACGATCTTGGTGGCCAATGTTGATCGCCAAATCGAGAAATGACACGGCCTGGAAATTTGGTCTGCACTAACACCATTGTTTCACGTGCTGTGTGGCAGGTCGCACCGTCTTGTTGGAAAAACATGTGCTCCACATCAATTACATCCAATTCGGGCCACAAAAACTCCGTTAACATTTCCCGATACCGCACACCAGTAACAGTTAGCGCATTTCCAGCCGCATTTTCAAAAAAATACGGCCCAATCACTCCGCCAGCCCAAAATGCGCACCAAACCGTTACTCGCGGTGGATGCATTGGCTGTTCGAGTACCACACAAGGATTTTCAGCACCCCAAATCCGACAGTTTTATTTATTTACGTATCCGTCGAGTTGAAAATGTGCCTCATCTGAAAAAATGATTTTCTTCGAAAAATCCGGATTAATTTGATGATGTTCCAACACCCAATCAGCTAATCCACGGCGCTGCTCATGGTCCCTTGGCTTGATTTCTTGCACCAATTGAATCTTGTACGCGTGCAAATGCAGATTATTTACCAAAATTCGTTGCATAGTGGTTTTGGAAATGTTTAATTCATGACCACGATGCCGAATGGAAGTTCCTGGATTCTCGGCCACAGATTCCCTTACTGTGTCTATATTTTCGAGTGACCGACAAGGACGACGACGAACAATGGTCTTCTGATCCATCAGCGTAAATTTGGTCTCAAATTTTGTAATTAAACGCCTCACTGTCGATTCATTTGGCGCATAATGGCGACCGAAAACTTGACGTAATATGCGAATTGTTTCCGCAAAACTTTCACCATTTTTGTAATGTGTTTTTACAATAATTTAACGTTGTTCATTTGAATACTTCTCCATATTCTTAAATCGCATGGTCTGTACTTGACAACTGTCAAAAAAAATCACCGTACAACTCGTATTAACAAAATGGCGGCAAATTTAAATCCGGCGCTCTTGTTGGGACACCCTTTATTTGTAGAATCAGAATGTGTATACCTAAATAAACATCTTGATTTTTGCTGTACATTTTCAGGCTTTCGTTCATTTTATAAAAGGTTTCAATTCTTTAAATATAATAATAAATTTATTCTTACATTTTTGCTTGATTTCGTTGTGAGGTAATTTAATATTATTATTAAGGTATTTATAAAATTGGAATGTGTATACCTACCTAATTAAACATCTCGATTACTGCTGTACATTTTCAGGCATTCGTTGATTTTATAAAACGATTCAATTCTTTAATTTTACTAATACATTTATGCCTATTAGCACCACGACTGATTGACTTTAATGATCCACTAATCATTGATTAAACCTCTGATAAAGTCAAAATTATGGAATATAAATATGTTAAAAAATTGTAAAGTAACCTAAATATTTCACTTTCATGAATATGCGTTTATGTAAACAATTTGTAAATCAAATTGTTGTGTTTTTTAGAAGTACTAATTATTGATAATTAATTGTATGTTTTTAAGTTTACGTGAAGTGATTATTACACTAAAAAAGCTTAAGTTAATCGATTTGGGTACAAACGGGCATTCTACTCATATTTCTGCTGGATTTTGTTCTGAGTTTATTTCATATTTTTATTAAGGTATTTAACATATATTTTTTACTATAAATACAGGGAATTTATTCCTATAGTGGAATTCGGGAGAAATGTCCTATGACTCATTGATGTGGAATGTGTGGTATACATTTATTAGAGAGTGTCGACAGTTGTATCTGCAACGATTTTTTCTACTTGTTTCAAATTTTGTCGTTGCATGACAATGTCATACTGTTTAGGTAGCGAGTATATTAGTGTTCTTTCTTTTAGCAAAGCTTTAAATTATAATTTCTTGTGATTTTTTTCGCTTCAGTATAAATATTTGTTGTTTTCTTAAAACAAGTCAATTTGAAGTTTAATCGAGTGTTTCCCACTCCCAGGTGAAGCATGAAGTAAAATTTCGAGTTTAGAAAAGCCTGAAAATTTGGTTTGGTCGCGTAGCGCGAAGCGCGGAGCGGCCAAACCAAATTTTCAGGCTTTTCTAAACTCGAAATTTTACTTCATGCGCCACGCGTACAAGACACTGATTTCAAGCGAAGTTTACTTGTTCACAATATTTTAGTGCTTTCAGTGTTTAATACGCGTGGCGCATGAAGTAAAATTTCGAGTTTAGAAAAGCCTGAAAATTTGGTTTGGCCGCTCCGCGCTTCGCGCTACGCGACCAAACCAAATTTTCAGGCTTTTCTAAACTCGAAATTTTACTTCATGCTTAGTCTAGGAGTGGAAACCACTCGTTTTAAGCTTCAAATGGAACTCTTAAAAAAAAGCGTATGCATATGTATGTAATAGAAAAATGATACTTTTTATTTCATGATTTCTAAAAATGTTGTGTTATTTTAGTAGGTTTTGTTTGTGTGTGGTAGATTTAGTTTTATTGTTGTTTAGGGTCGTGATTGATGTTTGCGGGCGGACGTGCAGCGGGTGTTTATCATTTGTAGGGAATATTATCGGACGGACGGGACGTTTTGTTGTGTGTGTGTGTATGTTTAGGAAGGGAGATCGATGGGAGTTCAAGTATCAGACGTTCTGCGGGGTCGCACTTCGCCTTCAATTACGTGGCCAATCTTTCAGGTCCGAGCCGAGGGACCGTCATACCGTTTCACCCGCGTCTATAAATTACGCCCGCCCTGTATATTTTCAGATTGACGGGCGAACGCAAGAAAAAAATTGCGCAAAAGAAAAATGAAGATAGAAGAATAAAAGCGATGGTACAGCTAGTTTGAATAAGTTAGTACGAAATATTAAACAGGTTAATAATAACAGGTACAAATGCGTGATATTAATTTCAGCAATAATCGCGACGGTTTCGAGGGTTGCATTCCCCGCGTGGGGTTTCCGGAACGAGACCGCATACTAGGAAATTCAGGAATTCCTCCCCCCTTCCCCCCCCCCCCCCCCCGAAAGCTCTCGCGTCACATGTACTAAAGATGCGGCAAATTAAGTTTACGCGCTTACAGTTTTAGCCAGATTAATTTACTGCTGAAGTTAATGCATTTACAGTAATTTATACATTCAACAATCTGCGTTATAAACATTTCGCCTTTCATAAAGTTCCAGACAAGACGCGCGAAATACAACATAATAAAACTGAACAGAACTGAAGCTACACTACAAACTTCAACACTTGTATGTATCTACTTATCGCTTTACTGTATTATAAAATAATCAGGAAACATCTTTTGTGCATATTTTTTTATTATGTAAAATGGCTGAGAGAGGTTGTAATTATTTTGAGTTTACAAAGGGAAAAATAATTCAATAAACTGAAAACTTCGAGTTAAAAAAAAGCCTGAAACTTGGATTCGCTGGGGCGCGACAAATTTTCAGGGTTTTATAAACTTCAGAGTTTACTTCGTCCCTAATCTGGAAGTGGAAACCTTCGTTAGACAATCAATCAGTAACTTATTTCATCAGAAATAATTTAAAACGAATAGAATTTCATTTAATAGAAAATAAGATATAATAAATATACAGCGTGTAAACGAACTACTGTACAGGCTCTCTACCACATAAGGGGCAGCGTTTAAATAAACAATACCTGCATTTGAAATTACCATACCTTTAGTAGATAGCTCACAAATAATTATTGAGAATAATTAATAATAATAGGCCACATGTTTGTGGTATCTGGTATACGCGCACATTGCGTATTTTAAGAGAGATTCCACATAGACTGGTAGTTTTTAAACGATTTGGATATCGAATTACACCATCCAGAGAAAAGTGGGTCAGATTGTGAAGAATTATGTCTATGTTGTTATTATGATTTTTTTTATACGTGACCCAGTTTCATCTAGTAATTCTAGACAGTGTGTGTGTGTAGTGCGTGCTAAGTGATTTATACGTCTCGATAGTGCGTGCGAAGTGATTTATGCGCTTCGCAGTAGTAAAAGTAAATAAAAAATACAACAACTTACGCATCCATGAAAAATATCATGAACACAGGTAACCAGAAGTTCTCAAATAGTAAAAAATGCATGAAAAATTATGAAAAATCCAATATTTTTTTCCGATTTTATTTTTGCTGCAATTGGTGTCAAAATATTTTGTGCATACGCCCTTAAGAGAATGTACATTAGTTCGATTACACGCTGTATATCAAATCAAACTTTAACTTAAATTTGATATTTTGGAATATCCAGCAAAGATTTAAATTTGAATTTCAAAAATGGCCAATTAAAAGTTTCGAATTTAGGATAGCCTAAAAAGACTGAAATATTGTTAAATTAAAAAATATATTGCTAAATCAGTGTTACAAATAAACCGCTAAAGCAAGATTTAAAAAATACTGCTAAACAACAAGAAATATTCAGACTTTTCTAAACTCGAAATTTTACTTCGTGCTCATTCAAGGAGTGAAAACGATCGTTACAAGTTTTAAATTAGGCGAGAAATCAGAACACATAAAACCAATAGAAAGACTGTTATTCCTTACTTCACTTTTTATTTTTATGTTAGATGTACATTTCGAGACACAAGGTGCTCATTATCAATAACAAACTGTTATTAATAATGAGCACCTTGTGTCTCGAAATGTACATCTAACATAAAAATAAAAAGTGAAGTAAGGAATAACAGTCTTTCTATTTGTGATTAATCACTTCACGTAAACTCAAAACAATACAGTTACATAAAACCAAAATTCGTATAAAAGCGATGGGGGAATTCGGAAAAGTAAAAACTCTTCTATGAGTTTGCTATTAATCGGAAATTTATTTATAATTTCTCAGAAATAACACCATAATTGGCCCTCATTAGGTCGAAGTTATTTTAAAAAATTAAAATAGCATACTTTATTCAACTAAAATCTGTAAAAAAAAGTTCCGATAATAAATGTTTCATAAAAAAATTAGGTACTTTGAATTTTCCCGCTTTACTGACGGACCCCTATAATTCCAATAATAAATGTTTCTTAAAAAATTTGGGTAATTTTAATTTTTGCTCTTCACTGGAGGACCCTATACTTCTTATAATATAATTATAGTAATATACTGTCAAAATCGTTTATAGCAAACTTCAAGTAGTATTGGTTATTCGCTCTAATCAATGTTACACTGTTATATAATTAATATTATGTATGTAAGCACATAACATTGAAGTAAGTAGGTGGTAGGTGGTGTTTTTTATTTAATAAATCGTAGTTGTAATTTATTAACTACAAAATAAATTAATTTGATAGTTGATCAGATATTTCCATATATGTAATTTTGGTGCATTTTTAAATAAATACATAATCTTTCATAGACATTATATTGTGAATATTGTTTTTTATTTACTACCTACTACCTACTTATTTCGATGTTATGTGCTTTCATATATAATATTCATTTCAATGTTTTACAGATATAACAGTATAACATCGATTAGAGCGAACTGTTCGCTATAACCGATACTACTTGAAGTTCGCTATAAACGATGTTGACTGTATATTACTATAATTATCGTATAAGGAGTATATTATCCTCCAGTGCAAAGGGAAAATTAAAAGTACCCAATTTTTTTCTGTAACATTTATTATCGGGCCCGCCGTGGCCGAGTGGTTGCGCCGCCGGTTTCGCCAAATCGGTCACGGAGGTGATCTGGGTTCGATTCCCAGCGGAGGCGAGTAATTTTTCTAACGAAAAATACTCGTCTGCGGTTCCATGGATGTGTGTGGATGTGTTGTGACGTCCAAATTAGTCGAAATATATGTTAATATAAATCAACGTTAGTGGCTGAATGGTAAAAACCTATGCCAAACAAACAAACAAAAAAAAACATTTATTATCAGATGTTTTTTTACAGATTTGAGGTCATTAAAGTATGATATTTTATTTTGATAAATAAAGCCGCTCAAATAATAGCTATTTCCATGTAAGCATATTTCTAATCTTGACCAAACATTTTTTCATCGATCATCGAACCATGTCAGGTTGAAGTTGCAATTTCTTGTCTGATAGTGGAATGATGAAAGAACAGTTGAGTTGCATGATTTAATATTATCTTAGTTTTAATTGTTGTCTCGTTCATATATACATATTTTTAATCTGTTTACACCTAGTTATTAAGTTTTATACAATCATATTTATTTATTGTGTTGTCTGTATTTACAATATTTTTAATATGTTACAGCTAGATATTAAGTTTATTACAATTATATTTATTATTTTTTATTTACATTTTCTTTTTATATTTGTTCATTGTCTCGTTTATATTTACAATATTTTTAATGTGTTTCTGCTAACTATTAGTTTTATTAATTTCAATTTATTTGGATAAGTTCTTAGTACCTTACAGTATACACACTTCTTACTCACCCATGAATGTAACTATTCTTTCTGGAAATAAATGAAACGAAATGAAAAGCCATTACATCATCAGTATTTTCATCATCTGGCATTATTGGGCCATATTTTTTCCAAAACGATAGAGGAAGGAACACTTTTAATGCAGATCAGTACACACACATCGTCAGAACATTTTTGATGCAATGGCTCAATAGGTTTAATTTTTTCCAGCAGAATAGGGCCACAACTTATACTCATAGGGGATTTCTGAAAAGCAGGGTGTACATTGACAGACCGCAAACCATACCGGAATTAAAAACAAATATCAAACAAGAAATTGAAAATTCAACATGGCTTGCTTTACCGAATGATGGAATATTTTCGGTCAAGATTAAAAGAATGTTTACACGGAAATAGCTCTTACCTAGGCGACGTTGTTTTAGAAAAGTAAAATGGCATACATTATTCAACTTTCCTGCTTTACTGACGGACTCTGTATACTGGCTTTTTGCGTTAACATAGATTGTAAATATTTGAGTCGCCTATTTCCAAAAACCCCTAAATCCATTTTTTTCAAATGTGTTTTTGGACATAGGTGACTCATTTTGATTACTACTACAGTTACTTAAATGAGATATAGCATATTTTAACACTTTGCGGGCACACCAAATCCCAGGGTTTTTTTTTTTACCCACTTCGTTTTATTTCATAAATAGGTTTGTGTACAAGTAAATTCAGGCGCGCACCCAGGGGGGTGGCTCGCGGGCTTAAGCCCGACTAACTAAATTGTTATATAGGTATTTGATTGAAATTCACTTGGTTTGTTTTACTAATAAATTGTTTTATTTTCAACTAGTTTCGGCTTAATGCCATTTTCAAGAATTCATTCTTGAAAATGGCATTAAGCCGAAACTAGTTGAAAATAAAACAATTTATTAGTAAAACAAACCAAGTGAATTTCAATCAAATACCTATATATTAATAGAAATGTTTTACCAAGTGATCAATGAGAAACAAGTTAACGATATATTAACTAAATTGTAGTATGTCGATGTAATTTTGCGGACAAAACGCGTTTTGTCTAGACAAAATGTGAACTGTCTAATATTTTTAGATAATAGGCGAATAAAATTGTATTCGCCTGTCATTTTGCACATTTGCTATTAGACAAAATGCGTTGCAAGATTTTACATTGAAAAAAAAGTACTGGAAAACATAATTTTGTTTTATAAACAAAGTGACAAATTATTTATAAGAAATATGTTTTAAACTTTACTCGAAATCAGTGTTTTTATACGCATGGCGCATGAAGTAAAATTTCGAAATTTTACTTCAAGCTTAATCTGGGAGTGGAAACACTCTTTTATCGTCAAAATAGAAAAATTGTTAAAGTTTAGAAACGATCGACGAAAATCATCAAACCTTTTACAAAAACAAAAACAAGACTAATTTTAATCAATACCTTACTCATGAATTCTGTCGTATCAATTAAATCTTGAGGTTTTCATATAAGCAAACGACTTATTTTAACTTTTATGTAAATTTTATAAAATCATAAGATTTTTATCAAAAATTCGTCGATTTCACGATATTTAAAATTATTGGTAATAAGGAAATCTCCATAAAACAAATTGTGAAATAAAAGTTCTTGGATATTTTGTGTAATAAAAATAATTGTTGGTAATTTTTAATAAATTTAATAAATTTCTTCAATTTTGGCAATTATTTGAAAATTTTCAAAATATTTTCCGCTTGAATCATTTCTGTCTAATTTTATCTGAATTTGTAGTCTTCAGCAATTTTGTTAAAACTATTTTCATAATACTAACTAATGATAATATTGACTCATTTGATCAACCTTTTGACCATACTGACTACATCTGTATTATTTGAACATCGTTGTTAGCGGAAGCAGTTAAATATCCAATTTGTGTTTAGCACTATTAACTAAAATTATATATACAGGGTGTCTACGATAAACCGTTCGTTAAAAGTTTATGGGGTTGCCGTTGCACTAAAAAATTGAAAAAAATCCTCGTCATACGGTTGAATCAGTTCTCCTCATGTGAAATATTTTCAACTATATATCACTTCCGGTTCCACCGGAAGTAGTACCAAGTTTGTTATTTTAAATGGAACACCCTATATATTAGTAATTTTTTGGAGTCCCCGTTTAAATTGCAACATATTTTATTCGAACATATGTACACTTATCTCTTATAGTTTTCAAGCAAAAAAAAATTTAAAATTTTGACCCATAAAAGGCATCTTGAAATCTATCTGTAACTTCTCTTAAATGTAAGATAAAAATATGCTTTATACCTCTACTTGTACCCAGAGGATGCCTCTATAAGTGTATTGATTGGAAACTGTCAATTTTGACAATAAGTGTTCTTAAAATGTCAATATCGAAGTGCCCTCTTCAATATCTTGTAATTCAATTTTTATAAATGGAATGACCCATTTTTTATCACGCGGTATGATTGGGGGGAAGATTTCCTACAAAAGTATTAACAACTATACTCCTAAAGCAAGTGGTTTTCGAATTATTTCGAAGATTCATTTTCGTCGCATTTGTGCAGGGAATAATGCGCGCTTAAGTCGCAACTGAATTTTAGTAGGCAAATAGTAATGCTTTTGTTTTGTCGCTTATGTAATGTAAAATGTCAAATAATAAAAACAATTAGTACAAAGTTATACAGAAATCAACAAAATGAATAAATACACCCATCAACAAATTATCAATTTATTCTTTATACATGGCAACTGCGATAGAATTGGTACTCGAACATGTAGAATATTTAATGAAACTTAACCACATCAGCCGCCGATGAATAAAACAAGATTTAGAAGATTGGAATCTAATTTTGTTCAGTTGGCAGTTGCCATGTATAAAGAATAAATTGATAATTTGTTGATTTGTGTAATTATTCATTTTGTTCATTTCTGTAAAACTTAGTACAAATTCTTTTTATTATTTGACATTTTTTAATACAATCGCGACAAAACAAAAGCATACTATTGGCCTACTAAAATTCAATTCCGACTTGTGCGCGCATTATTCCCTGCACAAATGCGACTAAAAACGAATTTTCGAAATAATTCGAAAACTACTTGCTTTAGGAGTATAGTTTTATAATACTTTTTTGTAGGATATTTTCCCCCCAATCGTACCATGTGACAAACATTGTTAAAAAATTGAATTACTAGATATTGAAGAGGGCACTTAGATATTGACATTTTAAGAACCCTTATTGTGAAGATTGACAGTTTCCAATTAATTCACTTATAAAGGTATCCTCTAGGTACAAGTAGAGATATAAATCATATTTTTATCTTATTCTTAAGAAAAGTTACAGACAGATTTCAAGATGCCTTTTAGAGGTCAGAATTATAAAATATTTTTATTTCTTGAAAACTATAAGAGATAAGTGTACATATGTTCGAATAAAATATGTTGCAATTTAACCGAGGAACCCAAAAAATTACTAATATATAGGGTGTTCTATTTAAAATAACAAACTTGGTACTATTTCCGGTAGAACCGGAAGTGATATAAAGTTGAAAATATTTCACATGAGGAGAACTGATTCAACCGTATGACGAGGATGTTTTTCAAATTTCTAGTGCAACGGCAACCCCATAAACTTTTAACGAACGGTTTAGCATAGACACCCTGTATACAAACATTTTAATTTTGCAGAAAAAATACAATTTGTTTATTTTAACAATTATAATTCATGTATTTGATTCGTAGGCTATCGACCGTCAGTGTTTCAGCAAGTGTTTCTTAAAGTTGTCATTGTCTTGTCTGGTCGGTTAGTTATGATTCAGTAATAATTTAGTTATAATGTTTTAAAATTTTGAAAGTTTAATATGTATAAACAGTCGTGAATATGTTTTGTTTATCCCTCTATCACTTATGACATTTTTATGGCATTTATTAGGTTTATTTTGAATTGTGTTTATTTTATGTTAATCCATAAAGACAGTTGACGTAAGTCGTTATCTGAACTATAATTGCAGATGATGTAAGTCGGCGCCAGCCGACATTTAGTCTATAGAATGACATTATACTTAACCTAACTTATCAGTGTCACATCTAAACTCAAAAACTTTGACAATGTGAGATACAACCAAAGTTGATACGGTGACCACGTCAAATGTGTCAAAAGTTAGGTTAGGTTAGATGTTACATCGTCTACCTAAATATATATGTAGGAAATAAAACACGATCGTTTGAGAATTTTCACAGTTTTTAATGACATTAAAAACTGACATTAAAAACTGTGAAAATTCTCAAACGATCGTGTCTTATTTCCTACATATTATGGAATTTCACCAAGTAACAGCCTCATCTATCCAATAAATATATATGGTACCTAACCTAACCTAACTTTTGATACATTCAGCGGTTTTATACCAATTTCAACAGTTAATGTTATGTTACTCTATGACATACAATAATAAGTAATTTATTTTTCAGAAATTGTAAACAAATATACAAATTAGTGAAAAACTATGTCATATCATAAGTGGTAGAGTATAAAACAAAATATGTTCACGACAATCGAAAAATATTACAATTTTCATATATTACAAAATTATAGCTATCAATTAATGTAGTGTTTTTTGACTTGGTAAAACATTATCATAATAAGTTTTAATATTGAATTGAAATAAAACGACTTGATTTGAATAACATTTTTTTAACGAAGTTAGTAAATTGTATTTGAATTTAGATACTTTTTTAATTATAAATTGATTTAAAAAGTAAATAATTATAAGCATAAATTTTACTCGAATAATAAACTTCTAATGAATATTTCCACTTTCAGATTAAGCATGAAGTCAAATTTCGAGTTTAGAAAAGCCTGAAAATTTGAATATATATGTCAGGGCGCGCGAACGTAGCGAGTCGCGCACCGGAAAATCAAAATTTTCAGGCTTTTCTAAACTCGAAATTTTACTTCATGCGCCACGCGCATTGTACACTGATTTAAAGTAAGGTTTAAAATATACTCCTTATAAATAATTTGTCACTATGTTGATAAAACAAAGTGATGTTTTTCAGTACTTTTTATATTTTTTTGTTGGATCAATTTATTTTATAAATTCGGAAAAAAGCGCAAGAATGTCTCGTTTTTTTGATAATGAAGTTAGCTCAATTTTGTTGTTGTTTTTTTATATAAAAAACAAAGAAAAAACCGTTTCCTTGCAAATTGTTCATTTGTTTTTAGTTCTTTATTATTTTGCGAGCGTCAAAATAAAGCACAATGTTTTTCTATTTTCAATAATTTCGATTAACGTGGAGCTTCTGCTATTACAAGTTTACAAATTTGACATTATATGACTCTTAGCATGTTAGGACTTTTCTAAACTCATGCGGAAGAAACGCGATTTGTCTGGACAACATACTCCCCCTAAGACTGGGATGGGTCCCGTTTAAGACTAATGTTACTAAAAGTGTTTAAAATATGAAACAGAAGTATAGGGTTTTGACATGAGAAACAGAAAAATATGTTTTTGTTCTAAAACTAAATTTAGAATGCACTTTTAAAGACCATAAAATAACGATATTTTGATTTACCGGAAGGGTTGTTATGTTTAAAACACTTTATTTTAAAACAGTGTTTTAAACATGTTTAAAAACAGCCGTCGTGTTTTAAACGGTTTTGTTTTAAACATAGTTTAAATGTTAAATTGGGCAGGTGGTGGCCGAGCGGTAACGTCGTCGGGCTGTATCGCTCGGCGAGCCACAAACTCGGGTTCGATTCCCGTGCACGGGGAGACTTTATTTAAAAATAATTTCTCGTCGTGACTCTGGGTGTGGTATGAATGTGTTTGTCCGTATGAAATAATAGCGTACTACAAATTGTAATGTTAAACAATTAATACAAAAATATATATAAATAAATGATGTTGGCTAATGGGCAAATACAACAAAAAAAAATGTTAAATTCGTTTAAAATCAATTTTATTTTCTCATTTTAAAATCGCCGCGTGTTTAATTGAAATCATTGAACAATTGTGCGTTAGTTAGCATCTGCACACTCCCTGATTTAACGCGAAATTATATTATAAATAGATGTTTTCTATGCAAATTATATTATTCTGTTTAAACTGCTTTTTTTCTGCGTTTCAGTTAGAACCCCCTCTATGTAAAAATCCTGGCTACGCTACTGCATAAATGTGATTTAAAACGTGTTCTAAACATGTTCAGCTCTAATAATACAATTGCCGTTAATATCAGTATAGTTTAATGCTAGTTTAATGCTAGTTAATCTCTACTAAATTTTACTTCATGCGCCACGCTTATAAAACACAGATTTTAGGTGAAGTTCGAATATACATTAATTTAACAATATTTTAGTGTTTAAGACGCGTGGCGCATGAAGTAAAATTTCGAATTTAGAAAAGCCCAGAAAATTTGTCTCGGGTTGTCTTTCAAATCCAGCCTCTTTTCTGTAAATCATTAGATATTCCTTGTTTATTTTTAAGTTCAATCTAAACCTTTAAACCAGTGTTTCCACTTCCAGACTAAGCATGAAGTAAAATTTCGAGTTTAGAAAAGCCCCGTGAAAATTTGTCGAGGGTCGCGCAGCGACCCGAGACAAATTTTCTGGGCTTTTCTAAACTCGAAATTTTACTTCATGCGCCACGCGTATATAACACAGATTTTAAGTGAAGTTCGAATATACATAAATTTCACAATATTTAAGTGTTTTAAATGCGTGGCTCATGAAGTAAAATTTCGAGTTTAGAAAAGCCCAGAAAATTTGTCTCGGGTCGTAGTTAAAATTCAGCATATTTTCTGTAAATCGTTATATATTCCTTGTTTTTTTAAGTTCAATTTAAAGCTTGAAACGTGTGTTTTCTACTCCCAGACTAAGCATGAAGTAAAATTTCGAGTTTAGAAAAGCCCCGTGAAAATTTGTCGAGGGTCGCGCAGCGACCCGAGACAAATTTTCTGGGCTTTTCTAAACCCAAAATTTTACTTCATGCGCCACGCGTATAAAACACAGATTTCAAGTGAAGTTCGAATATACATTAGTTTCAAAATATATTAGTGTTTTATACGCGTGACGCATGAAGTAAAATTTTGACTTTAGAAGGGCCCCGAAAATTTGTCTCGGGTCGTATTTCAAATTCAGACTATTTTCTGTAAATCTTTAGATATTCCTTGTTTTTTTTAAAGCTCAATTTAAAGCTTTAAAAGAGTGTTTTCCACTCCCAGACTAAGCATGAAGTAAAATTTCGAGTTTAGAAAAGCCCCGTGAAAATTTGTCGAGGGTCGCGCAGCGACCCGAGACAAATTTTCTGGGCTTTTCTAAACTCGAAATTTTACTTCATGCGCCACGCGTATAAAATACAGATTTTAAGTGAAGTTTGAATATACATAAATTTCACAATATTTTACTGTTTTATACGCGTGGCGCATGAAGTAAAATTTCGAGTTTAGAAAAGCCCAGAAAATTTGTCTCGAGTCGCTGCGCGACCCTCGACAAATTTTCACGGGGCTTTTCTAAACTCGAAATTTTACTTCATGCTTAGTCTGGGAGTGGAAAACACTCATTTAAAGCTTTAAACTGAACTTAAAAAAAACAAGGGATATCTAAAGATTTACAGAAAATTGGCTGAATTTGAAATACGACCCGAAACAAATTTTCTGGGCTTTTCTAAACTCGAAATTTTGCTTCATGCGCCACGCGTATAAAATACAGATTTTAAGTGAAGTTTGAATATACATAAATTTCACAATATTTTACTGTTTTATACGCGTGGCGCATGAAGTAAAATTTCGAGTTTAGAAAAGCCCAGAAAATTTGTCTCGGGTCGCTGCGCGACCCTCGACACATTTTCACGGGGCTTTTCTAAACTCGAAATTTTACTTCATGCTTAGTCTGGGAGTGGGAAACACTCATTTAAAGCTTTAAACTGAACTTTAAAAAAACAAGGGATATCTAAAGATTTACAGAAAATTGGCTGAATTTGAAATAGGACCCGAAACAAATTTTCTGGGCTTTTCTAAACTCGAAATTTCACTTCATTCGCCACGCGTATAAAACACAGATTTTAAGTGAATTTCGAATATACATAAATTTCACAATATTTTACTGTTTTATACGCGTGGCGCATGAAGTAAAATTTCGAGTTTAGAAAAGCCCAGAAAATTTGTCTCGGGTCGCTGCGCGACCCTCGACAAATTTTCACGGGGCTTTTCTAAACTCGAAATTTTACTTCATGCTTAGTCTGGGAGTGGAAAACACTCGTTTAAAGCTTTAAATTGAATTTAAAAAAAAACAAGGAATATCTAAAGATTTACAGAAAATAGACTGAATTTGAAATACGTATACTTATTGCATTATTAAATGAATTCTAAATAACCCTATTTTGTTATGATAATTGAGGTTATGTACAAGACTTAAACTAGGACTATTAAATTATTAGTTGTAAACTTACAATAGTAATCTACTAAAACTTTTTATTAATCCGAAAATGTCCAAATCATCCTTAGAATTGTGTTAATAACCAGCCTAATTAATAGACGTTAGCATAAGACGTTAGCATCTATTAATTAGGCTGGTTATTTTTAAACATGTTTGAAACATGTTTTAAACACGTTGTAAACATGTTTTTAATTTTTAATGTTTTAAACACTGTTTCAGTGAAAAATCACGTTTTGTAAAAAAACTGTGTATTAATTAAAATGAAAAAAACTTTTTCATTCTTAGAACTGTGTTAAAGTTTATGCTAACGTCTATTAATAAGGCTGGTTATTTTTAAACACGTTTTAAACATGTTTTAAACATGTTTTAAACATGTTTTAAACATGTTTTAAACATGTTTTTAAATCTTAATGTTTTAAACACTGTTTCAATGAAAAAGCAGGTTTTGTAAACAAACTGTTTGTTTTAATTAAAATAAAAAATAATGTTTTTGTTTAACAACCCTGTAAACCCGGTAAACCGGTTTTGATTGATAAATACAGCGAAATACCGGTATTTGAAAAATTCAGTATATTTAGAATCTCTAACTGCGAACAGTTATCTACAAGTTTTTAATGAATCTTGAGAAAGACAAAGAAGTCTTCTTAGTGAATAGCAATTGCCAACAGTGCTAATGTAATTAATTACTAGCACAAATTATTAGTTGAAATATCTGAATTTTAATCATCATCTTTGAAGCTAGATCAGCTTTGATACAGACACTAATCGTGTTTGGAATTGAGAAGTGCCATTCCTTTGGAGTAAGCCGCAAAATTCTCTTCCGATGAATATTTAAGAGATCGTGAAGATTTATCAAATTACGTGAAGATTATGCCCGTTCAGATTTGAGGAAGGAAAGAAAGTGTTGGTGGTGGCGGCGACGGCGGTGGCGGTGGTGGGGAGAGGCCAGAAACCTCCCCGAACGAGTTCTCCAGACCAAACTAGATTATTCACAATAAACTTTCGCTGCTATTAAATTATTTAATTTCGGCCCCGCTGGTGGGGGGGTTGGAGTGTAGTGGAGAAGGTCGAGGTGTAACCTTGTTAGCGGAAGCACAACTGAGTTATGGTCTTATAATGCCCCGGAATGAGAAAAAGAAGCAGCCGGGCCCCGACGGTTTCATCGGCATTCCGTCAGTCGGTTTCCTTCCAGCGGGCGGTCTGGATACTTTAATTTACCCGAAATGAAAAATGTTATTGTTTATTTTTAATCGATTGGTTTGTGCGTGGTGAATTATTTAGTATGAAAGTGACGCGTCGCGCGGCGTGAGGATGACAAAGTGTGTGTTCCTTTTCCATTAGTGAATTGAGGTTAAATGTTTAAATATTAACGGTGTTGGACTTACTTTGCAAATTCATTGACGAGGGGAACATTGTGGCTCTGTGGACGTCCTGGACGTGGGGTCTTGATCCCATTACGGCGCACTGGGAGGCGGCGGAGGCCGGGTGGTGCACCCCCATGCCGCCGGCACCGGCTCCTGGATTATAGCTCCTCGCCATGGAAGCGGCTGCCGCTGTATATCTGTAAGCGGCTTGTGACATCTGGCTGCAGGAAGTCAAGTCGCCGTAAGAGCAAGGCATGTTTCCAAGACCCGTCGGATCCATCCCGCCTTGGAGGCAGCTGGAATCAAAGCCGGCGGCGGCCGCTTGATTCAAATACGAGTAATCCATTTCCAAAAACAGGATCGAGCACTTTTGTTCTTCTTTGCGGAGAATAAAAAAATCGAAAGAACCCTTTCACAACAACTTGTGGATGCTACTAATTGAAATTGAAAAATTTCTCAAAGCCGCAATATCTAAGATCATGAACTACTTAGCCTTAAAAGGGGGGTAATCGAATCAAAGTCTGATATCAAATTATGGCGATTACGGATAATATCGGGGCGCGCGGGATATTTTTTTCTAAAGACCTTGCAGATTCGCGCGTGTATTCGAACCGACTGTCTGCTTGCGCCGAAATCAAATGATAAGCTTAATTCAATAACGTGCCAGAAACCTTCGCCGTTCCGAAGGGTGGAAACGAAAAACGTCTCCCCTATACCTCCGATAAAGGCGTGTCGCAACTCCATCCCTTACCGAGTGACCAATGGGAAGCGCGCGCGCCCCGATTCAATTGGGCGCCCGCCGGTGACGTAACTCACCCTCCAACACGCGACTCACTGGTGACACACACATGCACCCTCTCCCCCGAGCCGGGAGCGCACACACAGACCGGAGCGCGCGTGTGTTTTGGAATATTAAAATGCACGTTTTCCAAATTAAATTTGCATGCAGAATAGCTGATCTGTTTTCTTTGACTCTGTTTACATCAACAGTTGCTGAGATCAACTGGAAGACAATATTCCAACACCTGTAGACTACGTACACTTTGGAAAAATGGGGCGAACGTACATAAACAAATATACTCTGGTACGCTTTTAACCACATTTTTATCCTTGCATACAAACTTTTTAACAACTTATCTTTACACTGATGAAATAATGAGAATAACGCAATCAATATTGTATATTGTACAATGAGCATAGAATAATACACATTAACCACAAGTCTCAAAGAAATGGTAATTTTTTGACCGTCTCATTCCTTGCAAATTGTACACTATGCTTTTACTACGACTATCCACAGAGTCTATGTGGATAGTATTTGTTTTAATATGACCAAACTTAGGCTGTATTTACTGCGAACAGTCCTGCTTTAAATGTCAAAAGTTGTTGAAAACCATGGAGATTTTCTAAATAAATGAATATTGACATTTAAAATAACTATAATCGTCAAACGCAATAAACATTAAAAATAAAAGAATGAAAAATGTTTGTAAAAACTTACAATGTATCTAGAAAAATACAATTCTGTTATGTTATTATGTTTTGTAATCTACAGAGAGTTTTATGTAACACCGAACATGTTCATCCAATACAATTTGACACCTTTACTTTTTTAATTATGTGTAAATTGGGTTGCCTATATGACCATTAAAAATGTTAGCCAATCAATCGCAATTAATGCCTCAACTTGTACACACAGGGAGATTTTCTTTCAAGTATACATGTCCCAATTACACCGTATATGTCGTAAAACTTTAGATACTCGTTAAAAAAAATCAATTTGAAACTTGAAATGAGTGTGTTCCACTCCCAGACTAAGCATGGAGTAAAATTTCGAGTTTAGAAAAGCCTGAAAATTTGGTTTGGTCGCGTAGCGCGAAGCGCGGAGGGGCCAAACCAAATTTTCAGGCTTTTCTAAACTCGAAATTTTACTTCATGCGCCACCGATACAAACCACTGACATATAACGAAGTTTAAAACACACGGCTAAACTTTACATTGCATCAGTGTTTCGTACCGGTGGCGCATGAAGTAAAATTTCGAGTTTAGAAAAGCCTGAAAATTTGGTTTGGCCGCTCCGCGCTTCGCGCTACGCGACCAAACCAAATTTTCAGGCTTTTCTAAACTCGAAATTTTACTTCATGCTTAGCCTGGGAGTGGAAAACACTCGTTTAGAGCTTTAAATTAAATTCTTTTAACAAACCGAGCGTCGGCAAATGTACAACGTATGCTTATGTATGCTTAAAAGAAAAATTTTCGTTATGAAAATGTTCGGTGTTACATAAAACTCTCTGTATGTATTTAATGGGAGATTTCCGTTTTTCCAAATAAATTTTAAAAAAAATATTTTTATTCGATTTCCATAGTTTTCGTACAAATCGATCAAATTCAAATTCAAAAATGGTGATGTGTTTATCATAGTACTTTCCCCCCGTAAATTGCATATTAAATCACTTTTAAAATATTTGTAGCATTATTATTTTCAAAATGTATTCAACTTTTTGATAACTACAACTTTTATTTGAAACATTTTTCAATTGGATCAACACATACTGACACAAACCAATGACTAGATAAAAAACACTATTTATTGAATATCTCAAAAACTAAGAGTGCTATGACAAAAAGTGAAGATACAAATAATCTTTAATATTTTATTACCTACAACTTTTATTTGAAACATTTTCCAATTGTATCAACACATACACTGACACAAATCAATGACTAGATAAAAAACACTATTTATTAAATATCTCAAAAACTAAGAGTGCTATGACAAAAAGTGAGTCCACAAAAAATCTTTAATTTTTCATTTCCTACAACTTTTATTTGAAACATTTTTCAATTGTATCGACACATGCACTGTCACACACCAACAACTAGATAAAACACACAACTTTTGAAATATCTCAAAAACTAAGAGTGCTATGACAAAAAGTAAATGAGCAATACATCTTTATTTTTTTATTATCTACAACTTTTATTTGAAAGAATTTTTTGTTTGATGAACATTTATTGAAAAAATCTGAAAAAACTGAAAAACGCTAAGAGTAAAGTACCACTTCCGGTTTTCCGATTTTCACCAAAAGCTTGTCCGTTCTTCCGATTGTAACAAAAAGCTTAAGTTTCAAGTTTCATCTCAATATCTTTAGCGGTTTTTGCGGTACAGCGCACACAGACACACACAGACACACACACAGACACACACACAGACACACAGAGAGACAGACATTTTTCAAAAATGGTCTTATTCGACTCAGGGGACCTCAAAACGGATATTTCCGCTAAAATTTTTGATTCGATAATTTTCACGAAAACAGTACTTTCCCTTTGTATTACATACGGGGGAAAGTAAAAATCAATTTGAAACTTGAAATGAGTGTGTTCCACTCCCAGAATAAGCATGGAGTAAAATTTCGAGTTTAGAAAAGCCTGAAAATTTGGTTTGGTCGCGTAGCGCGAAGCGCGGAGCGGCCAAACCAAATTTTCAGGCTTTTCTAAACTCGAAATTTTACTTCATGCGCCACCGATACAAACCACTGACATATAACGAAGTTTAAAACACACGGCTAAATTTTACATTGCATCACTGTTTCGTACCGGTGGCGCATGAAGTAAAATTTCGAGTTTAGAAAAGCCTGAAAATTTGGTTTGGCCGCTCCGCGCTTCGCGCTACGCGACCAAACCAAATTTTCAGGCTTTTCTAAACTCGAAATTTTACTTCATGCTTAGCCTGGGAGTGGAAAACACTCGTTTAGAGCTTTAAATTAAATTCTTTTAATAAACCGAGCGTCGGCAAATGTACAACGTATGCTTATGTATGCTTAAAAGAAAACTTTTCGTTATGAAAATGTTCGGTGTTACATAAAACTTTCTGTATGTATTTAATGGGAGATTTCCGATTTTCCAAATATCGATCAAATTCAAATTCAAAAATCATATATTATAATTATCATGTTTGACGTTTTATATGTCAATTCCTAAGGCGCGTAGCCAACTGAAATTTAAAAATAAATTAAGTCATGGCACTCTTTTTTTTATTAAACATACAATATAAATTACTGCAATATAAAATAAAGGGTGTCAAATTATAAGTGACCCCGTTTAAATTATTAATCACACACATTTTAAACATCTAGTTGTTATGATTATAAATGTCATATCTCAAGTTTTATTAAATGTGGTGAGCTGGCCGATTGCTCAAAGACTATTCTGTGTAGAGAAGGTTCTAAGAAACGATTCAATTATTCAAACACAGCGACAGTTGCAGCAAGAATTTAATGTTAAAATGGTTCCTTCTCGTAAGAGAATTAAAAGATGGATCACAAACTATCACCATAGGGGATCAGTTGTGGGTTTGAAACCTTTGGGGCCATATTTTTTCGAAGTTGAATCGGAAAATGCAGTGTAGTTAAAAGTGAACGATATGTGGAAATGTTGCAAATGTTTTTAGTGGTTACCATCGATCAACTCTGGTTACCATTAGATGTTACATGGTTTCAACAAGACGGTGCAAAGCCTCGTGTGTCAAATTTATCTATAAAAGTACTACGAGAGATGTTTCTGGGTCATCTGCTATCTTAGCGTGGATGTTAGTCTTGTTCTGCGAGCTCTCCTGATTTCTCGCTTCCAGATTACTTTCTGCGGGGCTATGTTGAATCAAAAGCGTACCAGAACCGACCTCAAATTTAAGAAGACTTAAAAAATAACATGACAAGCTATTACTGAGATTCTAGCTGAAATGTGTCAGCGCAGATTTGCATTGATAGGAATGGAAGTCACCTGGTTGATGTAATTTTTAAGTATTAAAGTTTAAAATTATAATGAATAAAACTTGGAATATCCATCTTTAATTTCCATCTATCATTTCAAAAAAAAAACAACAGTTCACTTAATATTTGACACCCTTTACTAGTAAAAAATACGTCAAAAATCATTCATAAAAATAGTAAAGAAATTTAAACAAAAGACAAATATAAAATCACAACGTTTTTATAGATAAACATTTGACAAAAATTATAAATTTTCAATAATAACTATTATTTTATTTTATAAAAAATTGTCAAAATCAACAAACATCATAAAATTTACAAATTAGCTAAAAATTGACAAAAAGATATTCAAATCAAAAATGTAAAAACACCAATCCAAATATTCAAGGTTTTCTAAAATCGAAATAGTAACAATTTGCTTAATCAAGGAGAGGAAAACGCTCTTTAGAAAAAAATTATTGCTTTAATAGAAACACTGAATCATCATTTATTTTCTGAAAATATACTACTATATCATCTTTATTGAAAAAGAAAGATATGCATTATAATAAAATACAATTTAATATATAAATATATTTACAAATAATGTTTTACTTCCCTCTCTTACAAGAGCTATCGACCATAGATTTTTCTGGTCTGTGCTATGTGTGTGTGTGTGTGTTTTTTTTTTATTCTAGTCGGTTTCAATATGGGAAAGTAGGATAAAAGGAGATGTATATATATAGAGTTCTAGGTGGGTTTTTGTATTTTGGGATGTTGTTGTGGTTTTTAGGGATGCACTTTTTTAAGGTGGTCATAACTCTACTCGTTACATGCGAATCGTTTTGCGAGAAATTGAAGTCTCTGTTTTATTGAGGTAATTTGTGTTTTTTCGTAAAGGAGCACATTGGTTGTGGAGAGGATTTTGAGGATGTCGTAGTTTTGTAAGGGTAAAGAGGGAGGATCTTTCAGCTACTTCGAGGTTGTTAATGGTTACATTGCATGGATTTATATAAAGGATGGATCTGTAGTCTAGGATGGGACGGCAAATCATTTTATAAATTTTGCTATAGGTGTTGGTACTAATTTCTTGATTCTTGTATGTCAGTTGTTTCGCTTGCTTTACGATGTTTGCTTTTATATCGCAGGTGTGTTTTTTGAACGACAGTTTTGGGTCTAAGAGGATTCCTAGGTATTTACATAATGGGGAGGAGTATATAGTAGATCCGTTAATGTTTATGGAGAGAGGATTAGGCGGTATGCGATGGTAGGGTAAGAATTGTTGGGATTTGTTGGAGATAATTTTAAGCCTCCACTTGGAAAACTAAGTAGCTGATTTGTTTATAAATTCTTGGAGGAAGTTGAGGGCTAGGGTTGATGATTGGGTGATTAAGGTATCATCCGCAAATTGTTTGGTTTATAAATTTGGGATTGGGATGGCAATATATATTGTATAATAGAGGAGATAAAGGGGAGCCTTGGGGAACACCTTGTTCAAGATGAAATGTCGAGGATAAGGTTTGCCGTATATGGATTTGAAATTTGCGTTTCAAAACGAAGTTTAAGGATACTGCATTTATATAAAAGGCCCCGATGCCAAACGGAACCGAAGACCTTAGATATATCTACGAATAGGATAGTAGATTGTTTACCTTCTAGATGCATTGTTTGGCAGTTGGATGTAAGAATGGTTAAGGGTAGGGTTGTGGAGCGATTTGGAAGGAAGGCATATTGGTAGATAAGGATATGGGGTAAAACATGGCTGAGTATTTTTTGTTTGAGGAGGGATTCGTACAGTTTCCCGAATACGGGCAGTAAGGGAAGGCCGGCAGTTATTTGAATGTAGAGGTTCGGTTTTGGGTTTGTGGATGCAAGTGATTATTCTATGTTTCCATTCAGAGAGAAAGATCTGATAGGTATAATTAAAATTAAGGATTTTTAGGATAGGATATGTATGAATGGAATGTGAAAGGGCTTTCAATATTAGTCGGTGTAGTTTATCATGTCCAGGTGCTGTATTTTAGAAATATCATAATTTTCTAAAATATGAATTAAAGTCTAGCTGAACTGTTCGTTTCTTTCTTTTTCTTCACGAAAATTTATTGAAATGAGAACAAATTTTAATTATTTCAAAAGTTGTCAAAAGAAACTGTTCTTCAAGTTTTTGCAAATATTTGCAACTATTCAAGAACAAGTGATTTAAATACTTTCGGATGGATACGTTGGATTAGACGACAGTCTACGGCAGGCTAGATTAGAAAACAATGACACTCCGGTCAGGTTAGATGACAGTGACAATGAGGTTTTTTTTATAAAACAATGATATTCTAATTATTATTAAGTTAGACGGCATATGGGAAAAAATCGTGATTTTAAGTTGATATAAAGAGTGAGTTGATATATAAGGTGTTTTCCACTCCTTGATCCTGAAAAATTTGGATTTGCCAGCACTTTACTCTTCGCTTCGCGCCCGAGACTAAATTTTTAGGCTCTTCTAAATTCGAAATATTTAATTCGTGCCTAATCATAAAAACAGATGATAAACTTCAAATTAGATACTAAAATCACTGAATCACTATAGAGGTAATCAAAAAAGCCATTTTTTTAAAATTTTCAAGCTGAATTCACTGTGGATTCTCTATGCAATTATTTTTTAACTCAATTACATAATTTTTAGCTAAATTTGTCAACTAAATTTCTTTGTTATCACTCACTTTATATTTCTTATAAATAAAAAAATTGAAGTGCGTACTTATATGTACTAACTTTTAGAAATGTAAACAAAATTTTGCAGTCTCTCTATAAAAATATGCAATTTGTATTAATATTAGTGTGCTTAATGTCAGGCGAATCGTAAATATTTTATTTAAAACTAATCGTGTTGGTTTTGTTTCTAAGCAAACTTTGCAAAAAAAAATATTTAATTTTATACAATAAATAAAGCTCCGCTCTTTAACGTTTCATTCTTAAGCATTCTTTAGAGAGACTGTGTGGATGTTTTGATCGGCTCCTCAATTTTGTCCTAAAAATATTGACTGAATACTCTTCTCCGATGATTAATCAAAAAAACTTAAAAACTATTTATAAGGTATTTTTAGATTTTTATGAAAGATACATGTTTGTTTATTGGATACACTGAATTTTATAACGATAACTGAATGCATTTCCAAGTTATAATTCATTATGTTTTCAAAAATATCAATAATAAAAAATCTCCGGTGGTGTTTAATTAAAAATAACGCATAAACTATTGATGGGATATTTTTAGATTTTCACTTGTTATGAAAGGTAAATATTTGCTTAATATCTACACAAAATATTTCATATTAATACCTCAAAGAATTTCCAAGTTATGAATCTTTGAATCAAAATTTTTCTAAAAATGTTAAGAAAAATACTCCATGAATGATTTCTTTTTTGCTTGCCGTCAAGTTGACAATATTAATTGGGTTTAGCGTCGGAATTAATTCAAAAAATAAAATGGAGGCGGAGTTAATCGTTTATCCTAGAATTTGAAGGTAATTTATATATTTTTTTTAATTCTTTTTTTTTAAATATGTATATTTTTTTAAATATGTATATTTTTTTAAATATATATATATATATATATATATATATATATATATATATATATATCGAGTTAATCGTTTATCCTAGAATTTGAAGGTAATTTATATATTTTTTTTAATTCTTTTTTTTTAAATATGTATATTTTTTTAAATATGTATATTTTTTTAAATATATATATATATATATATATATATATATATATATATATATATATATATTCCGCCGCTAAAACCAAAAACCCAATTAATATGATAAAAATAAACTTCGCTGACGTTTTATTAAAAATAACTCAAAAACCACTGATGGGGTATTTTTAGATTTTTGCATATTATGAAAGATACATTTTTGTTTAAAAGACACGCTAAATTTTATAAAGATGAATATCCAAGTTATAAATCATAATGTTCCCAAAAATATCAATAATAAAAAATATTCGCTGGTGTTTAAATCAAAATAACGCATAAACTATTGGTGGGGTATTTTTAGATTTTCACATATTATAATAGATAAATATTTGCTTAATATCCATAAATATGAATTTCATAATAATACCTCAAAGAATTTTTAAGTTACAAATCATTGAATCAATTTTGTTCCAAAAATGTTGATGAAAAATGTTTTCTCTGATGTTAATTTGAAAATAATTCAAAAACTATTGGTAAGGTATTTTTAGATTTTTACATACTATGAAAGATACATGTTTGCTTAATATCTACGCTAAATTTTATAATGATACCATAATGAATTTCCAAGCTATAAATCATTATATTCCTAAAAACATAAATCATAAAAAAATTTCTAACATCACGCGTTATCTTAAATATTATTGATGGGGAATTTTTAGATTTTTACGTATTCTGAATAAAGTATTTACTATAAAAATAATGGAGTGCTATTGCTTTATTGTGTACTTAATGACTTTTACCTCTTCACCGACTTTAATCTAAAGCACGACAGTATTCATCGGCCTACATGAAGGTTTTTGTGAAGTTCTTGAGAATTTGTTTTTAAAATAATCATCAATTATCAGAAATTAGAGTTAATTAAATTAATCTAAAATAATTTCTCACTTAATACTTGGTGAAACATGTTTAAACAATTAGGAGTTTCATTTTCTATCTAATTGTTTACTAAAATGACGCTGTAAATTTTTAGGCATTCGTTAATTTCATAAAAACATTGAATTTGAAGCTTCTAACGAGTGTTTCCACTCCTAGATTAAGCATGAAGTAAAATTTCGAGTTTAGAAAAACCTGAATATTTTTTTGAAACTTTTTTTCTTCAGCTGAAAGTGTAATATTTCTTTATATTTAGGGTTCTTTTTATTGAATATTAAAGTGAGACTGAGTGATAATAATTGTAGGTATTTTATTGTATATGAACAAAAAAAAAGAGTTGCGTTGAAGTTTAACACTGCATTTTCATTGTTGAAATTTAACACTGCGTAGCGTAGCGCTACGCGACCAAACCAAATTTTTAGGCTTTTTTAAACTCGAAATTTTACTTTAGACGCCACACATATAAAACACTGATTTGAAGTGAAGTTTAAAATACACTGTTCAAGTTTGAAATTAATTTGACAAATATTTATTTCGTGTAACTGTAACTAAATTTTGCGCTTCCCAAATTCGAACAATTTTCTTTAGGATATAGTGTTAATTAAGATCAAACTTTGGCAGTGTATATTTTGAATTTAGCCATAAATCAGTGTTTTATACGCGTGGCGCATAAGGTCAAATTTCGAGTTTAGAAAAGCCTGAACATTTTCAGGCTTTTCTATATTCGAAATTTTACTTCATGCTTGATCTGGGAGTGGAAAACCCTCGTTTAAAACTTAAAATTGACAAGAATTACTAATCCCTCAAATGTATCGAGATGTGTATTCTTAAAAGAAAAATTCCCTGTATAGAAAATTGTATTGATAAAAATGCAGTGTTAAATTTCAACACAACTCTTTTTTTGTTCATGTACAATAAAATACCTACAAAATAACTCATCTACATTGTTATCACACTCATTCTCACTTAAATATTCGACAAAAAGAACCCTAAAAAAGAAATATTACACTTTCAGCAAAAAAAAATGTTTTCAGCAAAGACATCTCGTATGATTCTCGCGACGGCGTCGCGGAAAATAAACGACGCCATTGAGTGGGTCAATGTTTCAATTTGTATGCCCCGAGCAATCAGCTACGGAGGAGTCTTGAGAACAAGTTGGAAAAGAAGGGAGGAAAAGAAGGGCGACAATCCAGACTAATACGGGCGAATGGAAACGGTCTCGGAATGAGAGTCTCAACTTCGCAAAAGAGCAGATTCCCGGACAGACAAATATCTCTGTGGAAATAAGAACAAGGGAGAGACTGATTGTCCTCATTGCCGTAGGACAGGAGTCCATCTCTACGCCGGATTGGTGCTCAAGGTTTTACACGGATTCAGTACTATTCCACCAAAGTATACTTAGTTGTATACACAACTTTATTCTTTATTTTCGAAATTTAAAAAAATTAATGGAATGCCAAATTTAGTTTAAAAGCTAAGAAACCTCAATTGCGTCTACATAAAATATCGCAGAATGAAGAAAATCATAAAAAATCAAAATCACATATTGTGATTCTTAGACTAATTTGTGCATACATATTAATATTGATGATTCGATTTTCCTTAATGTTGATTATTTTCGTCCGTTTTAGTTAACTTTCCCAATTTAAATCACAGAAAAACATTAACAAAACCAATGTTTTTCGCTTGCGCGCCTGCAAATACAAATTTTCAGGCTTATCTAAATTCAAAATTTTACTTAATTTTTATAAACTCATTAAATAGTTTAAGGACAACCAAGAAAAGTAAAAATATCAAAAGAAGAGAAAACCAAACTTGAAAAATACGAACTTGGAATGTTAAAAGCATCGCAGGAAAGGACATCGAGCTAGTGAATGAGTTTGAAGAAATGGGCCTAGAATTGATAGCAATAACAGAAACTGCGCCGCAGTAAGGAAAAACGGCGCCTGGGGCCAAATAACGAAGAGGTATGGCTAAACCTTTAGGAAACATTCCGCACACATAGAGGATGAAAATATGTTATATAGCAGAGGTGTTCTATCTTGTGTCATACGCGAGCTACTTTTGCATACCAAGTTATTTGGCGATCGACAGGTTATAGATAATAAAAACAAATAAGAAACAGTATAAACAATTTTTTTCTCTAAGTATTTCTTTAAAATTTATTGTAAATTGCTCGAATTTTGATAGCGCGAGATTTGCTTAAAATTTATTAAACACAAGCAGTATATTTCCAACTCCACAATATGGTCATCTTCGTTATACGAGTGGCGCATGAAGTAAAATTTCGTGTTTAGAAAAGCCTGAGTTTGGATTTGGACGCTACCTGTCCAAATCTAAACGCTCAAACGTTTCTAAACTCAAAATTTTACTTCATGCTTAGTCTGGGAGTGGAAAACACTTGGTAAATAATATATAAAATTACGAAAAAACTATTCGTGAAAATGCAAACAATGTCTTAATTAATAAGACAACTTAAGACGATAAATATCCATTGAAACAACTACTTCCCGTGCAAATACACCTCCGGATATTGAATTATACAATGAAATATTTAAAATCTTATATAATTTGATTTGTTACAACGCTCCATTAAAGTATATGTAACGTTTAGGTCAAATTCTCTTCAAACCAACTAACAAATACAAATTTAAAATGGAAGGAGAGATAACAAAAAATTAGAAGTGAAAGGACTTGGATTAAAACTAATGTCTTAGGCCATCTATAAACGCGTTTCGAGATTTATCTCTCTCTCTCTCTCTCTAAGCGTAAGCTTATTTTCTCGAATTCAAATAGTTTTGAATTTGAATTTAACTTGGTAAATGTAAATCTTTAAATTCTATTAATTATCCACTTAACGTATTTAATGATTTTTACCCCTGAAATTATCTGAAAACCGGTTTAGATTCACTAATTTATTGAATCACAGGTAATTTACAATTCTAAATTAGTATATGGAAAAAATTAAGAATTAACTTAAAGCGTATTTAGTCATTGATCGATAAGTTAAAAAAAAATTAAATTAATAGGCGTTTCTTTTTTAAGCTTTAAACGAGTGTTTTCCACTCCCAGACAAAGTCTGAAGTAAAATTTCGAGTTTAAAAAAGCCTGAGCGTTTGGATTTGGACCAAACTCAGGCTTTTCTAAACTCGAAATTTTACTTCATGCGCCACGCGTACGAAACGCTGATTCTGTGGGAAGTTTTAAATTTAGATGCTTGCGGTTTATGGCGCCTAACTAGGGGCCACAGCGTTAGCCTGGCCCCACGTTGGGTGCCAAAAAACCTCAAATGCAAGCGTTTTAGGTATTTTTGAACGATTGTTCTCCACTCCCAGATTAAGCATGAAGTACAATTTTAAGCGTAGAAAAGTCTGAACGTCTGGATTTAGACCCGTAGCGTCCAAACTCAATCTTTTCTCAACTTGAAATTTTACTTCATGCGCCACGCGTACGAAACACTAATTCACTGTGAAGTTTTCAACTATTACTTTTCAATTTATGGCGCCCAACAAGGGCCTAGCGTTAGCCCACGTTGGGCGCCAAAAAACCTCAAATCTATGCAAATAAAAAAAACCTCAAATCTATGCAAGTATTAGACTAGATAAAAGACCAAGAAAAAGGTATATTAAAATTAGAAAAATAACATACAATGATATGCAGTAGAGTCAAGGAAGAACAAAACGCTGTAGCAGGGGTAGGTTGTATAATTCACAAAGAACTTGAAAAACAAATAAAATATTGGGAATGTAAATCTAAAACAATTTAAAAAATTGAGGTGGGGGATAAAAATATGAACAACAATATATCCATTATAATGGTTTACGGGCCAAACGAAGATGATAAAACAGACAATAAAGACAGGTTTTGGGAAGATCTAACTAACATTACGGAAGAAGCAAAGAGAAATATATATACCCTGGGTGATTTTAATAGTAGAGTTGGCAAAAAGGATGAGCAATACAATAACGTTATCGGCAAACATGGAGAAACACACAGAAATAATAACGGAAAACGAATACTTCTATGTCTTTATCAGCATAATAATGACAAACACATTTTTTGACCATAAAAATGGTGATGTGTCCATCATAGTACTTTCTCCCGTAAATTGCGTATTAAATCACTTTTTAAAGTTTGTAAAGAGACTAATGAATCACCCTGTAGAAAATTGTGTTTGAAAGTTCCCGAAAAACGTTCTTCTTTTTATAACATATTACGAAGTGGTCCTCAATAACTAGATAAAACACACAACTTTTGAAATATCTCAAAAACTAAGAGTGCTATGACAAAAAGTAAGTGAACAATACATCTTCATTTTGTTATTATCTACAACTTTTATTTGAAAGAATTTTTCGTTTGATGAACATTTATTGAAAAAATCTGAAAAAACTGAAAAACTCTAAGAGTAAAGTACCACTTCCGGTATTCCGATTTTCACCAAAAGCTTTTCAGTTCTTCCGATTGTAACAGAAAGCTTAAGTTTCAAGTTTCATTTCGATATCTTTAGCGGTTTTTGCGGTACAGCGCACACAGCCACACACACAGACACACAGACAGACAGACAGACATTTTTCAAAAATGGTCTTATTCGACTCAGGGGACCTCAAAACGGATATTTCCGCTAAAATTTTTGATTCGAAAATTACTTTCCCTTTGTATTACATACGGGGGAAAGTAAAAAAATACACAAATACACACGAGAAGTAAGCAACAGGAAGAAAAAATCAATCATTGATTATATACTCATTGAAAGAAATAATTTCAAATCAATCATAGACACCAAAGTAAGAAGAGGGCTAGAAATAGGTAGTGATCACTACGTACTAAAAACGACAGCGAAAACTAAAACAACAATAGAGAAAATAAAGAGCACAAAATTAAAAAATTACAAAACGTTTGAAATGATAAAGGTTTACAAACTAAAAAATAAGGAAACAGCAGAAAACTACAAACAAATAGTAAAAGATAATATACGAAATAAAAACAATAAAAGATAAAAATGCAGAATAATTATGGAAAATATTCAAAAACATCATATTATAAACAGCAAAAGAAGAATGTGGTATAAACCGAACAAATCCTAATAAAAAATACACAGCATAGTGGACAGAACAGATAAGAGAACAAACAAAAAGAAAAAAGAAGACATGAAAAAAATACACAAATGACAGAACTGAAGATAATTATAATGAATATAAAAGAGAAATAAAAATGTAATCCTTTGTCCAGATTAATGCATTCGGGCCAACTCTCATCCCCGAATTTCGATCCATTTGCGAACAATTTCTTATGTTTTCGAAGAGCACTGGTGGTCATTAATCTGGATAAAACTTTTTAAGATTATGTTAGAATTAGCAATGTAGTTATCATAACGTATGTGTGTAGTCATTCTGCGGCTCTTAAACTTTTGTTATTTCTTATTTTGTATTATTTCAATGTTAAAGAGGTATCTCGTGAATAAATTAATAAATAGACCTAGTAGCATCATCAAAGAAAGATAAATTAAAGATTTCGGAGAAAAAATTGAACTTGATAGGAAGGGAAATCAGAAACTTTTTTTACAAGGTACTGAAGTCTTTCAGGACTGAAAGAAAAGGAAACGAGATAGTTGCGTATATAAAAGATAAGAATGGAAAGATTCTCAGAGAAGATAAAGAAATAACGGAAAGATGGAGAGAGATTTTCAGGAGTTTCTAGAAACAGAACTAAATGTAGATAACCTAGAAGAAATTACAACCTTAGAAGAACTAACTGAAACAATTAAGAAACTGAAAAATTAAAAATCACCTGGATACGACAAAATAACTAAAAACATGTTAAAAAATATAGGCCAAAACGGAATGGAGTTGCTACTTAACATATACAACAGGATATGGAGGGAAGAAAAGATACCTGAAGATTGGAAAACAGCACTCATAGTACCAAGGAGACAGAAAAAACTGCAATAACTATCGAGGAACCACGCTGCTGTGTACCATGAACATTTTCGAACAGCTTCTGGACAAAAGAATAAGATCGGTGACAGAAAAATCGCTGGATGAATTACAAAGAGGATTTAGAAGAGGCAGAAATAATAAATAATACGGAAAAATATCCAAGAATAAAAGAACACATGTATAGCTTTTATGTACCTTGAAAAGGCGTTAGATAAAATACCCAGAGAAAAAACTATGGGGAATCCTTAAAACAAGAGGAATCACGGACAAAATGTTGAACAATCTTGTTTTTTTTTTTTTAATTGAACGTACAATGGCGGCCGACGAAATGTGATCGATGTTTATTAGATATGTGAATATGACTTTTAATCCGGAGCGTCGCGTTTGTGCGAATACAAACATTTGATTGACAGATTTATAAAAGTCATCCAAAAATATGCCTAGACATCTATCTTTAGACGAGAAGAGCAGGGCAATAGCTAAACTAAAAGAAAACTGGTCTCTTAGCCGAGTGGCTGCTGATTTGAATGTAAGCAAATCCTGCATACATAATTTGAAAAGGCGATTTGAAATAAGGCAAGATTTAAGAAGGCCACCCCGAATTGGAATAGGAAGGGTATCTAATGAAGAACAGGATGTTGCATTGGTGAATCATCTCAGAGAAAATCCATTTGATAGTGCCTTAGATGCTCGAGAAGTAACGGGTTTTGCGGGGTCTACTAGAACTGCTCGGAAACGTATTAAAGCTGCAGGTCTACAAAATTATCAAGCAGCCAAGACAGTTTTTCTCTCAGAAAACAATAAACAACGAAGATTGGAGTTTGCCAACGAATTTGTGTATCGTGGGGATGATTTTTGGAACTCGGTCGCCTTTTCTGACGAAAAAGTATTTCAATCATGTAGTAATGGGAGCCTACGAGTTTATAGACCAATAAACCAAAGGTATGAAGAAGGATTCACCCGTCCAATAACAAATAGTGGTCGTTTTTCTGTTAATTTTTGGGCTTGGGTCAGTGTAAACGGACCCGGAATAATTTGGAAAATAGATGGCCATTTAAATGCTATTAAATACAGGGATATTTTAGAATATGTAATGTTGCCTTCAGTAACACAAACATTTCCGGAAAATTTTATATTTCAACAGGACAATAGTCCTATCCATACAGCAAGAATTGTGACTCAGTGGCTAAATGACCACCGCATCCAAGTATTGCCTTGGCCTGCGAAGAGCCCTGATCTCAATCCAATTGAGAATGTTTGGGGATACCTACAAAAAAAGATTTACTCAAGAGATTTTAGACCTAATGAATGCAGATGAACTTCACGAAATTGTTGAAAATGCATGGGAGGATTTGGCTGACAACTACAATATGAGGAATCTAGTTTCATCCATGAGTACACGTTTGGCAAAAGTTATCACAGCAAATGGTGGTCCTACAAAATATTAATTTCATAATTTCTACTTGTATTAAGAAAAAATATGTTTAGCATTGTAATTAGCAATTGAATAATAGTCCTTTAAAACCTAAGTTACGCCACTATGACAACAAAATACCGTTCACATTTCGTCGGCCGCCATTGTACTATAACCAAACAAGTGTTTTAAAAAATGACACGAACGAACTGACTGCAAAAATTAAAGGTTATATATAATTCACTGACACTGCCTTAAGCAACTTTAGTAAAGACATACAAGGTGAACTGTTCTCAGATACGTTTTTAACTGATAACGTGAATAATAAATTCTCAGCATTTATGAACACACTAATGCTATACATTAACAAACATTTTCCTATTAAAAAACAACAAATAACAAATAATAGTAAATCTAAGGTCAACTTTAATACGAAAGAAATTGAGGAATGTCGAAATGAAATAAATGTTTTAAATGTCATATCTAAATACTTACCTATAACAAAACCTAAATTAAAATATCTTAAAACAAAATACAATCAATTACTTATAGCGGAGCAAAATAAATACTATGAAACAAAATTGAGTAACTCTATGAACAAATCTAAAACATCGTGGAATATAATAACTAATATAACCGGAAATAAAATCCACAAGACGATATTACCAGTATCAAATAATTTACAAAAATTAGCCAATGATTTTAACATATTTTTCAATGAAAGTTCTACCAAATTACTCATTGCAAACGAGACAACAAATAATAGTAATATATTTACATGTGACATTCCTCATCATAGTAATGAATTTATAATTGAACCTGTCACTGAAAGGGAAATTATAAAAATAATAAATAGCTTGGAGAATAAAACTTAATGTGGATATGATGGGATACCTGCACTGGTATTAAAAACATGCATAAGCAGTATACTGGCACCACTGCAATATATTTACAATGAATCGTTTCAATCTGGTGTTTTTCAAAACAATCTAAAACTGTCAATTGTAACGCCTATTTTTAAGAAGGGCGATACTGAGACCCTAAACAACTATAGACCCATTAGCGTTTTATCATTTTTTCAAAAATCTTAGAGTCATTAATGTCTAAACGACTGACTCAATTTTTCAAAAATAACAACCTTTTCACAGACACGCAGCATGGTTTCACGGCGGGTAGGAGTATTGAAACAGCACTTTTTGATTTCGTAAACCCTATTTATAACAGTTTAGATAAACAGAATGCTGCCTTGGGTGTGCTTTTAGACCTGTCCAAGGCATTTGATACAATTAATTATGAAATGTTGCTATTAAAGCTCAATCGGTACGGAGTTCGTGGAACGTCATACGAGTGGTTTAAATCATATCTATTATCAAGAAGACAATCCGTTAAATTAAAAACCAATAATGATGAAATTGTGTCAAATGTCTTGGATATAAATATGGGGGTACCCCAGGGCAGTATTCTGGGGCCGCTTTTATTCAATATGTTCATAAATGACATCAACGAGAACGTTGACGAGGGTTGCCATATTGTAAGTTATGCCGACGACACAAATCTTATTTTATTAGGTCCATCGTATACGGATATAAATTCCATCGGTAATGAGTGTATGTGTAACTTGCAAAAATGGTTTAATAACAACAAATTAATACTAAACAATGAAAAAGCGAGTTGTATACTTTTTAAAATTAATAATAATATGGAAACACCAAACTATATTACTCTAAATCAAACAAACTACGATTTCACTAATGCCTCGAAATTTCTAGGAATTGACTTAGATGAAACTCTAAGCTATAATAACCATATTGAAGCGCTCTCTGGGAAATTAAATAAAGCCTGTTATGGAATTAGGGTACTCTCCAAATATACAAATGCAATTATCGCTCGAACGTTTTACTTTGCTTACTTCTACTCACACATGAAGTATGGCATAATGTTTTGGGGTAATCGCATCAACCTTGAAAAGATACTTATAATTCAGAAACGAGCACTCAGAATTATGTTCGATCTTAGATATAAAGAGAGTTGCAGAGGCTCCTTTAGGGAAAATCAAATACTAACTTGTCCCGCAGTATACATTCTGGAAGCGATGAAATTTATGTGGAAGCATAAACATTTATTTATTGAATTTAAACTGGAAAGTACTCATAACACGAGACACGGGATTGACTTTAAATATCCGTACCATAGATTAACTTTCTTTGAAAATAATCCACTATATGTTTGTATAAAAATATACAATAGTCTGCCCACAAACATACAAAAATCGGATACGTTTTCGAGCTGGAAACAATCTATTAAAGAGTTCTTACTTGATTTAGAACCATATAATATGCATGAATATTTCTCTAGAGAAACATAATATGTATTAATCTTGATTTGACCCTATTCCGTGTAGATGTATATGTGCAAAATTTGTATGTGATATTAACATTGGAATAAAGAACTGTTATTATTATTATTATTATTATTCAGTGTTACCTACCTGTAAATATGAATTTTCAACCCACCATGCTATATTTGTTTGTTTTTTATCATTTTATCATTATATGGTCAATAAAGGATATTATTATTATTATTATTATATATTATTTTAATTTTATTCTTAGCCAAAAGTATTATTTTTCTTTCTAAAAATTCAAATTAATTAAAAGTTCAATTAAATGCACTATGAGTTAAAGCTCAGCCATTCTAATAATTGAAAAGCAATTAGCGAAATTAATTGATTTTGATAATACGATTTCGAAATTGGCAGATGCGTAACGAAACAAGGTTTTATGTGCTATGTTCAAAATGCCATGTAAATAGTCCAAATATTAACACTTTTACAACTGTGAATATTTTTTGAAAGGTTTGAATTTGTGTGTGTGTAAGAGAGAGGGTTGACGGGTACTATCTGATCTTGCTACGCCACTGAGTATACCAAACTTTGGAAGCCCAAGGTTTGTTTAAACAAAATAAATATATATCAAATTTATTAAGGTAAAGATCGAACATAAGGAGTATTGGAACAATAGATGGCGTTAATTGCCGAATTTCACTAAATGTGTTTGCATAAATAATCTGTTTTTTTTTTCCAAGACCAATCAAATTTGACCTTTCAGGAATTTAGAAGTGTGATACAGGTTGTGTGTTTTAGGTTAGGACAAGATTAAGCACATGTTATGTTGTAAATCAACTTTTAATTTGTAGGTTATGTAAAGGGAAATCCGACAATTATATAACAATTCAATTAACTCACAAAGATTACGATTACAAATTACAATCACCGCCTCAAATTATTTGTATCTACTTCTAATTTAATAAAGTTACTCCAAAGATCAGGTAATATTCCTTGCTCAGGAATATCTGTCTTCTTTGTTATCTGTCCATTTATATGTTCAAATTTTAGAAAAGTTCTAAATACAAGGAATTTTTCTTTCAGGTATACATGTTGCGATTTTTGAATGTAAATTTTCAGACATTCGTGATCTTATTAAAAACCTTTAATTTGAAAACTCTAAACAGACCAAGCATGAAGTAAAATTTCGTGTTTATAAAAGCCGAATCATTCTTTTCTAAACTCGAAATTTTACTTCATGCGCCACGCGTATAAAACACTAGTTTAAAGTAAAGTTTAAAATATACTGCTTAGTTCTAATCACATGTTCATTCATTTTACAAATGTTTATATGGAATATGTGAAAGTATACTTAAAAGAAAAAATCATTGAATAACTGTATACAGAGAGTTTTATGTAACACCGAACATGTTCATCCAATTCAATTTGACACCTTTATTTTTTAAGTTATGTGTAAATTGGGTTGCCTCTATGACCATTAAAAATTGTAGCCAATCAATCGCAATTAATCCCTCAACGTGTACACACAGGGAGTTTTTTTTTTTCAAGTATACATGTCCCAATTACACTATATATGTTGTAAATCTTTAGATATTCGTTGTAAAAAAAAACAATTTGAAACTTGAAATGAGTGAGTTCCACTCCCAGACTAAGCATGAAGTAAAATTTCGAGTTTAGAAAAGCCTGAAAATTTGGTTTGGTCGCGTAGCGCGAAGCGCGGAGCGGCCAAACCAAATTTTCAGGCTTTTCTAAACTCGAAATTTTACTTCATGCGCCACCGGTACAAAACACTCACATATTACAAAGTTTAAAACACACCGCTAAACTTTTCATTGCATCAGTGTTTTGTACCGGTGGCGCATGAAGTAAAATTTCGAGTTTAGAAAAGCCTGAAAATTTGGTTTGGCCGCTCCGCGCTTCGCGCTACGCGACCAAACCAAATTTTCAGGCTTTTCTAAACTCGAAATTTTACTTCATGCTTAGCCTGGGAGTGGAAAACACTCGTTTAAAGCTTTACATTAAATTTTTTTAAAAACAAAGCGTCGGTAAATGTACAACGCATGCTTCTGTATACTTAAAAGAAAAATTCTCGTTATGAAAATGTTCGGTGTTACATAAAACTCTCTGTAGAAAAATTAACATTGAGTACATTCTAGCATGTCCGGTGTTACATAAAACTTTCTGTAGATCTGAATGGATTTTGTGAATCTTTTTAGTCGTGCAAAGTTTCGTTGGTGGAATAGAAAGATCCCGCACTGATCACCCCCCATCCCAAGTCCCCCGATTCTACGCTGCTAGCAATTTGTCCAAGAAGCTGGCATCCGCGCGCTCCACCTCTAAGATTCATCCAGGCGCTCCCCGGGGACCATACTAACTATGGCCGCTCTATAATAAACATCTATCACCCTGTTTACTTTTCACTTCTTACGCTGAATTGACAAAACTACGCTCAAAGCTACTGGCACAATTAATCCCAATAATTAACACTTCACAAATATTTATTTTCAACAGCCTCACACAAAACTTACATAAGAAATAATCCTTAAATACAAAATTACAAATCCCCTCACGCCTAGTATTTTCCTAGGATTTTTAAGAGACCCAGTCTCTTTTGAAAATCCTGCTCTTTTAAAGAAAACATTGGTTTTTGGGATTTGAGGTTTTTTTAAGGAAGGCGAAGAAGTCTTCCTTTCAAATCCTTAAATCCAAAACTATATTTCCTCCTAGACCCAGTTACACTGAAGGGGACGAGCTTCTTCTTAAAAGTCATTGAGGAAAACCCTACTCCTTATATCCAAAATTGTAAATCCTCCCACTCCTAGTCCTCCTCACGGTCGAATGTAACGGCTTTAGTGGAACCTTCCATCGAGAATCCTTTTTCGTCTTTCTCATTTTCCTCCTAACCGGCAGCCGCATTTTCGGAATATCATCCTCACTACCATCACTAGGAATCAGCTCACGGATCACCGAGGGCGTGAATAGCTCAGGAGTCTCACTACGCGAATCATCAAACCTAAACATGTTACGACTCTCACCATCTCCTCTTTCCTTTTTATCCTTAAATTTAACATCTTGCTCTTTCTTATAATTACAAACAGAATCATCATCATTATAATCGGAATTACGATCATTATTTTTGTAATTGGATTTATCATCATCTTTACAACTGTAGGTACGTTTTGCATCTTCAATCACGCTGTAAAACGATGTTTTAGATTCCTCCTTTTGTGTGACTCCCGCAATTTCTTCTTTCTTATTATCCTCTAATTGATTATTTTTTGAACTACCTTCACCGGCTAGTGCGTTTTTGATTCCGTCTTTCTTCACACTCTCCATTAAAATATGCTTTTCGACATCCTCTGTGTGTAACGGTATTTGGGCTGATAACAATGTTAGAGCTTTCTGTTGGTTTTCCCTGTTTCCTAACAAGTTTGTTAAAAGCCAGGAATTGTTTCTTTGAAGCCATTTTTTCTGTCTGTAATTATTAAATTAAAGTATTAAAACGATCATCATTCATTCACTTTTGGGTTATTGAAAAAGAGTACATGGTACTCGAAATGTACATCTATTTTTGATTTCATTTTTAAGTGATAGAAGTTTTTATGTAAAATGTAATAATTCTAAATTAAAAGAATTTGGTATAAAAACAGGGGTGGCTCAGGGGTCTATCTTGGGACCCATAATCTTTTCGTTATATGTGAACGATATGAAGAATTATATTAACTGTGGAAAATTAATCGATTTCGCGGACGATACGTCAGTTGTATTGTCAGCAAATAATCCAACGCTTCTTGACACTTTAATTGATAAGACAAAAGATGAAGTGAAGTGGTGGTGTAATAAGAATAGTTTAATTTTAAACGAAAGTAAGACGGAATGTGTATATTGTTTCAACGTCAAAATTCCAACACATATACAACACTTAAATATAGTAAAAAAAACAAAATTTTTAGGCATTTTTTTAGATCAGCTGTCTTGGGATTCCCATGTTGACTTTGTTTGTAATAAACTGAACAAAGCCTATTAAGCTATATTCAACTTAAAAAATGTATTAGCTTTACCAAATTTAGTGGAAATTTATTACGCCTTAGCATATTCTGCTCTATCCTACAATGTAATCATTTGGGGAAAATCTGCTCTGCGTAGTAGGATTTTTGTCTTGCAAAAACGTCTATTAAGATTGATTTATAACGTATCGCCCAGAGAGTCATGTAGATCATTATTTTTAAAGTCAAATATTTTAACTTTTCCATCCATTTATATAATGAGGTGCAGTCTATTTGTGAAAAAACATAATACATATTTTGAAAAAAATTCATCTTTTCATAAATACAATACGCGGCATCGTAATAGTCTTTCAATAGTAGGACATAACACTACTCAATACGAGAGAGCCCCGGGATATAATTGTATAAAAATATATAATAATCTTCCATCTGATATTAAGAAAATTGACGTATATACAAAATTCAAGAAAACGAATGTATTTAGCTAATAAGGTTTTTTATTCATTAGATGATTTCTTTTTGTAATATGTCTGTAATTTGTTAATTGTACTTGACTTGTCCAATATCTTTGTGATTTATATGGATTAATAAAGCTATACTATACTATACTATACTATACTATACTATACTATACTATACTATACTATACTATACTATACTATACTATCAGTGAAAAATAAATTAGTGAAGAAAGGAATCAATATTAGTGATTGATTACTTCACATAACTCAAAACAAACAGTGGAAACAGATTAACACGTTGACTCCCGCAATGGAAACAAATTTGGCGCTACCTATTTATCCAATGCGGTAAGTTAAAAATGTGAAGAGAGTATGATTCACAGAGCTGATTGATCAAATTTAGTGTGATTTGCACTTGGTTCATACGATAACCAACATGTTAAATGATCTAACACTAAGATCTTTATGGATTTCATTGTTTTTTCTAAAATTTAAAAAATAAATTATGTTTATGCTAATTTACATTTTACAGAATGTTGCATTTTTGTATGCATAAACGTCGTTGGTTCTTATAGGTTTTTGACGATTCAGTTTGCGTATTTTGAATTGTCCATAATATATTAAGCTCTCTTCAATAAATGAAAATATTATGATCGGGATGTCTTCAATCTGGGTAACGAACTGCCTAGATCCTTGACGCTTCTCTGGAATTTCTTCGATATTCTAAATAAACTATCAGCATATCAATTTTTTCTGCTTTCGTGTATTGTTGCATAATGTTACACACTATTTTAAGTATTCACTGTTCACTTATTTCAAATATTAAATATGTTCTAAAAAATATGTTCTAAAAACAAAAACGGAGACAAATTGACAGAAGGAAATGATATAATGGAGAGATGGCGAGAATATTTCCAAGAGTTACTAGAAGTAAAAAATAAATCGATAGAGACAGAAATCGACATTGCGACAAATAAAGAAGAAGACGAAAATCTAACTAGTACAACAGAGATACAGGAAATTATACAAACACTAAAAAATGGAAAATCACCCGGCTATGACAAAATAACGACAGAGATGGTAAAAAATCTAGGACAAGAAGGAACTGAAATGCTTCTAAACTTATACAATAAAATCTGGAAAGAAGAGAAAATACCCAAGGATTGGAGTATGGCACTAATAACTCCAATACACAAAAAAGGCGACAAATTAAATTGTAACAATTACAGAGGCATAACACTAATAAGCATAGCCATGAAAATATTCGAAAAAATTATTGACAGAAAGATCAGGTCTGTAGTAGAGAGCACGTTAGACGAATCGCAAAGTGGATTTAGAAGAAGAAGAAGCGTCCAAGACCACATATTTACGCTAAAGCAATTGGCTCAAAAAACAATCCGCGAAAAAAAGAGCATCCTCCTTGCTGCGATAGACTTGGAGAAAGCCTTTGATAAAGTACCGCGTAACAAATTATGGGCAATACTTCATCAAAGAGGAATTAATAACAAAACAATCAGAATGGTGAAATACATATATAGACACAATGAAAATGCAGTAATAGTGAACAACAAAATGTCCGAAACATTCACAACGGAAGTCGGATTAAGGCAAGGAGGAGGATTGAGTCCCTTGCTGTTCATAATATTTATGGATGAGATAGTCAAAACAAGTGCAGCACAGTGCAGTAAAATAACAGTAGGGTACAAAGACATGAAAAGGATACAAATATCTGAAGCAGCATTTGCAGATGACGTCTTAATATTTGCACGGAACAAAAGGGAACTACAGAAAAATTTAGAAGTATGTAATAACACGCTAGAATCATATGGAATGACAATAAACAAACAAAAAACAAAAGTTATGGCTATAGGCGAAGAACAGGGAGATCTAAATATCACAATAGGAAATGAACAAATAGAACAAGTAACTGCCATAAAGTACCTAGGAGTAACCATTGACCAACAAGGAAAATAGGACATAGAAATACAAGAACACAATGAGAGAAACATTTATTAATAGAGCAGAAATATCCAAGGAAACAAAAATAAAAGTATTCAAAAGTATATACAGACTTACATATGGTTGCGAATCCTGGAACTTGACACAACAACAAAGAAGTAAAATACAAGCCATGGAAATGAAATACCTAAGAAGAGTGAAAGGAGTAACAAAAAGAGACAGGCTAAGAAATACTGAAATAAGAAAAGAACTCGAATGTCAGCCGACACTAGAAGTGATAGAAAGAAGACAGCTAGGATGGTGGGGACACTTACAACGAATGAAAGACACAAGACCAGTCAGGGAAGTATGGGAAGCAAAAATACACAAAAATAAAAAGAGAGGAAGACCGAGACAAACATGGGACGAAACCATTGCTGCAATACTAGGCAGAAAAGGACTAACCTGGGCAGAAGCGAAGAAATTAGCGAAGGACAGAAACGGATGGAAGAAGTTTATAGCAGGATAAACATCCCTGCAACAAATCCTACACCAATATTTGGTAGAAGGATAAAAGATTATATATATATATATAAATATGTTCTAACAATAATGTTAATAGATGACATAGCAGACTTGATTAATAAGATTTATGCAAGTTGTGTAGCAATTAGCCGATCTTCTTTAGATGCTTGTGATATTTCTCTTCGGAAGCGACTTGAATGTGTATTTTTAATTAGGTAAAGCATTTGAGTATCTATAGGTTTTGTTCAACAATTAAGAAAAAAATGTTAGCTAAAATCAAACAATATTATTGTTATTATATTTTTTTTGTAATTTCCAATGTATTTTAATAATTATTAAATAAAAGAATTGAGTCTCTTTTCTTCACAGGATTTATTTATTTATTTTCCGTTTGTTTTTGTAAATAGTTAAGCATTGATAATGGTCACATCGTGACCGAAATGTACATTTGCGATTTTTAAATAAATTCTGCGAAGAAAGGAGACAATTCTTTTATTTAATAACTTCGTTCACCTTCACGTAACTCAACAATAATTTAATTATATTTTAATAATATTTATAGTTAGATACGCAAATTTGAAGAAGTTGTACTACTTTTAATATATATATATATTAAAATTCTTGAAAATATAAAACTGGTTATAACTTGAATATGGCGAATTTAATTTAAAATAGTCATATGATAAAAATGTCTTAAGATATTCTACTCTTCTAAAAAAGTCACTATCAAAGTTCTGATCATCAAATAGCATTTTCTCACGCCTCTGTCAGCGAAACCGTAATTATGAGTAATGCTAATTCTATCTTAATTGGAAGCTTGGAATGACATCTATTGATTCCAACAAACGAAACTTTTTTTTGTTTGGTTTGTTTGGCATAGGTATTACCATTCAGCCACTAACGTTGATTTATAATATCTATTTTAACATATATTTCGACTAATTTGGACGTCACAACACATTCACACACATCCATGGAACCGGAGACGAGTATTTTTCGTTAGAAAAATTACTCGCCTCCGCTGGGAATCGAACCCAGATCACCTCCGTGTCCGATTGGCGAAACCGGCGGCTCAACCGCTTGGCCACGGCGGGCCCAAAAAAAACTTTAATAACATTTTTAGTTTCTTGTTAATTAGTCTGGGAAGTTTTTGGTGAAATACCCTGTATGTAATTGATGGTAAAAATGTTATTTTTTTCTAAAATTGTTAGGCAACCACCTTTGGACCACCTGATTTGGATCGACCCCATGTTCGATCGTAATTTGTTACTTGGTTTTTATCTAGTATATTTCCATCCAAAATTTACAAAAATCAATCAGTGTTTTTATACTCACTGTATGTATTTATTCCTTCCAGTTGCTTTAGTTTGATATTTCGTGTTTAAAAGAGTGATGAGGCCTCTCTTGACATTCGCGACGAAAAACGCCAAAGTTGCGCCTATTATGTAAACGTAAATGTTTTCAGAATTAATTACATCTTCAATTATCCAAGGTCCTCTTGTTAATATTTTGATCTAAAAATGTAAAATACCTATAAATTATTCTTTTAAAATGAATTGCAGCAACATCAGAATGTAATGTAAAGATAAACTATTGCTTTTGTACACTTGTTAATAAAACACTTTTTTACTTTGTTTAACCCATTAGATTGATGCATATACGCAACATTATTAATTTTTTGTTAGTTAAATTATTAAATAAGTTAATTTGGTATATTATATTATTTAACTTGACTTAAAAATGTATGAAGTAAAACGTAAATATTTTGTTATTTAAATATCTCGATTATTACTCATTTATTTATTTATTTATTATACATTAAGACAATGTTTCAAGTGTATTTCTAACTTCACAATATTTCAGTGTTTTATACGCGTGGTGCATGAAGTAAAATTTCGAGTTTAGAAAAGCCCCGTGAAAATTTGTCGAGGGTCGCGCAGCGACCCGAGACGAATTTTCTGGGCTTTTCTAAACTCGAAATTTTACTTCATGCGCTACGCGTATAAAACACAGATTTTAGGTGAAGTTCGAATATACATAAATTGAACAATAATATAGTGTTTTATACGCGTGGCGCATAAAGTAAAATTTCACAATATTTTAGTGAAAAAAATATATTTCGAGTTTAGAAAAGCCCAGAAAATTTGTCTCGGGTCGCTGCGCGACCCTCGACAAATTTTCACGGGGCTTTTCTAAACTTGAAATTTTACTTCATGCTTAGTCTGGGAGTGGAAATTACTTATTAAAAGCTTTAAAATAAACTTTGAAAAAAACATGGAATATCTCAAGATTTACAAAAAATAGGCTGAATTTAGAATACGTATGTTTTAAAGAAAAACTCTCGGTATAATGTAAATACATATTTAAGGGTCGTTTCCACTTTCTGACCTTGACGAAATTGAGTCAGCTCTCCCTGGCGGATTATTTTGAGCATTATTTCGACTGAATTTTACATTTTAATTTGTACAGCACGATATATTTCACTGAAACCGGTTGGTTTTCACTGAAACCGGTTGGTCGACACTTAACATTAACACAAAGTCTTATTTCAATAACACTTATTCTTAACACAAAATATATCTATAAAAGTACAGCGAAACCGGAAAGAGAGGTTATGATAGACTCAAAAACGTAACCAAATCAACGTCATTGTTCTCTCTCGCACGAACTAGGGCCTACAGGGAAAGGGGTAGGGGAAAACATGGCAAGATACAAATTTGTCATACTTTGTAACACATATGTCTCATATGTGTTACGCCCATCGACGTACCTTGGATTTATGCATTGATTTTAAATTTACCACCCAAAATTCCTACCTGACAAATGGCGGACTGGCTTCGCTTTCGAAAAGCGGTAATGGTGTAAGTTATCGATCCATGGATATAACATCCTTGTGTACCACAAAGTGAACGCCTACATTGCGTTTTTTTTTTTTTTTTTGTTGCTTACGATGACCATACCACACACTTTTAGGATAGGTTAGGTTAAGGGAAAGGTTTGCAATAGAATAAATTGCTTTAGACTCTTTGCGCGCGATGTTTGTTCTTTGTTATAAAAGATACATTTTTTAAATTTCCCACCATATTTACATTAGCGCCCACTGGTGTTACATATTTTATTTTATATCATGACAAAAAAAGATAAACAAAAATTACTTATCATTGTTTATTTAGAACTAACCTTAAAATCTGAGTTGTATATTGGTGTCCTTTTATAAGCCTATTTTATATCAAATTCAAAGTATCATCTTAAAATAAGTGAGCAGTAGTGAAATTAAGAAGAACCCTCTGGTTATTACATAATAAGTTGAGAATAGAACGAGAACGGCGAACATAACCTTTCAGAAAAGCGTTAATTTCGCATACAATTTTTGAGCGAAATGTAAGTGTACTTATTGAAAAACTAGAGTTTACGCTTCCTTTCCATCAATACAAACGAGATCAACTTGGTAGATATTGCTATTTTTATTTGTAACTTAAAATAAAAATGGGTGTACGTATTATATTTCTAAATTTAACACTTCGTGATTTTCAACAAGAAATTTTGACCAAACGGTAAGTCCGATTTCGTAATAAACACTTTGCCGGGATATATGTAAAGCTTAAATAATACATTCGAGCCCAACGAATATCAATTTAACCTTTTTTTCGGCGAAAAATCGCCGTTGATACAAATTATAATCCAGCCAAAATTCTTGTTGTTTCTACTTTTCTTTTAATGACAAAATTACTTACTGTTGAACTTCTCGATTGAATATCCATAAATTTCCTGATTAATATTGTGACGATGTATGTTGGTAAGTTTATTAAGCTAGTCTTCATGTTAACTCATCTGATTTTCTTCTGACGGGAACATTTCATTTGACGTTCTGACGGGGATTTTTTCGGGGTGTGGAATGGGAGGATGTGAATGATTCGCTAGATTCGAAAATTTTGAGGAAATTTGGAGACGGACTAACAATTGATGAAGTTTACGTCAAAAGTATTTAAATGTTAACGAAAGAAAACGTGGAAATGGAAATTGTTTGTGACATTCGTTTTAAAATTTGACTGATTTGTCACGTCTAACTCGATTTAAATTTATTTTTGCCTAACTTTCATATGAAAAGCTAGGTGGGGTTATTTAAATTATAGGCGGAAAATTGTTAAGAGTTACAAATAGAAAGAATGTTATTCCTTACTTCACTTTTTATTTTTATGTTAGATGTACATTTCGAGACACAAGGTGCTCATTTTCAATAACAAACTTAGTTTGTTATTGATAATGAGCACCTTGTGTCTCGAAATGTACATCTAACATAAAAATAAAAAGTGAAGTAAGGAATAACAGTCTTTCTATTTGTGATTAATCACTTCACGTAAACTCGAAACAATACAGTTGTTAAGAGTTACCTTTAAACTTTTGAATCAAATCGAAAACTTTGAAATATTATCGTGATTTTTGTAGATATTTGAGTCGCCTATTTCCAAAAACCCCTAAATCTATTTGAAAACAATGGATTTAGGGGCTTTTGGAAATAGGCGACTCCAGCGACGGCTCGCAGCCTAACTTCAGGGTCGGCCACAGCACCAAGGTACACAAAATTTAAAGTTGGGATCGCGCTTAGTAAATACAAGGAATTGCACAACAGTCACTTTTCAACAGCGACGGCTCGCAGGCTAACTCCAGGGTCGGCCACAGCGCCAAGGCACACGAAGGTTGGGATTGCGCTTTATAAATACAAGGAATTGCACAATAAACTCACCTTTCAATAACTGATACATATTACCTTGGGTCTCTGGCCGACCCTGAAGTTAGGCTGCGAGCCGTTGCTGCCTTTCAATAACGAATACATATTATCTTGGGTCTCTAGCCTAGTTAGGCTGTGAGCCGCCGCAGGGCGACTCATTTAACACACACTATGCGCACTTCAAATATTATTACAGGAAATACCATATTTGTTGGTGCTAATATCAGCAATATCAATAAAACCCCCCTCGTCATAAAGCAAAAGCAAAAACATCATTTGAATGTTGCCTTTTTGTCATTGAACGCGCTACGTCGAGAGAGAGAATCTGATTAAATAACGATTTAACGGCACGCAAAGTGCAGTCGACAACCCCCTTTGCACGTGCCCCACTGATGGACGGCCACGTGCCACCAGATGAGATCATATCTGATCACCTATTGTCGCCCCCCGCAAACGATAAGATCGGAAATGTAATTGGGAAATCATTCCGGGGAGGGTCTGCGCGTTGTTCATCCGATGATAAAAGTATTAATCTATTTAATTGATTTATTAGATACATTTTTTCATTTAGAATCCTCACCCCATATAAACAACCACAAAAACATATTTGTATGGTGCTTATATCCTCTCGAAAACATAAATTAAAAATATTACGAGCACTATAAGGGTTAATTACATGCATAATAGATTGTTTATATTTAAAAAAGAAAATTACAATGTACAAGCCCCGTTCCACGTCAGTTGGCACATTCTAAAAAAATTCACTTACTAGGACTACAACGCTTTAAATCCGAAAATATTTTGATATATTTGTAATATTTAGGTCCGCTATGTACACTTCTGTGCAATAAAATTAAGCACAAGTCTTATAACTGTTTTTCACAATATTCTAGTTGTATAATTCGGGTTTGTTTTAATTGCCTAGCAGCAGTTTCAATAAATAATTAAACACCATAACACTTTTTTCTTGCTCCCAACGTTTCTTAACTCTGAAAACACATATTTACTAATGTTTACCAATTGAACAATTTGTCTAATAGAAAAACCACCTATTTTAGTTAGAATTCCAATTTTTGAATTGTTGTCTAAATGACGTGGCATTTTGATATTTAGAAACTCATCATGTCCTCTTTAAACTATAACATATTTTGTGTACTTAATTTTATTGCACAGAAGTGTACATACAGGGAGTTTTTCTCTTAAGTATGCACACTCCAATATACTGTACACGCTATAAATATTTAAACATTCGTTTTATTTGAAAAAAGTTTAAATTGAAGCTTCAAACGAGTGTTTTCCACTCCCAGATTAAGCATGAAGTAAAATTTTGAGTTTAGAAAAGCCTGAAAATTTGGATTGGCCGCGTAGCCAATCCAAATTAGGCTTTTCTAAACTCGAAATTTTACTTCATGCGCCACAGGTATAAAACACTGAAATATCGCAAAGATAAAAATATACGGCATCAGCAATCTAATATGTTGATGTGAATAAAACGTGAGTCAAATTCTGCGCTGAACAAATTATCTAAAACAGTGATTATAGGCAACAACTCTAACTCTAACGTATATTAGGTTGCCTATAACCGTTGTTGTGTGTGTGTGTTTTTTTAACTTCACTGTAAATCAGTGTTTTTAAGCGTGGCGCATGAAGTAAAATTTCGAGTTTAGAAAAGCCTAATTTGGATTGGCCGCTCCGCTTCGCTACGCGGCCAATCCAAATTCTTAGGCTTTTCTAAACTCGAAATTTTACTTCATGCTTAGTCTGGGAGTGGAAAACACTCGTTAAAAGCTTCAAATTAACCGCTTTGAAACAACGAATTCCCGTAAATTTAAAAAACGCTGTAATAATCGGGTTATGTATACTCAAAAGAAAAATGCCCTGTATGTTTTATTCAAATATTACAACAAAAATGATAAATGCCATTTGAAGAAAAACAAAGGATTTGTCAGTAAATTAAACTAAGTATGTTTAGTTCTGAATTAATTTGCTGACAAATGATTTAAATGGCATTTATTGTAATATTTAAATATTTCTTCGAGTGCTAATAATATCTTTTACCTTCGTCGTAAGATTTTTCACATTTTTCTGAATTTCTTTAACGAAACAACAATGTTAATAGAGATGGCGAAATAAAGTCAATGTGGCGATTTGGTAAGTTCAGATAGCAAAGATATTTCTAAATGATGATTTTTGTAAAATATTTTTTATTTAATTGAAACTCTTTTTTTCTAATTATAAAATATTACCATTCAGAAAATTTAATAATTAATATTAATTACAATTTTTCATCTGTTACATTGATAAAATTCAGGATAAAATAAACACAACTCAAACATTAGATTATGATAAAAACTTATAGACACTTGCTTTTTATAATCGCTAAATCTTACGTACATTTATCAATAAAACAAAATGAATTTCTCTTTATAAAATTTAAACAACTTGAATTTTTGAAAAAAGATTATCAAGATATTTCAATTCTGCACTAAGTAAAATAAAGTATTCACTTTTGTATAAACTCATTTAAATTTATAGCGATTAGACATCTGCTGATTTAAAAAACAAGTTAAAGAAAACATTTATTAAAGTAAATTTAGATAAGTTAAAGTTTATTATGATTTTCATTTCTTCATATATACCGAATGACATTAGAAATGCAACACCTGGAAATAACCATTCTTCGCCAACATTTTTTTTTGTGCAAGTTTAATGTGTAAAAAGAATGCTATGATAAAAGTTGCAACCTTTTATCTTTAACATTTTTTTGGAAAAAAAATAATCGTATCCATCAGTTTCAGATTAAAATACGTTTAAATAGACGATTCAACAACTAATTTCATCAGTTTTTAAATTTAACTGCGTCGACATGATACCCAGAGTACGAAGGCCTAGACAATTTCGGCATTTAAGTGATTTTGATTGGGGTAGAATAGTTGGGTGGCGCGATGGTGGTGTTTCGTTCCGGGAAATTGCGCGTCGTTTAAACCGGAACGTAACCACTGTTACGCGAGTGTGGCATGGACTGAAGAAGGTCGAGAGTCGAGAATAAGGCCTCGTGGACAACCAAGGCGTACTACAGAGCGCCAGGATCGCCGACTGCGACTTATGGCTCTTAGGGACCGATTTTCCACAACTAGGCAGCTTGGTGACCAATGGTTTAATGAACACGGTAGACCAGTTAGTATGCGAACTCTTTATCGACGTATCAGGTCATTTGGGTTCATTTTATACCGCCCTCTGTTAGTCCTACTTTTAACTTATGCGCACCGGCGTCAAAGATTGGAGTGGTGCACAGAACGCCAAGGGTGGAGGGAAGAATGGAACAGAGTCGTCTTCAGTCATGAATCGCGATTCACTTTAGGGATGCATGATAGGCGTAGACGGGTAAGGAGACGCCGTGGAGAAAGATCCACTATTGAGTTTGCTGTTGAAAGACATGTACACCGCACTGTAGGTGTATTGGTTTGGGGGGCTATTGCCCATGGCAGCCGATCACGTCTGGTGTCCATCCGCGGCAATATGACAGCAGCTCGTTACGTTAACGATGTCTTACAACCATATCTTGTACCATACCTAGAAGGGCTTGGAAACGTGTTGTTTCAACAAGATAACGCACGTCCTCACATAGCACATCTAACGAGGGACTTTTTGGAAGCTGGTGCCATAAATGTTTTACCTTGGCCGCCCAGATCTCCAGATTTAAACCCAATAGAACATGTCTGGGATATGCTAGGTCGGAGACTGACAAGCTTACCGAACCCTCCACAGACTCTGGCTGAGCTGCAGCAGCAAATTCAGGTTGCTTGGGACGAACTACCTCAGGAGGAAGTCGATCACCTCATCGAATCGATGCCCAGACGTATTAATGAATGCGTTCTAAATGGAGGTCGCCAAACACATTATTAGGTGTAATTTACTTGATTCAAATTGTTATCATGTATTAATTAACTTAAGACCTAATAAATAAAGATAAAATCAACTGCAAAAAACCGTTATTTCTAGGTGTTGCATTTCTAATGTCATTCAGTATATATTTAAGTGTGCAATTATATTGGACCGCGTATTTTCCACTCCTCCATTAAGCATAAAGTAAATATTTCGAGTTTAGAAAAACCTGAAATTTGAATTTTCAGGGTTTACTAAACTCAAAATATTTACTTTATTCGCCAATCATATTAAACACTGATTTAGCGTGATGTTTTAAAAACACTTTATTTATCTTAATTAGAGCCTAATAGACTAATTAGTCAATACTTTTTAGTCAATATTAATTCCATATTTATTGTGACTCAACCTTTAAATAAAGGTAGCAAAAAAGAAAACGATGAATTTATTCCTTTCATTTGTAGACAACTTCTTATCTCAATTTATAGGTGATCTGAGTAAGTAAGTTTTATAAACATTTAGATTGAATTAAATATGAATTGGAGGAATCTCTTAATTATCAGTATTAATTGACTTTTTCATTTTAGCGGCGGAATAAATTCAAAAAATAGAATGTAATTTATTTTTTTTAATTCGTTTTTTTTTTAATTATATGTGCCTATATTTCGCCAACATTTGTTAGCTTTTTCGGGGCATAATTCTAAAATTCAAAAATAGCAACAAGCAAAATGAAATAAAAAGATTATACCAAAAACGTAAAATACTTACATGCAGTGTGAAATAGTTATCAAGTTGTAGAAATTATAATGTAAATATTAAAATTGTTTATTTATAAAAAATGTTTAGAGCAACAAACGGAGACATTGATTTTATGATAATAATAATAACAAATAATATACTAATAGATAAAGATTTAAATTACGATGTATTTAATTTTAGTAAATTAGAATAAATTAACTGTAAGCCATTTGTATCTGTTTTAAAGTTCATGCTAGAATTTTGTTTATTAATGTAGAACATTTCTAAAAATAATCTTGCTTTATTATCAAAATCAATTTTATGGTTCCTAGAGCTAGAGTGGATTGATAGAGCATAAGAATTTTTATTCAACCTTGTGTCACTTGTATGTTTACTTAAACGTCAACGAAACCATTGACTAACCTGACCAGCATATACTATAGGGCATTCTGCGCAAGGAATTTTATAGATAATTAAATATCCAAAATTTATAGATAACGTTGGATTTAAGCAACATTGGATTATTGTCTTTGCTAATTTTTTATTATTTTGTAACTACTTTTATCGAATCATTCTTTAAAATGTTAATTAGTCTATGTGTTAAATTAGGGATGTTAGGTAATTTTTTATATCTATATCTAAATTGTTTTCTAAAACTGTTACGAGTTTGAGGATGCTTATCAAAGATACGTTTGTTAATTAAATTTTTGAGGTAGCCATTATATAAAAAAGTGTTTTTTAAAATAATTAATTTTTTTGTACTAGTGAAGGATAATACATTTTTATGACTCTATTATACCGGGTGTTGACTTGGCAGACGCAACATAGGAAATCCCATGTAAAATTTGAAATTTTCAAATTTTGGCTCCCCTATTTATTTTAGAAACAAAATATATTTACCTTTTTCGTAGAGGGAAAAATTCTGAATTTATTCGTGTTAACGTTTATCACTTTACGTTTCTCGAAGTTAAAATAATTAAGAAAAAGTAATGTGATTTTATTAAAATAATGACATGCCATGGAATTGACACAGCAATTGCGAATGTCAAAATGGCAAAAGATATCGCAGTCACCTGATTAAAGTAAATGTTTTCGAAACAATACAAGAAAAATGTCATTATTTATATAAAATCGCATTACTTTTTCTTAATTATTTTAGCTGTAAATTTTCTGACATTCGTTGATTTTTAAAAGAGTTCAATTTAAAGCTTTACACGAGTGTTTTCCACTCCCAGACTAAGCATGAAGTAAAATTTCGAGTTTAGAAAAGCCCCGTGAAAATTTGTCGAGGGTCGCGCAGCGACCCGAGACAAATTTTCTGGGCTTTTCTAAACTCGAAATTTTACTTCATGCGCCACGCGTATAAAACACAGATTTTAGGTGAAGTTCGAATATACATAAATTTGACAATATTATTGTGTTTTATACGCGTGGCGCATGAAGTAAAATTTCGAGTTTAGAAAAGCCCAGAAAATTTGTCTCGGGTCGCTGCGCGACCCTCGACAAATTTTCACGGGGCTTTTCTAAACTCGAAATTTTACTTCATGCTTAGTCTGGGAGTGGAAAACACTTGTTTAAAGCTTTACATTTAACTTAAAAAAAACAGGCAATATCCGCAATTGTTGTATCAATGTCATTATCTTTATAAAATCACATTATTTTTACTTAATTATTTTAACTTAGAGAAACGTAAAGTGTTAAGTGTAAACATTAATAAATTTAGAATTTTTCCCTCTTCAAAAAAGTAAATATTATAGTGTTTTATACGCGTGGCGCATGAAGTAAAATTTCGAGTTTAGAAAAGCCCAAAAAATTTGTCTCGGGTCGCTGCGCGACCCTCGACAAATTTTCACGGGGCTTTTCTAAACTAAAAATTTTACTTCATGCTTAGCCTGGGAGTGGAAAACACTTGTTTAAAGCTATACATTGAACTTTAAAAAAACAGGGAATATCCGCAATTGTTGTATCAATGTCATTATTTTTATATTGTACGTAACAATTTTTATCGAATCATTCTTTAAAATGTTAATTAGTCTATGTGTTAGATTAGGTATTTTTTTATATCTCATATCTAAATTGTTTTCTAAAACTATGTTACGAGTTTGAGGATTCTTATCAAAGATACGTTTGTTAATTAAATTTTTGAGGTAGCAAATATTTAAAAAAGTGTTTCTTAAAACAATTAATTTTTTTTGTACTAGTAAAGGATGATACATTTTTATAATTCTATTTTACCGGGTGTTGACTTGGCGGACGCAACATAGGATATCCCGTGTACATTTTAAAATGTTCAAATTTTGGCTCCTCTATTTATTTTAGTAACAAAATATATTTACCTTTTTTGTAGAGGGAAAAATTCTGAGTTCATTCTTGCTAACGTTTAGCATTTTATTATGGTATTGTTAAAATAGTTAAGAAAAAGTAATGTGATTTTATTAAAATAATGACATGCCATGGAATTGACACAGCAATTACGAATGTCAAAATGGCAAAAGATATCGCAGTCACTTGATTAAAGTAAATGTTTTCGAAACTATACAAGAAAAATGTCATTATTTATATAAAATCGCATTACTTTTTCTTAATTATTTTAGCTGTAAATTTTCTGACATTCGTTGATTTTTAAAAGAGTTCAATTTAAAGCTTTAAACGAGTGTTTTCCACTCCCAGACTAAGCATGAAGTAAAATTTCGAGTTTAGAAAAGCCCCGTGAAAATTTGTCGAGGGTCGCGCAGCGACCCGAGACAAATTTTCTGGGCTTTTCTAAACTCGAAATTTTACTTCATGCGCCACGCGTATAAAACACAGATTTTAGGTGAACTTCGAATATACATAAATTTGACAATATTATGGTGTTTTATACGCGTGGCGCATGAAGTAAAATTTCGAGTTTAGAAAAGCCCAGAAAATTTGTCTCGGGTCGCTGCGCGACCCTCGACAAATTTTCACGGGGCTTTTCTAAACTCAAAATTTTACTTCATGCTTAGCCTGGGAGTGGAAAACACTTGTTTAAAGCTTTACATTGAACTTTAAAAAAACAGGGAATATCCGCAATTGTTGTATCAATGTCATTATTTTTATAAAATCACATAATTTTTACTTAATTATTTTAACTTAGAGAAACGTAAAGTGTTAAGTGTAAACATTAATACATTTAGATTTTTTCCTCTACAAAAAAGTAAAATACATTTACTCTAAAATAAATAGGGAAGCTAATATTTGAACACTTTAAAATTAACAAGCTTAATTACTACGGCATTCGTGGCACTCCCAATAAATGGTTAGAATCATACCTGTTATCTAGAAAACAATCAGTGAAATTGAGGAGTAATGCACAAGAAGTTGTATCAAGCGTCTTGGAGGGTACCATGGGTGTTCCCCAAGGCAGTATTTTAGGTGCCCTTTTATTCAACGTTTTTTTAAATGATATCAATTGCAATTCCGGAGTAGGCTGCCAAATTATAAACTACGCGGATGATACTAACATAATATTAACAGGTGAACATTTCGCGGACGTTGAATCAGTCGGCAACATACAGCTTAACAAACTCCAAACATGGTTCTATAATAACAAGTAATAACTTGTTATTATAGAACCATGTTAAAATAAAGATAAAACCACATGTATGCAATTTAAAGTTAGTAATAGGATAGAAACTCAGAACTACATTTCTTTAAATAGTACAAACTACGAAGTCACTCAAACTTCAAAATTTCTTGGTATTACTATTGATAAGAATCTTAGCTACAAGAGTCATATCAGTAATATCTCAGCAAAATTAAACAAAGCCTGCTACGGTCTACGAGTACTGTCAAAGTATACCAATCCGAGCATCACTCGAACTTTCTATTTTGCAAATTTTTTCTCCCATATGAAATACGGCATAATGTTCTGGGGTAGTAGGAGTAACCTTCAAACAATTTCAATTGCCCAAGAGCAATTCGAGTTATGTGCAAGATGAAGTATACTGAAAGCTGTAGAAACGTGTCAGGGCAAATGGACTACTAACATGCACTGGAGTGTATGTATATATATGAGTCAATGAAGTTTATGTGGAACATAGACATCTATATGACGAGTATAGACTTCTTAGTCAACACAACACTAGACATGGCATCGAATACAACTACCCATATCATAAGTTGATATTCTATGAAAAGAGTCCATTATACAATAGTATAAAAATATATAACAACCTCCCCAAACATGTATGGGGCTCTACAACGTTTTCGAACTGGAAACAATCACTAAAGGAATTCTTACTAGTTTTAGAACCTTATAACATGGATGAGTATTTTCAATAATGATTATTTCTTATAATTGACCCTATTCCGTGCAACAAATGTATGTTACTGTATATTCTGTTTTCATTGGAATAAAGACATGTTATTATTATTATTATTAACATGGGGTTTCCTATGCTGCGTCCGTCAAGTCAACACCCGGTATAGGCCTAAAATTGTGTTCATTTTCATTTTATAAGAGTGATTTAAATTATAATTAATATATCTGCCGGAAAATGTTTCCTTTTGGTACCAAACTATAATAATTTTGCTGTTATTTATTCTGATTAATTTCGTGTCTAAAACGGGAACCGAATTGTTTTCGTCTTCTATTTCAAATGTGAATTGTTTGTTTTTGTCAAATGAATTAAAAATATTGAATGCGTAATTATTTTTTTCTGAGAAGATTGCACAGATAATGTCAACATATTTTTTTAATAAATACAAATTTAAAATTTACTTTGTTAATTACATAGTCCAGACAGTGGTCCATGACGACATTGCTTAAAATAGAGCTTATGACCGAGCCCATTTGTGTCCCAAAAATTTGTGAGTAGAAAGTGCCGTTATAACAAAAATAACTAATAGTGTCACTATTTACAAACATACCTTTAAAATTAATTTTAGATTCAATAAAAACAGAATGGAATTTTATGGAAGAACATTGCTCAATCATTTGGATATTTTTATAAAAAATATTAAATTTATTGATACTAGTTATTTTTGTTTTAATGGCACTTTCTACTTACAAATTTTTGGGATACCAATGGGCTCGGCAACCTTTTTTTCAAAAATTAAAGAAAAAACTCCAATGTTGATCGAATCCAATGTTATTTATAAATAATATATAAAATTACGAAAAAACTATTATTATTATTATTATTCTTTATTTACGGAATTCACCTTTTTTACAATTGAAATTAACAACATTAAAGCAATAAATAACATGTAGGAATAAAATATTGAATTAAAAGATAAATATAAATAATTATGATCACTGGTCATTGTATGAAATTTGTCAACTATTCATGAAAATTCAAACTATAAGAAGCGTAAGCTTATTTTCTCGAATTCAAATTAGTTTTGAATATAAATGTATCTTGTTATTTATAAAATTCCTTGCGCAGAATGCCCTTTAGTGTATGTTGGTCAGACTAGTCAATGGTTTCGTTCACGTTTAAATAAATATAAAAGTAACACTGGGTTAAGCAAAAATCCGTGTGCTTTTATCAATCCACTCTAACTCTAAGAATATAATAAAATAAAATTGATTTTGATAACTCATCAATTCTAGATCTTAAAAAAAATATAGAGCAAGATTATTTTTAGAAATGTTCTACATTAATAAACAAAATTCTATCATGAACTTTAAAACAAATACAAATGGCTTACATTCAATTTATTCTTACTTACTAAATTAAATAGATCATAATTTAAATCTTTATCTATTAGAATATTATTTCAAACATTAAAAGTGCGATTCTTTTCGCAATCTACAACAAGTTAGTCTTACAAAGACTATATCAAACACTCATTGAAACAACTACGTCCCGGGCTAATACCCCGACGGACATTGAATTATACAACAAGTGTTTGCTATGAATATTATTTGTTATTATTTTTATCATAAAATTAATGTCTCCATTTGTTTCTCTAAACGTTTTTTATAAATAAACAATTTGAATATTTACATCATCATTTCTACAACTTGACAACTTTTTGACACTGCCCGGCCTTGTAAGTATTTTGCGTTTTTGGTATAATCTTTTTATTTAATATTGTTTGTTTCTGTTTTTGAGTTTTGGAATTTCACCCTGTAGAAGCTAACAGAATTTAGCGAAATATAGAAACATATATTTAAAGAAATTTCTACAATAAAGTCTCCTTCTTCATTTTATTTTTTTAATTATTTCTGCCGCTAAAACCTAAAACCCAATTAATATTGTCAACTTGACGGCAAAAAATGTCTTTTAGTTATCATTACGAAATATTAATGTACAGGGTGAGTGAAACTCGATGTCTCAGCTCTATTATAAGAAAACAAAAAATGATAGAAAAAATCTAAACAGAGGTTCATAAATGGGATTGAGCAAGGTCCATTTTAAGCCAAAATTGCATATTTTTCTAAATTTGGAAACTGATGTAATGACGTCATCGAATATTTTTTCCCAGAAACATACTTATATTGTTGGATATTTGAAACGAGCTAATTTTTTTAAATTAACTTTGTAGAGAAGAAAATTTGCTATCTTCTTCCGTTAAAATATTATAAGCAAACTTGAAAGAAAGTATTATCAAAAATTCACAATTGTCACGATTTAAACAAGTTTGGAAGCAAATATCAAAGTCGCATCTGTCAATAATTAAACATTAAATGTTACTATTTTACTATTATATATTTATTTATTTATCTACGGATTTCTCTTTTTTACAACATTATAAAAAATGTATAAAAACAAAATAATAATAGGTAAATTACAAACAACAAATATATCAATACTAAACAAAAAACACTAAACACATGACCACAGAAAAAAACAAGTGTTCTAAGTTGTGAAGTTTATAATCGTGGTAACCATTTTTTTCTTTCAAAATTTGTCGTACCAAACTATATTTTAAATTCAACTCACGACAGACTTGCCGTATCAAGTTCGTTGGATTGTCTAGAAAATACTGCAAAACAGTTGCAACATTACTGTTAGAATTGATCCTTTAAAGTAATTTATCTTTCCTTTCGAGCAGAAAATGCCTCGTTATTTGCAGGTAAATTGCGTTCCAATATTGCAAATATATTAAAAGTTCAGGATATCTCTAGGCGTATAACTGAACTGCTCTTCTAGGGTTCATTTGAGATTCTCCATAAACTAATAACATGTCGACTCTTCGGTGTGCGTGAACATTTTTCAAAATCAAATAATAACAAAACAATATTTCTGAACCATTAGTTTAATTATTGACAGATGCTATATTGATATTTGTTTCCAAGGCTACTTGTTTAAGTCGTGACAATTGTAAATTTTAGATAATACTTTTTTTAGGTTTGCTTATCATATTTTAACGGAAGAAAATAGCTAATTTTCTTATTTGCAAAGTTTATTCACAAAAATTAGCTCTTTTTAAATATCCAAGATTATACGTATGTTACTGGGAAAACAAATGTCGATGATGTCAATACTTCAGTTTCCAAATTTAGAAAAATTTGCAGTTTTGGCTTAAAGTGGACATTACTCAATCCTATTTATGAACCTTTTTTCAGATTTGTTCTATCGTTTTTCATTTTCTTATAATAGAGCTGAGACAACGAGTCTCGCTCACCCTATACATTAATTTTTGTACAAATATGACTTTTACAATATTACAAAACTGTAAAATTATTTTATTTTTAGTTGAAAAACTGCTTTTGTTTAACAAAAATAGCCATTTCTTTAAAAGTTTATACAAAATTTTTCTCACTAAACCCGTTTTATGGCAGTAACAGAATAAATAAATTATTATTATTATTATTATTTAAAATTTGCGGAGAGATAAATTGAAATCTTGTATTTTTCTTTGTGATATATGAAAGTACATTCAATTCTACATAATTTGATCAAATTTAAAGTTATTTTAACAACTCGGTATATTTTTCACAAATTTTCAAACAAATACCCACACTTTATCTTTAATTAACCTTTTATCAGCATAATTTTTAATTTCTTTCGAATTTACGTAAAAAACAATAAGAAATCTACTTTCAATTATCAGCTATCAAAAGTGCCATCATTTTATAAAGAGATTCATAAATTTCAAGTTATTTTAAAAGTACTTTAGATTTGGTACACATTTTCAAGAAGAAACTATCTGTATCGGACACTTTTTTTCTCATTAATCACTTGGTAAAACATTTTAAAATATAATGGTTTGTAAATTAAATTCACTTGGTTTTGTTTCACTTATATGTATTTTATTTTCTACTAGTTTCGGCTTAATGCCATTATCAAGAATGATTCTTGATAATGGCATTAAGCCGGAACTAGTAGAAAATAAAATACATATAAGTGAAACAAAACCAAGTGAATTTAATTTTCAAACCATTATAGAAACTATCTGCTTTTTAATAAACATTATCGCAAATATTATTAAGTTTTTAGCACCAAACTTGATAATTACTTGAAAATTTAATGAATTATTATGTTCTTTATCCTTATGAAAGTGCATTCACTTTTAAATAAATCCTTAAAACTTCAGGTTATTAAACATTCCAAATATACCTATACAAATGTCTATCCAATTTTTATAATTATTTCTAGGGAAAATACAAAAGTGATTCTTAACAAAAAGATTTTCTGAATTTTAAGTTGTTTTGAGAACGCATTATACAGGGTGCCCGAATTTCAACAAAATGTATGGGGATCTTGGTTATTTGAAGAGATAGAGAGTCGGTCAAATTAGAGCAAAGTTGCGTATTTTAGGGCCCAATAATAATCTAAAAACAAATTTGAAATATCTTTTTTTGAGAAATTGTCAAAAAACGGATTTTTTGAAATTTTGTTTTTATTTTTGTATTCAAAAACCATTAAATCCAGACATTTACAACTTTGACATTATACAAGCATTTTTTAACGAGAAATCTAGTAACATATTTTATTTTATGATAACTATAATATTACTCAGGTACCAAATCGTTTTTCTTACGAGCGCCATTTTGGATTCTCATCTTTTTGGAAGAATATTTTTTTCTGAATTCAATTATGTATCATACTTATAGTTTATTGTACATTTAAATGTAAAATTTTAATCTTAAGTTTTTTGTAAAGAGTGCCTTGGAAACAGTTGAGTAACGCACTCATTTGACAACTCCTAGGACCCATAATTGTTGTTAAAAGACATCACCAGTTGTGATGTATTTTAAACTAACGAGTATTAAACTAACGAGTATTGTGAATTATATTTAGAAATTCTTATGATCATTTTTACACGCATAACTTAATTTTCTTAAAAACGTATTAAACTATTTAAGTAAATTAAAAATTAAATTAAGTATTTACTTTGATTTCCCCCTTCAAGCGCTTCAAATTTATTTAAACAATCAAGTTTATTCAAACGAGTGTTTTCACTCCCAGGGTAAGCATGAAGTAAAATTTCGAGTTTAGAAAAGCCTGAAAATTTGGTTTGGTCGCGGCCAAACCAAATTTTCAGGCTTTTCTAAACTCGAAATTTTACATCATGCGCCACGCGTATAAAACACTGATTTGAAATAAAGTTTAAAACACTCATCATCTTTAGAAGAAAACAAAAATAGATATTTGGTCTGTTATCAACAAAAATAGATATTTGGTCTGTTATCAACAAAAATAGATATTTGGTCTGTTATCAACAAAAATAGATATTTGGTCTGTTATCAACAAAAATAGATATTTGGTCTGTTATCAACAAAAATAGATATTTGGTCTGTTATCAACAAAAATAGATATTTGGTCTGTTATCAACAAAAATAGATATTTGGTCTGTTATCAACAAAAATAGATATTTGGTCTGTTATCAACAAAAATAGATATTTGGTCTGTTATCAACAAAAATAGATATTTGGTCTGTTATCAACAAAAATAGATATTTGGTCTGTTATCAACAAAAATAGATATTTGGTCTGTTATCAACAAAAATAGATATTTGGTCTGTTATCAACAAAAATAGATATTTAGTCTGTTACCAACAAAAATAGATATTTGGTCTGTTATCAACAAAAATAGATATTTGGTCTGTTATCAACAAAAATAGATATTTGGTCTGTTATCAACAAAAATAGATATTTGGTCTGTTATCAACAAAAATAGATATTTGGTCTGTTATCAACAAAAATAGATATTTGGTCTGTTATCAACAAAAATAGATATTTGATCTGTTATCAACGTTTTCCAGTAAAATAGTTAAAAATTTGGTTTGGTCGCAAATTTTCCGGCTTCTCTAAACTCGAAATTTTACATCATTCTTAATCAGGTAGTGGAAATACTTGTTAGTAGCTTCAAATTAAACCCTTTTTAAAAGCAACGATTGCCAAAAAATTTACAACGTATGCATCAGGATATGTATACTTATTACAAAAATTCCCTGTATAATTTGGAATATTGATTGGACTCCCCCTAAGCCGAAATTCTGGCTGCGCCACTGTTACCTACTGTGAATTATATTTATAAATTCTTATGATAATTTTTGCTGAAACGATTATTATTAAATTAATGAAGTGCGAATTGAGTAAAGACAGTGGCGGAAAAGGAAATAATAGACTTTATTAAAAGCGAACGTCGAGTCGGTTTAGCCTTCGAACCAAGTCATCTGTTTATCGTTATTAAGGGTTTCTCCTTCATTGAATCGGATAACGGATAAAGGGAAATATTAAGGGCCTTAACGCGACGCAGCGTCTCGGATAATTGTTCAACTGTCTGTAGTAGCTACTGGGGTAACTAAGAAAATACTGCATTAACCGTTCTGAGAGATCGTTTCAGCCCTAAACCATTTCAATACAAAATTACTTAAATTTAAATGTGTATACTCCAGTGCCAGATTAGGAATTAATTCAAGAAATATTTTAGCAACAATAAAAAATAACAGCAAGTACAGGGATTTTTTTTTAAGTATACAGGTCCCGATTGTTCAGGCATTTTATAAAAGCATTTAAATGGGCTCTGCGCCTAATTTCAAATTTGCAGGCTTTTCTAAACCCGAAAGTTTACTTCATGCTTAACCCATTAACGGCCGAGCAATTATAGAGTTAACATTAAAAGTTGATTTTTGGTAAAACTCTGCACTTCTCTTTATGATTTCTATGAATAACTTATTATTTATTTTTTCGATTATTACTCATTAAAAAAATACACCAGTGTGTTTCTAACTTCACAATATGTCAGTGTTTTATACGCGGGGCGCATGAAGTAAAATTTCGAGTTTAGAAAAGCCCCGTGAAAATTTGTCTCGGGTCGCTGCGCGACCCTCGACAAATTTTCTACGCGGGGCTTTTCTAAACTCGAAATGTTACTTCATGCTTAGCCTGGGAATGGAAACACTCGTTCTAAACTTCATATTGCACGTTTTTATAAAAAATCGATTAATGACTGAAAATTTACAGTGTATACATTTTGCATATTTAAAAGAAAAATTCACAGTATGTAGAATTTTTATTTTAAATATGCAAAATGTATACTCTGTCAATTTTTAGGTATTAATCGAATTTTTATAAAAACGTGCGATATAAAGTTTGGAACGAGTTTTTCCACTCCCAGACTAAGCATGAAGTAAAATTTCGAGTTTAGAAAAGCCCCGCGTAGAAAATTTGTCGAGGGTCGCGCAGCGACCCGAGACAAATTTTCACGGGGCTTTTCTAAACTCGAAATTTTACTTCATGCGCCCCGCGTATAAAACACTGACATATTGTGAAGTTAGAAACACACTGGTGTATTTTTTAATGAGTAATAATCGAAAAAATAAATAATAAGTTATTCATAGAAATCATAAAGAGAAGTGCAGAGTTTTACCAAAAATCAACTCTTAATGTTAACTCTATAATTGCTCGGCCGTTAATGGGTTAAGCATGAAGTAAACTTTCGGGTTTAGAAAAGCCTGCAAATTTGAAATTAGGCGCAGAGCCCATTTAAATTTTCACGGGGCTTCTCTAAACTCGAAATTTTACATCATGCGCCACACGTATAAAACACTGAAATATTGGGAAATTCGATTATGCACTGATGTATTTTTTGTTTAATGAGTAATAATCGAAAAAATTAAATAACAAAATATTCACATTTCTCTTCATACATTTTCAAGTTAGGTCAAATAATATAATATACAAAATTAACTCATTTAATAATTTGGTTAACAAAAAATTTAAAATGTTGCGTGTATGCACCAATGGCGCTTAATGGGTTAATCAAGGACTGGAAACACTTGTAGAAAGTACAAATTAACCAATTTTTAAAAATCAAAATGTGTATACTTTATAGTAAAATGTCTTGTATTTTTAATAAGGAATGACGACATATTTAATAACTGTTTTTTTTAAGTTTAAGTGAAGTGATTATTACACATAAAAATACTGTTATACCTTACTTCATGACATATTTAAACTAAAATAAATGGTTATCTATAAACGTTCGCCAAAAAAATGAATTTCTAGTTCATTACGATCGTATATGATTGCTAAATGTTCTGTGTGCAATAAAAGGGCAGCATCCCTTATAACAACACACAGGCAGTTACATAGCAAGTAGATGAAAGGGCCAGATGTGATGGGTGAATGAGTGCCTTGTGGGGTACAAGCACGTGACCGCCCGTTTTGAGCATTTGTCAGCCTCTGGTTTGGCTCCCTCTCTATCTCGACCTAGTCACGACTTTTATGCACTCTACCCCCTTATTACCTACACTTGTTCGCCCGATTGTATAAATAATAACACTAACGGGTGGATGATTTGGCGAAAGTGAAAAGGCCCCGACACCCGGAATAACATTTTAATTAACTAAAGTATATACGCGTATACACACAGCGAAAGGCGAGCGGTGATCGATCAATTGGAACGCTTTTATAATTTATTATAGATTGTGTTACCCACTGCACTGGATAACAGATGTGGCCTGCGATTTAAATTTCGGGATAACTTTTATGAAATTGCTTAGCATTATATTGTAAATATTCGAATCATAAGCGTAGCTACCTCAAAGCAGCGGCGTAATTGGGGGGTGGAAGACCCCGCAATGCCCCTTAGCAATGTCGTCATATAGTATAGGTAAAATGGGCATTAACAAAGAATTAAATATTTAATCATTGTTTCAATATTTTTAAAAAACAGGAGGGAATATTTTAATTCCAACAATGTTAAAGATAATTTATTTCTGAGTTAATTCAATGAATTTTATGTAGATTCAATAATGCGACTATATTTTCCAATGTTGGAAACAATATTCACCTCTGGTTTTGTTTTTCATATCTGTGCGATATTTGTAAAATTGAATATTGTCAGATCAAATATAAGCGATACATGTTGAACTTCACAAAATTGCAGTGTTATACAAGTGGCGTAAAGCCTGAAAACTTGGTTTTTCTAAACTCGAAATTTTCCTTCCTTCTTAATCAAGGAGTGGAAACCCTCATTAGAAGCTTCAAAATAAACGCATTTCATAATAACAACGAATGCTTCAAAATTTACAGCAAATACGCTGAGATATGTATACTTGAAAAAAGCATTTAATAATTGCAAAGCAATTTAATAACACAGTTCAATTACTTAGTAAACTACTTACAATGTAATTAAATTCATATATACTGCCTTTCAAAAAAATCAGAACACCAAGTATTTATTGCACGATTTTAATCAAATTTACACAATTTGATCATGTAAACGAACTGTATCGATGATAAAAAAATCAACTTGAAAAACAAAAAAACAAATGAATAAAAATTAATAATGTGTTGAGCCTCCACACTCATTAACACGTCGAGGCATGCTAGAAATCAGGCTGTCAATATCGACTTGGGGTATTTCATTCCAAACTTCGATAATTTGACCTCTAAGTTCCATTACAGTGTTAGCGGGGCGCTGTAAGTTACTTATTCTAACACCTATCATATCCCAAACATGTTCTATTGGCGATAGATCTGGAGAACGAGATGGCCAAGGTAACAAATTGATTTCGGCACTATCAAAAAACTGTCTTGTAATGGCCGCTATGTGAGGTCGAGCATTATCTTGCTGAAAAATGGGGTTCTGCAAGCCATTTACATAGGGCACTAACACTGGCCGTAAAATGTTGTCAATATACCGAATCGCGTTAAGACTTGCTTCTAAAAAAACTAGAGGAGACCGACTACCATATGCTATCGCCCCCCAAACCATAACTCCCTGTGTAAGAGCCGTATGTCTTTCAACAGCAAATTGTAAAATTCTGCGTTCACCGCGTCGACGTCTCACTCTTCTGCGACTATTATGAGCCCATAAACAGAACCGAGACTCATCGCTGAAGATAATGTTATTCCATTCATGGGTCCAATGTTGTCTTTCCCTGCACCAATCAAGTCTTGCCCTGCGATGCTGCGGAGTAAGAGGTAGACACAATTGTGGACGGTAGGATCTTATACCAAAACTGCGGATTCTTCTGTAAACAGTAGCCATGGATACTCTTTGGCCATTTAGAGCCAACCAGTCATTTCCCAATGCCCGCGACGTTGTAAATCTGTCCCTTAAAGTTGTAAGACGAAGAGCTCGATCTTCACGCTCAGTGGTGCTTGTTGGACGTCCTGATCCAAGTCTACGTCGATTTTCCCCAGCTTCGGACCATCTAGACCAGCAGCGTACGATCACCGATACACTACGGCCTACCCTTTCAGCAATAGCACGAACCAAAAAACCCGCTTCTCGCATTCCAATAATGCGACCCCTTTAAAATTCACTTAGATGATGATATTGTGCACGCCGACGAATACGGGGCATCTTTTTATGTTTTACAAACTGAAACGTCAAACTACTCAGAGGCTACTTGGATATTAGAAGCAATTACATTAAAAAATCAGCAGCTCTTCATGATGGTGAAATCAAGGAAAAATACCATTAAATAGTAACCAAAACAATTGATTTTTTGATCATCGATGCAGTTCATTTACATGATCAAATTCTGTAAATTTCATTAAAATCGTCCAGTATAGTTGCAAACAGACAAAATTTACTAGAAAGCGTAATATAGTGTCATAAAAATATCCAGCCCTAGCAGCAATTAACTAGACAGGAGAGAATGTTCACATATGAATCAAGTTGAAAAGACAAATAATTAAAGTTTGTAAGTAAAATTGTAATATAAATATTTAAAGGTTAAAGAGTGGAAAACACTGATTAAAGGAGGGAATCTATAAAATAAACATTCAAAAGTGACTTCTCTGGTCGGATAGTGAAAGTAATTACGAATTGGCCAGCGGTAGTGTGGGCAGATATCTAATTTAGTAAGGTAACTATAGAATCTGCACTATTGACGCCGAGAAATCTAGCTTTAAATAACAAATGAACGAAAACAAGAAAAAAAAAGGAGATTTTCAAGAAACAACAACCATATTCCAAAGAAGTAAAATTACAATTTAATCCCCTGAGCAGAGGAGAGCAGAAGAAGAAAGATTGAGAAAGAAAGAAGAATGAAACACAACCTCAAAGAAAACACGGTTTGTGAAAAACAAAACAACATGGAAGAATTAAAAGCAATGATTAAAGAAATAATGACAGCTTTGTCAAAAAACACAGCAGAGCTGAAAGAAGAACTTAAAGAAATGAGACAAGAAATGAAGACAAAAATGAGAACAGTGGAAAAAGGACGATTTCAAAGTTTAGAAGAAAGGGCCGAAAATAAAGACATAAGATCGACAAAAGCGAAAGAATAATATTATTATTACAATATAAAAACGAATTAAAATTAAAATTGACTTTCTGCAAAATAGTTGTCTCATTGAGACAAGTCTCCAAATATTCATTGAAACAACTACTTCTCGAGCTAATACCCCGACAGATATTGAATTATACAATAAATATTTAAGTTAGATGAATGATTTACTGTTCTATGCATAAATTATATGCAAAATGCAGCATCAGGTCAACTATTCTCTCACCAAACTAAATGAATCAACAGGAAATTGAAAAAATGACAGGGAATGAATATTTGAAAAATTCCCAGCCTTAACTATTAGACTCCGAATAATATTAAACTTAACTTAGTTGTTTGATACTGAATAACTTCAAATTATGCAAAATAGATGTTTTTTATGTAAAAAATACCTATTGCATACGAAGTAAACCGATGTTATTAATTTTACTGGATCCGTCGGGTAATATATCGTAAATTACAAGCGGTAATTATCTCGTTAAATTACCACTAATATCACTATACTATAATTACATTCAAAAGGTATATATTTTTATTATCGATGCTTAGAAACTGTATTTTAGTATCATTTCAACGACATGTAAATGTCACAGTGAAAATAATGTACCTGTGCGTCCAGTAATAAAATAAAAATTATAGCCAATAAAATCATACCTCCAATGATGACCGAAAAAAAAACCTCCGGGTATAAGCACCCATAACATCGACACACTCGTTATTTTTGCCGGAATTCGCATCCACCCCCCTAAACACGTCCACGGCGAAAATTTATTGTTGTGACCGCTGCGGAATGTAAATTTTTACGTGCGCAGAGTGTTTTAATTCCGGGACGCGCCAATTGATACATAAATCCCGCGCGACTTTTGAATATTGAATTAGATTCATAGTCCCTTAATAATTGGATGTCCCGACATCGATTCCTCCGCTCCCGAGGGACAGCGGGGCCCACGGCCCTTTTCCCTGCCATGTTTACGATGGGAAGGACGCACCGGCTCCGGTCACAGCTCCGGAATTCCCCCGAGCCGCTCCGGGTGGTCGACGTCGTCGTTTTGCCGAACCACCCTCAAGAATATTACGCGATGTTCTCACACATGAGGTTCGTACACACTTGCCAAATGTCGGTGGGGGATTAAACAATTCTTTCGGTTTAAATTTACGACGTGCGGAAAAATGGGGATATGATTAAAAATGCAATTTTAATTTGAGTTACTGAAAAGGGTTGCGAGTGAAAATATATGACATATTATAGCTATTAAAAGTCAGTTTATCAACTGATTTTTACTTCCTCCAAAAAACGGAATTTAACAACATGGAAAATTTTAATCTTTAATATTTTTTAAACTCATTGCCACGAAAGCAAAACTCGATAAAATTTTAATTCATAATCATGGGCGCCAGTACATATTCTAATTTTCCATTTATTTATACCGAGTGTTAACCACCAAACTTAGCCATTGAGAAATAGTGTTATTTAGAATTTCAACAATTAATTTAATGCATCGCTATGACAAATGTTCCTGTAATGTCATGTTGACGAATCCATTTTTAGTTGTGTTATAAACATGAATCACGAATCTATGGAAGAAAGAAGTATCATAACTGAATCCTTTTACTCTGGCAATAGTAAAAGAGTGAGATATTTATTTGCTGTAAGTTTCAATAAATGTATTATAAATTTTACTTCATGAGCCAAGCGAATAAAACACTAATTTAACGTGAAATTAAACAACAAAACACATACATCATTTTTAGTTAGAATAGCACGGAAATTATAGAATACTAAGAATAAATCAATACTTTAATATACAGTGAAAGTCTTATTTTAATAACTAGAAGTTCGGTTATCTTTAAATCTATGGTGATTATTAGAAAAGTAATAAGATGAAAGTTACGAGGAGAAGAAAGTTGGAGGGTTCGTGTATTAAACGGTGTAAAAGGAACATCCGCAGCCCTTTCGCCCTTTAATCGATGTTTATGAAACGGAGGATTGCCGGCGGATATTAACGCTATTAGAGTCTGAAATTGCTTCTTATCTTATTAGGCGCCATGAAGAGCCGCATTAACCGTATAACTCGCTTTTACATTCTAATTAAATTGCCGACTTAAAAATGTTACGTTTTCGTAACGCGTTCCGCACTTAGTCTCAATTAAAACTTAACCGGCCGACGGGGCTGATTTATTCTATTAATAATCGTCATCGGGTTTAATTCACTTTTCCCTTTTTATCTTTGTTTCATGTTTGCGTGCATGAGGAGTGTTTATGATTAAAATTCGCCTCTACGGCTGTAATAAAAGTTCCAATTTATAATTTTCTGCGTGCGGATTATGGGAGTTTTTAGGGAATGGGGGGATTAATGTTCGACCCCTGGTGTGTGGTTTTAATTTCAAATGCCTCATGTGTTTGCAATGTTTATTATGCCACACTTATCAATATTTCAATTAAATAAAAAACAAATAAATTATAGAAACTTGATATTGATTAGGAACATGGGCGCCCGCAGAGGAAGCAAAATATAATAATAATAGTCTTTATTGTCTTAATGAACAAAAGTACAATACAACGCAAAATCAAAACAAACTATTTATAAAATGCAATATAAACAGTTATACCGTTCGTTGAGATTTCGTAAACTATTATTAGGCTTTTCTAAACTCGAAATTTTACTTCATGCGCCGTGCGTATAATACACTGAAATATTGTGAAATTAAAAAAATATTGCTAAATCAGTATTAAAAATAGACTGCTAAAGCAAGATTAAAAATTATACTACCAGAGGAAACTTTCAGGCTTTTATGTACTCAAAATTTTACTTCATGCTTAATCAAAGATTAGACACCCTACTTACGCAGTAAAAAAATGGTGATGTAAAGGGTCAATATGTGCAAATATTTTTTTGACGAAAATAATTTACAAAATTATTTTAAAAATAATCGAAAAAAATAATAAAAGCACATTCAGCATAACAAATGTTTGTATGAGAGAAATAACGACTGCAGCATCGACTTAAAATCAGGGTTGTTATGTTTAAAACACTTTGTTTTAAAACTGTGTTTTAAACATGTTTAAAAACAGCTCTTGTGTTTTAAACGGTTTTTTTTAAACCTGTTTAAATATTAAATTTGTTTAATAAGATTTTTTTACATTTTTAAATTTTAACTAAACTGTTGAAGATATTTAAAATTACATTATTAAACACAACATTATATTACAAGAAAATATCAAATAGGTGTGCATAAATGTGATTTTTGAATAAAGGGAATTTGTTTTTAGGTGCATACACTGTAAATGTTACGACATTCGTTGTTTTTTAAAAAGATTTTATTTTGAATTTTTAGACAAGGATTTTCCACTCCCAGACTAAGCATGAAGTAAAATTTCGAGTTTAGAAAAGCCTGAAAATTTGGATTGGCCGCGTAGCGAAGCGGAGCGGCCAATCCAAATTAGGCTTTTCTAAACTCGAAATTTTACTTCATGCGCCACGCATATAAAACACTGAAATATCGCAAAGTTTAAAATATACGGCTTTAGCAATCCAATATGTAGATGTGAATAAAACGTAAGTCAAATTTTGCGCTGAAGAAATGGTTTAAAACAGTAATTATAGACAACCCAATATCTCTAATGTATATTAGGTTGCCTATAATCGTTGTTGTATGTGTGTGTTTTTTGAACTTCACTGTAAACCAGTCTTTTTACGCGTGGCGCATGAAGTAAAATTTCGAGTTTAGAAAAGCCTAATTTGGATTGGCCGCTCCGCTACGCTACGCGGCCAATCCAAATTAGGCTTTTCTAAACTCGAAATTTTACTTCATGCTTAGTCTAGGAGTGGAAAATACTCATTAAAAGCCTCAAATTAACCGCTTTTAAGCACGAATTTCCGCAAATTTAAAAAACGCTATAATTATCGGGATATGTATACTCAAAAAAAAAGCCCTGTATGTTCTGTTTTAAACATGTTTTAAACGTGTTTTAAACATGTTTTAAACAGGTTTTTAACATGATTTTAATTGTTAATGTTTTAAACGCTGTTTTAATGAAAAAACACGTCTTATTAAAAAAACCTGTTTGTTAATTAAAATAAAAATACGTGTTTTTTAACTACTTTGCTTAAAATGGGCTCGTTCATCAGAGACAATAGTTGGGAGTTTACTGCCAACTGTTGAGGAATTCTCTGATGGCCGGACTGTTAATCGTGAACATGTTAGGGGAGTGGTCGCCATTTTTTTGCAATCGTACTATTTAGGCCGATTTTTATTGGCGGGTTAAAGTTTCAAGCTAGTCGAGGTTTTGGAGGTGCGAAATTAATTATTTAATAATTTCTATTATGAAATTACTATTCGTAAGGAGATTGGTGAATTACTGAAAGGTAAGAAAATAATAGTGTTTGTGTAAATAGCTTAATTATGTATTTAAGTAATTATATTCAGCAATGGAACTAAAGCCATCAAATAAAAGAAAGTGCGATTAGGAGTTATCCATCGATAAATGTATATGTTAATATACAGCTAAAACGAAAACAAACAACACACGAAATTAAAATGGCCGTACTATCGGTCATCAGATACCAACATACATAACAAACAAAATCCAAACATGTTGAATGTTGAAGATTTTGATAACGGGCCCAATAACAAACAAGTTTGGGCTTGCGAAAAGATGCTGATACGCAAAGGTTCAAGGTTTAAAGAAACACAACCACGAAATCATGGGAACGGCAATGACGTCAGATCTCCAAGATCGGATAGGATTATAAAAGAGCGCGGAGCGATAAACAAGAGGAGTCAAGAGACAGTTCGGTAGGATGGTTGAGAGAACATCACGTAAAGTGAGACTAGTTCCAAATCAAAGGAGAAAATAGAAATCAGATAAACACAAAAAATAGTGAAACAATCTTCAATATCACTTCAATCTCAATGGCAGACATAAAATTATATAACAAAAAGAAAAATTATACAACAAAAACAAAAATTACACAAGAAAAACAAAAATTATACAACAAAAAGAAAAATTTTACAACAAAAAGAAAACAAATCAATTGACGGATGAGATCGAGCTATGCTTGGAAAACGAAGGAGTGTTCCCGCTGATTAATTGCCTAAAAACAATTAATGAGTGAGGTCATCCCGAGTTAGTATTGCAGAGTTATGTTCCCGCTAGTTAATATTACAAAACAATTGACACGTGAGGTCGAGCTGTGCGTAGAGTGTTCCCGCTAGTTATTTGCCTGAAAACAGTTAACGGGTGAGGTCGTCCCGAGTTAGTACTAGTAGTATGCTCTGGCTTTTACTTATCGGGGTATGCCGATTGAGCGTCCATTCCAAGGACGGTGAATCACAGCCATACCTGCGAACGACTACCCGTCGGAGACCAACCCACATGTGGAGCGCAGGAGCGGATAGACACCTCTGGGCCTTTCAAGGCCCACCCTCAACTCCTCATTTATAGCTGTCGCCAGGGCTGAGTCGACCCCGTCATGCCCAAATTAGTCCTATACAAGATAGGGACACAGAGGGCCTCGGGAAGGCCTAGGATTCCGACTTGAAATGCTTTCCTTCAGTAATCCTCGATCCACCTGCCGTGGTATGACCCTGACAAATCAGGCCCTCCTCCCGAGTTGGTACTGCGCAGTTGTTTCCGATAGTTATTATCACAAAACAATTGACGGGCGAGATCGAGCTGTGCGTGGAAAACGAAAAAGTGTTCCTGCTAGTTAATTGCCTGATCACAATTAGCGGGTAAGGTCGTCCCGAGTTAGTACTGAAAAGTTATGTTCCCGCTAATTAATTTTCTACGCGGGGCTTTTCTAAACTCTAAATTTTAATTTATGCTTAGTCGGGGAGTAGAAGACACTCATTAGTTTAAAATACATCACAACTGTTAAAATGTGTATCGTAACTGTCACAAAGAAAAACAATAACATGGCAATCTCATTTCCGCTCAATTCAAGCTCGTATCACCTTGACACGATTATTTAAATGTCGGCTTGTGCCAACTTATGTCAACTGTCATTATAGTTCAAATGTCGACTGCCGCCGATTTATGGCAACTGTTATTATAGTCCAATATTATAGTCCGACTTGTATGTCAACTGTCATTATAGTCCAAATGTCGGCTGACGCCGACTTATTTCAAGTTGACACGATGAACTAAATTTTAATTTTACGTGTCCCAACATTTTGTATCCACCGATGTTACATGCAATATTATTACAATATAGTTTGCAGTTATTGGTACTATATTATTATTTATTATAGATACAATATTGTACTGATCTTGTTTTTAATATTTTATCTATAATGAAAATCAATGATAGATATTCAATTTCTGTACAATATTGTGTCAATAGTAAATATAGTTGAACACTCAATAATAGATATTAAATTTCTGGACAATATTGCGTCAGCAATGAATACTATTTAATCTTATTTAATACAGACATTTACCTAATGTATAATATTGTTTCAATATTGAATACCATTAATCATTCAATATAGATATTCCATACATGTTAATATTGTATCAATAATGAATAACATTGATCATTTAATATAAATATTCAATACATGTTAATATTGTATCAATAATGAATATCATTGATCATTTAATATCTTTCTCGATTGCGCAATTGTAAGCTTATTGATTCCTGCTTAACTGATATACTGTGGTTAACAAAAGCTTGTTTTTTTTTCAACCTAGCCATCTGAATAGAAATTAGCTTTGAGTAAATTTAAATCGAGTTTGTTTTAATAATTCTTATAAATTCTGTTTTTGTTACTAAAACTTAAAATGGCGGAAGTATATTTACAATTATTTAATAATAAAATGCAGTTAACAACATTTATTATATTTAAGTATTTAATTATAATTAATGATTAATTAAGTATTTAATTATTTCTGAATTTAATTCTGAGCACAAAAACCATTCGGATTGGTTTTTGTGCTCAGAATTAAAACGAATATATTTACAATTATTTAATGATAAAATACAGTTAACAAAATTTATTGTATCTAAGTATTTAATTATTTGCCTTTATTTTTAATTTTATTTCTGAATTTAATTCTGAGCAAAAAAACCATTCGGATTGGTTTTTGTGCTCAGAATTATAACGAATCTGCAAAGACAAAAAAATAGACGTATTTTCCAGAGCGAGGTTCAGTGTTCAGTGTGTGTCCACGTGTTCCTCAGTAACTAAGCCTCTCTTGTAAATAAAATGAAGTATGTTTTCTGTCTACAATTTCTAGGCATATTCTTGACGAGTTTCAACTTACAAAATGTCTTCGTTTACGCGGATAGCACGACTTATCTAACAGAGAACTTTTTCGCTAATTTAGAAGAAAATTTAAAAGGTTTGTACAATATTTACATACTTTTATCATTCAATTAGAAGAATAACTTAGTGATGGCTGTAATTTAAGTCTAATTAAATTTAATATTATATAAGTTAATATTGTGTCTTGTAAATAAAAGATAACTAAAAAATATTTTTCCCTGTAAGAAAAATTGTAATTTTATTGGGAAATAAATATAAATAAAATTGCATGCTCTTTCGTTGTATTTCTGTTTTATATTTTAACAAAAATATGTTTTTAATTAAAATAAAAAATATAAAGCATGTAAAAAATTTTAAAGGTTGTATCGAGAAAACTAACGAGTCTCTATAAACTGTCGGCATCCCAGTAGGTTCTGATTTCAGAAACATATGTCGTAATTAAATTCAGCACTGTGAAACTACCCAATGACATATAATTAAATGTATTTGACGAAGATTTACCGTTTCGTATGGCATAATCTAAGATATGTAATTTGTTTTTCGAAGCAACCGAGATACCGACAGTTTATATACACTCGTTAGTTTCAAAATTTTATAGTAAAATGATGACAAAAATCGCTTACATAATTTTTGTTCATATATGCAATCATTTTAAAACGTATGATTTACATTTATAAACATATTTGATCTTCCCCATTTCTTAATTAATTAATACAAGAATTGCACTCGAGAGACATTTTTCATCATTTAGATGCTGCAAACAAAATTATGAATTTGGAAAATTAGAAGGTTGCTACACTTTAAATTGTGAAAATGTTTCTAGACATTGTTTTTTTGTTTTAATAAATTTCGAATCAAACATCATCTTCCGACGATGAGCCATTAATTAACCTAACATGCTAAAATTGTTAAGTATTTTTACAATTAAAAAGCAATTTTTATATTTGTTACTATGGTGTAACTAACTGCGTTTTTTTTGTACTAAAAAAAATAAAGTATATGTATTACACAGGATTTTTTTCTTTTCAATATACATATATGTATATTAAAAAATAAATTTTCCAACATTCGTTGTTTTTAAAAGAGTTCAGTTTGAAACTTTAAACGAGTGTTTTCCACTCCCAGATTAAACATTCGCGAAGCGCCCAAACCAAATTTTCAGGCTTTTCTAAACTCGACATTTTACATCATACGCCACGCCTACAAAACACTGAACTATTGTGAAGTTTAAATGATGCAAAATTATGCTTCTAAATTAATTTGCTAAATCAGTATATTTTGAACCTTACTTTAAATTAGTGTTTTTTGTATACGCGTGGCGCATGAAGTAAAATTTCGAGTTTAGAAAAGCCTGAATTTTTTTTTTGATTTCAGCGACCAAGCAAAATTTGCAGGCTTTTCTGAACTCAAAATTTTACTTAATGTTTAATCTGGAAATGGAAAACACTCGTTTATACCATTAAATTGAACTCTTTTGAAAAACAACCAATATCTGAAGATTTACAGTATAGGCGCTGAAATTAGGACAGGTATACTTAAAAGAAAAACTTCCTGTATGATTAATAAATAAAATAAATAATAATATTTATAAAAAAAAATAATTATCAAGCAGTTGATATACAGGGTGTCCCACGAGATAATAGACAGGCCATATCTCATTAACGGTTAATAGTACCAACATGAAATTTGGAACATTTAAATAGTTCAAGTTGGTGAATATTTCTATAGTTACATTTTTTTCACTCTTTTTTTCCGAAGAAATTACTCAAACTTTAAAAATTTAAATGGGACGCCCTGTATATTTATAGATTTTTATAAAGATAATTACAAGACAAATTTAATGATACCAAATTAAATTAAATAATCACTAAGAGATGGACTAATAAAAGAAAAAAACAATCATGAAATATATTACGTCTAATATGATTTTTTTGTTGTTAATTCGAAATATCATAAATAATAACTGTGTAATGGATTAACAAAAGAAAAATAATCACAAACGTCAAATATTCATGTGAACTGTTTGTTGTCAGTCAGAAAGCCTCGTGTACTCGAAATCTTTTGATGAGATTTGAATTTTGTATGAATGAAAGTGAAAATCAGTTTAAACATCTTATGGTTTGAGTGTGTAAAATTTTAATTTATTATGTTGCTTGCTAGTTTTGTTAGATTGTTCCTACATTATTTTGTCAATTGATGCAACAATGATTATTTCATTTAATTATTACTGCATTATGTTTAAATAAAACCCCATATAATTTGAAATCATTAAATTTCTCTTTTAATTTTCTTTAAAAAATATATAGATATACAGTGTGTCCCATTTAAATTTTTAAAGTTGATGTAATTTCTTCGGGAATAAGGAGTCGGAAAAAAATCTAACGATACAAAATTTTTCAGCATTTTGAGCCATTTAAATGTTCCCAATTTCATATTTGTACAATTAACCGTTTATGAGATATTGCGTGTCTACTATCTCGTGGTACACCCTGTATATCAGATAATTATCAATATATATCCGACATTTCAATATTTATATAAATATCATGATATTTCCGAACCCAGGTGTTTCTTTTAACATTTTGATAAATATTGATTATATTTAAAAATGTTTCAAATTAAAATTGCACACAATGAAAAAATGCACAAGGTTTATATAAACACGTTTTATAGATAGCTCTTTTGTTCTTCGAAATATCCACAAAAATAAGTTTATTTCCGCTATATTCAATTTAATTCAATTTTTTATTAATAAGTTATAATCTGTATACGAGTAAATCTTATATATTTATTTATTTATTACAGAACAGATAATACATATAATAAAAGGGTAACATCAGTAAAAAACACAACAATTTATACATTTTAGATACAAATATATAGAACACTTTCGATTTTTATTATTATTATTTTTTACTGTTTAAAATGTAGGTACCTAATAATTTATATATTTTATTCATAAAATTAAGATTCCGTTAATCAATTAAATTAAATTTATTTCATTTTTTAGATGTTCATACAGATGAGGCCACTTACAAGTTCATAGATAAACAGGTGGATAATTATATCAACTTGATTAAAAGCACTCAGCCTTCGCACAATAGCAACAAAAAAAGTAGAAAAAGAAGGGATAGTTTAAAATCGATCGATATATCAAAAGATGAACACGGTATGTATAAAAATAAAACGTAACACATAAAAATGTAATCACATTTTACTTTTATTTTCAATTATTAAAATAGCTGACCTACTTGTACAACATTTCATTACTTTCCTAAAATTCTTTATTTTCTGAGGTTATTTAAGTCTTGATTTTTTTCTAATTTTCGAGAAGTTTCATTAACAATTTTTACACCAATGGACACTTTCTTAGCAATTTTTACAGAATTATAATTTAGAAGGTCTCTATTTACGTAAATTTGATACAAGCTTTCCCAGAGAAGATACAAATTATACATTACATTTATTTTGATTTATAAAAATAACCATTGACTTGTTCTAGTAACTAAAAATAACTGTATACAATGTTTCGTTGTGAGTTACGTGAAGATGATTTTAATAAAATAAAACACGTTAGTAATCCTTTTTCTTCACTGGTTTATTTAGATCGCTAAATGTACATTTCGTTCACATGGTGAACGAAATGTACATTTAGCGATCTAAATAAACCAGTGAAGAAAAAGGATTACTAACGTGTTTTATTTTATTAACTGTATACAATTTCTTTACTTACCTTGAATTTTCTATTATCTTTTAATCTTATCTAAGATAATATACTGACAGTACTTTATTAGAGTTTTAGTTTGTTTTATGAAATGTTATGCAGTTAGATTTCGTGTTTTAAACAATGGGAATTTGTGCATTCAAATTAAATTATTTATTTTCATATTTATTCTCTACAATTATTTAAAATAAAGCTTGTACAAATGTAGTTTTATTATATTACAAAATCATTTCGCTATAATTTTTATTAAATATACTTAACTCAAAAAATCTATTAAGAGAGGTAAATTCGTGTCTGAAATTTTGTGTAACAAATTTCTCGTAAGCAAATTGAAATAAGAAAAATATATTTTCTGTATCTTTTTTACCATGACTCACTGCATCTATTGAAAAATGTTGAATAAAAAATGTTTATTAATAACTTTAATAATTTTAAAATTATTTTGTTTTTATTTGCAATGAAAGAGAATTCTACAGATGCGTATAACCTTAATGAGATCAATCCCGTAAACAAAAAATGATTAACCTTTTAGTTTTCAAGAAATTCGCTACACAAAATTTAACCAATTTGTGGGTGTGAATTTAGCACGAGATTCTTATCGCTGCGGCTGGGCGGGACTCTAACAGAGCTGGGCAGGATTCGAACCCTGGATTCGAATCCTTTTAGAGGATTCAAAAGAGGCATTCGAATACTTTAGTTTAACTGGATTCATGATCCGGTTTCGTTACATTGTTTTAAGAGGATTCATATTCGAATCCAAATGTGGGTGATTCGAATCCTTATTAAAGGATTCGAATATTTATAAAATGATTCGAATACTTACAAAAGGATTTGAATCGTCAAAAATAATTCGAAATAATTGTAAGGATTAACATGAAAAATGTCTTTTGTGTGTTTTTAAATTTCTCGTTAAATCACTGTTTTATACGCGTGGCGCATGAAGTAAAATTTCGAGTTTAGAAAAGCCCAGAAAATTTGTCTCGGGTCGCTGCGCGACCCTCGACAAATTTTCACGGGGCTTTTCTAAACTCGAAATTTTACTTCATGCTTAGTCTGGGAGTGGAAAACACTCGTTTATAGCTTCAAATTGAACTCTTCTAAGAAAAACAACGTGAACATTTTCTTTTAGGTAAATATGCATAAGCTGTAAATTTTCCGACATCCGTTGTTTTTTAAAAGAGCTTGATTTAAAACTTTAACGAGTGTTATCCACTCCCAGACTAAGCATGATGTAAAATTTCGAGTTTAGAAAAGCCCCGTGAAAATTTGTCGAGGGTCGCGTAGCGACCCGAGACAAATTTTCGGGCTTTTCTAAACTCGAAATTTTACCTCATGCGCCACGCGTACAAACCACTGATTTGAAGTAAGTTCAGAAATATACAAATACATCTTTATTCAGAGTAACAGGGAATCAGATATTTAGTCTGTTATCAACAATGTTTAGTGTTAATAATAAATAAATAGGTTTTAAATAGTTTTGTTAAAACAACTAGTAACGTTATTTATAAATTAATGGTTGCAAAAAAAACAATAAAATCAAATTTATTTGTATTCATGATTCGTAAAAACAGAATTCGAATCTTTGATTCGAATCATATTTATCTCTTACGAATCCTTTGTTCGGGTATTCGTGATTTGAATCATATTAGGTGATTCGGATTCGTAATTCGAATCCTTTTTACGAGGATTCATCCCAGCTCTGGACTCTAAGAGGTGGGAGGTGGATTACTGTAGTGTCGCTATGGTGGAAATAATATTCTTGAACGTAGATAATACACATGTACACATGCTAAACTATATCTAATATTTTGTTCCTTGATAAACAATTAAAATATTACTACCACATAATATTGAATTATACTAAAATTGTAATAAAACCAAGTTTTCCTAATGTTAAAAAAGGTGTAAATAAATCAGTGCTAAAGCTACGCAATTTTACTGTAGTAAATACTATGTTTTATTCATTACGACGGAGTAATAAGAAATTAACTAACATGTAATAATATATTACGTCACAAGAGTGGTATGCAGCATATAACATACAAGCGGATACGTTGCGCACGAGCCGCGCAGCCATACCACTCGAGAAACGTACAATACTTTACCTATGCTCTAGCAAAATAAACAATGAGCATGAAAGAACAACTTATTTATTCAATAATTTTTGATAGAAACATGACATTGATGAAAACTAAATTACTACTTGATCAATTTACATCAAAGAAATATCATTTGGCTGTGCGGTAATCAATCAGCTGTTCAGCTGTCAGCATGTAATATACTTATCAAAGCTATTATGTGCATGTAAAGGTAATGTCAATTATACACGTCAAGATCGCAGTCAAGGACGGTCGAGTATACAGTAAGAAGGATCGACAGAAGCAAAGATTTTGGAGTGGGGGTATAGATCGCTTACGTCACAAATGCGCGCTGAATTTAAATGTGGTTACCTCATGGTAAACTTTAGGTAAACATGCACAAGCTGTACATTTTCTGACAATCGTTGTGTTTTTAAAAGAGTTAAATTTGAAGCTTTAAACGAGTGTTGTCCACTCCCAGACTAAGCATGAAGTAAAATTTCGAGTTTAGAAAAGCCCCGTGAAAATTTGTCGAGGGTCGCGCAGCGACCCGAGACAAATTTTCTGGGCTTTTCTAAACTCGAAATTTTACTTCATGCGCCACGCGTATAAAACATAGATTTTAAGCGAAGTTTGAATATGCATAAATTTCACAATATTTTAGTGATTTATACGCGTGGCGCATGAAGTAAAATTTCGAGTTTAGAAAAGCCCAGAAAATTTGTCTTGGGTCGCTGCGCGACCCTCGACAAATTTTCACGGGGCTTTTCTAAACTCGAAATTTTACTTCATGCTTGGTCTGGGAGTGGAAAACACTTGTTTAAAGCTTCAAATTGATCTTTTAAGAAAGGTGCGAAAAGGGGAAATTATTATTTAAAATATGTTAATAATTTTATTTATTTACAAGTTATTAAATTTTCTTCTTTTTGCATTTTATTTTATTTGAAAGGTTTTGCTTCTAAAATCTTTGTTATTTTTAAAAACTTAATACTCTAATATTAAAAAATCTATCTATGAAAGTACAACGAAACCGAAAAGAGAGGTTATGATAGACTCAAAAACGTAACCAAATACATTGTCATTGTTCTCTTTTGCACAAACTTAGGCCTGCGGGGAATCTAGGTAAACTTAAACTTACCCTATCTAGATAAACTTATAAATGTTTTACATTTTATGGTACATTTTTTTCTGTTATCTGCCTTTCAGTATTTAATTGCTCGGCGGAAGCGGAGCCGAACCGATTCCCAAATTTAATACCCCAAATTTTATAATGGGATAATAATGTTTGTATTATTATTATTCATTATCTATATTAGTATGAAATCATGTGTCACATGTCAATTACTTGAAACAATTAAATAAAACATTAAGATTTCTCTTTGCCGTGTCAACTATATTGTTCCTACATAGCTGGTAGTAAACGCCATGTAGAAAATGTTTTTGTACTAGTCAGAACAACAAACATTTTTTTTAATAAATGAAAAATAAACATTTAAAATAATATAACAAAACATTTACTTACAAGACACAAGTAAATAAATTTCAATAAAACAATATTATTGCTACTATCAAACAAAATCAAGAACAATTAAACTCTACAAGTTACTAAAGAAACAATTTGCTTTTAAAATACAGTATTCAAAAGTGAGATGCCTCGCTTTTTGAAAATGATAGTAGTTGTGTTTGATTGATTTTATTTATTTATATATATATATATATATATATATATATATATATATATATATATATATGTATCATTGTTTCTTCGGGTTTGGTCCCGCGTATTTTCTTGGCTCTGGTCCATTTTATTTTTAATTCGACGTTTCGATGACGTCGTAGTCATCATCGCTAGAGCAATGGAATTTTGATAGTTATTCCTGACGATGATGACTGCGACGTCATCGAAACGTCGAATTAAAAATAAAATGGACCAGAGCCAAGAAAATACGCGGGACCAAACCCGAAGAAACAATGATAACATATATATATATATATATATATATATATATATATATATATATATATATATATATACATATAAAGTATACGAAGTCGCCTCAAAAATAGGTACAGACTATACGTTGACGACTCTATAAAACGTTGTAACCTCTTTTTCGTGAGGTGACAACGTTTTGCATTATTTATTTATTTATTTATTATCCAACAGATTCATAAGATCTAATAATAGGATAAATTAGAAAAATACAATTATAGCGCAATACAGTATAGTCACAATCGTTCACAATATAGCACTGCATATACTTTGAAATACAATGATTTTTACATAACTTAAAAACTAAAAATAAATAAAAAAAAAAGTAGAATTAAATTAAATGAAAACATGAAGTAGCGTAGTTAATGTCGATAATTCCGATAACCACATCTAGCGCAATCTCAATACATTTATATGTTATTCAACATGTAATGCGATGTCAAATGAGCAGTGAGCATTGATAAATTAATATGAAATATATCAATATCATGAGGCAGCATGTTTACCGAGTTACACATAGACATGATGGGCGAGTTAAGATAGTGTGTTGTATTTGCTCGATTATTATAAAAGATATTCTTATGTCTACTACCTGACCTGGGAACAGCAAAGTTTAGCCTAGAGATGAGGTATGAATCATGCAACTGATAATTAATTAATTTGTAAATAAAAAGAATTTGAGCCATACGTCTTCTATTTTGTAAAGATATTATGCCAAATTCTCTTTCAAGTTCAACTGAGCTGTAGCCTTGAACAGGATATTGTCCATGTGTTCTAAAGTAGAGGCATTTCAAGAATTTCCTTTGGATTTTTTCAAGGTCATTTATATGTGTTTGGTAGCATGGGTTCCATACTACACTACAGTACTCCAATTTACTTCTGATAAATGCATTGTAGAAGTTCACCAGGGGCTCTAAGGTTTTAAATTGTTTTGTGTTTCTGAAAAGAAATCCGAGCATGCAATAAGAAGACTTGGTCAGGTAAGTAATATGGTGAGAAAAGTTTAATTTTTTGTCAAAAAACACACCTAGGTCGCGGAAACTAGAGACACTTTCTAGTATAATCCCGTTGATACTATATTGAAAAATAAAAGTGTTTTGCTTTCTGGTAAATGCCATTGACTTACATTTGGATGTATTTAAGTGCAAGCCATTTTCAATGCTCCATTCATGAAGTAGTTCTAAATCATTTTGTAGATTTTGACAATCAGCTAAGCTACCAACTTTGCTAAATATCTTCAAGTCATCAGCGTAAAGCAGACAGCTAGAGTTAAAACGTGCGACAATATCATTAATAAAAAGTACAAATAACAACGGTCCAAGATTTGAACCTTGCGGAACACCACTGCTGCAAACAAATGTATTTGATTTGACAGATCTATATTCAACATAACCCAATCTTTCATGCAAATAACTTTGTAATAATGATACAATATTATTATCAAGGCCAAAGTGTTCAAGTTTTTTTAGTAATAACGTATGATTCACTTTATCAAACGCTTTCGAGAAATCTGTAAAAATGACGTCTACTTGAAAGCGTTCGTCTAAAGCACTTGATACAAAATCAGTAAAATGGCAGAGGTTTGTTGATGTCGACTTGCATTTCACAAAACCATGCTGTTTTGGGGTTATGTATTTACTGCAATGATGAAATATAGAATTGTATAACATAATTTCAAAAATTTTTGCAAAGTTGGATATCAGAGATATAGGTCTATAGTTCTCGACATTTACAATCGCTTTTGATTTATGTACCGGTATAATTTTTGAAACTTTCCAAACTTTAGGGAATGTGTTGGTTGTTAATATAAGATTGTATATATATAATAAGGGTTCGACCAAAATGCCGCTACAATCGCGGAGTATCATTGCTGGAATGTTATCCGGTCCCATGGTTAAATTAGGTTTTATTTTTTTTATTGCACATAAATAATCTTTTGGGACAAATGATTTAATTAATAGCGTGTCAGGCAAGACAGAACTCTCGTAAATTGGCAGATCGTTGTTACCATAAACTGCAGAAAAATGCGAGGCAAATGCATCAGTTATGCTTTGAGAATCTGTATACAACATATTACCCTTCTTCATTATTCCTGGTATCCGCGTAACCGATCTACGTTCGTTTATAAATGACCAAAGTTTCTTTGGATTGCGTTTAATTTCTGATTCAGTGTTATACATATATTCTTTAAAATCGTGTTTTATATTCTATTTGACATACGATCGAAATTTAGACAGACGCCGTTTGTTAAAGAGGGTAGGATGACGTTTGTAGATATTCCACCAATATTTTTTTCGTTTAATATTATGAACGGTTACTTTAGTGAACCAACCTGGGTATTTTTTACATCTATCTTTCACACGAGGTACACATATGCTTATGTAGTGATTCAATATAGAGTAAAATTCCTTACATGCCAGATCAACGTTGTCATTAGAGATGACTGACGACCAGTTTGTATCACACAAAAGCTTATACAATAGAACAAAGTCTGTTTTCCGAAAATTGTAATGGATATAATTTGAATTAAATTTTTTGAAACTAGATAAAAGGTGAGAACTAGTGAAAGTTAACGCAGGATGATAACTATCTTCATTAACAAGAGGGGATTCGCAATGCTCAATAGTACAATTAAGGCCATTGGAACATATAACTAGATCCAATGTCCTTCCATGGATGTTTGGTACGTTATTTACTTGAGTGGCCGAGTAAAAATGAATGAAATTTGAAATAATGTTCGATTTTGGGCACTGCGTGCTTGGATAATTTGGGATGTTAAAGTCCCCAGCTAGTATAAATGGCGTATTAAATATTGAATGATATTCCAAAGCATTAAGTACATTTTCATAAGCAAATACAGGCGCTTGTGGTGGAACATACAAAACAATGAATTAAATTAAAAATTATACCATTCGATTCAGAATGTTCTGAAACGTGTGAATCCGAAAAAAAGTGTCTGAGGTCACAAGGATACGCCCAAGCATGTCATATATAAAAATAGTTCAGCGGTTGACCGCTGACGCTAGCATCTTTTCGATTTAGAGACTCCGAATACGCTATGGCCTCTTAACACGCAAACTGTACCTTGATGCTTCGGAAGTATTGGCAACACAGCATTGTGTATAAGCGTTTATAAGAGATACGCAAACACCTCACGCTATTTAAATTTAGTTTTGTAATAAAAAATCAAGAGTAGTTATAGTAAAAAATTAAACTTCAAAATGATATCTAGAGGACAGATGATGGTGACACTTGCAAAGAATAAAGGTACGATACATTACACTATTACACGTATAGAATTAATCACAATTGTAATTATTTTACGACAAATATTAGAAATAATATGTAGGAATTATGCAATATGCCGAAACTTGTTTTCGTAAATATTTTGTATACAGGGATGTTTTCTATTAAGTATACATACTCTCAATATATTGTATATGCTGTAAATTTTCGGACATTCGTCGTATTTGAAAAGAGATCGAATTGAAAGTTTAAGCGAGTGTTACACACACATAAAGCTCAAAATATATTATTAAAGCAGGATGCTAAAGATACATACTTTGAACTTTACTATATTTCAGTGATTTAGACGCGTGGCGCTCATGAAGTAAAATTTTGAGTTTAGAAAAGCCTAATATAGTTGTCTGAAAATTAGGCTTTAAAACACGCGTATAAAACACTGATTTATTTGAATATCATTTACACACACATCAAGCTCAAAATATATTACTAAAACAGTATGATAAAGATACACATTTTGAACATTACAATATTTCAGTGATTTAGACGCCTGGCGCGGCGCGCATGAAGTAAATATAGAGTTTAAAAAAGCCTAATTCAGTTAGGTCGCTCCGCTGCGCTACGCGACCTCGTAATTTTTTTTTAGTTCTATAAATTTAATATAATATACTAAGACTTCTATGTTCCGTTTGATCCATCTACTACATAAAACTCTGTATGTATTAAAATTACGAATTTACTAGTAGCCGTGTATCGCGTAATCAAAAAATCAGAAGATACGTTTTATTAGAGATCAAAAACTGGGTCTAGGTCTGGAACAGCCATTTGATTATATCTATATTTAAATATACATTATAAGTTATTATCTTAGTTCGAAAAATAAATTATTCAAAAATCATTACCCTAAAAATGACACAGTCACACTTACACCGCCATTCTTTATTAACTGTATTTTACTCTGTTAAAAGTACTTCTAAAATCTATTTGGTGCATTCAATTAACGAAAAAATAAAAATAGGGACATAATTCTAGCCATGTTAATGTAAAATACTTAAACAGGTACTTGTAAGAGAACTTTTAACAGCATTATTACTTGAAATGTTCATTGCAATATTGAATAACAGGTGTAAGCGCAAGACTATTATTTTAATATAATAAAAAATAAAAAACAAAACAAAACAGTGTTCTAAAATTGTTCAAAGTAAGCATACGCTTCTGATAAATTACATATTATTAAATGAATATTATATATTTATACTAATATAGTATGGAGAGGAGATTGTTCTTATATTTTTCAAAATGGACAAATGATGAAATTATATTATTAAAACAACATTTTAAAAATTATATTCAGAAAAAATCGTATCCCAAAGGAGTCGAAATAAAGGCATTTTTAGAGAAAACGGGCATAAAGAGAACCGCGGTGGTTTTAAGAGCTAAATTATATTTTTATTAACTGTCAAATTGTGTTTATACTAATTGTTGTTTATTACTATTAAGGTCTAAATTACAGCATGTGATGAAATATGTTTCTTCTTTTTCCCATATTTTTATAAAACACAATATGACGTGTTAAAATAAATTTTAATTTAATAATATTTCTTATAATAAAATTATAGTTTTTACTCGTTGTACTCTAATTAACACACACACAAAATAATAACAATTATTTAATTTTAAAAAATCATTCAAATATGAAGTAATAGTTGAAATTTTAAATTTAGTATTATATTTGTTGTTTTCTCTACAAAATAATGTTTCATTTAAATGCAATATTTGTGTAGATTTACATTTCCTGATATTAGAAAAATAAATTACTTTATATTGTTAATAATAATTATTATCTTATGTTCGGTTTCACAAACTTCAAATAAATCTTATTCGCTGATTAAACTTATTTGTCAATTGGAATAAACATTTTCCATGTCATTAACATTAATGTCATGTGAACTGATTGATTTTTTGACATGTATGTAACAATTACTAGATTTCAATCGATGAATAACTTGGTCGATTAAATTGATAGGGGTAAAACCCGGCATAAGTGTTTAATTTTAATTTATTGTTTACTTTTATAGATGATTTTCTTGAAATTTGTTCAAATATCTACCCAATTGAAAAGCTATTTAAATAAAAATTGTTAAAAATCAAGATATATATTTTTCCTTATTAAGAATTGCGAAAACCAAAAATGTTTTTAAGAAAAGTTGTAAATCTCGTTGAAACACATTTTGTAAAACTACTCACATATCCAATATTTATATAGAAAACGTATACTGCCAGTCGTTATTACCTCACATCGTATCGGCAACACTGTGTGAGGTGAAATCGTTCATTGGTTATCTATTTTATGTAATATATATAAAATATATGAGGTGACACCGCATTTAGTTTACCCTCCTATATATATATATATATAGTTTTTAAACTCAAAAATCTTTTCCCCTCTCTAGATGTGCGGATTCCTGAAGTTCCCCTCATTACGAATATGACTTTATTTTTGCGAAAAAATGTTTCCTTCATGGTGCAATGTGGTATAAAAACATTTAAATATAACAAATTTAAAAACTTACATATTTTTCGATCAATCGGCTATCGACCATTGGTCTTTCCGCCTTGAATATATATTTAATTCGATTACTAAAAATCACGAGAATAAATTTAGAGTGAAAGATAATTTTGTACATGACTACCCATGGCCCGTAACACACTTTCCTGGCAGTAGATATTTCTGAATAAGCAGGAAAGATAAAAATCAACTTTCCAACCGAATGAAGTAAGTCAAGTGTTTGTTAACATTGGGAGGGCTGAATCGTAATTTAAGGCCTTTTTGTCCGCACGCCAAGCAAAACGAAGACCACTAACTCTGAAATTTGATACCCGACTTTGCACCTCTTGACTAGTATTTTGAATTACACTTCTATAAGCCTTTATTTTTATTTTATTACAAATTCAATTTTCAATATAAAAATTCTTTCTTCTATCATCAATTAGATTTTCCATCAACCCCAAACAACTCCTTAAAAATAAACCCCAACTGCCTCTCCTCCAAATATTTAAAAAGCTCCCCCATATCCATATGATTACTCCTCGCGCCATTACTCTGGAACCCCACCTCCTCAAACTTGTCAAACCTTTGGGTCCTGCAATCCTCCGTGACCTTACAAAAAATCCTCTTCCAAGTCATCGACTTGATAATCTGCCACCATTCGTTGCAATCAGTCGCCCTGCCCTCCACGCAAATAATCCCCGGCTTGCCAGGCATGCAAAAACCGTTCACGTTCAAAGATTGGGCCAAACTCAAAATCTCCCTGCGTTTCATTTTGCTATAAATATGATGAGAGTAAATCCACAACCTGATCATTTTTTCATCCTTAATTTCTTCACCAATCGGATTTACCTCAATGCTGATATTGATGTAATCACCAGCGTTTTCTTGAATCCACGTTATTATCGAAAAAACGCAAGGTTCTCCTCTTGGTTGCCCAGTGGTGAAATCATGGCAGTCTTTATTTAATTTCGCGTGTTGGCTTTTGCTCAGAGTCGTGTTTCTGATGTAAATGTCGGGTTCTGTTTCTGGATATTCTTGCGATAAGTTGATGCAGATTTCGAATTTTTGAGAGTTAATGAGGAGGTTGAGGGTGAAATCTAGGAAGGGAGGGGTGTGCAGGGTTTCGTCGTTGATGAAGTTTTGGATTTGTTGGATTGTGTCGGGGTCGTCGAATTTGAGCTCGCCAGGATTGGCGAACATCGATTGCAGCATTTCGATTTCGTAAAGTTGCTCTTGCAGGTTTTGCTTGAGTTTGTCTGTTGAAAGTTGTTCGTCCATAACTGTAAAAAGTAGGGTTGTGAATTTTTAAAATTGGAACATTCGAATATTTATTCTAAAACGTATTTAAATAGTATAACTATTAGAATGTTTGTAATATTTCAATTATTCGAATATTCAAATATCTCAAATATTTGAATATTCAAATATCTCAAATATCTTAAATATTTGAATACTCGAATATCCCAAATTGAATATTCGAATTGAATATTCGAATTTAATATTCAAATCTGAATAAGTTTTTGAATGGATATCCGAATACTTCAATTTTAAAAATTCCCAGCAAGTAATCCAAATTTTCAGGCTTTTCTAAACTCGAAATATTTATGTCATACTTAATAAAGGATTGGAAAACCAGCTTCTTAAAAAAATGTAAAAAAGATAATTAACGATGCTCCTAAAGCTTATGAAAATAAGTACTGTTTGTGTTTGTTTTCCATTTTCTTTAAGAAATCAGTGTTTCTAAAACGTCTTTTCCACTCCCAGATTAAGCATGAAGTAAAATTTCGAGTTGAGAAAAGCCTTAAACTTTGGTTTGCTCACCCCAACCAAATTTTTAGGCTTTTCTAAACTCAAAATTTTACTTCATGCCCCACGCGTTTCAAACCCCCTAAAATGTTTACCCACAAATATTCCTCCTAATTTTTTCAGCATCTAACATTTCACACGCAAAAATAAAAAACGTAAACATCAGATCATTTTTGTTGTATGAATCAATGAACTTTAAAATAAGTTGGTGTTTTGCATGCTTGGAGCCAGAGCTGGGCAGGATTCGAATCATTCAGGATTCGAATCCTGGATTCGAATCCTTTTAGAGGAATACTTTAGTTCAACTGGATTCGTGATCCGGATTCGTTACATTTTTTTAAGAGGATTCGTATTCGAATCCAAATGTGGGTGATTCGAATCCTTATAAAAGTATTCGAATATTTATAAAAGGATTCGAATACTTACAAAAGGTTTTGAATCGTCAAAAATAATTCGAAAAAATTGTGGGAATAACTTGAAAAATGTCTTTTTGTGTTTTTAAATTTCTTGTTAAATCACTGTTTTATACGCGTGGCGCATGAAGTAAAATTTCGAGTTTAGAAAAGCCCAGAAAATTTGTCTCGGGTCGCTGCGCGACCCTCGCCAAATTTTCACGGGGCTTTTCTAAATTCGAAATTTTACTTCATGCTTAGTCTGGGAGTGGTAACGCTCGTTCGAAACTTCAAACTGAATACTTTGATAAGAACATTAAATGGCTAAAAATGTTTTTAAAAATAACAATCTAGTTTCCATAATTTTGTTTAATATTATTTAAAGGAAAACTGACATGGTAGCCATAATCTGAAATGTTACATTTTTCCGGCATTTCCCTGATTCAAGATTTTTTTCTCTGACCTTTTAATATAACTTTCTTCTGTGGGAAACCCCTATTATATTAAATTGTTTTTGTCAATATTTAAGTTAATTTTATACATTTTTTCGTGTTTTGTAATTTGCCTGCTAATTTTGACAAATTTAATAATATCATATGGCTTTTTTATTAGTGTTAATAAATTTGAATATAATTCCATAAGTTTTCTCTGACTTCCCCGGTTTTAATGACATTCGGTGAATTTTTTATTTACGTAATTTTCAGACATTCATCGAATTTATAATAGAGTTCAATTTGAAGTTTTGAACGTCTGTTTCCACTCCCAGGATAAGCATGAAGTAAAATTTCGAGTTTAGAAAAGCCCCTTGAAAATTTGTCGAGGGTCGCGCAGCGACCCGAGACAAATTTTCGGGCTTTTCTAAACTCGAAATTTTACTTCATGCGCCACGCGTACAAAACACTGTGTCATAGGGGGAAGGTACCCCCGAATGCACTTCCAGCTAGCTAGGGGGTTTAGGGATGGAGAGCACGAGCAACTAGTCCTTAAAACACCGATCCAAAAACAACAAATTTATTTACACAAGAGAAACACAGCAAAAAAAACCACCGAACAAAAAAAAACACAGCAACAAATAATGACTAATACGTGGGCATAGTAGGCGTGGACTGTGGCAGGCTGGTCGTCAGAAATAATGAGTGGCGGTAGTGAAATCTGGACGTAAACGGCAAAGTCACGTATACGACGATAAGGTCCGGACGGCTTTAGAAAAGTCCGGATGTATCCGGAAGGCGTCGACGGAGTCCGGAGAGCAAAGATAAAGACCGGCGGCGTCGGAAAAGTCCGGAAGGCGTCGTCGAGAGTCGAGCGGTATCGGAAAAAGTCCGGAGGGTTCCGGAAAGCGTCGACCAAAGGCTGCTTTGGCAGTAACGAAGACCGGAGCGGTGACAGGCGGCACTGGGAGCGATTCCGGTTCTTCTGATTAGTGCACTTGCACTAATCAAAGACAATTTGACAAAAAAAAACACAACACGAAGTTCTCAAAAAAAAACAAAACTTATACACCACAGACTACATTTTACTTAGACTTGTTGTTGCTTTTGTTACTGGTTTGCCACTGATGCAGAAGTGCCGTCCTCCATTATTTAAATGCCGAAAACGAGGGTGGGGAGGGGTAATTTTCTTGGTGGACGTGACCAGCCGGCCGAAATTCGCCGAATCAGTCGCAATTAAATTTTGGAATCTCATCTAATCCGTTCTTCGGAAATGAGAATGCAAAAGATTACACAAAACCCTTTTCCGAAAATCGGACTGCCGCTGGTCACCAATCCTCCCTCTAGGAGGTCTGCTCGGAGTGCACTCCAGCTGTTCGGTCTCTAGTCATATAAATTACCCGAGATAATCCCCGATCGGTCCTCAGATAATTGCTAGGGATAAACTCATTTTATATACAAAAAAAATTAAAATTAGAAATTTAATTTTTGTTGCCGACGATTGAAAGAATCGCCGGTAACAAACGGCCCCGTAAAATGAGTTTATCCCAACTGACGTACGAAGATGTTGCACTCCTGGTCCTGGTGGTCGTAGGTGGCTGGTCTTGATGTGGGTGTCTTCTTGTACAATTGCGCACAGAACGTTCATGATGAGCACTATTTACACTATAGTTTACATAAATGTACACTAAAACTAATCGAGCGTCTTTTCGCGGGGTTAATTGCACACAAAATGTCTAATTTGGATATATGTCCAGGGTGGCATCTTTCGCGGCCGTGGAAGGCTGTGAATTCCAGATGCGAACTGAGCTGGTATTTTTCGGGTTTCACATTTGGGTTCCCTGAAGTCCTGGGACCATGTTTTCTTCAGGGCGGTTTCCACCGAGGTCAGGAATCACTTTGGGCTGGCTGATGATTTCCGAGCGTGGCAAAATGTCTTTCGGGACAGGCGCGTCTTCTACCTGTCTTATCGGGTAGTAAATGCCATTTATTAGCTCGGACTCAACTATGTGGTAGCCAATTGTTATCGCATAGTGTATGTTTTTGCGTAACTCAGCAATAAAAACATTGTCACGATACCACAAACACGCCATTGGTCCTGTCTTCTGGTAGAGTAACTAATGCCTGGAGAACTTTTTCCAACAGGAACGCCACTGGATCTTCGAAAACTGCTCCTGATTCGGCGACTCGAACCTCTACCGCGTATTCTCCTGGGCTTGTGTCTAATGGGACTGCATCTTCCCAATCGACATCTTCTATTATGTTTACTACAGCATGGTTGACTTTTGGGCATAGTTCGCGTTTCGGTGCGTCGAAATCAAACCAGATGTCTTCATGTTTTCCACACTCGCTTACCGGAAAGCGTCTCAATATTTCCCATTTGCTGCACTGCTTTCTGATTAAATCCTTGCAGTGGTTTAGGATTTCCCCATCGTGCTGTCAGCACGTATTAAATTTTAAAACGTTCGGACCATCTCTCTTTCTTCAACTGCTCATCTAGGGCGATGATAAACACTTCTGCGTTATGTTTATTAAGCAGCAGTCTCGTCATCTTATCTCACGGCTCCGTGAGATTTCAGCGGTGATGACATCGGTCCCGTGTGGTTCTTGCTGCTCGTCCTGGTGCTGCTACTCGGCCGCGAGTAGTGTTTTTTGGTGTCCTGTCCTTCTTAGGCTAGTTGCTCTCTTAGGGTGTGGGCTAAAACTCGGCCACGAGGTTGGGCGCCAATTGTCATAGGGGGAAGGTACCCCGAATGCACTTCCAGCTAGCTCAGGGGTTTAGGGATAGAGAGCACGAGCAACTAGTCCTTAAAACACCGATCCAAAACCAACAAATTTATTTACACAAGGAAAACACAGAAAAAAAAAACAGCACAAAAAAACACAGCAACAAATAATGACTAATACGTGGGCATAGTAGGCGTGGACCGTGGCAGGCTGGTCGTCATAAATGGTGAGTGGCGGTAGCGAAATCCGGACGTAAACAGCAAAGTCACGTATACGACGATAAGGTCCGGACGGCTTTAGAAAAGTCCGGATGTATCCGGAAGGCGTCGACGGAGTCCGGAGAGCAAAGATAAAGACCGGCGGCGTCGGAAAAGTCCGGAAGGCGTCGTTGAGAGTCGAGCGGTATCGGAAAAAGTCCGGAGGGTTCCGGAAAGCATCGACCAAAGGCTGCTTTGGCAGTAACGAAGACCGGAGCGGTGACAGGCGGCACTGGGAGCGATTCCGGTTCATCTGATTAGTGCACTTGCACTAATAAAAGACAATTTGACAAAAAAAAACACAACACGAAGTTGTCAAAAAAGAAACTTATACACCACAGACTACATTTTACTTAGACTTGTTGTTGCTTTTGTTATTGGTTTGCCACTGATGCAGAAGTGCCGTCCTCCATTATTTAAATGCCGAAAACGAGGGTGGAGAGGGGTAGTTTTCTTGGTGGACGTGACCAGCCGGCCGAAATTCGCCGAATCCGTCGCAATTACCAGATTCGACGAATCTCGACGAATTTTGGAATCTCATCTAATCCGTTCTTCGGAAATGAGAATGCAAAAGATTACACAAATCCCTTTTCCGAAAAACGGACTGCCGCTGGTCGCCAATCCTCCCTCTAGGAGGTCTGCTCGGAGTGCACTCGAGGTGTTGGGTCTCTAGTCATATAAATTACCCGAGATAATCCCCGATCGGTCCTCAGGTAATTGCTAGGGATAAACTCATTTTATATACAAAAAAAATTAAAATTAGAAATTTAATTTTTGTTGCCGACGATTGAAAGAATCGCCGGTAACAACTGATTTGAAGTGAAGTTCAAAAACACACAAATACATCTTTTCTCAGAGTAACAGGGAATCAGATATTTAGTCTGTTATCAATTATGTACAGTGTTAATAATAAATAATAATGTTTTGAATATTTTTGATAAAACAACTGGTAACGATATTTATATGTTAATGGTTGCAAAAAAATAATTAAATAAATTTATTCTTAAAGGATTTGTATTCGTGATTCGAAAAAACAGGATTCGAATCTTCGATTTGAATCATATTTATCTCTTACGAATCCTTTATTCGAGTATTCGTGATTCGAATCATATTAGGTGATTCGGATTCGTGATTCAAATCCTTTTTACGAGGATTCGTCCCAGCTCTGCTTGGAGCACAAATTAAATATTTCCAGTTTTAAAAAATTTGGATGCCAGGCTTTTTTAAACTCGAAATATTTTTTATGCTTAATCAAAGGAAAAAAAAACACCCTGTTTTTAAAAAAAAATCGTATGTTTTAGACAAATTATATAGAAAACAACAAAACATGTTATTGATTTTTTAGATGTTTATATTGTGGATAAATTAACACCATTGGACATCATTCAAACGCAATTCCCCCAGGATATTATGTTGTTCAAACATCTGCATTCCGATTGCGAAAAATGGTACGCTGTTTCATTAGAAAAAAAAATCGAGGAAGTTCTTTCAATCTACAACTACAACGTATGTATATATTGTTTTTTCTTAACTTAATTAATTATACACAAAAATAGACAAAAACCTCGTATTTTTACTAATTTCATGAACATTTTCAAATCAAGAATCATAAAAACTATTCACTGTTTCGTTATTAACCCTTTAACGGCCGAGCAATTATAGAGATAACTCTAAAAGTTGAGTTTAGGTAAAATTCTGCACTTCTTTTTATGATATCTATGAATGACTTATTGTATTAAATACTGTGATTTTTTCTTTTAAATTGTTCAATAATTCCAACTTTATGCTCTTCTTCATTTGCAGTTTTCAAAGTCCATTTTCGCCATATTGATATATCCCATCTCATTCATATTACATAAATGTAATGCATTTTATTTTTATTTTTATTATTTATTGATTTTATTTATTCTTAAATAATTTTATATAGTATATGTATCTTTGTTGTTTGTTAATTCAATTCAAGTCTACGTATTTTACACTGCATGTTTTCATCTGTGATAATTTGCTTTTGCAAATAACACTTTGTAGTGATACCTTATGTGATATTAGATTTTAGTTTTGTTTCATCTATATTATTTACTATTTTAGGTTATTTATTGCATTTTAATTAACTATTTTATAATATATAAAATTACGAAAAAACTATTCGTGAAAATGCAAACAGTGTATTAATTAATAAGACAATTTAAGACAATAAATATCCATTGAAACAACTACTTCCCGTGCAAATACACCTCCGGATATTGAATTATTATACTATTTATATAACTATATTATGACTATTTTATTTATTTTATAGTCTTGTTGCATTTTATTTAATTTTGCATTTATTTATTATCGCTTGAAGATGGGATATATTTTTCTTTTCTTTTATAATTCATGTATTTGAATTTGTCAGTTTGATGTATTATATTGTTGTGTTTTGTTCTCTCTCTCTAATTTCTATATTTATGTTATATTGATTTATTATTTCTTAAAATGGGAATGAGCTGATTGCATATTGCTTTGACTATGAACTGTTTGGGATTGAGAAATAACCATTTTGACGTGTGTCTTGTGCCATTTTGTTTTTTGTTTTTAGTGTTGGGCACACATTTCTTGTTTATTTTTAATATGTATTTCTTGTATATTTTAATATTTATTTATAAATGTATTTTGGAAATGGAGATTCCGTTAATAAAGTGAAATTGAAATTGAAATACACATAGTGTATATGCTGTAAAATTTCAGGCATTCGTCGATTTCATATAAAAACGTGCAGTATGAAGTTTAGAACGAGTGATTCCACTCCCAGACTAAGCATGAAGTAAAATTTCGAGTTTAGAAAAGCCTGAAAATTTGGTTTGGTCGCTCCGCAAAGCGGAGCGGCCAAACCAAATTTTCAGGCTTTTCTAAACTCGAAATTTTACTTCATGCGCCACGCGCATAAAACGCTGAAATATTGTGATGTTAGAAATACATTTACATTATTTTTTTTTTAAATGAGTAACAATCGAAATATTTAAATAACAAAATATTCACATTTTTCTTCATACATTTTCAAGTCAGGTCAAATAATATAATATATCAAATTAATTTATTTAGGAATTTAATAACCAAAAATTAATAATGTTGCGTGTATGCATCAATGGCGCTTAATGGGTTAAAGTAAAACACTTTAGAAAGTGTTCACCAGTTTTTACTTTCCCCCGTATGTAATACAAAGGGAAAGTATTGTTTTCGTGAAAATTTTCGAATCAAAAATTTTAGCGGAAATATCCGTTTTGAGGTCCCCTGAGTCGAATAAGGCCATTTTTGAAAAATGTCTCTGTCTGTCTGTGTGTCTGTGTGTGTGTCTGTGTGCGCTGTACCGCAAAAACCTCTAAAGATATCGAGATGAAACTTGAAACTTAAGCTTTTTGTTACAATCGGAAGAACTGAAAAGAATGGATTGCAAACAACGGACGTCCGTTGTTTGCAATACATTTTTCACATCTCTTCATTAAATTTCGTCGTGCTTTTTGCAACATCCGTGGTGTTATTTGGCCACATGCCATCCGAATACGATTTTTCAGATCGTCTAGATTTTCTGGACGAGTAACATAAACTTTTTGCTTTAAAAGTCCCCAAATAAAAAAATCTAAAATAGACAGATCTGGCGATCTTGCTGGCCAGTTTATGGGGCCACCATTTGCAATCAATTTCAAACCAAACTTTCTTTCCAAAATATCTTTGACATTTCTTGCGTTATGGGGAGGAGCTCCATCTTGTTGGAACCACATATCTCGACGTATTTCTAGGGGGATATCATCTAAATAATCTCCAAATTCTATCGTAAGAAAGTTGGCATATCGCTCCGCATTCAACGTTCCTTGATAAAAAAAATGGTCCTATTATGGTATCACCTAACACACCAAGCCACACATTAACTGCAAATCTTTGTTGGAATCTGCATTCTCGAATTTGACGTGGATTCTCAGTATCCCAGTAATGGTCGTTTTTTCGGTTGGAGATTCCGTTGTTGTTGAAATTTGATTCATCACTCCAAAAAATTAAATTTAATAAATGTTGATTGTTGCTAAGCCAATTACAGAATACTATCCTCCTGTCAGAATCACCATCTCTTAAACCTTGTACTAACTTAATTTTATATGGTCTCATTTTATGTTTTCTCAGAATAGAAAATATTTTATGCATACTTATTCCTAAGTCAGCCACTGCTTCGCGTATTGAATTACGTGGATGTCCTCTAAAATAGGCCAATATCAATACTTCATTATTATCTTCTCTTTCTTGTCTTCTCCTTCGTAATTTATTATTAAAACACCCATTTCTCCGTAAATTTTGTTCAAGTCTTGCAAAAGTGCAATAATGTGGCTGTCTTCTTTCTGGATACATGTTTCCATAAGTGATACTAGCTTCTCTAGAATTATCGTTGCATCTAACGAAGACCTTTAGCATATCCATTTTTTCGTCATTAGAATAGTAATTATCACCCATCTCTAAAGATTTGAATCAACAACACGCAAGACGGGAAGTTACTACACCACTTTGACATTAAAGTGTTAACAAATTGTTTTATGTCAATTGTTATCCATGGCAACTGATAAATTTCATTTATTTGCAATTGTCGCGTTATTTGTATAATGAAGGGGTACTTATGTGGTATCATTATAAAGCTAAGGTTATTACCTATTTGAAATAAACAAAATATACAGGGTGTTCCATTAAATTTTTCAATTGTTTTTCTGACAATGCTACTGAATAGATCATGAAAAATACTAAAACTATTGTCTTTAACTTTTTTTTCTATCTGTACTAATAACGGACATATGTGCTGTGTCACAATAAATCAAACAGACTGTATAATGTAAATTAGTTTCTAAAAATTGTATCATATTTCTTCACCTGAAGAAGCTACAGTGTAGCGAAACAATTGTAGTGAGTTAAATAAAAAGTTGAAAACCATAAATAGTCTGCTATTATATTAAGTAAATTTAATAATCATTTTCAAATAATAGACAAGAAGATTACTCACTTTAACTTTCTGATTTAAGGGAAGTCATTTTGTGAAATTATTTACCGAGCCAGTAAACACTGGAATAAAACTAGGCTTGCACACGTCAAAAAACGGGACTTTTATTGTGGCTGCAGAAAATTCACAGATTGAAGAAAAGTTTGATAAAAAATCGACTGTTTATCTTTTCACGCGAGACGAAAAATTGGAAAAAGTACAGAGGTTTGAAGTTGATTACGCCAGTGATGTTTCAATTTGGTGAGTAAATAGAAATACGCTTAAAATGAGGCATTTTTTTATGTTCGTGAAATTGTAATTAAAATATTGTATTTTAATACACTGTTTAATATTTTAGGGAAGATAAAGGACACATTTACATGGGAATATCCAAAGAAATGTCGAATACGACGGGAAGAGCGGAATACGAAACATCCAGTGTGATTTACAAATGGCTGGGAAAACATTTTGATATCATCCAACACTTGAACACATCGGAAGCACGTAAAATCGTTCCTTTCGTGATTGGAAAATCGCATTTTCTGGCAATACCTAATAGACAAAATAATCTAGGTAAATAAAGAAAAATTACTATCAAATTGCAAATGTATGAATAACTTGTATTTATGCACGAGAAGTAGTTGTTTCAATGGGTATTTATTGTCTTAAGTAGTCGTATTAATTAAGATCGATTGTTTGCATTCTATACGAACATTGTCGTAACTTTATATACAGGGTGTCCGTATTTCGACAGAATGTATATGGATCTTAGTTATTTGAAGAGGTAGGGAGTCGGTTAAATTAAGGCAAAGTTGCGTATCTTATGGCCTCGCAATAATCTGAAAACAATTTCGAAATATCTTTTATTGTTTTCAAAATATCAACAAACAATTGATTTTTTGAAAAATCGTTTTTATTTTTTAATTCCAAAACTACTGAATGTGGACATTGAGGACACTGAGGAATTTAGTAGCATAAGATAACTATAACATTTACCCGGGGACCATAGCCATCTTTTGTCTTTTTTATGGGCGCCATTTTGGATTTTCATATTTTTTGAAAGAATATTATTTTTTCTGAACTCACACTCATAATTTATTTTAGAATTGATATTTAAAATTATACTATTTTCTAACCCGACACCATATGGTAAAAGGGAATACTGATTATATATATATATATACTATTTTCTTTTTTGCAAAAGTATCACAACGGGTCCTATGGGCCTAAGTGAACAGCCTCGGCTGTTGCCATATAAACCTACCTACCTACCTTTTTGCAAAGAGTGCCTTAGAAACAATGACGTAATATATATTAATCAATAAAATCTTGACAGCAGTCAATCATTGTTACCAGTCAAAATTATTTAATAGCTGTCAATCTTTTGTAATAATAATAATAAGTATTGATTATTACACATAACATAAATTTAAAAAATGATGATGGTGATTTCTCCGTTAAAGATATGACGACCTAAATATCAACAGTTTGAAAAGTTGCACAAAATAAATTTATTCTACTTTTATTATTATTATTCCAAAACTATTCACAAAGATAGTAATTCTTTCATTTTCACTACATCACAATAAATATTGATCACCACCACATTTAAGAGTTATATATTTTTAACTTTACTGTAAATCAGTGGTTTATACGCGTGGCGCATGAAGTAAAATTTCGAGTTTAGAAAAGCCCCGTGAAAATTTGTCTCGGGTCGCTGCGCGACCCTCGACAAATTTTCTACGAGGGGCTTTTCTAAACTCGAAATTTTACTTCATGCTTAGTCTGGGAGTGGAAGACACTAGTTAGTTTAAAATACATAACAACTGGTGATGCATTTTAACAATTATGGGTCCTAGGAGTTGTCAAATGAGTAAATTACTCAACTGTTTAGAAGGCACTCTTTACAAAAAAAGAAAAGATTAAAATTTTACATATAAAATGTACAGGGCTTTCATTAATTCCCGAACCCCACGTGACTAAATTTAAAATTGCCGCGTAAATTATTGTATTTGTACGTTGGAGGCTTTGAAAAAAGTAACCAAACGTTACTAAAGTCAAATTTGACATAAACGTTTATGCGCGGTGCATCGTTAAACCAACCTTTGAGATCTTACAAGATTCGCCCGAAATTATCAGGTAAGCAAAAATTGTTTAATTATTCTGAAACATTGAGTTTTATTTCTATTTATTTTGCAGAGTCAATTTGCTAGGATAAGCAAATACTGCGAAAATGGTATTTACAACGAAAAAATTAATAAAAATTAGTTACATTTTTGAAGATGAGCCTATTTTTTAATCATTTTAAATATAATATTTTCAGTCGTCATAAAAATACGCCGGCGAATAAATATTTTTAAATCTAGGGAATTTTTGTGTGAGCCATACCACCTTGTATATTTAGTTGCCTATTATTTTTGGTCACGTGGGGTTCGGGAATGAATGAAAGCCCGGTACAATAAACTATAAGTATGATACATCATTGTTTTACAAAAAAAATATTCTTCCAAAAAATATAAAAATTCAAAATGGCTCCCATTAAAAAAACAAAAGTTGGCTATGGTCCCTGGGTAAATGTTATAGTTATCTTAAAATAAAATATGTTACTAGTTGTAAATGTCTGGATTCAATGGTTTTTGAATAAAAAAATAAAAACGAAATTTCCAAAAATCAGTTTTTTAGCAATATCTCAAAAACGAAAGAAGATATTTTAAATTTGTTTTTAGATTATTATTGGGCCCTAAAATACGCAACTTTGCTTTTATTTAACCGACTCTTCTTCAAATAACGAAGATTCCCATACATTCTGTTGTAATACGGGCAGCCTGTATTACTTGTATTTACGTCTCTTTAATTTGTGCATATTTTTTAGGTGCTTCTAATGTTTATTCAGAAATATTTAAATACGATTTGAACCAAGAAACATTTGTGAGCTATCAAAAAATACTAACAAACGGGGCTTCGGATGTGAAAGTTTTCTGTTTCAAGAAGCGTAATCATCAGGAGTATTTTTTGGCAGTGGCGAACACTTACTCAAAAGGTATTGAAAAGTGAAGACATCAATTGTCTTGTGATTGGAATGAAATTTTCCTGTTGGGCAATAAAGACTTATTATTATTATTATAAAATATGATACACTTTAAATTTGGTTAAAATATTTGATATATAGGTATTTAGTATAAATGAAATTGCCAATTCTTGGTTGCAGAATACTTCAAACATTAAAAGTGCGATTCTTTTCGCAATCTACAACAAGTTAGTCTTACAAAGACTATATCAACTAACTTGTTGTAGATTGCGAAAAGAATCGCACTTTTAATGTTTGAAGTATTCTGCAACCAAGAATTGGCAATTTCATTTATACTAGTGTTTGAACGGTAACGTGACCGCCAGTCTAAGGTGTCAAATTGTTTAGAGGGAATGGCAAAGCTATACTGATGAGAGATAAATCTCGAAACGCGTCTATAGATGGCCTGAATAATTTGACCCAAATTGTTACATTTGCAGTAGGTTACTGTATGTAACAGCAAACACTTGTTGTATAATTCAATGTCCGTCGGGGTATTAGCCCGGGAAGTAGTTGTTTCAATGAGTGTTTGATATAGTCTTTGTAAGACTAACTTGTTGTAGATTGCGAAAAGAATCGCACTTTTAATGTTATATAGGTATTTGATTGAAATTCACTTGGTTTGTTTTACTAATATTTTTTTATTTTTATTAGTAAAACAATCCAAATGAATTTCAATCAAATACCTATATATTAATAGAAATGTTTTACCAAGTGATCAATGAGAAACAAGTTAACGATATAAAAAAATATTTGAGGTTTTAAAGTTTTTACAAACTTTCTTACGACAATATTGTACAGAAATTAGAGAATACAAGTTTAACCCATTAAGCGCCATTGATGCATATACGCAACATTATTAATTTTACGTTAATTCAATTACTAAATGAATTAATTTGATATATTATTTGATTTGACTTGAAAATGTATGAAGAAAAACGTAAATATTTTGTTATTTAAATATCGCAATTATTACTCATTAAAAAAATGTATTTTTCAGTGTATTTCTAACTTTACAATAGTTCAGTGATTTATACGCGTGGCGCATGAAGTAAAATTTCGAGTTTAGAAAAGCCCCGTGAAAATTTGTCTCGGGTCGCTGCGCGACCCTCGACAAATTTTCTACGCGGGGCTTTTCTAAACTCGAAATTTTACTTCATGCTTAGTCTGGGAGTGGAAAAACTCGTTCTAAACTTTATATTGTACATTTTTTATACAAAATCGACGAATGTCTTGCATTTACAGCGTATACATTATGTATATTTTAAAAAAAATTCACAGTATGTAATGCAATAAGTCATTCGTAAAAATCATTAAAAGAAGTGTGGAATTTTACCTAAAATCAACTTTTAGAGTTAACTCTATAATTGCTCGGCCGTTAATGGGTTAAAGACAAATATTGAGAAAAAAAATGACTGAACTTATTTCGCCGCTTTTATTATTCTTTTGTGGCTTGGTTTATAATTTTAATCCGCAAGCTTCGCCAAGTAAAAATCATCAAAAGCCTCTAGAGATTAAAAGTTTAGAGAAAAATAGTGAGATAAAGACAACACAACTTTTTACGCCACTTTTATTTTACTTTTGTGGCTTAGATATAATTTTTTATTGTATAATTGAAGACTGGCCCCCATTTTTACCACTCCATTTTTACCACCGTCCCTTTTTTACCACCAATTCTTTTTACCACCAACGTATTTACCACCGTATTTTTTTTACCACCAATATTTTACCGCTATTTAAAATCGAATTAGAATAACAACTGACAACTTCAATTCGTAACCTGTCAATGTCATTATCGGTTTGTCATTCGCCTAAATCGTTGGTCACTCGTCAAAATTTGCATCGTTCTGTAAATCATGGCAAGTTATCAAACTGTTGAGTTATTACAAGGCGTAAAAAATCCATTCCTCCATATCGATGGATATATGTATCACAAAACGGAAGAAAAAAAAGGAAGAATATTTTGGAGATGCAAGCAGTATCCGGAATGTAGAGCCAGGGCTGTGACGCGGTCACAGCGAACGCACGGACAGGTTGTGGAAGTAATTAGAGGTCCTGTGCAATCGCCGCACGAAACTCACGCCCCGAATCTAGAAGCTGTCGAAGCGGTAAGAATAAAAAATCGATTAAAATGACGGGCGGAAGAACATCCGGAAGCTCCACCGGCTCAGCTGTTGAGGACTGAACTTCACCAGGTTCCGTGACGACTTGTTTTTGTTTAAAATAAAGTTACACAAAATGTTATTACATTTTAATTCACCAGGTTCCGTCAGGCGTTTTGTTCCAACTCCAGGAACGACAAAATTTAACTAAATCGATTCAGCGGAGCCGATTAAAAGATACGCCGACAAACCCAACAACCCCTGAGCAGTTGGGCGACCTGCCTCAAAAGTTTAAACAAACTCTAGGTGGAGAAGAGTTCCTCATTTATGATTCTCGCAATGACGACGCGATTGAGTCGGTTGGACGACTCATGATCTTTGCCACAAAAGAGAACTTGCGACGAATGGGAAGCAGCAAAATCTGGTTCGTTGACGGGACTTTTAAAGTCGTCCCGACAATATTTTTTCAACTTTTTGCTGTGATGGCTGGATTTCATCAAGTTATACGTGGAACCGAACAAAGAGTGGCTTTACCCGTTGTTTATGTGCTGATGGAAAATAAAACAGAAGCTGCATATCAAAAGGTGTTTATCAAACTTAATATATGTACAAATGTATAACTATAAATATAACTAAAACTTCTTTCCAGGTTTTTGATGTTGTAAGAGAGGAGTGCGACAGGTATGCTTACAGGCTTTCTGTTACGACGATTTGAACAGATTTTGAAGTTGCGATTATAAATGCAGTCGAAACAGTGCCTGGAGCAAACATTAGAGCCTGCTTTTTTCATATGCGGCAAGCGATTTTTCGTCGCTTACAGGGTGAAGGTCTCCAACAGGCACATAATGATCGTGAAGATCGTTCAATCAAAATCGCGGCGTAGATGATGTGCGCCACAGCCTTTGTGCCTGTAGAAGATGTCGAAGAGGCTTTTGATATATTTCTGGAGGATGTTTCAGATGCCTTTGCTGATATTGCCGACTACTTCGAGAACATTTACGTACGAGGCAAACCAGCAAGAGGAAGACGACGTGCCACATCCCCACGATATCCGCCAATGCTGTGGAACATGTATCAGGCAGATCTGCAGAATACGGCACGCACGAACAACATGTCTGAAGGATGGCATAACCGTTTTTCTGTAGTCGTCGGCCGGGATCATCCTAGCCTATATGCTTTTATCGTCGAGCTTCAAAAAGAACAGGGAGACACCGAGGCAATGTTCCGGGAATTGGACCTTGGGCGAAAAATTAAACGTACGGAAAACCTTGCCAGAATTAAAACTGAGGATAGGATTAAAAATATAGTCCGAGATTACGATGTCAGAAAAGAAGAAGGGGAAGAAGGGGAAATTGCAGAATACAATTTTGAATAAAACAGATTTTATTTGTAAAAAAGTGTTTTATTGTATAATTATTGGTACAAATATTAGTGGTAAAACTGTATAGCGGTAAAAAAGTATGGTGGTAAAAATGCGGTGGTAAAAATGGATTGGTAAATTTGGAGTGGTAAAACTGTACCCCTACTATAATTGAAACTAGTCACGCAAGTAAAACAAAAGTGGGTTAAAGAAATTAAGTGTTTTCTTTATCTCAATATTGAAAATGTACCACGAAGTAAACGCGTTCAAGATTCAAGAATTAGAGAGAAATAATTCGCTCGCGCGCCGGTAAATCCAAATTTTCAGGCTTTCTAAACACAAATAGTAAAAAAATATATAATTATTTTAGAGCGTGAAATGAAAATTCTAACCCAAATGTACAAACGGTGGTGATGTGTCCCACTGAGCAAATACATTTAAGTAATGTTTTATCAACATTAAAACAACATTTAATGTTGTTACAATGTTGATAAAACGTTATCTGATTGTTTTTTGCTCAGTGGGGTCTTTCCCCGCCATTTAAACAATTGATAATCAACATACTAAATTCATGTCACTCTTACCAGCTGGTTGAAGATTTCAATTTAAATCAGTGTTTAGTACGCGTGGTGCATGAAGTAAAATTTCGAGATTAGAAAAGCCTGAAGATGTGGATTTGCCGGGGCGCGACTAGCTTCGCTCCCGCGCTTCGGCAAAGCCAAATTTTCAGGCTTTACTAAACTCGAAATTTTACTTCATGCTTAACCTGGGAGTGGAAACCCTCGTTAGACGATCAATTAGAAACGTATTGTGCAATTTCCTATATTGTTAAATCCAACACACAAAATAAATGTATTCCTTAAATTTAAAACAAACACGAATTCGTGTGTATTAAAAAATATATTTTATACAATTAACATAAAATTCACAGAATTTACTTAGAATTGATTGCACTTGCATTTGCTTTACAGAAAATTAAATTATGTGATCGTATGTTTCTAAAATATTAAGCCAAAGTTGAAATTATGCAATAAATTGAACGATTTTAGGAGAATGTTTATTTTGAGAGAATTGTAAAGATCCAAAGGAGTATCAAATCAACCTTTAACTTATAGAATCTTTACAGAAATAAATAAACTATAATTGGCTACAATAAAAATGTAAATATCTCGACTGGATTTTCCAAAATATCAAATCAAAGTTGAAATTATGCAATAAAATGAACGATTTTAGGAGAATGTTTATTTTGAGAGAATTGTAAAGATCCAAAGGAGTATCATATCAACCTATAACTTATAGAATCTTTACAGAAATGAGTAAACTATAATTGGCTACAATAAAAATGTAAATATCTCGACTGGATTTTCCAAAATATCAAATCAAAGTTGAAATTTCGTAAAAGAAAACCAGATTAACCCATTAGGCGCCATTGGTGCATATACGCACCATTGTTAATTTTATGTTAATTAAATTACTTAATAAGTTAATTTGATATATTATATTATTTTACTTGACTTGAAAATGTAAGAAGAATAACGTAAATATTTTATTATTTAAATATCTCGATTATTACTCATTTAAAAAAAATGATTTCCGTGTATTTCTAACTTCACAATATTTCAGTGTTTTACACGCGTGGCGCATAAAGTAAAATTTCGAGTTTAGAAAAGCCCCGTGAAATTTGTCTCGGGTCGCTGCGCGACCCTCGACAAATTTTCTACGCGGGGCTTTTCTAAACTCGAAATTTTACTTCATGCTTAGTCTGGGAGTGGAAATACTTGTTCTAAACTTCATATTGCATGTTTTTATACAAAATCGACAAATGCCTTACATTTACAGCGTATACAATATGTATAATTAAAAGAAAAATTCAGAGTATGTTATACAATAAGTCATTAAGTCTAAAATCAACTTTTAGAGTTAACTCTATAATTGCTCGGCCGTTAATGGGTTAAGGCATTTATTTTGTTTAAAAAAATTGTAGGAAATCAATGTTATATGCAATCAACAGAATTCACTTGGAATTTATTTCGCTTATATCTTATAGAACGAAAATTAAATTATCTTAACGAATTTTCCTAAAATATTTAGCCAAAGTTGAAGTGTGCAATAAAATTAACAATTTTGGGAGAATGTTTTCTTTGAGAAAAATTTTAAAAAATTAAAATTTTATACCAGCAACATGAAATTCACAGAATTCACTTAGAATTGATTGCACTTACATCTTACAGAAAGAAAATTAAATTATCTTGACGCATTTTCCTAAACTATTTTAAAACAATTTTAAAAAATTAAAATTTTATACCAGCAACATGAAATTCACAGAATTCACTTAGAATTTCTTGCACTTACATCTTATAGAAAGAAAATTAAATTATCTTGACGCATTTTCCTAAACTATTTAAATTATCTTGACGCATTTTCCTAAACTATTTAGCCAGGGTTGAAACTATGCAATAAAATTAACAATTTTGGGAGAATGTTTTCTTTGAGAAACGTTATTAAAAATTCAAATTTTATGCCAGCAACATGAAATTCACAGAATTTAGCCAGGGTTGAAACTATGCAATAAAATTAACAATTTTGGGAGAATGTTTTCTTTGAGAAACATTCTTAAAAATTCAAATTTTATACCAGCAACATGAAATTCACAGAATTCACTTAGAATTGATTGCACTTACATCTTATAGAAAGAAAATTAAATTATCTTGACGCATTTTCCTAAACTATTTAAATTATCTTGACGCATTTTCCTAAACTATTTAGCCAGGGTTGAAACTATGCAATAAAATTAACAATTTTGGGAGAATGTTTTTAAATAAATAAATAAATACGTTTATTGTCCAACAGAATAAACCAATTTAGGACATATAAATTAACAAAATTAATATGCTATAATATGTAAAAGTAACAAAAATCAATATAATATAGTATGAAAATTAAACAGTATGACATTTAATAAAAATAAATCGATTAACCTCAATGATAATTGGAAATTACAAAAATTATCCGCAATTAAAGGAATAATTATAAAATTAATTCAAAAAACTATTCAAAACAATTACTTAAACCCTTTCCGCGCACAGACAAATTTATAAAATAAATAAGACATAATTTGTAAAATTTACAAAAATTAAATATTATGTAAATAAGCAATGCAATACAAACGAATAATCAATAGTATTATTTTCAATAACAATATTAGACAATCAAATATTCAGTAAATTATATAAATATATCCTGAAACAGGATATTAGCATTGCGGCTCATATGATTAATGGGCGCTCTCAGCAAAATATTGGTACATGCAATGGGTAAAGAAAAAGTCATTATTTGTCACGATGTTAGTCGTGGGACATGAAATTGGACCATGCTTAGCAGTTCGGACGAGTTCACTTCATTGCAAATATTTTTTTTCAAAAATGATGCGCTGCATATATCTCTCCGTTTAGACAAAGACAAGCACTCATGCTGTTCAAGTAAGTCACTATAATCTGTCTGTCTGTCAGGATATATGCCACTAATTTTGTAGGTAAGGTATTTAAGAAAGCGCTTCTGGACTCTTTCAATTACTAATGAATCTGACACATAGTACGGGTACCATATTACCGAAGCGTACTCTAGTCTGCTGCGTACAATAGCATAATATAAAATTTTTAATAAGTTGATATCATTAAAATAACGTGATGTCCGCATCAAAAATCCTAACAACTTATAAGCTGATTTACCAATCTCATGAATGTGATTGGAAAATGTGAGTTTATAGTCAAATAAGACACCGAGATCTTTAATATTATTTTCACGTCGTATAATTGTATCGCCAATTTTGTAATTAAAAGAAATGTTGTGATGTTTACGAGTATATGATATTACTGCACACTTGTTTATATTTAGAGTTAGTTGGTTCTCAATACACCAATCAGTTATACGAGTTAAGTCTCTTTGCAGCAAAGCACACTCCAGTTCTGTGGTAACCGCACCATAAATTTTTAAATCATCTGCATAAGCTAATACCCTACAGGACAAGGAGTAAATTAAATCATCTATATAGATATTGAATAATAAGGGACCCAAATTAGAGCCTTGCGGCACCCCAGACGAAGAAATGAAATAATTTGATTTAAACCCATTATAAGAAACGTAATTATTACGACAATCTAAGTACGATGCTAAGAAGTTAACTAGGCTTAAAGAAAGGCCAAATGAGCAAAGTTTATTTATTAGAATTTCGTGATTTATGGTGTCAAACGATCGAGAAAAGTCCGTGTACAATACATCCACTTGCCCGCGTTTGTCAAGAGATTCGCATATATGCTGAGTAATGATAGCCAAATTTGTCGTTGTAGATCTACCAGAGCAGAATCCATGTTGGTGTGGGGATAGGTAATTAATAATATGATTATAAATAAACTGATAAATAATTTGTTCAAAGATTTTAGAAAAGTTAGAAAGAATTGAAATTGGTCTGTAGTTCTAAATATCTGATTTGTCACCGCGTTTAAATATTGGACAGATTACAGCTGTTTTCCATCTACTTGGGAAAACCATACTTTTTAGAGATAAATTTCTTTGAGAAACGTTTTTAAAAATTCAAATTTTATACCAGCAACATGAAATTCACAGAATTTAGCCAGGGTTGAAACTATGCAATAAAATTAACAATTTTGGGAGAATGTTTTCTTTGAGAAACATTCTTAAAAATTCAAATTTTATACCAGCAACATGAAATTCACAGAATTCACTTAGAATTGATTGCACTTACATCTTATAGAAAGAAAATTAAATTATCTTGACGCATTTTCCTAAACTATTTAAATTATCTTGACGCATTTTCCTAAATTATTTAAATTATCTTGACGCATTTTCCTAAACTATTTAGCCAGGGTTGAAACTATGAAATAAAATTAACAATTTTGGGAGAATGTTTTCTTTGAGAAACATTTTTAAAAATTCAAATTTTATACCAGCAACATGAATTTCACAGAATTCACTTACATCTTATAGAAAGAAAATTGAATTATCTTGATGCATTTTCCTAAACTATTTAGCCAGGGTTGAAACTATGCAATAAAATTAACAATTTTGGGAAAATGTTTTCTATGAGGAAAAATTTTTAAAATTTAAATTTTATACCAACAACATGAAATTTACAAAATTCACTTAGAATTGATTGCACTTACATCTTGTAGAAAAAAAATTAAATTATCTCACCACATTTTTTTTTAATTTTCAGCCAAACTTGAAATTATGTAATAAAATCTACACAGAAATGAATAAACTTTGATTGGTTATAATTGAAATTTAAACATCTTTACTGGATATTATATAATATCAAATCAAAGCTAAAATTTGATTTGATTCATATTCATTTTATTACATTTAATTCTATTCTTTTTTAATAATTCCTGACCGTTTTGAACTTTTCAATTTTATTTCTGATTGATCGTCTAACGAGGGTTTCCACTCTAAGGTTAAGCATTAAGTAAAATTTCGAGTTTAGAAAAGCCTGAAAATTTGGATTTGCCGGGGCGCGCGAGCGAAGCGAGTCGCGCCCCGGCAAATCCAAATTTTCAGGCTTTTCTAAACTCGAAATTTTACTTCATGCGCCACGCGTACTAAACACTGACTTAAATTGAAATCTTCAACCAGTTGGTAAGAGTGACATGAATTTAGTATGTTGATTATCAATTGTTTAAATCAGTGGTCTCCAAACTACGGCCCACGGGCCAAATCCGGGCCGCGACTTGCATGAATCCGGCCCGCGATTGTTTGTAATTTTTTTTGTAAATGTCATATTTTGAAATATTGTAACAATTGTTCCTTAAATTTTTCATAATTTTATAAAATTAATCGGATCTTGGCCGACTTTATTATGTAGAATTGTATTTGTGGCCCGCGAAGAAGATAGTTTGGAGACCCAGGGTTTAAATGACGGGGAAAGACCCCACTGAGCAAAAAACAAACACATAACGTTTTATCAACATTGTAATAACATTAAATGTTGTTTTAATGTTGATAAAACATTATTTAAATGTATTTGCTCAGTGGGACAGATCACCGCCGTTTCTACATTTGGGTTAGAATTTTCATTTCACGCTCTAAAATAATTATATTTTTTTTTACTATTTGGGTAAAAGAAAACTCAACAGTCATGAATATTTACATTTGGGTTTTATATCTATAAAACTTCAATATCTAAATTTGGACCAGAATTTTCTATTTACACCCTAAATTTAAAACGACGCTTATCTTTATATTAAAAACGACTTAAACGAAATAAATTGAAAACATTGCATTTTTTCTTCCAAATAAACTAAAAAAGATTAGTGTGAAATTATAAAAAGTAGAAATTGAAGTGCACAGAAACAATTTCGGGAACTTTTGTAGAACAAAATCACAATTGTAAAATCATGACGAGTTAAATGTACGCAAAATTTTACATGATAAAATTTACTTTATTTGCATAACATAAAAATTACGATAATCTAAATTACGGTAATTGTTATATATCGTATGTTCAATAAAATAAAACCTCTAGAGTGCTATGGAATATGTTGTAGGTTGGTAACTCTGAAATTATACATTATAATTATTATGTCTGACGTTTTATATGACAATTCCTAAAGTGTGTAGCCAACATAAATTTAAAAAAAGATAAAATCATAGCACTCTAGAGGTTTTTTTTATTGAACATACGATATTATGTTTAAAGTTTAAAAAACTAAATTAAGGTACGCTGATTTTCTCAAATTTAAATAGTTTTAAATTTCAAATATTCATACTGTATTTGCTTTATCTTGTAGATGAGTATCAAAATATCGATTACAAAACCAACTCGATAATCTACAAATTCGTGGACGATTATTTCATTCCATTCCAAAGCTTCAATTTAATCGGTGTTACTGAATGGTTGCCAGTTATGGTAAGTTTTTCTTAAAATTATTTTAACTGGCTACACGTATTTACAAAATATCAATAAGGGTAAACTTTAACTCAGTCTATCTATCTGGCTGTATTTTTTTATGAAGTTAATAAACTTCTAATTATGATAAGCTTTGGTTAAGCCATCCTAATTGGTTGTACAGGGTGGTTTTTTTTTTCGTTGATATTATAGGGTATAGGCTAAACGGTAAGAGATACAAAAAAACTAAGATATGTGTCCCGTTCTTTTTTTTTTAGTGTTTAGTTTAATGGCGCAATCAGATCTAAGCTAACTGGATTTCTTTTATTGTATTATTTTGTAATAATGGCACTGCCGTAAATAAACGTTTATTTATTTATTTAAATTGGTTTCGAAGATACAGGGTGATTCTCAAAATGTGCCGATTTTTATTATCTCTTGTGATTTGGTTATTTATGGAGATAAAAGAAAATTTAAATACGAAAGTTTTATGACTTTTTATGTAGAATCCAGTAGTGTACTTAAAAAAATATAGATATTTTCATGTTTGAGATATTATCAAAACTAGCATTCTCTTAAATGAGACACCCTACATCTGAGTATCTCAAAAAATTGCATTTTTTGTGAATGCAACAATATGTAACACTTAATATTTTGCTCTGTCCTAAACAGCTAAAATACTAAAAAACAAAAAAAAAGTTTTTCTAGATGCCCATGAATTGAATTCTTAAAGCGTTTGTTTTTGTTTTTTTACATGTCATAAAATTCAATAACAATTACGTATTGGTTTTGATATTCCGTTGTTAACGAAATATTTTCGATTATATTTCTTTAAAAAATGAGTCTAAAATGAATATTTTTCAAAACTATGAAAAATTAAACATGTTTGAGATAATGAGAGTTATAAAAATAAAGACGCAACTTTAAGCCTATATTTTGAGCGTTATCCGCAACGACAGCCAGAAAACAAATATTTCAAAGATTATATCACAACTTAAGTGAGTATGGATCATTTGGAAAACCAAGAGATAAGATTTACAGTAAAGAAAATAGAGAAAGAGATGAAATAAATTAATTAGCTTCTGTTATTGCTGATCCAACGGTATCTAGCCGCAATATTAAGAAAGATATTGCTTTAAATGGGTGTTTTCCACTCCCAGGCTAAGCATGAAGTAAAATTTCGAGTTTAGAAAAGCCCCGTGAAAATTTGTCGAGGGTCGCGCAGCGACCCGAGACAAATTTTCTGGGCTTTTCTAAACTCGAAATTTTACTTCATGCGCCACGCGTATAAAGCACTATAATATTGTTAAATTTATGTATATTAGAACTTCACTTAAAATTTGTGTTTTATATGCGTGGCGCATGAAGTAAAATTTCGAGTTTAGAAAAGCCCAGAAAATTTGTCTCGGGTCGCTGCGCGACCCTCGACAAATTTTCACGGGGCTTTTCTAAACTCGAAATTTTACTTCATGCTTAGCCTGGGAGTGGATAACACTCATTTAAAGCTCTAAATTGAACTCTTTTAAGAAGCAACGAATATCGGAAAATTTGCAGCGCATGCATATGTATACATTCGCTGTATAAGTATATGAGATAATTGTAAAGTTATTAAAAATGTTTGTTTATTTTTGTAGTTGTTGTTATTTAATTTATCAATGTTTCAATATTCTTGTTAACTGGGTTTTTAATATACCTATTGTAAAAGAAAAGAATAATCATTCAATTCATGGTCATCTAGAATTTTTTTTTGTTTTTGTTTTTTGGTATTTTAGGTATTTAGGACAAAGCAAAATATTAAGTGTTACATATTGTTGCAATTACAAAAAAAAATGCAATATTTTGCATTTTTTTGCATTTAAGAAAATGTTAGTTTTGATAATAATAATATCTCAAAAATTAAAATATCTATAGATTTTTTAAGAACACCACTGGATTCTACGTAAAAAGTCAAGAAACTCTCGTATTTAAAATATTTTTTTTATCTCTATAAATAACCGAGTCAAGAGATAATAAAAACCAGTAGATTTTGAGAATCACCCTGTTTCTTCTAAACCAATCTAGTTAGCGTAGATCTGATTGCGCCATTAAACTAAACACTAAAAAAGAGAACCGGACATATATCTTAATTTTTTTGTATCTGTTACCGTTTAGCCTATACCCTATAATATCAACGGAAAAAGCCACCCTGTACTCTTTTTTATAATTGCTAAGGTATCGTAAGTTTTGCTTTAGCACATTTTTTGTACAATTCGATCAAACTAAATTTATTTATAACAATAAAATACTACAATTTTATTAAAAAAAAATAAGTATTACAACTTTAAAAAAACCTTTTAAAAATATTAATGGCAATAGTATACAAATGTTGACATCAATAAAATGATAAATTAATTAAAGAGAATTTATTTTTTTTTTGTATACACATCACGATTTTTTCAGACATTCGTTGTTTTATTAAAAACTTTTAATTTTAATCCTCTAACAATTGTTTCTAATCCCAGATTAAGCATGAAGTAAAATTTCGAGTTTAGAAAAGCCTAAACATTTGAAAAATGTAGACCAAACCAAATGTTCAGGCTTCTCTAAACTAGAAATTTTACTTCATGCGCTATGCGTATAAAACACTAATTCAAAGTGGAGTTTGAAATACAATGCTTTGGTTTGATCACATATTCATTAATATTACAAATGTTTATGTTAATATCAAACAAAAATCACAAACTTTAAATAATTATTACTATTTTTAATAAAATCGTCAAAACCAACACACATCATAAAACTTTACAAAAACTTCAGAACTGTGAAAAATAAGACAAATTGACAAGAATGTAAACATTCACCAAATCAACGAAAATTTAAAATTCCGAACGAGTAATTGATTAATGGAATTTAACCTAAATTTTAAAACTTTCTTGCAAACATAATTACTATTTTATAAAATCGAATTAAAATGAATATCGACTTTCTGCAAAAATGTTGTCTCGTAGAGATTTTTCCAAATATTCAGAAATAATACAACGAGTGGTAAGATTATTACCGATGATATTTTGAAGTTGAAACCGAGCTGCAGATTTAACGAGTCCGTAGGACGAGTTGAATGTGCTGCTTCGGTTTTAACGACTAAATATCATCTGGTATTAATCGTACCACGAGTTATATTTAGTGAGAGAATATAACGAATAAAATGTTATAAAAAAACAATTTATGACCACAACAAACTTATCATTGCGATGATTTTTTATCATCGCTGCGGTACACATACTGCTACGTATGTACTTGCATCTGATTGGCTGAAAATATATTCTAGTAGGCTATGAGTTGTATTCTCATTGAAACAACTTCTATAAACTTAACTCTTAAAAAGAGTAAGATTTGCTTCAGCTATTATAACTCGCTGTACTTTTTAAAAAAAAACTTTCAACTATGGTCAGCCTTGCTTAACCCATTAACGGCCGAGCAATAATAGAGTTAACTCTAATAGTTGGTTTTAGGTTATAATTTTGCACTTACTTTTATGATTTATATGAATGACTTATTGTATGACATACTGCGAATTTTTCTTTTAAATATACATAATGTATACGATGTAAAGTTTTAGGCATTCGTCGATTTTATATAAAAACGTGCAATATGAAGTTTAGAACGAGTGTCTTCCACTCCCAGACTAAGCATGAAGTAAAATTTCGAGTTTAGAAAAGCCCCGCGTAGAAAATTTGTCGAGGGTCGCGCCAGCGACCCGAGACAAATTTTCACGGGGCTTTTCTAAACTCGAAATTTTACTTCATGCGCCACGCGTATAAAACACTAAAATATTGTGAAGTTCGAAATGCACTGCATTTTTTAATGAGGATTAATCGGAATATTTAAAAAAAATATATTCCTTATATACTTTTAAGTCAAGTCAAATAATATAATATATCAAATTAACTCATATAGTAATTTAATTAACAAAATAATAATAATGTTGCGTGTATGCATCAATGGCGCTTAATGGGTTTAGCCATTTTGACTCTATTTTTTTTTTAACTTTTATATATGATAAGCTTTTCTTTATTCATCCTAACTAGCTGTACTTTTTCAGTGGTGATAAGCTTTGCTTTAGTTTTTATACTCTTGATGCTCACAATTTTTAATTTTAGGGAAACAATGGAGAGTTTGCTTTGTTCGCCGCTTGTAAACACGAAGGCCTAAAAATCTTCCAATATAATGGATGGAAATTTGTGGAATCAGAAACCCAATTCACCGACGATTCATTCGGAAAAGGGATTCTTTCAATGAATTCTTATCAATTTTTAGGAAAGCCCGTTGTCGGTAAGCTAAAATTTATTTAAATAAATATAAATAACAAATAATTCAAACTATTCTTAAGAGTGCACTCTAGTTATTATTTAGAATTTTTTAATTTTTTCTTTACACATCTGTCAAAAATTAAATTGCAGAGGGCATGATGATTTGATTTTATTTTTTATTTCAGTATAGTTAAAAATAAAATTAAAAAATTAAAAAACTTTGAAATGTGACTTCATCACGCCCTTCACAATGATTTTGTGATTATATAATTATAATATCATTTTCTCATAAAATGTATAATTATCAAAAAAATCCACCTTTTCCTTTGAAAAAGGAATCGTTCATAATTAATATAAAAACGAATTAAAATTAATATCGACTTCCTGCAAAATGTTTGTCTCATTGAGACAAGTCTCCAAATATTCATTGAAACAACTACTTCTCGAGCTAATACCCCGACAGATATTGAATTATATAATGAATATTTGAGTTACACGACTGCTCTACTGTTCTATGCATAATTTATATGCAAAATGCAACATCAGGTCAAATTATTCTCTCACCAAACTAAATGAAACAACAGAAAATTGAAATAAATAGAAAAAATTGTAGGGAATGAATTTTAATCGTCTTAAGCCATCAATAGACGCGATTCGAGATTTATCCCTCATCAGTATAGCTATGCATTAGACCCTGGGTCTCCAAACTATCTTCTTCGCGGGCCACAAATACCATTCTACATAATAAAGTCGGCCAAGATCCGATTAATTTTATAAAATTATGAAAAATTTAAGGAACAATTGTTACAATATTTCAAAATATGACATTTACAAAAAAAATTCAAACAATCGCGGGCCGGATTCATGCAAGTCGCGGGCCGGATTTGGCCCGCGGGCCGTAGTTTGGAGACCACTGCTTTAGACTTTCAATACAAAAAATATTAAAATAAACAGGAAACTTACAGGAATTTCGAAGTGTGTCGTCGAAACAGAAAATTTTTCAGAAAGTCGATATTAATTTTAATTCGTTTTTATTTTTGTAAATATTCTGCAAATTATTGACAAACTCAATTTTTCATTATGTTAAATTGTCTTTATGTTAAACTGTACCGTTAAAGGCGGTATGTCACTCTCTCTCAGGTATCAAATTGTTCGCACCTACTAATGACTTAATCCCTTTACCTATAAATAACATTCCTTCATTTTCACTCGCCTCAGTTTTGTGTACCTGTTTCAACGACACATTTCAAAATTCCTGTAAGTTTCCTGTTTATTTTAATATTTTTTGTATTGAAAGTCTAAAGCATAGCTATTCTGATGAGGGATAAATCTCGAATCGCGTCTATTGATGGCTTAAGACAATTAAAATTCATATCTTTAATTAATTTCTCACTTAACCCGTGGTGAAACATTTTTGAATATAATACTGGATATTTAATTAAAACACTTGGTTTGTTTCACTAATTTATATTTTCTCCGACTAGTTTCGACCATTGGTCATCTCCCCGAATATGACCAATGGTCGAAACTAGTCGGAGAAAATATAAATTAGTGAAACAAACCAAGTGTTTTAATTAAATATCCAGTATTAAAATTCATTCCCTACAATTTTTTCTATTTATTTCAATTTCCTGTTGTTTCATTTAGTTTGGTGAGAGAATAATTTGACCTGATGTTGCATTTTGCATATAAATTATGCATAGAACAGTAGAGCTGTCGTGTAACTTAAATATTCATTGTATAATTCAATATCTGTCGGGGTATTAGCTCGAGAAGTAGTTGTTTCAATGAATATTTTGAGACTTGTCTCAATGAGACAAAAATTTTGCAGAAAGTCGATATTCATTTTAATTCGTTTTTATATTTGTAAATATTCTGCAAACTATTAACAAACTCAATTTTTCTTAATGTTAAATTGTCTTTATCGTTCATATTATTAATACAAACTATTTTATTGGATAATTAAATTTTTTTTGAAAGATTGCACAATTACGTACCAAAATATATATATTTAAACCACAACTTCATGTGCCTTTACATTATTAAACGATTGTAAATTAAAACTACAGTACAGGTTGAGCGCAGCCTTAAACAATTTTTAAAAAAATGCTGATGCTGCTGCTTGGAGGCATTACGCAAACATTTAAAATATTAGACTAATCAAATGAATATTGACCTAAGTAAATTAATAAAAACAGTAAAAAAAAGGATATCTGATTGTTTAAATATTTACTGTTTTTATTAAATATTTCAATATTATTCTGACATATTCCAAATCAAATTGCTACAGAACATTTTTGATGGAATTATATTTGTTATTATTATTTTTAGTTGTGGCTAATTTAAATAATCATGGACAAATGATAAACATGTACCAAGTTGATTTCAACAAACACAACGAACTCAACGAATATTACGATGAAATGTTGATGTGGTGCAGAAAATCACTTTTGGATGCGAAGAAACCTGAGGAAAGTGAATTGTCTAAAGTTATCAACAATACGCCAACAGTTGACGAGAAAGAGGTTTTGTTAAGCAAGAAAGTGACTTTCAAAAATGTAACGGTTGAAAATCTTCGTACACCCGAAGTAAGTAAACTAATTATTACCTTTAACTGTAATTACTTTTTAATGTTTCAAAAATAATCTAAAATTAACCTTTTCATTCATAGCGTACATAAAATGGACACAAAATAAAAGTGTCGGTAATTTATGCATCGAAAGATTAATGTGTAATAATAATTTAAAAAAATGGTGAATGTGCTGGGAAACTATGTATAAAACCTAATATTTACCAGAGCTGGGCAGGATTCGAATCATTCAGGATTCGAATCCTTTTAGAGGATTCAAAAGAGGCATTCGAATACTTTAGTTCAACTAGATTTGTGATCCGGATTCGTTACATTTTTTTAAGAGGATTCGTATTAGAATCCAAATGTGGGTGATTCGAATCCTTATAAAAGGATTCGAATATTTATAAAAGGATTCGAACACTTACAAATGGATTTGAATTGTCAAAAATAATTCGAATTAATTGTGAGGATTAACAGAAAAAATGTCTTTTGTGTGTTTTTAAATTTCTCGTTAAATCACTGTTTTATACGCGTGGCGCATGAAGTAAAATTTCGAGTTTAGAAAAGCCCAGAAAATTTGTCTCGGGTCGCTGCGCGACCCGAGACAAATTTTCACGAGGCTTTTCTAAACTCGAAATTTTACTTCATGCTTAGTCTGGGAGTGGAAACGCTCGTTCGAAACTTAAAACTGAATGCTTCGTTAAGAACATCAAATGACTGAAATTTTTTTTAAAGATAATGATCTAGTTTTCAAAATTTTGTTTAATATTATTTGAAGTAAAACTGACATGGTAGCCACAATCTGAAATGTTAAATTTTTCCGACATTTCCTTAATTAAAGATTTTTTCCCTGGCCTTTTAATATAACTTTCTTCTGTGGGAAACCCCCATTTTGTTAAAAAAAATTCATTGTTTTTGTCAATATTCAAGTTATTTTTATAATTTTTTACGTGTTTTGTAATTTGACTGCTGATTTTGACTAATTTAATAATATCATATGGCTATTTTGTTAGTGTTTTGGTCAATTTGAATATAATTCCATGACTTTTCTCTGACTATCCCGATTTTAATGGTATTCAGTGAATTTTTTATTTGCCTTATTTTCAGGCATTCGTCGATTTTACAAGAGTTCAGTTTGAAGTTTTGAACGGGTGTTTCCACTCCCAGGCTAAGCATGAAGTAAAATTTCGAGTTTAGAAAAGCCCTGTGAAAATTTGTCGAGGGTCGCGCAGCGACCCGAGACAAATTTTCGGGCTTTTCTAAACTCGAAATTTTACTTCATGCGCCACGCGTACAAAACACTGATTTGAAGCGGAGTTCAGAAACATACAAATACATTTTTATTCAGAGTAACAGGGAATTGGGTATTTAGTCTGTTATTAACGATGTTCAGTGTTAATAATAAATAATTAGATTTTGAATATTTTTGTTAAAACAACTGGTAACGATATTTATATGTTAATAGTTGCAAACAAAAAATCAAATTTATTCTTAAAGGATTTGTATTCGTAATTCGAAAAAACAGGATTCGAATCTTTGATTCGAATCATATTTATCTCTTACGAATCCTTTATTCGAGTGACCGTGATTCGAATCATATTAGGCGATTCGGATTCGTGATTCGAATCCTTTTTACGAGGATTCGTCCCAGCTCTGATATTTACATACATTTCTTATCCAATATCATAGATTATTTATTGTTACGTTTCTAACTCATGTATTTACAGATATTTAGGTACTTGTCAGAGCTGTAACGAATCCTCATAAAAAGGATTCGAATCACGAATCCGAATCACCTAATATGATTCGAATCACGAATACTCAAATAAAGAATTCGTAAGAGATAAATATGATTCGAATCAAAGATTCGAATCCTGTTTTTTCCAATCACGAATCCTTTAAGAATAAATTTGATTTTATTATTTTTTTGCAACCATTATTATATAAATATCGTTACCCGTTTTTTTAACAAAAATATTCAAAACCTAATTATTTATTATTAACACTGAACATCGTTGATAACAGACTAAATATCTGACTCCCTGACTAAGAATGTATTTGTGTGTTTCTGAACTTCATTTCAAATCATTCTTCTGTACGCGTGGCGCATGAAGTAAAATTTCGAGTTTAGAAAAGCCCGAAAATTTGTCTCGGGTCGCTGCGCGACCCTCGACAAATTTTCATGGGGCTTTTCTAAACTCGAAATTTTACTTCATGCTTAGCCTGGGAGTGGAAAACACTCGTTTAAAGCTTTAAATTGAACTTTGAGGAAAAAACAAGGAATATTTAAAGATTTACAGAAAATAGTCTCAATTTGGAATTCGTATACTTAAAAGAGAAACTTCCTGTATCTGTTTGCTCCGAAGAAATATGAATAATTATAAACCATAATAAAGATAACAATTAATCCTCAAAAAACACTCGTCAATTAATATTATATACAATTGACGTTTGTTAAACAATAGCGGCAACAAAGAAGAAACATGTTTTTTTAATCTTCTAGTAGAAATGCGTTTTATGTTAAATGAAGTAAACTATCTATCTTTCAGCTAGTAGTACAAGCTCTTTCTGCTAGCAGCAATCGTCCTTTTAGTAGTAGATGAAATAACTACTATCTTGTTCCTACTATTACTAGGACTTTCTGCAACTAGTTGTAGTACAGGCTCCGGCTGCTGTTAGCCAGACACGATAAGCCAGAACCATCTGAACTAGATGCTCTGTTAATAGTAGTAGTTCTTTCTGCTAGTAGAAATTGTGCTTAGCTTTTGGGTCTTTCTGCTACTAGTAGTAGTACAGGCTCCATCTGCCGGTAACAAGATTTGAAGCTAGAACTATCTGAACCAGGAGCCTTGTCTGTCAATAGCAGTGGTTGTTTCTGCTAGTAGAAATAGCGTGTTCTGCTAAAAAATAAACGTTTCTATCAGTAGTAGTAGTTATATCAGCTAGTAGTACAATTTCTTTGTGCTAGTAGCGTTCGTCCTTTCCGTAGTAGAAAGAACAACTACTATTTTGTTCCTTCTACTACTACTACGAGTAGGCCTTTCTACTACTAGTAAGGACGGAACCTGTACTACAGGTTCCGTCTGCTGATGGTAGTTCTTTCTGCTGTAGTAATTCTTTTAGTTAGTAGCAGTTGTTCTCAAGACCGTAGCCGGGGAAGGGGGGGGGGGGGGGGGGGGGGGGGATGTGGTTCAAACCCCCCCTGAAATTTTCAAAATGATAAATTTTTGTATGTAAAAGAGTCTATCTACCACTACTACAAAATGTAACGTTTACTTTTTTTTCAGTTAAAAACGGTTTGTCCACTAGCAGAAAGAACTGCCGCTATTAGCAGACAGAGCATCTAGTTCCGCAGACGGAGCCTGTACTACTACTACTACTAGTAGCAGAAAAAACTAGTGGTAGTAGAATAAAAAACTACTATTAAGCTGAAAGAACGACCAAGGCCGCAGCCAGAAAAAAAAATCGGAGGGGGTTGTAAAAATTTCGTAGGTGGGCTTAGCGAAAAATATTGTTTTTGCTTTTACCGGGGGAGGGGGGGATGTGGTTCAAACCCCCCCCTGAAATTTTCAAAATGATAAATTTTTGTATGTAAAAGAGTCTATCTTTTACATACAAATATTTATCATTTTGAAAATTTCAGGGGGGGTTTGAACCACATCCCCCCCTCCCCCGGTAAGAGCAAAAACAATATTTTTCGCTAAGCCCACCTACGAAATTTTTATAACCCCCTCCGATTTTTTTTTCTGGCTGCGGCCTTGGTCGTTCTTTCAGCTTAATAGTAGTTTTTTATTCTACTACCACTAGTTTTTTCTGCTACTAGTAGTAGTAGTAGTAGTACAAGCTCCGTCTGCGGAACTAGAAGCTCTGTCTGCTAATAGCGGCAGTTCTTTCTGCTAGTGGACAAATCGTTTTTAACTGAAAAAAAAGTAAACGTTACATTTTGTAGTAGTGGTTCTTTCGGCTAATAGTGCTTAGTAGTACTAGTACAGGCCTCGTCTGAAGCTACAACCATCTGAGCCTGAAGTTCTGGCTGGTAACAGTGCTAGTTGTTTCTGCTAGTAGAAATAGTGTTTACCGCAAAACAGTCTATTTTCTGTAAATCTTTAGATATTCCTTGTTTTTTTTTTAAGTTCAATTCGAAGCTTTAAACAAGTGTTTTCCACTCCCAGACTAAGCATGAAGTAAAATTTCGAGTTTAGAAAAGCCCTGTGAAAATTTGTCGAGGGTCGCGCAGCGACCCGAGACAAATTTTCTGGGCTTTTCTAAACTCGAAATTTTACTTCATGCGCCACGCGTTTAAAACAGTGATTTAACGAGAAGTATAAAAACACACCAAAGACATTTTCATGTTAATCCTCACAATTAATTCGAATTATTTCTGACGATTCAAATCCTTTTGTAAGTATTCGAATCCTTTTATAAATATTCGAATCCTTTTATAAGGATTCGAATCACCCACATATGGATTCAAATACGAATCCTCTTAAAAAAACGGAACGAATCCGGATCACGAATCCAATTAAACTAAAGTATTCGAATGCCTCTTTTGAATCCTCTAAAAGGATTCGAATCCTGAATGATTCGAATCCTGTCCAGCTCTGGTACCTGTTTATGTTATTTTTGTACAAAAATAACAAAAATAGCATAAACAGGTACCTGATCATCTATAAATGAGTTAGAAGCGTAACAATAAATATTACCTGTTTAAAGGTAAAACTCATTATATACGTTAATCACTTATTCAATTTTTTTAAAACACGCAGATTGTAAATTACGAAAGAAAATCGAGATTTTCCAACGATCCGCAACTCGAAGACCTAAAAGCCGAACTACAAGTAGAAAAACAGAACCTTCAACAACTCGAAATCCTTTTGAAAAACCTAACCAGCCCACCGTTAACCATCATAAAACACGATATTTTCGCGGAAAACGTAATTTTCGAAAACGACAATTTCTTCAACGAAATCACCGCACGTACAATCAACGATGTGGACATCAAAAATTATCTAGACAACACAATTCACATCAACATCAATGGATTTACAATCCCCCAAATGAATTTACGAACCGCTAATTTCGAAAATAATGTAACAATCCAAAACATCAACCAGCATAAAGCCAGCAGTTTGCTCCACACAAATAAGAAAATGGAATTGAAGAACCTTGTAATTAACGGAGATGGAATTTTTGAAAATGTACACATTCAAGGGTTGATTAACGGGGTTAACGTGACACAAGAAACGGTTTTGTTGGTAGATGGGGATCAGAGCTTCAGAGGAAATTTGAGTGTTAAAAAAATAAACGCGCAAAACGCTGAAGCGAGGTTCCTCAATAAACTGCCCTTATTAACAATCGATTTTAATAAGGCTGAAGCAAACGCGAAGAAGCTCGATGATGTTTTGGAAACTTTAAAAATTAAGAATTTAATAATAGGAGGTTATTTAAACGACGTGGACCTCCCAACTTTAGATAAATACGCGTTGAGGATTAAAGGCGATCAAAACATAACCGACTTTTATAATTTCGAGGCGATCAAAACTGAACAATTCAACCCTAAAATTATCAACAACTTGGCAATTCCCGAGGAGCTGATTTCGATAAACGAAGGCGATTTTAATATAAATCAAGATGTACAATTTTTAGGCGGTTTTAACGCGAACGCAATTTTCGTCTCTGATCGGCTCAATGAGATTAAGGTGAAGAAAGGAAAGTTGGATGTGCTTTTAAAAAATTCTGAAGACGAGCAGAAAATTACTGGTCACAAGGATTTCGAAAATGTCGACGTTTCAAAGCCTATTATTATGCAAGGAAAGTTTGATATGGTTAAGGATTGGATTGATCCTGTGAAGAGGATTGATGAAGAGGTGGTGATTTTTGGGGATGTTTACGTGGAAGGGAATGTTAGTGTTGAGGGGATTGTTAAAGTTAAGGATTTGGCTAGTGAGGATGGAGAATTTTCGGTTTTAAGGTTGAAGGAGCAAGGGTTGAGGATTGATGAGGAAATTGTGCCGGTACATTTGAATTTCTTGCAACAGCTGAATGTAAGTTTAAATTTTTGACAGTTATAAAATCCATTAATTAGAGAGAATATTTAACTTTAAGTTATCTTTCTTGTAATAGTTTTTTTTTAATTGTAACTTCTTGAGAATCAAAATTTTCTGAAAGCAATAAAATAAAATCTCATAGACTAGATAAAAATGGTCCCATTTTTAACTTGACTTTTTAAGTTAAAATAAAGGATTTTCCTAAGGCGAAAATAAAGGATCCTAAGTGAAATTGTCCTTTTTTTTATTAGGATTAATTTATTCACTATTTGTTTTGAGTTATGTGAAGTAATCAATCACTAATAAAACACGTTTTGATTTCCTTTCTTCAAGAATTTTAAAATTCGTGAAGAAAGGGAATCAAACCGTGTTGTATTAGGTATTAATTTCTTCAACATTTTTGTTGTAGTCTATAAAAACCTTGAATTTATTATATCGTATGTTCATTAAAATAAAACCTCTAGAGTGCCATGGAAAATTTTGTAGGTTGGCAACTCTGAATTTACACATTATAGTTATTATGTCTGACGTTTTCTATGTCAATTCCTAAAGCGTGTAGCCAACTTAAATTTAAAAATAGAGAAAATCATGGCACTCTAGAGGTTTTTTTTTGTTGAACATACTATACATTCAAAACTAACAATAGCAATATAAAACCTATAATACGTAAAAAATAAACTTTTCTTAAAAAACTTTTTCGTACATATTTTATTGTTTTAGGTTGAAAACATTGTCGTGAATAAAATCAATGACGTAAACGTTAGCGATTGGATTGTAAATGGGGTTGAGGAAGTCCAAAAAATCAACGGAGGAAAAATATTCGAAGGCGATTTGTTCATCACGGGAAACACGAATTTGTTGAATGTGAACGGAATCAGCATTCCCGAAATGGAAGCAAACATTCTGAATGTCAATGGTGATCAAATTATCGAAGGAAAATTGCACGTCCAACAAATAACAACAGACAGGTAAAAATAAAAATAAAAGAAAAAACATAAGCAGTATATTTAATATGCAGAGTATTATTCTCAAATTTTCAAATATGGCCGCGAGTTTGCCAGCCCTGGTATAAAAAAAAGACCTTTATTGGCATAATACTACATTACATCCATATCTACACTAATCGCTGCCCCCTCTCTTCCTTCTGCTTTCCCTCTCTTCCCCCAACTTCTCCAGCGTCCTTACTCCGGCCCCATCCTCTCTTATCCGTTCCGTCACTCTTCTATTCTCTCTTTTTCCCACCCATTCCTCCTTCACCCCCTCGCACTCCTCTGCCAGATGACTCCACGTATCCCTCCCCCGCTCACACATTACACACTTCCCATGCTCTTCCCCCACCCACACCTTCTTTCCTCTATGCCCTGACCCACACCTCGCCCTCGCCAGCACCACCCTTTCCTCCCTACTCCATCCCCCCTCCACCAAATACCTCGGCATTCTCCTATGCACCTGCCACCTCCCGTGCCTATCGTTGTATTCACTCCACTCTATACACCCCTGCCTTTCCTGTGCTTCCACCTCCGTCTCCTTCTCTTTCACCCACGCATCCATCTTTACCCCATTCCCCAGCCACTCCATCACCTTCGCCTCCGACAAACCCACCTTCTCATACATTCTCCTTCTCTCGCTCCTCCAGTTACCCTCTCTCCCATTCACGCACGCCACCCACACCGCCTTCACCAGTCTCTCTTCGTCCAGGTCCCATAACTTCATCCCATACCTAGCCATTCTCACCATTTCCTCCCACTCTAGTTTCTCTCTATTCGTTTCCTGCAGTACTATGTATCCGAGTGTCGACCTTTCCAGCCCCTGCATACGCTTCAAGAACCACAACTGCTCCCTCTCTATATACTCATACCCTCTCGTTCCCCATACTTCCACCCCATAAATTAACACTGACCTCACACACGCATCCCATACTGTACACGCTACCCTTACATTGTTCCCCATCCACTTCCCCCACGCCTTTCTAGCCTTCCCCTTCCACTCTAATTCCTTCACCCTCCCCTCCCTCCCTTTATTTCTGAATCTCTTCCATTTCGTTTTTCTAACATTCACGCTCAACCCACTCTTATCCATAAACCTCTCCGCCCTTTTCATCATATCGTTCATCCCTTCCCACTCTCTTGCTACCAGCACCATATCATCCGCATATGCCAACATCCACACCTTACTTCTACCAATCAGCAACCCCCCGCCTGTCCTTTCCTCATCACCTCCTCTAACTCACTCGTGTAGAGGTTAAACAACACCGGGCTCAATAGGCACCCCTGCCTATGCCCCTCCTACGTCTTAAACTTCTCCGACTCTTCCATTCCCACTTTCTTTCATACACTCCTCTCACCCACTCTACCATTCCCTCACTCACCCCTCTTCTCCTCAGACACTCTAACAGTCCTACCCTTGGTACCGCGTCGTACGCCGCTTTCAGGTCCACAAACGCCGCATACACGCTCCCTTTCTCTTCCATCACCTTCTTTATCATTCTTGCCAGGGTAAAGACCTGCTCCCTCGTCCCCCTACCCCTCCTAAAGCCCCCCTGCGTCTCCGGTAGCAGCCCCCTCTCTTCCACCTTCTCCTCTAGCCTATTTTTTACTACCATCATACCTATCTTGTATCCGAGCCCTGGTATAAACAATTATATTTATTTTAGTGTACAAGGAAAGAACATACAATTCTCCACGCACAACTGGACAGAAATCATAACAAACGAAAACTCACGCACAATCACAGGGAAAACCACCCTTAAATCACTAAAAACCAAGACGATAAACTGCACAAACCTGAACATAACAGGCCTAATCAACAACATCAACTTCAACCAAATGATAGAAGACACTGTATTCAAAAATACAACAAGAATAATCTTAGGCCTTAAACACTTTACCAACCTAACAATTGAAAATCTAACATCGCGAAAAAGTATTAGTTTAACCAAAATACCGTCGATGATCAGGAAAGGGGTGGTCGAATTCGATTATAACGGGGTTTTTAAGATTCCGGAGGATTTAGTCGTAGAGAGGTTGTATTTTCGGGAGAGGTTAAATCATTTGTGCGCGGCTGAGTTCAGCGCGAATTGGTTAGGGGATGGGGATCGGGTGATTAGCGGTGATCAGTTTTTTGAGCAGTTGGTTTTGTACGGGGATAATGTTGTGAGTACGAATCGGATTAATGGAGTGAATTTGACTGAGTTGAGTTTGGGGACTGTGAAGATTGATGAGGAACATGTTTTTGGTGTTGTTAAATTTGGTGAGTTTAATTTTTTTAATTAAATTTATGCCCGGTATTATAGAGCATTTTATTCCCTAATGCCCGGTATTATAAAATGTTTTATTCCCTACTATAGGAATAAATTAATTTATTCCAAAGATTTCGGTATTATAAACACAAAATAACTTTATTTGGCTAATAAATCTCCCCAGTAAATTATTTGTTTGTTTTTCTGCCAAGTAAATGTTATTCTCTAAATAATTTGACAGTTAAAAGTCAAAAGTGTATTATATTATTATAATTACTTTAGATTCTTTTACTTATATTTATTAATTTCATTACGGTTATCATGTCTACCATATCATCCGTGTTAGATTTAAGTTCGCTCACAGTATCTTCCCTGACAGTGATAAATTCGAACCACAAGACATTCTAAGGAGTCGAAGACCTAGAGTTTTTCAAATCAAACATAACCAGGTATTTTTATACTTATTCATACGCTTTTTAAAATAAGTTCCATTTGAAGTTTTAAACGAGTGTTTTCCACTCCCAGACTAAGCATAAAGTAAAATTTCGAGTTTAGAAAAGCCTGATAATTTGGATTGGTAGCGTAGCGCGAAGCGCGAAGCGACCAAACCAAATTTTCAGGCTTTTCTAAACTCGAAATTTTACTTCATGCGCCACGCGTATAAAACACTGAAAACACTGAAATATTGTGAACAAGTGAACTTCACTTGAAATCAGTGTCTTGTACGCGTGGCGCATGAAGTAAAATTTCGAGTTTAGAAAAGCCTGAAAATTTGGTTTGGTCGCTCCGCGCTTCGCGCTACGCGACCAAACCAAATTTTCAGGCTTTTCTAAACTCGAAATTTTACTTCATGCTTAGTCTGGGAGTGGAAAACACTCATTTAAGTCTTTTATAATGTCTAATAAGCTTTCTTTTTCTTGTTCTGTGTAATTCTGTCCTATTCCACGGTTATTCTCCATAATTATAACCAGGGATTTTTATACTTATGCATACGCTTTTTAAAATTAGTTCCATTTAAAGTTTTAAACGAGTGTTTTCCACTCCCAGGCTAAGCATGAAGTAAAATTTCGAGTTTAGAAAAGCCTGAAAATTTGGTTTGGTCGCGTTGCGCGAAGCGCGGAGCGACCAAACCAAATTTTCAGGCTTTTCTAAACTCGAAATTTTACTTCATGCGCCACGCGTATAAAACACTGAAAACACTGAAATATTTGGAACAAGTGAACTTCACTTGAAATCAGTGTCTTGTACGCGTGGCGCATGAAGTAAAATTTCGAGTTTAGAAAAGCCTGAAAATTTGGTTTGGCCGCTCCGCGCTTCGCGCTCCGCGACCAAACCAAATTTTCAGGCTTTTCTAAACTCGAAATTTTCCTTCATGCTTAGTCTGGGAGTGGAAAACACTCATTTAAGTCTTTTATAATGTCTAATAAGCTTTCTTTTTCTTGTTCTGTGTAATTCTGTCCTATTCCACGGTTATTCTCCATAATTAAAAGAGATTATACTAAATTTCCAATTTGATTGACAATTTAATTTGAAATATTGACAATTAAAATTAACAAATTGGTGGTTCCAGCTATGGCCACAATAAAAATGTATAATTTAAGTCTTTAATCTACTAATTAAATTATTTATTTGTAGAATTGCTATTTTTTTGGTAGGTTTGCTTTATAACACGCAATTTTATTTGTCCATTAGTTTACTAGGTAAATTTACTCCACAAATAGTTATCTAATGATTAATTAATCGTTTATAGTATCGGGCATTACAGAAATAAATAAACTGTGTTCTGTAAAAAACAAAAACAAAATCTGAATGACATTACGGTCAGTCAAAGTTGACTGAAATTCATAGTTTTTAAATTTGCAGAAAAATCATATCATAAAGACAAATTAAGTTTACCAATAGTTTGCAGAATATTGCCAAAATATAAAAATGAATTAAAATTATTATCGACTTTTTGCAAATTGTCTTATTGAGACAAGTCTCCAAATAGCAGTTGTTTAAATGAATATTTGGCGACTTAATTTTTTTAATTTTAATTTATTTATACGGGAAAACCCCTTTTAACAAAAATAGAGCACTAATAATTCAAACAACAATCAAAATTACATTACATTAAATAACTTGTCTCAATGAGACAACATTTTTGCAGAATGTCGATATTAATTTCAATTCGTTTTTATATTTTGAAAATTATATCAAATAAAGTTATCACTGCGTTATTTTATAAATGTTTAAATATTAAATACTCTTTGAAATAAAAATTGTAGATAATTGAATGTTAGTAAAACAAACCAAGTGAATTCAATTAAACACCTATATTTAGTAGAAATGTTTTACCAAGTGAATAATAAGAAACAAGTTAATAATATATTTACACATACTTTCTACACTTTTTTATTGTAGTTTTTTTGATTTTTGACTGGCTTTCCAAATATTTATAAACCATGTTAAAACTTATTGTTTGTTTATTTTTAGAAGAAGAATTAATTTCTGGAAAACCAATCACTCTAAGAGGGCATATTGAAGGTGTGGACATCGACACGATTGTCTCTTCTTCAAATGATGAGATCATCATCAGCGATAGCATTAATTTCCTGAACGACGTTTTCGTTAATGGAGAAGTTAACACAAAATCTTTGATAAACGGTTTGAATTTCTCGGCTTTGTGTGAATTTGCTGAGCCTGATATCAATGAAAATCAAAAAAGTTTAATTGTTGAAGGTATGATTCTCATTAGAACTTACAAAATCTTTAATAAACGGTTTGAATTTTTCGGCTTTGTGTGAATTTGCTGAGCCCGATATCAATGAAAATCAAAAAAGTTTAATTGTTGAAGGTATGATTCTCATTAGAACTTACAAAATCTTTAATAAACCGTTTGAATTTTTCGGCTTTGTGTGAATTTGCTGAGCCCGATATCAATGAAAATCAAAAAAGTTTAATTGTTGAAGGTATGATTCTCATTAGAACTTACAAAATCTTTGATAAACGGTTTGAATTTTTCGGCTTTGTGTGAATTTGCTGAGCCTGATATCAATGAAAATAAAAAAAGTTTAATTGTTGAAGGTATGATTCTCATTAGAACTTACAAAATCTTTAATAAACGGTTTGAATTTTTCGGCTTTGTGTGAATTTGCTGAGCCTGATATCAATGAAAATCAAAAAAGTTTAATTGTTGAAGGTATGATTCTCATTAGAATCATTAATTAATTTAATTTTCATTTTATAAGAGATAAAAAAATTAATGTGCAGTGTGTAGGAAAAACTTTTTTATTAACCATTTTTCGGCAAAAAGTAATTATTTAGAAAAAGTTTTGTTTGAGATAAAAACAACATTATCATTTTCAAATCCTAGTTTGACCACAGAAGATATTTAAAAATGAAGAAAAACTAAAGGAATGATAAGACAGAAGTACCTCTAATCATATTTTTAGGGGAAAATGTTATTGGAAAAAGAAAGTTGTAATCGAGAATTAAGTCTAAATACTTAACATAATAGAAACAATTTTATTTTATAAAAATTATTTATGTTTTCAATGTTTTTTCTTATATTTAACATTTATTTATTCAAAATAAATGCTTTTCTATTAAATTACCTATTTTCAATCAACGTATGGTATACAGAGAGTTTTCTGTAATACCGGACATTTTCATGGCGAGAATTTTTCTTTTAAGTATTTAATTGATGAGGCGGATACATGATGAAACTCCATAATACTATTTGAAATAAAACAACACAGTTGGGAGGGTTTCACTTTTATTTAAAAAGAAAAAAGAAAAGCTAATAAAAGTGAAACCCTCCCAACTGTGTTGTTTTATTTTCTATTAAGTATACATATGCATACATTGCACATTTTCCGACGCTGAGTCTATTAAAAGAATTCAATTTGAAGCTTTAAACTACTGTTTTCCACTCCCAGGCTAAGCATGAAGTAAAATTTCGAGTTTCGAAAAGCTTGAAAATTTGGATTTGCCGGGCCTTAGCGAAGCGAGCACAGCAAATCCAAATTTTCAGGCTTATCCAAACCCGAAATTTCACTTCATACGCCACCGGTACAAAATACTGATTCAATGTAAAGTTTAGCGGTGTTTTAAACTTCGTAATATGTCAGTGTTTTGTACCGGTGGCGCATGAAGTAAAATTTCGAGTTTAGAAAAGCCTAAAAATTTGGTTTGGCCGCTCCGCGCTTCGCGCTACGCGACCAAACCAAATTTTCAGGCTTTTCTAAACTCGAAATTTTACTTCATGCTTAGTCTGGCAATGGAACACACTCATTTTAAGTTTCAAATTGAACTCTTTAAAATCAACGATTATTTAAAGATTTACGGCATATAAGCTGTAATTGGGACATGTTTAATTGAAAGAAAAGCTCCCTGTATGTACAAGTTGAGGCATTAATTGCGATTGATTGGCTACAATTATTAATGGTCATATAGGCAACCCAATTTACACATCACTTAAAAATTCAAGGTATCAAATTATATTTGATGAAGATGTTTGGTGGAACATAAAACTCTCTGTATCATGGTATTTATACAGAGCGTTTTATGTTCCGCCAAACATTTTCATCAAATATAATTTGATACCTTAAATTTTTAAGTGATGTGTAAATTGGGTTGCCTATATGACCATTAATAATTGTAGTCAATCAATTATCCTCGAATAACTGCCCAGTTAGGTATAATTTTTTTATTATCAATTTTTTGTTAAAAAGTCATTCTTTATAAAAACGTTTTTTCTCTCTTAAAAATGCCATTACCATAAAGACATTACAGATTTGATATAAGCCTCTTTACAATGGATAAGGAATCAAATTAGCTTACAAGAGAAGTGGCTTAAATTTTAGTTTTAGAGGAAAATGTTATAAGACAAAAATGTATTTAATGACGTAATTAATTAAAATATACAGCGAATTTGTATTTTAAGTATACATATGGATGCGCTGTAAATTTGCCGACATTTATTGGTTTTGTTAAAAAAGTTCAATTTGAAACTTTAAACGAGTGTTTTCCACTCCCAGACTAAGCATGAAGTAAAATTTCGAGTTTAGAAAAGCCCCGTGAAAATTTGTCGAGGGTTGCGCAGCGACCCGAGACAAATTTTCTGGGCTTTTCTAAACTCGAAATTTTACTTCATGCGCCACGCGTATAAAACACTAGTCTTAAGTGAAGTTTAAAATATACGTCTGTAGAATACTGCTTTAGTAACATATTGCGAACTTTACTACATTTAAGTGGTTTATACGCGTGGCGCATGAAGTAAAATTTAAAAGCAAAGTAAAAGTAAATAAAAAGATTTACAGAATAATTGAGATATTTATACTTAAAAGAAAAGCTAATTAGAGGTACTTTTCTTTTATGAACATTTTAGTTTTTCTTAATTTTTAAGCGCCGCCTAGAGTAAATTTAAGATTAAACAATGAAAATTGTGTTTTTAAGTCATCCAAAACTTTTTGTAAAGAATGACTTTTTGTCGAAGAATAGACAATAAAAAAGTGTTTCCTATCCGGGCAGTAATTCGGGGACACACGGTATATTCCCTTTTTTGTTTAAAGGAAATGCTTGCTTCCTGAAAGGACCGATCGTGAAGACACTGAACGGTTTGAAAATGGAGGAACTTCTAAAAAACACCTGGATGACGAATAAAGAAACCACCTTCAACGGAAATCTTTATTTAAACAAAGTTTTCTTTGAAAATGATATTGAAGTTAAGGTAAAATTCGAATCTGACGCTCCAAAATATTTGTTTGAATTCTAAGCGGAATTATTTTTCAATAAATATACCGGGTGATTCATTTAACCTGGAATAGCGTATATTTCGAAAAATATGCATCATACAGAAAAAATAGCAGAATTTTAGTCCAAAGTTTAATATTTTCGTATGAAGAATCGGTTAGAATGAGAAATCGGTTAAAATTGGAACTCCTCTACCTCCCCTGTAGGCGGAGCGTGGTGCAACTTTGAAATCTTAGACAGGAACCCCCATTTTTTATCTCATATTCATTAGTTATTGATAACGAGTGCTTTGCACTCGAAATGTACATCTAACGACTAAAAATAAAAGTGAAGTAAGGAATAAAAGTGTTTTTTATTGTGATTAAATACTCCACATCACTCAATAAAACAATTAGTCATATTCGGATACTACGTCGAAAACTATGTAATTTTTATCCGAAACTTTTTCGATTCACGACAGATGGCGCTGTAATCATGTTTGATTTTTTAAAAAAAATTTAAGCAGTATATTTTGTTTCAACTGAGATCAGTGTTTTATACGCGTGGCGCATGAAATAAAATTTCGAGTTTAGAAAAGCCTGAGTTTGGATTTGGACGCTTCGCGTCCAAATCCAAACACTCAGGCTTTTCTAAACTCGAAATTTTACTTCATGCTTGGTCTGGGGGTGGAAGACACTCGTTAGAAGTGAATTTCAATTGAAAATTCAACATTTTCACAAACATAAACAAAAACAATGTAACGTAAAGTGTTTAACCATACATGTCCATACGCGATCATAGCCGACCATATACGAACAAGCACCAAGTTTGTTCGTGTCTGTTTTCCGACTTTACGCTGAAACAGTGTCTTGTGCGCGTGGCGTGGAAAAAGTTGTTTAGTCATTTAAAAAACATTCAAACGTGATTACAGTGCTATCTGTCATGAATCGAAAAAGAGTTTCGGATAAAAAGTACATAGTTTTCGACGTAGTATAAGAATATGAGATAAAAAATGGGGATTCCTATCTAAGATTTCAAAGTTGCACTACGCCCCGTCTGCAGGGGGAGGGAGTTCCAATTTATCTTTTAAGGGATTACTCACACGAAAATATTAAACTTTGGATTCTACTATTTTTTCTGTACGATGCGTATTTTTCGAGATATACGCTGTTTTAGGTTAAACGAATCACCCTGTATATAAACATTATTTAATAAAAAATAAATCTGTTTTTTAAACATGTAAGAACATAAACTGAAAACCCTTAGTACAATTATTTGTTTGATTTTTAGGGTTTATTGGGTGATGTAAAAGTAGACTGGTTGAAGAACACCTATTTTAGCAAGTCCAAAAACCAAACTGTGCCAGCGAAGCTTGAATTCACCGATGGAATTATTGTGAAAAAGAACTTGATTGCTCCTCAAGCGAAGGTCGGAACGATTTCGAGCATAAACTTGGACGATTTCGTGAGAACTGCCGTGCTCGACGATTTTGATCAAGTCTTTGAAGAAGCTTTATTCGCAGACGCTGTTAAATTCAATGGTGATAATAATAATTATAATAATAATGTTTATTGGCCAACAAGTGGCTTTGTCAATAGCTGAGTAAATTAAAAGTTTATATAAAGCCATTATGATTGTAAAAGAAAACACTTGGTTAAATTTCACTAATATTTTGGTTTTCATCCCACCTAGTTTCGAGGTTGTCATTCTCAAGGACTACGTAAAAGATGAGAAACTTATTCAAGATATAATAGGCCAAGCTATAGGGATTTAAAGCAGCGTTCTCGTGACATAAATACTAATAGCAAACCGAGTGTGCGATGATATAAAAGATAATAAGCAGGTGAATAGGTATGTGTAGTTCACTCGAGTTTCCGGTCCATTTGTTAGTTATTAACAATTTATTGCAAAAAAGGCGATTTTTGTCTTTTTTTGCTTGAAACTTTGAAACTAATGGAGCAAACGGAATGCCCCAATGAAATGATTTGTAGAGAATAAAATATCTACAAAATGAGAGGTCGAACGTCTCAATCCGATAATTAGGTGTTGAAAAATTTAGGAAAAATCGGAAAATTGGGCGTTTTTTCGAAAATTCGAAATTCAAATGAAGCGCGAAAATTTTGAGAGAAAGTAGGGATTGTAATGTTCTTTATATTTGCCAATGGTAGGTGCTGTCGGACTATTAGTTTTCGCGAAATCGCGATTCAAAGTTTGCAGTGCGCTTTTTTCCGGCAGGCCTGTATGCGTTACCGTAAGTCCGATAATAATTTCCAAAAAAGTTTTGAAAAGATGACATCATGCACAACAAAACGTAGCTTTCAGTTTTTCGATCAGATGCCTGGAAGCATGCTAAAAACACTCGTTTTTAGCATTCTGATTTCTCCATTAGTTTCAAAGTTACAAGCAAAAAAGACAAAAATCGCGTTTTTTTGCAATAAATTGTTAATAACTAACAATACCGGAAACTCGAGTGAAAAACACATACCTATTCATCTGCTTATTATCTTTTATACCATCGCACAATCGGTTTGCTACTAGTCTTTATGTCAAGCAAAAATGCTCTACAGCTTGGCCTATAAAACCATTATTCGTCCACAGCCGCTCTGTTTATAAAATAAAAATATCAAAAGTATCAATTGGTGCTCAGTATTCATATGGTTATCCGGTGAATTAATACTAAACACAACTCGGGTCCGTTAACTTGGCCCCCCTTTTCAAAATTTTGAAATCAAAACTATTGCTCCATAAGGGCCTTAAGTTGCAAAAACTAAAAGTTGCACCAGCAAGGGAAAAAGTTACAACGGTTTGAAATTCAGGGGGGCTAAAATGACACTAAATATTATCCTAACACTGAAATGAAAAAAGTTATAAACAAATATTGTTCAAGCTTCAAACCAGTATGAGCATTACCAAACTAGTATAGCAAATCCTATAAAGCTCGCAATTTATTGCAAATATAAAGAAAACCATGTACAAATTGATATAATTCTCTAGAGTGCAACTTGTTATAGACTCAATCGAACATTTTGCATAACATTGTTTTTTAAAAAATAGCAATTTTACCTCATTTACAACTATTTGAAAATAAATACGTTTTATTGAGGTGCAACTTACGAGAGACTAAGCCATTTTGTGTATCTCAGTTTTGCAGTGCAATCTACAAGGGGTTGAGAAAATACAATTTTGCCTCGTTTTTGACGATTTTTGCTAAAATATAGAAAACTATTTGGAAATACATAATTTTCTGTGAGGTGCAATTTGCCGGAGACCAAGCTAAACATTTTGTGTGTATCAATTTTGCAGTGCAATTTTATCCTATTTTTTACAATTTCTGCAAAAATAAAGAAAACTATTTGAATTTCGCAACTGGCGGTGTATTTAGCTGGTGAAACTAATGAAAATTAGTGGTTTCGATAGTCCATACATAAAATATTGAAAAATTTGAATTGGGGGGGCTAGCGTCATTTTAGCCCCCCTAAATTTCAAACCGTTCTAACTTTTTCTCCTTGCTGGTGCAACTTTTAATTTTTGCATTATAACTTAGTGCAACTTAAGGTCTTTATGGTGCAATAGTTTTGATTTCAAAATTTTAAAAAGGACCCCACAAATTCATATCTATTGATCATGTATAATTGAAATTGCCAATTCTTGGTTGCAAAATACTTCAAACATTAAAAGTGTGATTCTTTTCGCAATCTACAACAAGTTAGTCTTACAAAGACCATATCAAATACTCAATTATACTTCTGTTTGAACGGTAACGTGACCGCCAGTAAGTAAGTAAATTTATTCTTGCTTAAGACCAGAGGTTTACAAACGTCAATAAGAGTGGTAGAAAAAATATAAATATAAAATATAAAAAATACAAATATAAAATATAAAATACAAACAGAAAATATAAATATAAAATACAAATATAAAGTACAAATATAAAATCCAAATATAAAATCAAAATATAAAATCCAAATGTAAAATATAAAATCCAAACATAAAATGTAAAACACAATAAAATACAGAATAAATACTATATACGATACAACATATTAAAAACATTTACAAAAATTGTATCAGTTACTTGGCCCAAAATCCGCGAATTGGTGATTAATACATTCATCAATGCTGAAAAATGCTTTGGATACTAAATAAGACTTAACATGTTTCTTGAACTTTATATGGGGGAGAGATTTTATGGCCTGAGGTAAATAATTGAATAATTTTGGCCCATAATAATTTTCTCCACTCCTAGACTTAGATAGTCGTAATCTATCTGGATAAATATGCTCACAGCCTCTCGTGCCGTATTTATGTACTTGATCATTTTTTTTATAATTATTAACGTTTTTATGAACATGCAGCAAGCATTGAATAAGAACAAACTGGGTAAAGTAAGTATCCCAAGATTCCTAAAGACGTCGACGCAATTATCTCTGTAGCCTATGCCCGCTATTAATCGAACTGCTCGACGTTGTAGGCCGAATATCCGAGGTGCTATACTGGAGTGTCCCCAAACAAGAATGCAATATTGAATTTTCGACTGAAAGAGAGCATGATAGGCAGTTAGTAGTGCGGGTTTAGGAAGAGTGTTACTTAAAGTCCTAAGCAAGAAAGTTACCTTGCTAAGTGCCAAACTAAGTACTTTTTCATGCTCTCTCCAGCTCAATTTAGAGTCGATGTTGATGCCTAAAAATCTACAATGTCAATGTTCGTCATCGCCAGTCTAAGGTGTCAAATTGTTTAGAGGAAATGGCAAAGCTATACTGATGAGATATAAATCTCGAAACGCGTCTATAGATGGCCTGAATAGTTTGACCCAAATTGTTACATTTACAGTAGGTTACTGTATGTAACAAGGAATACTTGTTGTATAATTCAATGTCCGTCGGGGTATTAGCCCGGGAAGTAGTTGTTTAAATGATTATTTGATATGGTCTTTGTAAGATTAACTTGTTGTAGATTGCGAAAAGAATTGCACTTTTAATATTGATCATGTTATCATTTTATTTATTTGATAAATTGATCAACTCTTAAACGAAATGAATTATGTTGATACAATTTTTTGTTTCTAGATCTTCAAGGAAGTTTCACTGTGAATGGATTAAATTTGGAAATAGAGGTGATGAGATACGATGTTCCGAATATTGTCACTGGAAAAAAGACGATACAATCGGCAAGAGCTGACGTTCTTAGAATGCATAGAAATTTCAAAGTGCAAGACGTCGATTTGTTGCACTGGCTTCAAAAAGGCGTACTCAAAACTGAGAGCCAGAAAATCGGTGGACGAGTTTCATTCAGAGGATGGACAATATTTAACAATGGACTCAAGTGAGTTTAATAGTTATTAACCGATCAAGTGTATTGATAATAATCAAGATATTTTAAGACCCGTACAAACACAATACTAACATTTCGTATTAATAGAAGAAATTCTACATGGTAGTATAGAGTCCGCCAGTGAAGCGAAAAAATTAAAAATACCTATCTTTTTCCTGAAACATTTGTTATTGGATTTTTTTTAACAGATTTGAGTTGTAAAGTATGCCATTTTGCCATTTTACTAACGTGTAATCTTATTTTAATCTTGACCGAAAATGTTCCATCAGTATAATTTTTGATTCACTAATATTTTTATACCATATTTTGACGTATAATTTGATATTTCACATTATATTTCAGCTTATCAGGATTACTGAATAAAAACGTCTTTAACGCGAGCAATGTTTTGTTAAAATCGACACCGCAATCGATAAGTGGGAATAAAATCTTCACTTTCAAAACACACTTTCAAAACATCAAACTTAAAGGACGTTTAAACGAAATGGATATTTCAGAAATGATGCACAATCAGGTGAGCAGATTCATAATTTCTTGAATAATTTTTTCAGTTGGCACTTAGTAAAACATATAACACTTTGTACAGTTATTGAGAGAAATTGTTTCACAATTTCGTGAAACAGTATCAACTGTTTTTCCTCTCAATTACTTTACATCAGGGTTGTTATGTTTAAAACATTTTGTTTTAAAACAGTTTTTTAAACATGTTTAAAAACAGCCGTCGTGTTTTAAACATGTTTAAAAACACCCGTCGTGTTAAACGGTTTTGTTTTAAACATGTTTTGAATCTTAAATTTGTTTAAAACATGTTTTAAACGTTATGTTTGTCTAAAGCGTTTTTTTATTATTTTAAATTTGCTAAATTATATTTTGTACTACTTCTTTACTATTTTTTGTTCGCATTTTTAAATGTTAACTAAATTGTTGAAGATATTTCAAATTACATTATTAAACAGAACATTTTATTACAATAAAATATCACAACCGTGTGTGCATAAATGTGATTTTTATTTACAGGGAATTTTTCTTTCAGGTATACATATGCATACACTGTAAATATTACGACATTCGTTGTTTTTTTAAAAGATTTCAATTTTAATCTATAAACGAGGGTTTTCCACTCCCAGACTAAGCATGAAGTAAAATTTCGAGTTTAGAAAAGCCTGAAAATTTGGATTGGCCGCGTAGCGAAGCGGAGCGGCCAATCCAAATTAGGCTTTTCTAAACTCGAAATTTTACTTCATGCGCCACACGTATAAAACACTGAAATATCGATAAGTTTTAAATATACGGCTTCAGCAATCTAATATGTAGATGGAATAAAACGTGAGCCAAATTCTGCGCTGAACAAATTGTTTAAAACAGTGATCAAAGGCAACCCAATCACTCTAACGTATATTAGGTTGCCTATAATCATTGCTGGATGTGTGCTTTTTAACTTTACTATAAATCAGTGTTTTTAAGCGTGGCGCATGAAGTAAAATTTCGAGTTTAGAAAAGCCTAATTTGGATTGGCCGCTCCGCTTCGCTACGCGGCCAATCCAAATTCTTAGGCTTTTCTAAACTCGAAATTTTATTTCATGCTTAGTCTGGGAGTGGAAAACACTCGTTAAAAGCCCCAAATTAACCGCTTTGAAACAACGAATTCCCGCAAATTAAAAAAATGCTGTAATTATCGGGATATGTATACTCAAAAGAAAAATTCCCTGTATGTTCTGTTTTAGACACGTTTTAAACGTGTTTTAAAGATGTTTTAAACTCGTTTTAAACATGTTTTTAATAGTTAATATTTTAAACTGTTTCAATGAAAAAAACACGTTTTGTTAAAAAAAAACTATTTGTTTTAATTAAAATGAAAATAAAACGTTTTTTAACAACCCTGCTTTACATACATGTAGAGCAGTTTTTGATTGGTGGATGCGCCGGGATGAAGTAATAAATTAAAATTAAAGACATCAAAACCGTCTATAATTTTCATTTATTACTTTATTTTCATTTATTACCTACCAGGTTTTTAAAATCAGTTATCAGTTAATTAAAAATATGCATTGTTTATTTTTTTAATCCCACTTTGAACTTAGTACAGAGATACTCTTAGTTCAGAGTTTTTAGTCCTTAAGAATAGATCGACCGCCATCTAAAAACAGAAAATTCGGCATATTGTCGTCTTTTCTATCGTTACACTTTAAGGAAAGTACAAACGTTGTGCTTATCTCAATAAAATATTTCCAACTTTCATAAACAATATCAAACATTGGTAGGTATACTAGTAGGCCAAGCTATAGGGATTTAAAGCAGCGTTCTCGTGACATAAATACTAGTAGCAAACCGAGTGTGCGATGATATAAAAGATAATAAGCAGATGAAGAGGTATGTGTTTTTCACTCGAGTTTCCGGTCCATTTGTTAGTTATTAACAATTTATTGCAAAAAACGCGTCTTTTGTCTTTTTTGCTTGTAACTCTGAAACTAATGGAGCAATCGGAATGCCCCAATGAAATGATTTGTAGAGAATTAAAATATCTACAAAATGAGAGGTCGAACGTCTCAATCGGATAATTAGGTCCTGAAAAAATCAGGAAAAACCGGAAAATTAGGCGTTTTTTCGAATATTCATAGCTCCGTCATTTTTTGAGCTGGAGCACCAACATTTTGAGAGAAAATAGGGATTGTAATGTTCTTATTATGTGCCAAAGGTAGGTGCTGTTGGATTATTAGTTTTTGCGAAATCGCGATTCAAAGTTTGCAGTGCGCTTTTTTCCGGCAGGCCTGTATCCGTTACCGTAAATCCGATAATAATTTCCAAAAATATTTTGAAAAGTTGACATCGTGCACTACAAAACGTAGATTTCAGTTTTTCGATCAGACGCCTGGAAGCATGTTAAAAACACTCGTAAAGTTCGCGAAAAACGGCCGAGCGCAATCGGTTTGCTACTAGTCTTTTTTTTTTTTGTTTGTTTTGGCATAGGTTTTACCATTCAGCCACTAACGATGATTTATATATCTATATACATATATTTGGACGTCATAACACATTCACACTACACCCAGGGACACGACGAGATATTATTTTTAAATAACAACTCCCCGTGCTCGGGAATCGAACCCGAGTTTGTGGCTCGCCGAGCGATACAGCCCGACGACGTTACCGCTCGGCCACCACCTGCCCCTACTAGTCTTTATGTCAAGCAAAAATGCTCTACAGTTTAGCCTATAGCATAATCATATCTTAAACTTCATGTTAATTAAATATATATTTTTAGGCATTTAAAAATAAACCTAGTATATTCACGAGCCATATCAACTTTGACACGGATTTAACGGCGAGAAATGTCGTTTTTAAAGGGCTTTACCAAGGGGTGAACGTATCGCAGTTGCTCTACAACCTAACCAATCACGTGACTCTGAACAATTACTACACGAATTATGATTCGCTGTATCAGGTTGCGAAAAATGTTCGAGACTCCTTATCGGGTAAGTTAATAATAATAATTATGGATTATGCGTTGAGAAACAAATTACAATTAAATTAAAGATCATATTCTGCTCGTTTAATGTACAGGTTGTAGGTTAGATTCAATGCATTTATTAATAAAATTTAAATGAAAAACCAAAAACGATCACAAACGAGTTTATAAGATAGGGAAATTAGAGTGGAAATTTTATGCAGATGTTTAAAAAAAGCAAAAATAAATAACATGTCACTTAACATTGTTTTTAATACAGAGAATTGTTCTTTCTCTGTGATATTTATTCTTTTTTAAAAGCGTTTAATTTGAACTTTCTAGCGAGGATCTCCGCTACCTGATTAAGAATGAAGTAAAATTTCGAGTTTAGACAAGCCTGAAAATTTGACTTGGTCTCGTAGCGAAGAGGAGCGACCAAACCTAATTTTAAGGCTTTCCTAAACTAGAAATTCAACTTCATGCGCCAAGCGTATAAACCACTTAGAATTTGGAGTTTAAAAAATCCTAAAAATATGGCTCGGTCGCTCCGCTTCGCTACGCGACCAAGTATATTTTCAGGCTTTTATAAACTTGAAATTTTACTTCATGCTTGATCAAGAAGTGGAAACACTCGCTAGAGGCTTGAAAATTTACATCGTATAAATTGGGATAAGTAGAGGTACCATCGGTGGACATAAAATGTTGGGACAAATCGAAAATTGGGTAATGTCAAACATAAACAAATTTATACCGGTTAGATCAGGTTTTTAAAGAACGGTTATAATATGAAATGACAATAAAAATATGTAAATGGGATAAAAAGAGAGGGATTTTCATTTTTGACGCATCAAATGACAATTAACTGATAAGTTCAAGGTTCGACACACACTAAACAAATTGTACGTGTCCCAACATTTTATTATCACTGATAGTACTTAAAAGAAACTCTGTGTAGTCATTAAATATTGTAGTATTTGAGTTGTTGAAAAATACAATGTAACTATGTTTTTATGAGAATTATAAAAAAGATCTATTTTTTACAGTTCAAGCTCATTATTTAAATTACTACAAACCACTTCAATATTTCACTGATGTAGAAGCAGTATTTCCAGTGAAACTTAACTTTTACGAAGACGTGCATCTGGCAACTGTAAAAATCGTCAACAGGACACACGTCATCGATTTTTACAGGTGGAGTCCGGAAACGAACCAATTCACAATCAACAAAGGTAATTTTTAAGTATTAATTAACGAAACTATTGAAGAAAAAAATCCTCAACACGTTCGCTACCAGGCTATACGTGCATATGTGAGACTAAATTGTTGATATCATCATTATAATTTGCTCTACTAAATCATATCGCAAACAGATTGATTGAATTTAAACAATGCACTGGTTCTCCGATACAACCAATAAAATGCCTTAAATGTGACACCATACTGAATATGAATTAAACATCCTGTCAATCACATCCTTTTAATGAATTTCCTTGGTTCTCCGTTTAACCAATAAAATTCTTTAAATGTGACATCATACTGAACATGATTGGTCGTACACTGGTCGAAATGCTCATTCTAGCTGAACATTTCGCCGAAAATCAACTGTTTAGAAAACAGATTTTTTTCTTAGAATATGGGTAGTTCAATGTTCAGAGGGTGCGCAGTTAAAGTCGGGGTTTATGACTTTAACTGCGCACCCTCTGAACATTGAACTACCCATATTCTAAGAAAAAATCTGTTTTCTAAACAGTTGATTTTCGGCGAAATGTTCAGCTAGAATGAGCATTTCGACCAGTGTACGACCAATCATGTTCAGTATGATGTCACATTTAAAGAATTTTATTGGTTAAACGGAGAACCAAGGAAATTCATTAAAAGGATGTGATTGACAGGTTGTTTAATTCATATTCAGTATGGTGTCACATTTAAGGCATTTTATTGGTTGTATCGGAGAACCAGTGCATTGTTTAAATTCAATCAATCTGACCTTTGGTCCAGTGGTTATCAGTACCCAAACTGCATGCATAGTTTACGTCGTTTAGTTGTGGATTTTACGCGCCCCTAACGCCTACGTTTAATTGGTTTTTTTACATTTGAGTTTCGTACAAAATATAATTTAAAGATGGATTCTACTAGTATGTATACAACATAGATTTAAATATTTTTTAAATAACTTTAGTCAACATATAGATATACTAATTTAAATTAAGTAAAGAATCCTACAGTAAAATTTTGCATCGTTAAACTTGAAAAAGGTTAAAGTATACATTCTTGGCCGTTCTTGGTAATGAATCTTTGTTTTTTATATATAATAACTAATTAGTTTATTATATAAATAACATTTAGCTGCCCGTTTTTGCCCGTTTACAAGCAGTGATTTTTTTTTAAATAGCGTAACCATTTCTCGGCGGACATTATTCGATATTTGGAGCGCTCAAAAAACGCTAGAACAAAAAAATAAAGCAGTCTATCTCTTTGTGATTGACATTATGAATATTGATATTGTATCGCACATTTAACATTAAGATTCATTGATACATAAAATAAATAATTTTACGGGACAATTGTCAATTGTCCCGTAAAATGGCAAATGGAAATGGCAAACCTCTCATAAAATAATTTCAAATTTTAAAAATAAATATTCTACGTGGCTAAACGGAAGGTTTACCAAATGAACCTCAACCTGGATGCTCTAATGGTAAATCCAGAGGTCCGTATAAATGATTTACGGAATTGACTGATGTCTCAAAAAAACGGAAAATTATACCACTAGTTGAAAATTATTCCCAGGAGGATTCTTTATACTGCTTGTATATATTGTATATTTTTATTTATAGATATGTGTGCAATTTTGAATTTTTTGTTACTGTCTATTTGAATAATTTTGTAATTAAATAAAACATGATTATAAAATTTTTAATGTTAATTTTTTAATAATTCGAAGGGAAGGGGTTGTAAAATAATTACTATTTTTAAATAAAAATTGTATCACAAAAATACGAATAATGAAATTATCTTCAAATTTTAATTTAACAATTTTTCGCTAAAAATAAAAATTAAAATACGGGTGGTGAGGGGTAGAAGGGAAGAATTATTCAATATTGAGTAATTTATAATTTTAATTAAATATTTGCTTCGACTCTAAACAAATTACAGTAGACTAAAACGCTTTATAACGAAATGTTCAGCTAGAATGAGCGTTTCGACCAGTGTGCGTCGGTTTGATTCAACCTTTATTATTTTTATATTTGATATCTTTGATATCCGAAATTAATACAATTTTATTTATTTTCTTTTATCTAGACATGTTGGAAATCAATCATGGTTTCTTCATAACAAGAATAGCACCATTGGACATTGATGATGAAACTTATTTGTACGTTGAGCATAAACTACCAACACCAAGTGAAAGTAAGTAAGAATATTAAAGCAATCGTAGAGGGATATTTTCTTTTAAGTATACATACTGCGATATACTAAGAATTTTCCTAGCTCCACTTCGCTACGCGACCAAACCAAATTTTCAGGCTTTTCTAAACTCGAAATTTTACTTTATACTAAATCTGGGAGTGGAAACACGTTAGAAGTTTCAAATTGAACGCTTTTTAAAAGCAACGAATGTCTGAAAATGTACAGAGGACAACACCAGGATATGTATACTTAAAAAAAATCACTGTATGTGTCAGAGCTGGGACGAATCCTCGTAAAAAGGATTCGAATCACGAATCCGAATCACCTAATATGATTCGAATCAAAAATACTCGAATAAAGGATTCGTAAGAGATAAACATGATTCGAATCGAAAATTCGAATCACGTTTTCTTTTTTCTTTGTTGGGTTTTGGCTTTTGCCTGGCCTTAGTCTCTTGACTATTAGCCAACATCAATTTTTAATTTTTGTACCAATATTTATTAAACTTATTCCAAGTTATATAACATGCATATTTGGACGTCACAACACATTCACACAACACCCAGGGTCACGACGAGATATTATTTTTTTAAATAACATCTCCCCGTGCACGGAAATCGAACCCGGTCTGTGGCTCGCCGAGCGATATACCGTCCGGCGACGTTACCGCTCGGCCACCACCTGCCCAGAATCACGAATACAAATCCTTTAAGAATAAATTTGATTTTATTATTTTTTTGCAACCATTAACATATAAATATCGTTACCAGTTGTTTTAACAAAAATATTCAAAACATTATTATTTATAATTAACACTGTACATAATTGATAGCAGACTAAATATCTGATTCCCTGTTACTTTCAGAAAAGATATATTTGTGTGTTTTTGAACTTCACTTCAAATCAGTGTTTTGTACGCGTGGCGCATGAAGTAAAATTTCGAGTTTAGAAAAGCCCGAAAATTTGTCTCGGGTCGCTGCGCGACCCTCGACAAATTTTCACGGGGCTTTTCTAAACTCGAAATTTTACTTCATGCTTATCCCGGGAGTGGAAACAGACATTCAAAACTTCAAATTGAACTCTATTATAAAATCGACGAATGCCTGGAAATTACGTAAATTAAAAATTCACTGAATGTCATTAAAACCGGGGAAGTTAGAGAAAAGTCTTAGAATTATATTCAAATTTATTAAAACACTAACAAAAAAGTCATATAATATTATTAAATTTGTCAGAATCAGAAGGCAAATTACAAAACACGAAAAAATGTATAAAATTAACTTAAATATTGACAAAAACAATTTAATAAAATAGGGGTTTTCCACAGAAGAAAGTTATATAAAAGGTCAGGGAAAAAATCTTGAATCAGGGAAATGCCGGAAAAATTTAACATTTCAGATTGTGGCTACTATGTCAGTTTTCCTTCAAATAATATTAAACAAAATTCTGGAAACTAGATTATTATTTTTAAAAACTTTCAGTCATTTAATGTTCTTATCAAAGTATTCAGTTTGAAGTTTCGAACGAGCGTTTCCACTCCCAGACTAAGCATGAAGTAAAATTTCGAGTTTAGAAAAGCCCCATGAAAATTTGGCGAGGGTCGCGCAGCGACCCGAGACAAATTTTCTGGGCTTTTCTAAACTCGAAATTTTACTTCATGCGCCACGCGTATAAACAGTGATTTAACAAGACATTTAAAAACACAAAACATTTTTCAAGTTAATTCCCACAATTAATTCGAATTATTTTTGACGATTCAAAACCTTTTGTAAGTATTCGAATCGTTTTATAAATATTCGATTCCTTTTATAAGGATTCGATTCACCCACATTTGGATTCGAATACGAATCCTTTTAAAAAAATGTAACGAATCCGGATCACGAATCCAGTTGAACTAAAGTATTCGAATGCCTCTTTTGAATCCTCTAAAAGGATTCGAATCCAGGATTCGAATGCTGAATGATTCGAATCCTGCCCAGCTCTGGTATGTGTAATATTTCCTAAATGAAATGATCTTGCAGATAGTGGAAGAATTGGGGAAATCATCTCGATTTTAAACAAAACAGCCGTTGAAATCGTCCATGAGATTCCGAATAACGGAACCAGAGTCATCCTTCCCTTTACCCTGCCAATTTTGGACAAGGTCTGCATTTTGATGTCCTACCATTACGAGTTTTACATAAACATTTACTGCACCGAAGAACACGAAGGGTTGCAGTTGTATCAAAAATTGGACATTCCCAATGCTCTCACAGTAAGTCTCAATCCATAAAAACTAGTTACAAGTTAAGAGTAAAAAGAAAGTTAAACAAAGTTTTATTTACAACAAAAATATATTTCTTGAATAACTTTCTCATTTATCACTTGGTGAAACATTTTGAAATAATATTAAAGGATAAATTAAAAACACTTGGTTTGTTTCTCTATTTGTTTCTATTTAGCCGACTTGTTTCGCTTTTTACGGCATTATCAAGACTCTTGATAATGCCGTAAAAAGCGAAACTAGTCGAGTAAATAGAAACAAATAGTGAAACAAACCAAGTGTTTTTAATTTAACCTTTAATATTATAACATAAATATTATAAACCCGAATATTTCAAATTCAAAACTATTTGAATTTGAGAAAATAAGCATACACTCTTTTTAGTTTGCAAAACTTTAAACATAATATATCGTCGGTGCACAAGAAAAGTGACATAACTCAAAAGTCCTTCTCTTTGGGTTAAATAATGTAAAATGTTCATAAAAATATCGATTTTTATCAGAAAAAACGGCATAAAGATAGTTCATAAAATACTGGGTAAAAAGAGCATATGTCACTTTGCCATGTGAAAGTGTTTATCCCTTACTCAGGATACACGTCACTGTTGGTCAAATTAATAATATTGTTTTAAATGCCATAGTATTATGAAACCATCACATTCAAGAAACAGTTTTTTTATTGATAATGAGCACCTTGTGTCTCGAAATGTACATCTAACGATACAAATAAAAAGTGAATTAAGGAATAACAGTCTTTTTTATGTGTGATAATCACTTCACGTAAACTCAAAAACATACAGACATTCAATAAACATGGTAACATTCTAGAAAATGTTTGTTTTATAACTTCAAAATGCACAAAAATATCATTTTGAAATAGTTCTCCTAAAAAGTGGGAATTTTTGAAATGTGTCACTTTTCTTGTACACCGATGATATATAGATATGTTATTTTTATATCATTAATCAAAATTCTAGGCTACGCTTACAACAATAGATGAATCCGTATACATTATGGCTATAAACAAAGCTCACAAAGAAGACGAAACGACTGTTTTCGTTTGGAAGAGTGATAAAATTACAGGCTTATTTAACATTCAACAGCACATACATCTTCCAAACGCCAACGATATTGCAGTCACTCAATACAAAGGCGTTGATTATTTAGCCATAAGTTCAGGACAAATCGACAATACAATGCACACGGGACAAATCAGCATTAAAAGGTAATACGAGTAAACAAATTCCTGACTGATAAAAGTCTCTCATCGTATATTAGTGACGCTATCCTTATATTCATTTATCAATTCCTCTGATTTGCATAAGGTTTCAATGTTTTTAAATAAATGTTTATTTTAATCAAGAAGTAGATTTTCAGTGTTGTTCTTAGATCTCAATCTTTCTATGATTGTTAACCCATTAACGGCCGAGCCGTTATAGAGTTAACTCTTATTAAAGTTGATTTTAGGTAAAATTCTACACTTCTTTTAATGATTTCTACGAATGACTTAGTGTTGTGAATTTTTCTTTTAAAAATACATAATGTATACGCTGTAAATGTAAGGCATTCGTCGATTTTGTATAAAAGCGTGCAATATGAAGTTTAGAACGAGTATTTCCACTCCCAGACTAAGCATGGAGTAAAATTTTGAGTTTAGAAAAGCTCGCGTAGAAAATTTGTCGAGGGTCGCGCCAGCGACCCTCGACAAATTTTCACGGGGCTTTTCTAAACTCGAAATTTTACTTCATGCGCCACGCGTATAAAACACTGAAATATTGTGAAGTTAAAAATACACTGAAAACATTTTTTTAAATGAGTAATATTCCAGATATTTAAAGGACAAAATAATTACGTTTTTCTTCATACACTTTCTAATCAAGTCTCCCTTAATAAAAACGTTAAAGCAGCGGGGATCCGAGAAGGCTGCGATTCGGTCGCCATGGCAACCACTTTTACATTGCTCTTTTGGGAGACGACTGTAAACGGGAGTGGAAAAATCGAAGAATTCATTTTAGAAAGTTCAAATTTTCACAGGACCGAAAACAAAAAAATTCCGCGTCTCTTAGGCTAAGCGGCGTTCAAATCCGACCGCGTTTTCTATTTTAAATCATTTTTTTAATTTTACGCCTGACGGAAGATTTCCTAACCTCAATACTTTACACGCTGGCCTTGCTTCACACGGAACTTTTTCAGGTCGCGCATACCACAATTTCGATGGGATTTGACCTGGCCTTTCCAACGCGACACTTGCGAGCGCTCAAATCGCCCGATTAAAAAAAATATCGCATTTAATCGATTTTGCAAAAAAAAAATACATTTTCAAAATTATGCGTCTATCGTGTTCAGAATTCCATTAGAAACCCGACCTATCTATCGAGAATTTTTTCTATCGAGGAAAAGTTGTTTTTTTTTGCAATTGAAATTTCATAAAAATATATACCGGCTGTCTAAATCTCGCATTTAATCGATGGTTTTTATTTTTTCTCCAAAATGTTTTGTTTAAACGCAGATCGCTACGATTAAATTTAGCGGTGTTGGGACATGTTTTTTTTTTTTTATTGGCCGACTTCACGGGCTGTCAGCACATTTTCGGTCGAAAGATTGCGATAGAGGAATTTGGTTTTCACATTTCGATTTCGAATAATTATCCGCAACCGACGACAAGACGAAACAAAACAATTAAAACAAAAAAAAAAATAATTTTTCATTTTGATGTTTTTTCGCGAAAAATTGCGATAGTGAAATTTGGATTTCAGATTTGGATTTCGACTGATTATCCGCGACTGAGAAAAATACAAAATATATACCGGCTGTCTAAATCTCGCATTTAATCGATGGTTTTTATTTTTTCTCCAAAATGTTTTGTTTAAACGCAGATCGCTACGATTAAATTTAGCGGGACATGTTTTTTTTTTTTTTTTATTGGCCGACTTCACAGGCTGTCAGCACATTTTCGGTCGAAAAATTGCGATAGAGGAGTTTGGTGTTCACATTTCGATTTCGAATAATTATCCGCAACCGACGACAAGATGAAACAAGACAAAACACAACAATTAAAACAAAACAAAATTTTTTTAAATTTTCATTTTGATATTTTTTCGCGAAAAATTGCGATAGTGAAATTTGGATTTCAGATTTGGATTTCGACTGATTATCCGCGACTGAGAAAAATACAAAATCAAAAATCTACTTTTTTTTCACGGGCACATTTTCGGTCGAAAAATTGCGAGTTTGGTTTTCACATTTCGATGTGCGAGCGAAGCGAGCACCCTAGCGAGCGAAGCGAGCACCCTAGCGAGCGAAGCGAGCAAGGCAAGCGAGCGAAGCGAGCGGCTGGAGCGAAGCGACCATCTCTTCCAACCTTTTCCATAACCACTCCATAACCACTCCATAACCACTACAAAACAACGATTTACCTTGCAGTCCCCACCATTCGGCTCATGCACCAACGCCTCTCCCCCTCCCTTTCCCCTTGCTACTATTATACATATATTTTTCTTCAACATCATTTATTTTTTATTTTTAATTATGCAATTCTCTTTACATTTCTACATTTCCTTGATTCGGCCCTCGGCACCCCGGTGTGTAAACCGGGCTAAATGCTAGTAAAATAATATAATAAATCATTAGGTCAATTACTAAATAATTACTTATTTAGTAATTGACCTAACATAAAATTAATAATATTGCGTAATAATACATCAATGGCGCCTAATGGGTTAATGTAATTAACACTTACCTACATACTTTAAATAAATTATACACATTTTAGAGAATTCTTCCATAAAAAAGTGTTATCTTCAACTTTTATTTAAAACATTGTTTAATATTTATCTTTTATTGTAGAGTTTTTATTTGATTTTTTAAACATTTGATTTTATAAACATTTTAAACTCCCAGACTAAGCATGAAGTAAAATTTCGAGTTTAGAAAAGCCTGAAAATTTGGATTTGCCGGGGCGCGCAAACGAAGCAAGTCACACCCTGGCAAATCCAAAATTTCGGGCTATTCTAAACTCGAAATTTTACTTCAGGCGCCACACGTATAACACGTTGATTTCAATTGAAGTCCAAACGCTCGTTCACATTCAGCAAAATAAAAATAAAATCACTCTAACGCGAGTTATGGTTTCGGGTCCGATTTGAATGTTGTTAAAAGAATGCATATTTTTAAGAAACAAACTTTAATGAAATAAAAACATAAACTTATAGTTACAAATAATTGAATTTGAAATTCTTTTGTTGCGTCGCGTTTTGAATCGTCCGCAGCCGAGTCGATGTGAAGACATCGAGCATCCCCGTGGATGGTTTATATGTAGGACTGCAAAGTGTTGAGGTCGGCACATTTGGGGTACCATAACTAGCGTAAATTAGTAGTGACATTTTTGTTAAATGAAACGTTTTAAAAAAGTTGATTCTAAAATGTTCATCTTTGAGCGAATCTACAAAACGTTATGTTTAAATAACAAAAATCTCCTAATATAATAGCAAACTATTTATGATTTTTAACTTTTTATTTGACTCACTAAAATTGTTTCGCTCCACTGTAGCTTCTTCAGGTGAAGAAATATCAGAGCTGGGCAGGATTCGAATCATTCAGGATTCCAAAACTGGATTCGAATCCTTTTAGAGGATTCTGAAGAGGCATTCAAATACTTTAGTTCAACTGGATTCGTGATCCGGATTCGTTACATTTTCTTAAGAAGATTCGTATTCGAATCCAAATGTGGGTGATTCGAATCTTTATAAAAGGATTCGAATATTTATAAAAGGATTCGAATATTTATAAAAGGATTCGAATACTTACAAAAGGTTTTGAATCGTCAAAAATAATTCGTATTAATTGTGAGGATTAACTTGAAAAATTTATTTTGTGTGTTTTTAAATTTCTCGCTAAATCACTGTTTTATACGCGTGGCGCATGAAGTAAAATTTCGAGTTTAGAAAAGCCCGAAAATTTGTCTCGGGTCGCTACGCGACCCTCGACAAATTTTCACAGGGCTTTTCTAAACTCGAAATTTTACTTCATGCTTAGTCTGGGAGTGGAAACGCTCGTTCGAAACTTCAAACTGAAAGCTTTGATAAGAACATTAAATGACTGAAAATGTTTTTAAAGATGATAATCTAGTTTTCAAAATTTTGTTTAATATTATTTGGAGTAAAACTGACATGGTAGCTAGCCACAATCTGAAATTTTAAATTTTTCAGGCATTTCCCTGTTTCAAGATTTTTTCCCTGACCTTTTAACATAACTTTCTTCTGTGGGAAACCCCCATTTTGTTTAATTGTTTTTATTGTTTTTGTCAATATTTAAGTTAATTTTATAAATGTTTACGTGTTTTGTAATTTACATGCTGATTTTGACAAATTTAATAATATCATATGGCTTTTTTGTTAGTGTTTTGGTCAATTTGAATATAATTCCATGACTATTCTCTGATTTTCCCGGTTTTAATGATATTCAGTGAATTTTTCATTAGCGTAATTTTTAGGCATTCGTCGATTTTATAATAGAGATCAATTTGAAGTTTCCAACGGGTGTTTCCACTCCCAGACTAAGCATGAAGTAAAATTTCGAGTTTAGAAAAGCCCCGTGAAAATTTGTCGAGGGTCGCGCAGCGACCCGAGACAAATTTTCGGGCTTTTCTAAACTCGAAATTTTACTTCATGCGCCACGCGTACAAAACACTGATTTGAAGTGGAAGTTCAAAAACACACAAATACATCTTTAATCAGAGTAACAGGGAATCAGATATTTAGTCTGTTATCAACGATGTTCAGTGTTAATAATAAATAATTAGGTTTTGAATATTTTTGTTAAAAGAACTCTTAACGATATTTATATATTAATGGTTGCAAAAAAATAATAAAATCAAATTTATTCTTAAAGGATTTGTATTCGTGATTCGAAAAAACAGGACTTAAATCTTTGATTCGAATCATATCTATCTCTTAAGAATCGTTTATTCGAATATTCGTGATTCGAATCATATTAGGTGATTCGGATTCGTGATTCGAATCCTTTTTACGAGAATTCGTCCCAGCTCTGAGAAATATAATAGAATAATTTTACAAACTTGTTTACATTATATACAGATTTCATAAGTGTGATAATAGATTTTCAAAAAATAAATGCCTTAGCAATCAACGAAATAACAGTAATTTTTGCTTTTTTTAGATTCCATCTTGATATACAAGGTTTCACAGAGTTCCAAGAAATCTCAATTGATGCGCCGATTGCCATTGAATTTTCTTTACTCCCGAGCAACGAGCTGATGCTCTATGCGCTGTGTGAAAGTTCCACAAAGCCCTTGATCATTTACAAATACGAAGGTTTGTCGAAGTTTACGCAGAAATCCGTGGCTTCCTCCCTAGAGCAGTGCTATTCAATAGCGACATTCAATAATCGAAATAAAAGTTATATCATAACGAAAAGCGAGGAAAAATTCACTGTTATCGAAAGTGTTTTCAAAGGATACTAAGTAAAAACAAGTATCAATCATAATGCATCTTGTTAATAATATTGTTAAATTATTTGACTGTTACTTGTTTTATTTTTATTTGTATAAAAAATATGTTTATTGTGTTGTTATAAAATATATTAAAGTAATGGTGTAGTAAAACATCACCTTTTATACTTACTTTCTTTTCATTTCACTGATTACTACATGGAATAAGCATGATTTACAAAAGTCTGCTCTTAAAAATCCCTTGGTATCAATAAATCACAACAAACGAAAGTATCAAAATTGAACTTGTGTTCAGTATTCCGGCACCAGATACCCACAGACACGTTTCGGTATTCAATGTCCTCTTCAGTGTGGTCCCGACCCAGTGCTGAGGACTACTTTTTCTATTTCTTTCCTGTTGTTAAAATGTTTCAACCTTTCGGTTATTCCAAGTTAGCTTTTCCCGATTCAGGGGGATTCAGCGAATTTAAATCCAATTTTAAAATTGGTATCTTCTTGGGAGTATGCTTTCACATATCCCTGCGGCAAAATTCAAAATCGAGGTCCTTTCCAGAACCTCCACTTCGAGAGTGGGTATCATTGGGGTTGGTTGGTGGTAGTTCTGCCGGGTGCCATCGGATCTTCCGTAGAAGATCAAAGTCGACACCCACAACACCGATGATGATGATGGTGATGATGATGGTGATGAAGGTGTGGTGTGGTGCACTAACCGTTATGAACTACCGAGGACTACTGAACATTTCTGACTATATCCAATATGTAAAAACTATTATTGGATTCGATAGCTAACGTCATCTAATGCTCCATAGTGGTATCGTCAATGACAAGAATGCACAAAGTACATATACAGGTCACTGTTTCATCCACGAACGAGCTAAATTCTCTTTGTGAAACATTCGTGTCATTAACGATGCCACTATGGAGCATAAGATGGCGTTAGCTATTGAATCCATTAATAGTTTTCACATATTGGCTTGATATAGTCAGAAATGTTCAATATTCCTCAGCACTGGGTCGGGACCACACTGAAGAGGACCTTGAAGTCTGAAACGCGTCTGTGGGTATCTGGTGCCGGAATACTGAACACAAATTCAATCTTGATATTGGTTTTCTGGTTTCTATTAATAAGCAAAAGTATGTTTGTTAACTGAACTCACTTATTTTCACTTTTTCATTCCTCACTAGTTAAAAGTTCAAATTTTAATTACTAAACACTTTTTTTAACATTATTAAGACCTAGTTGCACCAAAAACGTTGAACTCGAGTTCAAGTTAAACTTGAGTTCAAGATAACAGTTCCTATTATTCTATGGTTTATATCAATAATAGGAAACCACAACAAAAATCAGCTGATCAAATTATGCAATCTTATTGGCTGCAGAAAAGGCAAAAAAAAACTGAAACATTGAGATCTTAGCACACGAAATTGCGGCTGTCATGTTATAATCACAACTGACGTTTCTTTACGAAGTGGTGGATTGCGTCTATTTACACATCTTATGCCCTTTTGCACCCCGGTCGATTAAATATTTAATCATCGATTTTCGGATAATTCTATTGCACCGCCATTTAATCAATGATTAAAGTTTCGATTAACCTCAAATTTTTAATCAGCCAATTTTGTCTGATCCAGTAAAGGGTGATCAACAATGATTGTAGACAAGTTAAATTTCCCGCCGAAAAATCTGGGGAATTTGATCGCTCCAAGTTCATATCAAGGAAAAATTAATAAACAGTAACTCGATTTGACATTAGCAGCGTCGTGCGTCGTATTTTGCCATTGTGTTAATCCATTCTTCGAATTAAGTTATTTTTCATTCTGTTTCATAGACATCAGTTCTTATCAGGACTACTTTGTATAAGTCTTTGTTTTGTGGTAAGTGATTTGCTGTTTTTAAGGTTAGAAAATTAGAAAATTTGAGTTTAATCCTAAATTTACAGATTTTAAGAGAATGCGCTTGTGTTTACCGTGATGTTTGCACCACAGCATGATGCTTTCATCCTGAAGGCTCATTACCGAAGTGGAACTATGAATGAAGATGGCACATAGACTTACTCATTACAATCGTGTCTGAATCAATTTATTCAAGCCTTCCCCGATGTCCACATTCCTTACAAAACATTTTCCTCGCATAAAACCCGCATTGTTGACCGTTTTGAGGGAAAGAATTGTATCTGTAAGGACAAGTCAGCTGGAAGACTGCCTATCTTAACAGAAGAGGTTGTTGGCGACATTCAACAACGACTTGAACAAAGCCCAACAAAATCTTTAAGAAAACTTTCAGCTCAAACGGGTATGTTCTTAATTTTAAGGTGCGCACAAATTTTAATGTTTAATCCTTTTACAGGAGTATCGTATGGGAGTTGCATAAAAGCCACAAAAAAGATTCTGCATTTGCACCCGTATAAGGTATCAGTAGTTCAACAACTTCAGCCACTTGATTTCTAAAAAAGAATTGATTATTGCAATTGGTTTAATCAGAATTTAAATGATAATGGTATGTTGGACAAGACCTTTTTTACTGACGAGGCGCGGTTTCACTTGTCAGGATATGTGAACAGCCAAAACTATCGTACGTGGGCTACTGAAAATCCTCATACTTTTATTGAAACAGATTTACATCCACAAAAAATTGGTGTTTGGGTAGCAATTTCGAGACATCGGATAATTGGCCCAATATTTTTCAACGAAATAATCAATGCGGAGGGCTACCGAACACTCATTCTAGATAAATTTTTGAATCAATTGCATGATGACGAACAGATAATGAGTTATTTTCAGCAAGATGAAGCCACTCCTCATACTGCGTTGGCGACATTAAATTACTTGAGGGAATTTGACGATGATCGCTTGGTAAGCGACGGATTATGGCCACCACGTTCGCCAGACCTCAAATTAGGGATGCTAACTCTACGTTTATTAAAAATACACAAAACCTTAACTTACTTCAATTTACTTTGTATATTTAATTAAAATTGTAAAAATTTTATATATAGTTATGATTAAATATTTAATTTATTTTGGGAAAAAACGTTTGCTACGCCAATGGAAAAGCAATCTAAGGGATTTTCTTTTCATATAATCAGTTGTACCAACATTTTTTGGCGGGAAATTTAACCTGTCTACAATCATTGTTGATCACACTGTACTGACATTTGTCGAAAGTTACTTCAAAACGGAAATTAAATTCAATTTATTAGAAGACGACGATGAACTGGATGTAATTTTTGTTCCTTTCCTTTTTTTCTAGGTAAAGCTTGAGGATTTTGTGCATTAAATTCATTTAATATATTATGCCATGTATTATTTTTATGTTTGGATGCTACACCATCCGTACATTTGTTTTCAATTATGTTTATATTTTTTTTATTATGTTCAACACAATATTTATTCGTCGGGTAAAAAATTGAACCCTCACTTTTTTTTCTGTGACATCTAAAAATTATTATTACCAATGTCAAAATTATATTTGTATAAACTCGTTCAAAGTAAAAACGTACCTTTACATCAGCAATTGACATTTCATCTCAATTTTTAAATATCTTACTGGATATTTAATTAAAACACTTGGTTTGTTTCACTAATTTATATTTTCTCCGACTAGTTTCGACCATTGGTCATTGGTCATCGGGGAGGAGGAATTCCTCCCCGAAGATGACCAATGGTCGAAACTAGTCGGAGAAAATATAAATTAGTGAAACAAACCAAGTGTTTTAATTAAATATCCAGTATTATATTCAAAAATGTTTCACCACGGGTTAAGTGAGAAATTAATTAAAGATATTTAAATATCTGTTTAAATAATGATTACCAACATAACTGAAAAATATAGATTTTTACAATTCGCCAACATGAAATAATTAAAAACCCTAACATTTTCGCCGATTTACTAACTAGATGACTATGCAAACAAAGCAGCTTGATTAATCTAATCATTGATTTACTAATCACTGATTCTAATCGAGCGGGGTGAAAACGGACATTAAACTGTTTTTTTTTTAATCATACCAAACTTAGGGTGTATTTACTAAGAACAGTTGCAGTCCTGCTTTAACAGTAGAGTATTTTAAACATCAAATTTTGAGATGTTGGTAAATGATTATCAATGTGACAAATACATCATAGTTTGTCAAATATATTGTCACGATGCAGAGAGATTCAAAAAAGAGTAACGCTACAACTTGCAACTTTACAACACATACAGGGATTTTTTCTTTTGAATATACTTTCACATATTCCATATAAACATTTGTAAAATTAACATGTGATCAAAACTAAGCAGTATATTTTGACCTTCACTTGAAATCTGTGTTTTACACTGGTGGTGCATGAAGTAAAATTTCGAGTTTAGAAAAGCCTGATTTGGCTTGGTCGCTCCGCTGCGCTACGCGACCAAGCCAAATTTCCAGACTTTTCTAAACTCGAAATTTTACTTCATGCTTAATCTGAGATTGGAAACACTCATTAGAGTCTTCAAACTGAAAGTTTTTAATAAGATCACGAATGTCTGAAAATTTACATTAAAATATCTATACCTAAATGAAAAACTCCTTGTATTTATAACTTTTTCAAAATATGAACATATAAATGGGCAGATAATGAAGAAGACAGATATCCCTGAGCAAGGAGCATTTACCTGATCCTTAGAGACACATAATTAAATTGGTAGTAGATACAAACAATTTGAGGCGGTGATAGGTACATTTGTATCATAATCTTTGTTAACTGAATTATTTATTTTATGAGTTAACTGAATTGTCATATAACTGTCATATTTCCCTTCACATAACCTACAAATTAAAAGTTAATTTACAACATAACATGTGATTGATCTTGTCCTAACCTAAAACACACAACCTGCATCACACAACTAAATTCTTGAAATGTCAAATTTGATTGGTGATATTAAAAAAAACAGGTTATATGTTTGAACAGTGTTATCAATATGTTAAAAGTAAGTATTTCTCAATTGCGTCTCCTCACTTATCAAAATATTCGCTGATATTTCGGCTGTGTAAACCGGAAAGTTTATTGTGGTCCTCCTACATTTGAGACAAAGTATAATGTCACTCGAGTTAAGAGTTAGGTTCAACGTGTTTGGTGCAACTATTCCAGCTGCCATCTTACAATTTCTTAAAAATGTTAACTTTTTAAATATAGTTTTGTTTATTTTATTTAATTTTTTTGTGACCTGTCAAAATAAACACAAGATTCAAAGCCCAGCGGTCATCTTACAATTTCTTAAAAATTTTAACTTTTTAAATTTTGTTATGTGTTTATTTCATTTCATTATTTTGTAACCTGTCAAAATAAACATAAAATTCAAAGCATTCTTCGTTACTTCAAGGGCGATAATATGAAATAAAATAGAACACATTTATAAAATGTTCTAGAAATTCCAGCTTGTTCGCTCTTTTCTTAAAACAATGTAATTTATATTTAGGTTTTGAAATTTGATAAAACTTAAAACAAAATTAATACAACTGGCGTAATTCAGCTTCTGATGTTATTATTTCGTCAAGCTAAAGGTATTTACTTTAAACAAACCTAATTTCTTATGTTAGAATAAAAGAGCGTGTCATTTTAAATTTGAATTAATACGCGTTTTCAGCAAGCGCCTCTATGAATTAACACCCGTACTATTACAAATTACGATGTACTATCTTATCTTATTCTATAGAATCATCATTAGTTCATTATCTACGATTTTTTAAGTATACAGGATTTTTTTTTCTAAGTAGATGTACATATACATACGTTTTTTGTAAACAGATCAATTCAAAGCTTTAATAAGTGTTTTCCACTCACAGATTAAGCATTAGGTAAAATTTCGAATTTAAAAAAGCCTGAAAATTTGTTGGATTTTTTTTATCTATGAGTAGAAAACACTTATTTAGAGCTTTAAATTGAACTATTTACAAGCACCAAATTGAACTCTTGAAAAAAAAAACAACGAATATCTGAACATTTACAGCATACAATTGGGATATGTGTATTTAAAAGAAAACTCCGTGTATGTATCTTAAAATGAAAAATATTTTGTTGATTTCTGTGTTAACAGAATAGAATTTAACAATTTTTTTTTTATAAAAACGATAGCAAGTAAAAATTCATAATGATATGGATTATTTATAAATTAAATTACGCTCATATTCAAGTAATTGGTAATAAAAATATATGATTACTAAAGGAAATATAATAATTAACAAACATACCTGTGTTGAATATTAGTGATATATGCTGGTTTTATAGAGGATTATTAAGGGAAAAATTAACAGCTGCCATGAAAATATTATTTCTAGGTTATGTTTTTATTTTGATTGAAAATGAAGGCATGCAACCACATACACTAACAAAAAGTGTTTATTTATGATTGTATAAATTTATACACTCAGACAAAGTATAATAGATATAGACATTCACTCTATGTTTATACAAAATCCTTAAAAATAAAAAAAAATGTTTCCTAAACGAAATAAAATAAATAACATATATGTGTCAAATGTTGGTGGTATGCTGATTTATAGATTATTAAAAATTAAAAACAAAATGCTCAGCTATAACAATCAATGAGGAGAATCTAACAAAATAAACAAATAAATTTAACGTTCACTTTATCAATATAGTATAACGTTTACTCACTAATATAACGCCCATTTAATATTCCAATAAAATTCCACAGAACAAATACTCACTATTTTAATATCGTAACTTCTTTAAAAAACAATAATTCAGCAGGATACGATGAAATACCTCGTAAAATAATCAAATATGTAATACATGGAATTACACGGCCTTTGACTCATTTAATTAATACATCAATCGAATCAGGTATATTTTCAGCATTTTGAAACAATCAATTTTTGCCCAATTAGTGTCATATCTTGCTTTTCAAAAATACTAGAAGTATAAATAACAGACTCCTCAATTTCTTGAATAAATTTAATATTTTCACAACCTCTCAACATGGCTTTAGAAAACAAAAATCAGTTATTACCGAGCTGCATGAGTACATTCATGAGGTAATGTTATCACTAGAAGGAAACGATATCCCTTTAGGTGTGCTACTGGATATGTCAAAAGCGTTTGATACATTGGACCATAAGATCTTGCAAAATAAGTTAAATAAATACGGAATTCGTAGTTTAGCCTCCAATCTAAGAGCTATTCAAAAAATCCTAGACAATGTGTTAAAGTTGGAAATACAATCTCTGAAAGTGTCGTTGTCTCTAAAGGTGTACCTCAAGGCCCTTTGCTTTTTATCATCTACATAAACGATTAAGCTTCTGTAGTCAGTAACACTGGTAGTTCCATTGGCATGTACGCTGATGACACTAATATACTAATAAACTGTGAAAGAACGCTGATGACACTAATATATTAATAAGCTGTGAAAGTATAGAAAATGTTGTTGATAAATGTAGTGAGATTCTCTCGGAGACTGATCAATGGTTATCCAAAAACATGTTATTCCTAAATACTGACAAGACAGAATTCATATTTTTTAAAACAAATCGTTCGAGGATACCATATCCAGAATAATATAACAATAGTTAAATATAGCAATAGTTAACAGAAATTATAATCATAAGCAACATGTCAGGTTTCTTTTTATAACCATGGATGACAACCTGAACGGAGCCTCACACATAACAGAAATAGAAAAGGAATTAAGTTCCGTCTGCTATATGCTGCGCAACAGTCAGGAGCACCTCAGGATGTTTTAAAACTAGTATACCATTCCCTCTTTTGCTCTAAACTTCCATTTGGAATTACATACTTTGGGTCCAGTTACCACCTAAACAGAATATTTTCTCTTAAAAAAAAAGCTGTTAAAATTATATTTAATTTGAATAACTTTAAATCGTGTAGTGGTCACTTCAGATCAAATATTTTATTAACTGTACACAGAATGTATATTTATGAGTTGATTTTAAACAGAAAACAATCAGACTCAGGTACTGCACACAATCACAAATATAATACACGATTTTATAACAATCATGCACACCCTTCACACCGTTTAACTATGTATGAAAGAGACCCACAATATGCAGCTATGAAATACTATAACAGTTTACCAGGTCAATTAAAGTCACTGAATAAGAACTATAAGCGTTTCAGTCTTTGTTTCAACATCTTTGTGAAAAGGATTTCTACTCCATTGCAGATTATTGTAACACTTCTTGAAAACTTGTATTTACTTACTTTTATGTACTATTTTATTTTCTTCTACTATGACACGTTCTCTCTAATATGTAATTGTTCTGTATCGTATATGCATATTTTATGAAAATAAACAAAGAATATATATATTTAAACTAAAAATTAACGGCAGCAAATAAAATATTTCTTTAAGGTTATGTTTTTATTTTGATTTGATTTTTTATTTTGATTGAAAATAAATATTGTGTATCTATGATTTATATAAAATCCTTGAAAATGTTTTATATTTAAACAGTATTTCAGATTAATTTCCTTAGAATATTGATATTTCTGTATTCTTTAAAATTCTGTAAATACTAAACATCGTTATAATCAGGCCCCGTCAACACCATATAATTTCCTAATTTCATAAATTTAGTTCGGTGCATCACCCGCTTCGAGGGCGCTAATGTCGAAATTTCAAATTTCCCGCAATTTCGTAGTTTTCGGGAAGTGGGGAACATATGTCAATCAACATCTGATGGCCCAAGTGGGCACAAGAATGCTGATTAGACGAAATTATCTGGAGAAAAATAAACAAAACCGTAAGTATTGGAAATATTTTCTAGTTTTAAGTTAAATTCTGTTTTGTATTCGTTCAATCAAGACAGTGTGATAAATTTATAATTATGACCCGTTATTGTGCGATTAAGTCTTGCAACAATTGCGAAAAAAATATTCGTATGCATAGATTTACTCGGAAAAATGGGGTAAGCCTTAATATGTTATATCATTTCATTTAAATATGTAAATTTACTTTATTATTAAAGTGTACCTGTTATTTTAAACCAGTTTAAATTCAGTGATCAAAATAAACTTTCAAAACTTAGTTAACTAGTAATTCCCATTATTAAAATAACTTGTAAAATTAATTCATATTGTCTGATTTGATTTCTATAGCAAATATTGCAAGCAACTTCGAATATTTCATATATTATATATGAATTGATGATTTCTACAGTAAATTGATAAATCAATTAACTCACGTTGACTAAAAATCAACAGTTATAAATATCACTTTTTCAAACTTTAGCTTGTACTTGTATTTAAAAAAAATATACAATAAGTGTTACATTTAGGGATTATCTGCAGCTCATATGACAAATTGGTTATCTCACTAAAACTTAAAACTAAAATAAATTGGTTATAATAATAATATTTACACATTGCTGGGCAGTTGAAATAATTTCTTGGTTAACAATTTCTTCAAAATATTTAATCTTCAATAATTTCCAAAGCAATTTTATTTAAATTATTGTTAATTATATTTGGTTAATATAATTATTAGGTATAATAAGAATGCTAAGAAATGTTTACAATAATACTAATTAAGCTTTGCATAAGATTAATTCAAACATAAATATATACAGATTTTATTCTATTTACTTTACTAAATTTTCTTTAAACAAAACAATAAGAATCTTAAATGACAACATCAAGTCTTCATTTTTTGTATAGGTCTACGAGAAGTGGCTAGAAGCCGTAGGCCGGGAGGACCTGAATCAAAAATTGAAGAAAGAAGTGCTGCAGATATTTTGTTTGCGACAAGTACTTTGCTGAGAGCACAAAATGTCAGACCAGCAAGACTAATTTAAAACTGAGGAGTGTCCCTACATTATTTCTCAGTGAACCGATTGGTAAGTTAAATTAATACATTTTTTTAATGGAAATGGAAAACATGAAACAGTATATGTTTTTACTCAAAATTTTGACTATTTGATACTACAATCTTGTAAATAAGATACCAAAAAATGTGATTTGAAATTGCGATAATTATCTGTAAACGAATCTATTTGAGTTCAATAAATTTTAATTTAAAAAAAATACATAAATACATATATCTTAGTATATTATTTGTTTATAGCACTCACGGATTGGTCTAATGTGGGTGAACTGGACGATTCTGCTATAGATGATCTGCAATGCAGTTTTTCACAAGTGGATCAGCCGAGGGAGAATGATTGTATTGGGACCCGTGTTATGGAACATTCTAACATTCAGCCAGTGACGAGTTCCAGCACTAGCTGTCACCTTTCCAATACATCTGGCTCCAGCAAAGTTTCGCTCCAAAATAATTCATTTTGTCACAAAGTACGTTCCCGGAGCAAAAAGGAATGTCTTAAAGTAAATGTGACAAGAAAAATAAAGCTTTCCCCTCAAGCAAAGGTGTTACATTCGTATGCCCAAGACATTCAACGGGTTGCCAGAAAATTGCATGCTCAAAACGCTTCTATCAAGAAGCGTCTTGAGTGTGCATCTGAAGCACATAAAACTGGAGAAATGTTACGGTCGTATATGATTTGAATTGATTTTCCAGTTTAAAATTTTGTAAAGAAAACAGATATATCTAATTCCATGACACGATGTTGCAATGTTGTGAGCCCTAAGTATGCCATTGTTTCCTCGGATGTTAAGTGTATATTATATTGGGTTAATAATGTTTTGCATTGATTTATTTTGTTACTATTATGTACTGTAATATTAAAGTGAGTGGGTCGAACAAGAGATCTTCACTATGATCTATTGTGACCCTCATACTTCTCCTCTACCCATTTAACAACAAAAAGGTATTTCACAATTTTTCTCTAGATTTGATTTACGTTTTTTCTATATTTAATTTTGGATTTTATTTATAACAATTTATTTTTTAATCCTGTAATGTGTATATAATCTTTAGTATAAGTTGTTGAAGAAGAATATTTGTAGAGAGGATATGCGGTTAATTAATTTGTAATTAGTTATAAACATTACATGTATTGAATATTTGCAATATATATTTCATACTTTAATTATGCATTTATAATTTCTAGCATCGCGTGGCAATTCAAACGCCGCGTGGTGCTGCCCGTACCGCACCTCTCTCCTCCCATTTCAATACCCCCCGCACCGCGCAACCCGTAGGCAATATACCGCCCGCACCCCGCGCTAGATGACGTTTTCGAATGCAGCGCCCTCACAGCGGGTGATGCACCAAACTAAAATTACGAATCGTGAGGCCCTCTAGGAGTCGTCGATCTAAATTAATCTATGGTTATAATCAGACCCAGTCGACTCCATATGATTCTGTAAGTTTACATATATAGTTGACCGACCCACTCGATGGGAGGGCGCATATGTCGGAATTTCAAATTTCCCGCAATTTCTAAAGTGGGCTCGTTTTCGTTCAACAGCTGTCAGATCCGTCGGATCTGAAGGCACAAAAATGCTGATAAGACGAAATCGTCTCGAGATGAGCGTTAATAAATATAAATAATTACAACCGTATGTATGTAAAATATTTTTAAATTTTAACCTATTGTGTATTATTTTAAATAAGTGTACAGTCAAACAAATTTAAAACCAGGGTGTTACTACATTATTTCTCTTTATTTCTTCCTAGTAAAGGGTCTTTCAATAGGAGTGATAGTTTTTCAAATAGAGATTTCTCGGTTTCTAATAAAAAAAAAAATTATTTCTAGGTGTTACTATATGTAGTATAGTGTGCAGTTTCATGATGCAGCGTTTGACTCCTCTCGATCGGTTGGAAGTAATAAAAAAATATTACCAAAGTGGTAGCTCAGTTGTGGGTACTCAACGTTTATTCACTCGAGAATTGGGTCGCCGTCATCGGTACTCTGCGCAGGTTATACGCCGCACTGTAGAAAAGTTTGAGTCAGTTAACTTTACAAGACAATAAGCAACCAAAAAGACAACGAAACGTGCGAAGTGATGAGAACATTGCAGCTACAGCGGCCAGTGTTGTCGATGAGCCAAATTTGTCGATTTCATGACGATCGCAACAACTGGGGCTATCTCAGACGTCAACTTGGAGAATATTGCGTAAGGATCTGGGGTTGCATCCTTATAAAGTTGTATTGACTCAAGAACTAAAGCCAAATGATCATAGATTGCGCCGAGAATTTGTTGACTGGGCCCTTGAGCACTTGGAACATGATCCTGATTTTGAAAAAAAAATCATCTTCTCAGACGAGGCACATTTTTGGTTGAACGGCTGTGTTAATAAGCAAAATTGCCGTTATTGGTGCGAGGACAACCCAGAAGTGTTACATGAAGTTCCGTTGCATTCCGAAAAACTCACTGTCTGGTGCGGTTTATGGTATGGCGGCGTCATCGGACCTTATTTCTTTAGAAATGAGAATGGAACAGCCGAAATACAGCCGGAATTATTGCACAGAGTGATCAGAAATTGGAGCGATCGGTTGCGTCAGTGTCGACGAGCCCGTGGTGGACATTTGAACATAACTGCATTGTCCAAGCTTCAAAATAAAGCAGGAATGAAGTTGATATGTCAAACCTTTGTTGTTTTATTCAAAATTAAAATCCTATCATTCCTAATGAAAGACCCTTTACATGTGGATGATCTTCAAGTATGCTAAATATCCATGGTCGTGGATATTTTCATCACACTGAACTAGGAGCATTTTTTCATGGAGTATATCCCCGTTATTGTTGGATTAAGCAATTCTGAATCTTTGGGGATGGGCGTTAACATTAATAATTAAAACCGTAAGTTTATGTAATATTTTAAGTTTTTAAGCCATTGTCTATTCTTTTAATTAAATCTGCAGTCAAACACATTTAAAACCAGTGTGTCTACATTATTACTCTTTATTTCTTCCTAGCATTCGTGAATGATCTTCAAGTACTATGCATGAAACAACCACGAACGTGGAGATTTTCTTCACACTGGGCTAGGAGCATACTTCCATGGGGAATGTTCCCGTTGCTGTTGGATCAAGCAATTCTGAAATTTCATCTAGTCACAAAGTACGATCCCAGAACACAAAATAATGTCTTAAATTCAATTGCACGGTTTTTCTATTGTATTTCACTATTGAGCAAATGAGATTCACTATATCCCAAATATCTTTCACCTTGTCAAATATAAGTCAAAATATTTCCCGATTTACGAAATAAGTTTCACTATATACCAAATACTTCCCTTTAATATTTTTGCTGAACATTTTTGCAATAACAATAGCTTTCTTCTGGAAATATTTTATTTGTTTTTATACATACAAGGAGTTTTCTTTTAAGTATACGCATTTCAAATTCAACCTATTTTCTGTAAATCTTTAGATATTCCTTGTTTTTTTTAAAGTTCAATTTGAAGCTTTAAATGAGTGTTTTCCACTCCCAGACTAAGCATGAAGTAAAATTTCGAGTTTAGAAAAGCCCCGTGAAAATTTGTCGAGGGTCGCGCAGCGACCCGAGACAAATTTTCTGGGCTTTTCTAAACTCGAAATTTTACTTCATGCGCCACGCGTATAAAACACAGATTTCAAGTGAAATTGGAATATACATAAATTTTACAATTTTTAGTGTTTTATACGCGTGGCGCATGAAGTAAAATTTCGAGTTTAGAAAAGCCCACAAATTTTCACGGGGCTTTTCTAAACTCTAAATTTTACTTCATGCTTAGTCTGGGAGTGGAAAACACTCGTTTTAAGCTTTATATTGAACTCTTTTGAAAAACAACGAATGTCAGAGTGTTAATCCATTGATAATGGTCACTTTGTGTCCGAAATGTACATTTGGTAATTCAAATAAAAGTGTGAAGAAAGGTTATTAGTGCTGTTACCGGCGTTTTATCGAAAACGTCGTAACTTGATTATATTTCATTCTCATTCGCGAAAACATCGGACTCTAATTGTTTTGCTCATTTCAATTTCATAATCATTTTAATTCCAAATGACTCAAGTTCGTAACCATTCATTCGATGTTCTTTTGTATATATTTATCCTCTGTAAATATTTACTTGTGTACATTTTGCGCCGAACGAACGTGACCGAAACAATAGCAACTTTCGAACAACCCCCATCATAAACCGCGCGGCCAGCATCGGCGAACTTTACAACCCCGAGGACGGCGGCCGTTGTAAAGACCCCGAACCCCGAGGACACGCGCAATAAATATTATTGCGCCTAGGGCCACGCTGCGGGGTTTACGACACCCCAAGACAATGGGTAACTCGGAACCCGCGGAAATCCGAAAACCCCTAGGAAACAAAGAAGGGCCCACACATCTGCTACACAGGCATCATCGAACACCGGAGCGGTCAAAAACCAGGGGCCCAAAACTTTTCTGCCTTTAGGTAGTTGCCGACTCCACCCTCTGCTTCCTCCACCACCGTTTCTTCGTTATCATCCTCACCCCCAAGAAAAGTGGCGGGGATGAAAATAGCGGTGGTCGAGGAAAGAGGAAGTCAGAGAGGGCAGTTAGTTTTCGAGCAGCGGTAAAATCAGTTAGTTTTCGAACACCAAACGGTAGAGTTTTAATCATCGCGAGTTAGTGAGTTAGTCCAGGACTTCATTTCCTCAGTGTCGCGAATCATTCAGTAGATATCGTAAGTCGTCGCGTCACATCGTAATTATCAGTCACGATCATTCATTTCATTTATTAACAATAACTTCATATCACGTATTGTACATTCTTTGTTATTTTTGTTGTCGTTGTGTTATTAATAAATATTATATAATTGTTTTTGGGAAAATCAGTAAATTCATTTTTAAATTCATTTCTAAAAACTCGACCAAACCTTTGTTTTATTAATAACAAAAGTGCGTGCAGCTCAAAGAAGCCAATAGGTAAGTCTATTTATTATATTTTTATGCGTATTCGAACCCTGAGCTATCGGAGTGTTACGGCGGAACGTCTTGAACGTGCATACTCATGCTCTTTAATTTAAATAAAAGCACAAATAATACAAGACGCTCCGACCCCCCGATAACAGTGCTTTATTCGTTAAATTACAGCTTATGCATATGTTTACTGCAAAGGAAAATTCTCTGTATGAAACACTACTTACGCCAACAGCCTTATCCGGATAAGGAGACCTCTTATTTCATTTCTAAGATGCATTTTTTGACGAACTGCAGACATTTTGTTGAAAAGTGAAATGTAATTAGGTTTTGACATGCATCGAAATATATTTGTAATAACTTTTTAAATATACATTTAACATGTTCATTAGGTCTTTGGTATTTTTCGCATCGCACGGTAATTTAATACCGTGCGATGTTTCCCGCACCGTACCCGTATTCAATGTTATGACCCCCTGCACCGCACACCCCGCTTATCAAGAATCCCGGCGGCTCCCCGCGCCCAATGACGTCATTTCCGATTGCAGCGCCGTCTCATCGAGTGGGTCGGTTAACTAAAATCATTATACGTGGAGCCCCCTATGAGTTATCAATCTAATTTAATCTATGGTTATAATCAATAAATCAAGTACAATTGTGAAATATCTAATAAATAAAATAATTTTAATCAGAAATATGTACTAATATGTATTATTACAAATTTGAATCATTTTTCAGATTTAAATTTAACGTTGTGTTATTAGATTTCGTATAAACATTTTTAATTAAAAAAAAGTATGTAACCAAATACATCATGGTTTTGTATACAAAGTTGCCTATATTGTTTGTCTACGGTTCATTAAAATTAATACTTTTTGTTGATGCAAGTGTTTATCGCGCACATTAAAAAATCTGTATTATAATCTCAGACCAAGGTTGTAGCCAGGGGGAGATATGGGGGTTCAAACCTCTCCTGAAATTTTCAAAATGTTAATTGTTTGTATGTAAAAGCAGCCCTGAGAGAGCAAAAACAATATTTTGACAAGGGGTCCTTTGTCCGTATTCACAGCACCGATGCAATTTGTCATCGGTGAGAAGTTGCACTGAAATAACGTCATTTTGGGTAGAATTTACTCTATACGGTTTGGTGAATTCTTCCCAAAATGACGTAATTTCAGTGCGACTTCCCACCGATGACAAATTGCATCGGTGCCGGGCCGGTATTCCTAAAATTGATCGCACGATCGGTCGCCCCCCAACAGTCAAATTTACATGTTAAATCCCTATCTAAATGATAGATTTTCGTACGGCAAATCTCGGGAATACGGGCACAAGACGATTCATGCTAGTTGATTATAATAATAGTAAAATTATTTTCTTGATTTTTTAATAAATAAATTTGGTATATTTTATGCAAAATGTCCATTGTTTAAATCTAAGCCCACTTTATCATCACTTTTAAATGTTTAACCAATTTTTCCTTATCTAAATACAATGTGTGTCTTACGCAGCAACAATTTCTTTGTTAAAGCATTTGTAATTGGTTCTTTTAAATAAAATTCCATTAAAACTTGGCATTTCAAAAAAAAAAAAATTATAAACATTTCTCGATGTTCATGATTTGACTGATTTAATTTTCAATTAGTACCACAAAAAGTAATTATTATCAAATTTAAGGTGTTGATTGGTGTTTAAAACGAGCCTCGATTTAATAACGGAAATTCTTATTCCTCTAACTTCCTACAAATAAATAAAATAATAAGCAATTGTTTTAATGAATAATATGATGTTTTATTTGCGAATTATAAATAAATCAACATTTTTCAATAACAAAAATCGATTGTTACGCCCATGGAAAATAAGCACCCGCGCCATCTGCAGCAAATCGCGTGAGTCCGCGAAGCGGCGTTTCGCGCCAGTGTTGCCACCACAGAGACAACCGCAAACCGAAAGCCACAGTTTGTTTCTTTTATGCGCTTCCTACAAAAAAATAACGCCGCGTCCTTACGAGAAAGAACGTTCTAACATCGCGGAAAAATGATAAACACGAGTGCCCCCCAATTCTGGCCCGTCTGAAACGCCGGATAATCCCAGTGCAGTGTCTGTGTGTGCGAATCGGAGTTAGCGGGGCCCGCTCAATAGGCCGACGAACAACCACCAACCATCCTCGATAATAATGGACAGCGATGTAACTCAAACAACGCCAAACTCCGAAATTCTAACCTCAACGGTGGATGATGAGGGGGCCGTGCCGGCCTCGGGGGACTCCCAGCCGAGCTCCTCCTCAGACGCCAACAGCGTCGACGTTAGCGCCAGGAAAAAATGTGAGTATACTAACCCCCTTCTTCCACTTCTTTCGTTGCAGAACAAAACGGCCATAACTGCTATTTTGTTTTTATAAGTGTGTGTACCCGTTTTACTCCTCGCCAGCAACCTGCAATGAAATACCGCTATTAAACACACACACGAGACACTTAAACTGGTTTCATACCTTTTTTTAATCATTCAAAACGCATTAATTTCATTCCTAATTTATAGTTTATTTACAAAAACAAGCGGCGTTTTATTTTAAAGCAAATTCAACACCCACGCGTGAAAATCAACAAATAAACAAAAGTAATTCGATAAGGCCGACGACCATTGTTATATAAACAAAAAACAATAACTTTGTAAATTAATAATTGTTGCTAATCAAGAGTGAAATTGGGTTAATTGTTTATTATTTGGGTATATTGCCATGGTTTTTCTGCTTAAAAAAGGGTCCTCACAAAGAAATGTTCACGAAAACAAAATGGTTGGCATTTTAGGTTAGGAATGCACTCAAACATGAAAGGTATGTTTTTATTTGCTAATTAATTAATTGATCTCCACAAAATATTGAAATTATTAGAAAAACTTTACTTAAAATTAGTTAATTCGGTAATTAAATTGTGTTTTTTACCTTACAAAAAGTTACCAATATACAAAAATTGTGTAAATAAAATAATAACAAACGAATTCTGGTGTAAAAATTGTGAAAATATAGTAATTTATTTAATAATACAATTATACTCTGTTTTTTTTTTTAATATGATCAAACTTAGGGTGTATTTACTGTGAACAGTAACTGCAGGGTATTTTAAACATCAAATTTTGAGATGTTGGTAAATGATTATCAATGTGACAAATATCATAATTTGTCAAATTGTAAAGATGTAACTTTACAACACATACAGGGATTTTTTCTTTTAAGTATACTTTCACATATTCTATATAAACATTTGTAAAATTAATGCGGTATTGTAATGTCCTTATGTTGTATCCCAACTTTAAATTTTTAGTAATTCTTACAGTGTATTCAAACGCCATTTACAGTTTATTAATCTGGATATTGTTAATTAGTGTATTTTTGTTTGTTGTATTATATTTCTCACTCTATTTATATGTTTTTCAAAGTAATATTATGTTTATCTTATATCACTATTTTTAATTGTGTATTGATGTATAAAGGATATTTCCGTTGATAAATAAAATAGAAAAATAATGAACATGTGATCAGAATTAAGCAGTATATTTTGAATTTCACTTTAAATCTATGTTTTATATGCGTGGCGCATGAAGTAAAATTTCGAGTTTAGAAAAGCCTGATTTGGCTTGGTCGCTCTGCTGCGCTACGCGACCAAGCCAAATCTTCAGGCTTTTCTAAACTCGAAATTTTACTTCATGCTTAGTCTGGGAGTGGAAAACACTCGTTAGAGTTTTTAAATTGAAAGTTTTCAATAAGATCACGAATGTCTGAAAACCTGAATTGAAAAATCGTAACATTAGGTGTACATGAAAAATTCATTGTATTTAGAACTTTTTTAAAATTTAAACATATAAATAGGCAGATAATAAAGAAGACAGATATTTCTGAGCAAGGAATATTACCTGATCCTCCTATAATAATAATAATAATAATAATAAATAGTCTTTATTTAATATATGAAACATGAAATACATCAATACAGAAATGAACATAACAGATAATATATTTGATGGCGTCAATAAAAAAAAAAAAAAGGTTAATATACAAATATAGTAAAATACAAATGCTTATACTAATTATACACATTAAAATAGTTTAAAAATTCTACAGTTGAATATGGTTCAATAGTTAAAATTAAATCAAATACGTTGGATTTGAATTCCTTAAAATTAATTATTGCTTTTAAATTCATCGGTAGTTTGTTACAAAATTGCACACAAGCATAAAACGCGCACTTTTCCGATAGAGTCAGTTTGTGAGTAGGGTAATTTACGTTATTTTTATATCTCGACATTTGCCTTTGTGTTGTATCAAACAGATGTTTACATTTTTGACAGAATATAATGCACTCAAAGATGTATAAACTTGGGACCGTTAATATATTATTTTCTTTAAACTTTCCTCTACAAGATGATAGTTGTTTTATTTGGAAAATAATTCTGATTGCTCTCTTTTGCAATTTAAAAACCTGCATAATATCTGCTGAAGCCCCCCAATGAATTATACCATAACGGACGTGAGACATAAAAATAGCGTGGTAAGCATTCAGTAATCCGCTGATCCCTAAAACTTCTTTTAGTTTTCTTAAGCAAAAACACTTGGTACTTAATTTCTTACAGAGGATTTCGATGTTGTTTACGCGGTTTGCGCGATTTGATTACAAAATTACTTAAACACGATACTTAGGAACAAATTTCTTTATTCACATAAATATGTGCATCGTTAATAATAAAACAAATAGTAATAAATATTTACAAATAAAATTAGACAAATTGAACAAAATTAAGTAACGAAACAAATTAAATTAGATAAGAAAATATGCACGAAAGATTAAAATGAAATGAAATACACAAGTGAAATTACACATGAAGTTAGAAATTGAATAAAGCAAAGTTTAAGTTGAAGGAACACAGACAAAAAAATATAAGTACAAATATGACACAAAAATACAAGTTTCACGTAAAGAAGGAACAACTTACTCTATTAGAAGATGGTGAGAGAATGCCTCAGTTCTTCTCATTGAGAGAAAAAGTTAACACGAAAAATAGAAAAGTAGGGATGAAGGTAGGGGTGAAAGTAGGGATGAAAAGTAACAAGGACAAGAAAAAACACGCCAAATGTAAGAAAGTGATAGAAGAAAAATAGATAGAATTCGAAGAATACAAATTTCGCTTTCCCCAGGGACGCACTTTACGACTCATACCCATAAACTCAAACTCTGGATTATCTCCTAGTGCCCGTCATCGGTCACTTACCCGCGGAACATCATTGTCCGGCTAGAAATTTTGAAGAAAGAGTTTATGGTCTGTTTGCTCGGGATTCGGCACGTACTGGCAATAAAGTGCACACCCTGGGTGAAAGCAAGCAATAAAATACGGGCTAAAATATAATTTCTAATTCTAAAAGGTTATTTCAAATTTTACCAAAAGGTTCGCTTTCCCGAAATTAATACGAATATTTAATCGCGCAATTGTTAGGCGCAAACAGATGTGGTGCTTCCAATTTAAATTACTGTCCAAATAAACACCTAAACATCGAACAGACTCATCAACTGTAACTTGATTATGATTAACCGCAATTCCATTTATATAAGTCGGATAATTTTTATTTTTATTTGCTCTATATATTATGTAGTGTGTTTTATCTGAGTTAAGGACCATCTGGTTACCTAAACACCAATGTTGTATTTGGTTTAATGTTTGAGTCAATTCTGTTTGTAAATCAGTTATATTTTGTGCAGATATTATTAAGTTTGTATCATCTGCATAGCACGTGATGTAATTTTTATTAACTGATTCTAGAAGAAATATGTCATTTATATAGGTTACAAACAGAATTGGCCCAAGTACACTTCCTTGTGCAACCCCTCTGCTCAGAACCATACTACTCGACCTTACTGTTTTCTCTTGATTTTTTATTTCCACAATCTGCTGCCTGTCAGTTAGGTAGGATTTAAACCACTGATTTAGGATTCCCCTTACCCCATATTGATTCATTTTGTCCAACAGTATGGTATGGTTAATCGTGTCGAAAGCACTTGAAAAGTCCGGGAATATCCCACATGTTATATTACCCTTTTCTAGCGACTTCATTATCTCCCTGACATAATTGAAAAGTGACAATTCAATGTTTTTATTTGGCAAATGTCTAATTGTCTATTGTCTAATATTTTGTTTTTGAATAAAAAATTAAGCAATCTGTCTGACACCACTGATTCGAATAATTTTGCAAATGTACTTAACATGGTAATCCTATCCTACCTGATCCTCAAAGACACTTTATTAAATTAGTAGTAGATACAAATAATTTGAGCCGGGGATAGGTAAATACATTTGTAATTGTAATTTGTAAGTTAATTTATTTATTATTATTATTATTACATAACATGAGTACATATATTTTCAACAAATTAACATCCGTTCTATAATATATTTCTTTTATATTGAGCAGTGTTCTGCTCAACGTAATGAATATCCAGATGTAACAATAATAGTTCAAAGCACCTAAGTGAGTGAACACTTGTAGCGTCCTGACATTTAATTTTGTGCAATATATGATACATAAATGTTGTTTTAGTTTACATAATGAGTACCGAAAAATAAATATATGATATGTGTTTATTATTCTAATATTTTTGAGAATTGAGGATAATTTTCGAAGATATAAGATTTTGAAAGTTGTGAGAATTTTTTTTTGTTATTTTGTTTGATATGTTGGGGAAGGAGAGTATAGGTTTTGGGGATTGTGTAGGAGAATGATCTGAGGCTAAAGGCTGATTTGCAATTAGGGATATAGAGTCTAGTCTTACTTCGTGTGTCATGGTTTGATCTCATGTAGTTTAAGGCATTAAGATGTTTATAAGCATATGTACAGAGACTGTGGAAGTACAGGCATCTAATATTGGGTACATTCACAGAATATAATAGATGGGATGGGTAGCGTCTCTTTTGTTTAAAAATAATCTTAAGGATGTACTTTTGAATTATAGTTAGTTTTTGTAAGTGAATCTTGTACGTTCCGCCCCATACCAGTATACCATAGCAGATTAATGATTCAACAAGACTTTTATAGACTATAATTAATAATTTTCTTGATAGGAATTCACGTAATTGATAGAATTTATAAATTAGTTTTCTAATTTTATTTGTTATGTGGTCAGTTTGGTTATTCCATTTTAAATGTTGATCTATTATAATGCCCAGGTACTTAACTGCTCTCCCCGATCTCGATTGAATTGTCATATTAATGTCAGACTTCCCGTCACATAACCTACACATTAAAAGTTGATTTATAACATAACATGTCATTAATCTTGCACTAACCTAAAACACACAACCTGAATCACACCAAATTCTTAAAATGTTAAATTTGATTGGTTATATTAAAAAAAAAAATAGATTATAAATATCCATTGATATTCTATAAAATGTTAATTATTTGTTTAAAATCCAATATAAAAATATCTTGTGGTGGAGGCAGTTACTTGTGATACATTGTAAATATTTAAATAATTAACCCTAGTTACTTTTTTGTATTCACTTTTTTATTTTAAATTGAGACCAGTTTCAACTCTTCAGCGAGACATTTCATTCTCAAACTAAAGTACTTCAACTTACATTGAGATCTTATATACCGTATCAGCCTTTTTTCGAGAAAACAGCTAGTGCTAGAGAGTTGGGACAATAGAATGTATGACAAAAGCCGTATTAAAGAATCGAATGGTGATATTGTTTAACACAATAAAACACTTTTAACTTTGTTTGTATAACACAATTTATTTTTATGTGACTGCAGTTTCGACAAATTCAGCTTGCCATTATCAAACATGAAGTATTTACCGAATCTGCAGTCACATAAAAATAAATTGTGTTATACAAACAAAGTTAAAAGTGTTTTATTGTGTTAAATTAACATGTATAACGAAGTAGAAGCCTCCACAATTCAAAATGTGATATTGTTTTTTTGCAAAAAGGTTGGCATGATAGGTCAAAAGTGGTATCATAGATTTTGAGTAATATCTGACTAAAATTATTAAATTTGAATTTTTTATATCTAACTTATTTAAGAAAAATTGTTTTAAATGTCTGATATACATTCTGACCAAGGCCGCGGAGTCACTAAAGAAATATAATCGAGACTCCATTTCTGTCTCAAACTCCTGCTTCGAATCATGTGAACATTTTCAAAACTTTACTTAGTAATACAATTTTTTACAATACAAATAAATATTCAATGGTTACTACATCTGCATAATTGCAATCTAATGGTTTTTTTTTTTTGAACAAATAATCGAAATTTTGGTTTTCTCATGTGAGAATTACATAAATTTCCATGATTTAGTAAAGAAAACACTTGGTTAAATTTCAATAATATTTTGGTTTTTTATTCCAACTAGTTTCGACTTTGAGTCATTCTCAAGGAGTACTCCTTGAGAATGACTCAAAGTCGAAACTAGTTGGAATAAAAAACCAAAACATTAGTGAAATTTAACCAAGTGTTTTCTTTATTAAATCATAGTTAAATATGTTTCACCACGTGAAAGATGAGAAACTTGTTCAAGATATAAATTTCCATTGTAATTAAAATCTCTATTTGGGTTTATATTTAAATAATTTTATTAAAAATCCGAGTCAGAATTATACGAAATTTCCAACTCCACGGATCCAATTTCCTCATCATAAAAATACTTAAATTCCGACTCCACAGTTTTGACTCTAACTCCGACTCAGAGTTCACAGCACTGGTTCAAACTGTTTTACATTTACTTCTAAACGCTGTTGAACTGGTCTGGTCCTTATACCAGTGGTCCTAAGTATCTACTTTTAAAATAAGGTAGCCATGAGATATTGATATTTGGCTACTTCAATCCAAAATTACTCAAAACAAACGCCAGTTACAAAAATCTTTTTCCTGTATAAGTTGCTAATTTTTCAAAGACCTTTTCAATTATATCACCTACCATGCCATTTAAAAATCTTGAGTTATAGACATTTTTGAGCAAACTGTCAGGGATGCCACCCTGTTTGTAAAAAAAAACAGTATCTCCATTCGATTCTTCAATACGGCTTTTGTAATACATTTTTTTTGTCCCAACTCTCTAGGACTAGCCATTTTCTTAAAAAAAGCCTAATATGAGTGCTCTGGGACACCCTGTATATACTTAAAATTAGCTATTAGGTAAATATGCATCAAAAAGAGGAGGAACAATAGATAATTTAATAGAAAAACATGAACTAAAATAGGGTAAAAAATATATGTATGCAAATATTAAAACTAATCATAAACAAAAATACTGACACTGACCTTTTTGGGCATTTTGAGTCGAAAAATTAAAAATATATTAAAGAAACAAAATATAACCGTCGCATTTAAACCATATTCCAAACTTAAATATGAAATTTTCAACCCGAAAACAAAAGCCAATATTTACCAGAGCTGGGACGAATCCTCGTAAAAAGGATTCGAATCACGAATCTGAATCACCTGATATGATTCAAATCACGAATACTCAAATAAAGGATTCGTAAGAGATAAATATGATTCGAATCAAAGATTCGAATCCCGTTTTTTCGAATCACGAATACAAATCCTTTAAGAATAAATTTGATTTTATTATTTTTTTGCAACCATTAATATATAAATATCGTAACCAGTTGTTTTAACAAAAGTATTCAAAACCTAATTATTTATTATTAAGACTGAACATTGTTGATAACAAACTGAATATCTGATTTCCTGTTACTCTGATTAAAAATGTATTTGTGTGTTTTTGAACTTCACTTCAAATTAGTGTTTTGTACGCGTGGCGCATGAAGTAAAATTTCGAGTTTAGAAAAGCCCGAAAATTTGTCTCGGGTCGCTGCGCGACCCGAGACAAATTTTCACGGGGCTTTTCTAAACTCGAAATTTTACTTCATGCTTAGCCTGGGAGTGGAAACACCCGTTCAAAACTTCAAATAGATCTCTATTATAAAATCGACGAATGCCCGAAAATTACGTCATTAAAAAAATCACTGAATATCATTAAAACCGGGAAAGCCAGAGAAAAGTCATGGAATTATATTGAAATTTACCAAAACACTAACAAAAAAGCCATATGATATTAATAAATTTGTCAAAATCAGCAGGCAAATTACAAAATACGTAACAATTTATAAAATTAACCTAAATATTGACAAAAACAATGAAAACAATTTAACAAAATGGGTGTTTCCCACAAAAGAAAGTTATATTAAAAGGTCAGGGAAAAAAAATCTTGAATCAGAGAAATGCCTGAAAAATTTAACATTTCACATTGTGGCTACCATGTCAGTTTGATAAAATCATATTTAAAAAAATTTTGACAACTAGATTATTATCTTTAAAAACATTTTCAGTCATTTAATGTTCTTATCAAAGCATTGAGTTTTAAGTTTCGAACGAGCGTTTCCACTCCCAGACTAAGCATGAAGTAAAATTTCGAGTTTAGAAAAGCCCCGTGAAAATTTGTCGAGGGTCGCGCAGCGACCCGAGACAAATTTTCTGGGCTTTTCTAAACTCGAAATTTTACTTCATGCGCCACGCGTATAAAACAGTGATTTAACGAGAAATTTAAAAACACACAAAAGAAATTTTTCAAGTTAATCCTCACAATTAATTCGAATTATTTTTGACGATTCAAAACCTTTTGTAAGTATTCGAATCCTTTTATAAATATTCGAATCCTTTTATAAATATTCGAATCCCTTTATAAATATTCGAATCCTTTTATAAGGATTCGAATCACCCACATTTGGATTCGAATACGAATCTTCTTAAATAAATGTAACGAATCCGAATCACGAATCCAGTTAACCTGAAGTATTCGAATGCCTCTTTTGAATCCTCTAAAAAGATTCGAATCCAGGATTCGAATCCTGAATGATTCGAATCCTGCCCAGCTCTGATATTTACTATAAATCTGGGATATATGAGTTAACATGTTAGTCGTGTAGAGGTGTATACATAGGACAGTCTAGTAGAAATTTCAATGTAAGACTAAAAGAGCGTATAAATTAAAATAATCTAATTACCTCATAGAAGAAGGAGATACTTTTAGTGAAGTTGTACTTTCAGTCTTACATTGTGTGGAAAACAGCCATAAAATGAACCTTTTGGAGTCATTAGAGATTCACAAAGCAAAACTGAATCCGTCGATCCCACTAATAAACGGCCAGACTGTGCATCTATACTCCTCTTTCTGACTTATTTTTACCTGATAGATAATTTTAAGTACCGGGTGTTTGATTAAGCGTAGCCACCGGCTGTATCTCAGAACCTATGTAGCGTAGCATGTTAGGTCTGGTAGATTTGCCCATTTTCAACTGCGCACCATATAAAAATATATTTCAAAATCTAGTAGGTATTTAAGCTTTTTACTTTCCCCCGTATGTAATACAAAGGGAAAGTATTGTTTTCGCGAAAATTTTCAAATCAAAAATTTTAGCGGAAATATCCGTTTTGAGGTCCCCTGAGTCGAATAAGACCATTTTTGAAAAATGTCTGTCTGTCTGTCTGTCTGTGTGCGCTGTACAGCAAAAACCGCTAAAGATATCGAGATGAAACTTGAAACTTAAGCTTTTTGTCACAATCGGAAGAACTGAAAAGCTTTTGGTGAAAATCGGAAAACCGGAAGTGGTACTTTACTCTTAGCGTTTTTCAGTTTTTTCAGATTTGTTCAATAAATGTTCATCAAACAAAAAATTCTTTCAAATAAAAGTTGTAGATAACAAAATGAAGAACCGATGAGAAGTTGGCCATAAATTCTCCAGCCACGGATTTAACCCGGCGCCTCCACAATCGGACATTTCATTATTACATGTTTAAACATTTATAAATCCTTTTTGACGATCTATCCAAATAATTTTACAAATATAACAGTATTCCAAAAGATATTAAATAACAAACATTTAAAAAAAATGTCTATGCCACACATATTAACTAGACACAATTCTTGATTTAAAAATTTTCAAAAATTCATAACTTCTATTTGTCCCCATATAGAAACAATTTTTTCGTGTCAATTGTTTCTATAGGGTATTGTTAACAATCTTAACCAATCAAAACACCGTCAAAATGACTTTGTGAATTTTTTTATTTCCAGCCACGATTATTCATCCAAAAAATTTCAAAAATACATAACTTCTATGTGTCCCCATCGAGAAACAATTTTTTCATGTCAATTGTTTCTATGGGGTATTGTTACCAATCTTAACCAATCAAAACACCGTGAAAATGACTTTGTGATTTTTTTTATTTCTAGCCACGATTATTCATCCAGAAATTTTCAAAAATTCATAACTTCCATTTGTCCCCATATAGAAACAATTTGTTTGTGTCAATTGTTTCTATGGGGTATTGTTAACAATCTTAAACAATCAAAACACCGTGAAAATGACTTTGTGATTTTTTTTATTTCCAGCCACGATTATTCATCCAGAAATTTTTAAAAATTCATAACTTCCATTTGTTCCCATATAGAAACAATTTTTTTGTGTCAATTGTTTCTATAGGGTATTGTTAACAATCTTAAACAATCAAAACACCGTGAAAATGACTTTGTGATTTTTTTTTATTTCCAGCCACGATTATTCATCCAGAAATTTTCAATAATTCATAACTTCCATTTGTCCCCATATGGAAACAATTTTTTCATGTCAATTGTTTCTATGGGGTATTGTTAACAATCTTAAACAATCAAAACACCGTGAAAATGACTTTGTGATTTTTTTTATTTCCAGCCACGATTATTCATAGGTTAAATCCCTAGAGCTCCATATTTTGCCGGGTAATTTGAGTGAATGTGTTGCATGCCGATCGAAGAGTGCAAATTTGATAAGTATTAAAAGCCCGACAGCCGGAGGCTGGAGGGCTTTTATTATCAAATTTGCACGATTCCTCGCCATTCAACACATGCACGAAAATTACCGGATCAAAATATGGAGCTCGCGGGGTTTATGTCAAGATTATTTCCCAAATGAGCTGTAACATATTTTGAAATAAATATATTTATTTTCATATAAATTCAATAATCAAAATAACAAAGATAGTATTATCAATATCACAAGAAACAGACTTATTCTGACTTATTATTAAAATTTGAACAATTAATATAAAAAGTACAATTATTATACACCATTGGAGTAGTATTAGAGGTACTGGCTTCAGCTGATGTAATCTTCGTCCCAACAGTGGTGGTCTCATGATTGTTTCTTATTTTATTTATAATTTTTGAATGATGCTCAGTATTAAGATGGAGATATGGTTTTATTGACTGAGCGTTTGAATGCCCCGTTATTTTAATTAACTCTTGCTCTCCAACACAGTTTTGCGCTAGATTGCTGACTGCTGTTGAGCGATTTGAATGGTTAGTAAATTTAATATGTGCTGTGTCCAAACCAATTGCTTTCGCCGCATTTTTTGTCCATACTGAAATTTGGTTTCTTCCTAGAGGGCAATTTTTATACCAATATTTTTTATTGTTTGATGTCCAGTATTTGTTGCACGTCAGAAAGAGCCTTCGTGTAATTATATTTTTTGATCTTTTTGAAATTAATTTTTTAAACAATCTAACAGGGCAAATATTTTCATTGCTACTATTAGGTATCAGCCATTTGGTCTCAGCTAATTTATGTGACCCACCCTGTGAAGTTTTATTAAAAACAGTATTGTATTCAATTCTTCCTAAAAACAGAAACCACTTATAAATAATAATGTAAACTTGTATGCTTCTATTAATTTTTACCTGTTAATTCACCTTTATTGTCCCTCTCTTCTCTAAAATAATCCACAAGGCAATTGGAAGCTTCTCCGCCCCTCCAAGCTAGTTCTACTGCCGCAATGTGATAGAACTTGCGTTGTAATCCTTCAGGTTCTTCTTCGTTGAACGAATTTATTATAGAATTGTGTTCCTCTGGGGTAAATGCAACGGCACTTCTTTTTCTTTTCGAAGGATCCTGTTGTAATAGCTTTCTTTTCGCATCACGAGCACTTCTTGCTTGTTGAAATATTAAATCATTAAATGGATCAAACTTAATATTATACCTTTCGAAATAAAACTCTTGTAACTTCTTTGCTGTGATGTTCCACATGGTTTTGACTACTCCTTCTTTGTAATCGGTCCCATCGATTTTCTTCATATTAAATGCATAATCTGTTAATATCTTGTTTAAATCTGTGACAGTTTGATTTTGTGTCAACTGATATGACTTTTCATTGCAAAATGATTTAAATTGACTCCATATAGAATCGTGGGTTTTCTTCGTATTTTTGGGGGTGTGGTTTTTAATAGCCTCGATGATGCTTTCTTGTTCTGTTTTCCCAAATCGCGCCATTATATTTTGGCAATTTAAGAATAAATTTTGAGAATAAATAAATTGTTGCTAGGCAAAAAGCTAGCTGCGGTTTAATCAACCCCAATATTCAAGGGAAGCTGCATGCAGTTTAATCAAGAAAGTTGAATCGTTATTGGTTGATATTTGAATTTTCTTCAAATTTGATTGGTTTTTAAAAATTGCGGGAAATAATCATCCAGAAATGTTCAAAAATTCATAACTTCTATTTGTCCCCATATAGAAACAATTTTTTCGTGTCAATTGTTTCTATAGGGTATTGTTAACAATCTTAAACAATCAAAACAACGTGAAAATAACTTTTTAATTTTATTTATTTCCAGCCACGATTATTCATCCAGAAATTTTCAAAAATTCATAACTTCTATTTCTGGATGAATAAACGTTGCTGGAAATAAAAAAAATCACAAACTCATTTTCACGGTGTTTTTATTAGTTACGATTGTTAACAAAAGCCCATAGAAACAATTGACACAAAAAGAATGTTTCTATATGAGGACAAATAGAAGTTATGAATTTTTGAAAATGTTTAAATCAAGAATTGTGTCTAGTTAATATGTGTGGCATAGACATTTTTTTAAAATGTTTGTTATTTAATATCTTTTGGAATACTGTTATATTTATAAAATTAATTGGATAGATCGTCAAAAAGGATTTATAAATGTTTAAACATGTAATGATGAAATGTCCGATTGTGGAGGCGCCGGGTTAAATCCGTGGCTGGAGAATTTATGGCCAACTTCTCATCGGTAAATGAAGATGTATTGTTCACTTACTTTTTGTCATAGCACTCTTAGCTTTTGAGATATTTAATAAATAGTGTTTTTTATCTAGTCATTGATTTGTGTCAGTGTGTGTGTTGATACAATTGGAAAATGTTTCAAATAAAAGTTGAAGGTAATAAAATATTAAAGATTTTTTGTATCTTCACTTTTTGTCATAGCACTCTTAGTTTTTGAGATATTCAATAAATAGTGTTTTTTATCTAGTCATTGGTTTGTGTCAGTATGTGTTGATCCAATTGAAAAATGTTTCAAATAAAAGTTGTAGTTATCAAAAAGTTGAAGACATTTTGAAAATAATAATGCTACAAATATTCTAAAAGTGATTTAATACGCAATTTACGGGGGAAAGTACTATGATGGACACATCACCATTTTTTATTTTATGTTCAAGAGATCAAAAAGAATAAATTAAAAAATAACGGATATCACTTTTGGAGTAAATCCATGATTACTTGAAATCTCAAAATATAGTAGGCTATGAGATTAGTAGAATGTTTAAAACAGCGTATATTTACTACAATTAAAAACAGTTATTACAATACCTTATTGGAACAATAACAAACAAAACTTAAGAAAATAAAACGAATACAAAAATTAAATCTAGCTTCGCTGGTATAGGATGCAATCTCTACCGCAAAGGATAAAAACAAGATTTTATTAAAAATGCCAAATTAAGCTGCATATGTTAAAAATATGTAAATATTAATATACTCTAAAATTTGCTCGATCTTCTCCTTTCTCTTGCTTTTTCATAAGATGCAGATAAAAATGGAAGACTAATTATTAAAATGGTTGTAACTTTAGTTAGGTTTAATCGACTTTAGTAAACTTTGACTAAATTGATTAATAATTGAATGTACTTTTAAATACTATGCATTATGATTTAATTTAGTGTCTATAGTAATGATCAGAGAGCGGTATTCGTACAAAATACAACATTCTGCACAATTTTCAATATATCTCTGGCTAGGATGAAGATATCTGGATGCGGTTTTTGCCAGTTTTCACACTTCTCATTTTAATTATGATTGTCTTAATCGCACCCTCTCGCGCTTAAAATCAAAACTAAAATAAATCAGAGTGAATTATGTTTGCAAGTGCAATAAATTATCTATCAAATGAGCCTAACTTTATTAAATTCAGTGAAACCTAACAAACTTTTTACTTACTTTTTCTAGTTTTTCTTATAATTATTGTTGAATATTATTAAGTTTAAATGTGCATTCTTAAGGTTACATGAATTTAGTTTCTATGTATATATATACAGCGTGTAATCGAACTAATGTACATCCTCTTAAGGGTGTATACACAAAATATTTTGACACCAATTGCAGCAATAATAAAATCGGAAAAAAAATATTGGATTTTTCATAATTTTTCATGCATTTTTTACTTTTTGAGAACTTCTGGTTACCTGTATTCATGATATTTTTCGTGGATGCGTAAGTTGTTGTATTTATTATTTACTTTTACTACTGCGAGGTGCATAAATCACTTCGCACGCACTATCGAGACGTATAAATCACTTAGCACGCACTACACACACACACACACACACACACACACACACACACTGTCTAGAATTACTAGATGAAACTGGGCCACGTATAAAAAAATCACAATAACAACATAGACATAATTCTTCACAATCTGACCCACTTTACTCTGGATGGTGTAATTCGATATCCAAATCGTTTAAAAACTACCAGTCTATGTGGAATCTCTCTTAAAATACGCAATGTGCGGGTATACCAGATACCACAAACATGTGGCCTATTATTATTAATTATTTTTAATAATTATTTGTGAGCTATCTACTAAAGGTATGGTAATTTCAAATGCAGGTATTGTTTATTTAAACGCTGCCCCTTATGTGGTAGAGAGCCTGTACAGTAGTTCGTTTACACGCTGTATATATTTTTACTTTCCCCCGTATGTAATACAAAGGAAAAGTATTGTTTTCGTGAAAATTTTCGAATCAAAAATTTTAGCGGAAATATCCGTTTTGAGGTCCCCTGAGTCGAATAAGACCATTTTTGAAAAATGTCTGTCTGTCTGTCTGTCCGTCTGTCTGTCTGTCTGTCTGTCTGTGTGTCTGTGTGCGCTGTACCGCAAAAACCGCTAAAGATATCGAGATGAAACTTGAAACTTAAGCTTTTTGTTACAATCGGAAGAACTGAAAAGCTTTTGGTGAAAATCGGAAAACCGGAATTGGTACTTTACTCTTAGCGTTTTTCAGTTTTTTCAGATTTGTTCAATAAATGTTCATCAAACAAAAAATTCTTTCAAATAAAAGTTGTAGATAATAACAAAATGAAGACGTATTGTTCACTTACTTTTTGTCATAGCACTCTTAGTTTTTGAGATATTTCAAAAGTTGTGTGTTTTATCTAGTTATTGGTGTGTGACAGTGTATGTGTCGATAGCACTCTTAGTTTTTGAGATATTCAATAAATAGTGTTTTTTATCTAGTCATTGGTTTGTGTCAGTATGTGTTGATCCAATTGAAAAATGTTTCAAATAAAAGTTGTAGTTATCAAAAAGTTGAAGACATTTTGAAAATAATAATGCTACAAATATTTTAAAAGTGATTTAATACGCAATTTACGGGGGAAAGTACTATGATGGACACATCACCATTTTTTTGTATATTGTTTACTGATACTCTTTTTTCTTGTGTATATTTTTGTAATAGGAGATTATCCGTCAATAAACTAAACTAAACTAAAAGTTACGTGCATTTAAATAATTAGATATTTTCGTTTTCCCGTGCATCTTATGTGAGACACAATAAAACAAGAAGATAGTTAAAATAAGGTAAAATTTAAAGTAGAATTAGATTTCAGTATTTTTCACATCGCTTAATTTGGCATTTATTTGATAAAAACTGTTTTAATCTTTTACTATAAAGATAGCACCCTCTTCCGGCAAAGCTATGAATTTAAAAATAATTTCCAGCGATTTCTCTTGGCCACTTTTACAGTGACATTTTTTACCGCAACATGCTACGATGTATAGTTTCTGAGATACAGCCCATGGCCACGCTTAATCAAACACCCGGTATATACAGGGTGTTCCAGATCGCCCGTATCACTCATTTTTTGAGAAAACGGCTAGTCTTAGAAAGTTGGGATAAAAAAATTATTACTAAAACCATATTGAAGAATTGAATGGTGATATTGTTTTTTCCCAAAAAGGTTGGCATTCCTGAGATTTCGCTTAAAAATGTTAAAAACTCATTATTTTTAAATGGCATGATAGGTCAAAAGTAGTATCATTCAAATGGTCTTTGAAAAGTAAGCAACTTTTGTAGGAAAAATATTTTTGTAACTGGCGTTTGTTTTGAGTAATTTTGGATTGAAGTAGCCAAATATCAATATCTCATGGCTACCTTATTTAAAAGTAGATACTTAGGGCGACTGGTATTGGGATCAAAACAGTTCAACAGTGTTAAGACGTAAATGCAAAAGAGTTTGAACTAGCGCTGTAAACTCTAATTTGGAGTAAGAGTTAAATCTGTGGAGTCGGAATTTAAGTATTTTTGTGATAAGGAAATCGGAGCCGTGGAGTTGGAAATTTCGTTTAATTCCGGTTTCAATTTTCAATATAATTATTTAAATATCATTGTGCTAGACATATTTCGTTTTTTCTCTAAAATTTGAACCCAAATAGAGTTTTTAATTAGAATGGAAATTTAAGTAATTTGCATATGAGAGAAAACAAAAATTTCGATTTTGTTTCCAAAAAAACTTGTAGATTGCAAATATGCAGATGTAGTAACCATTAAACATTTATTTGGATTGCAAAAATTGCATTATTAAGTAAAGTTTCAAAATATTCACATATTTCAAAACAGCAGTCGGAGTTGGCTTGGATTTTCGAAAAATAGAGGAGTCGGAGATGGAGTTGAATACTTCTTTAGCGACTTCACGGACTTGCTTAGAATGTATCTGAGAGGTCTAACTGACATTTTAAACTCAATCTTTTAAAATAAGTTGCCATAAATAAGAATTTAATAACTTTAATCACATATTACTCAAAATCGATGCCAGTAACAAAATTATGTTTTCTACAAAAATTGTTTATTTTTTTAAGGCCTTTTCAATGATACCACTTTTGACCTATCGTGCCATTTAAAAATCTGAATTTATTGACATTTTCGAGCAAACTTTCAGGGATGCCAACCTTTTTTTAATACGGTTTTTGTAATATTTTTTTGTCCCAACTCTCTAGGACTAGCCGTTTTCTTAAAAAAAAGGCTGATACGGGTGTTAGTGTAAGTTTAAGTACTTTAGTTTGAGAATGACTCGCTGACGAGTCGAAACCGGTACAATTTAAAATAAAAAAGTGAATACAAAAAAGTAATCAATGTTAATTATTTAAATAACGTAAAAATGTTTTGAATTTGCGTTTTTAGCGAAAACATTAGATCGTATAATATTCGCCTTTCCTTTCCCGGAATGTATTTGTAAAACTAAACTTGTGTATTATAAGTTATAATTTTACATTAATATTCTAGTTCTATTTCAACAATGGTTGTAAAATAGGATTCTGTTGTTACCAACCTTTGTGAATTGGACCAAAAAACCCTAATACATTTTGTCAACGTTGTGTTAAGCATTGATTAGTTAACATAATGTTAAATACTTTTTATTATACCAAATAAGATTCGACATACTGTTAGCATGTTGTTAAATCTGACAAGATGTTAACTAACAACGGACTTGACAAAGTTTTATGCAACCGGGCCAATGACTAACGAAAGGGAAATCATACGGCCCATTATTAACAACTTTCAAGGTTAGTAATAAGTTCAAATATGAAAAGTATATTCTGATTGAATTAGGTAATAATAGATGGCAGTAAATAATATTATTTAGTAATAATAATAAATGTTATTTATACTGACAGCAGTTATAACAGTGGTCATTTAATTTCAGCATCGGACGATCCAATAAGCAGCACATCAGATGAGTATGCGAAAATGTCCGACTCGAGGCGACTAATGAACAAGACCGAGCTTGACAAGGAGATTCACCTTTTCGCGAACCTTGGGCAGCTTCCATCTGAGAAGATCACGGAGAACGTGGAGGACATCGTCTCGGATCTGGAGAGTCTGCTCGGCGGCTCGGGCGACCACTACCCGGTGGCGGCGACGGGCAGCCGAAAGCGGACTGGCGCCGGTGATCCGACCACGCTCGACGGCGTCTTTTTCAAAGTGGAAGACGACGAGAGTGAAAAGTGTGAGGGCGCGAAAAGGGAATCTCAGGATGTCTCACCGGACATCCACGAGCGAGACTTGGACAAGGACCTGAAAAATAAAGAAGCGAGTGGGAAAAGCTGTGAAAACTTAACCGATATTACAAAATCCATTCCGGAAACTTCTTCGGGCATCATTTTAGCAACCGACACAATAGACAGTTCTACAGTCGAAGCAGTGAAAACAAACGAAGTGACAAATACTCAGAGTGAAGATTTAGCGATGGAAGTTGATGAAAACATTGCTGAAACGACAGATGTTGATACATTAATGGAAGTCGATGAAGTAACAAAAAGTGATCATTCGGAAACAACTGAATCATCAAGAGATGAAGTCGATGAAGCACTAACGGTTTCAAAATTATATGACAAAGTTGAAGAAAGCACAGCGAAAGAAAAAGTGTTACAATTAAACAACGTTGAAGAAGTTATAAAATCAGAAGAGGCTATGAAAGGCAAAATTGAAGATCACGAAAATCAAACTTTAAATAATAAAACCGAAGAAGAATCGTCGAATGTAAAAACAATAGCGGAAGACAAAATGTCAGGTGACAATGACAAAATCCAAACGAAAACTGGTATTGAAGAATCAACATGTAGTGAAAAAATTGAAGAACCAAAAATTCATGAAAAAGACCGCAGTTTTGAAGAGACACCTAAAAATGAAGAAACAAATACGGAATCTGAAGAAATTATAGAGGAGGTACCAGAAGAAAAATCTCAAACAGAAGTCAAAGATAGTTTGATGGAAATTACCGAAGAAAAACCTCAAACAGACCTTGAAGAAAGCGTAATGGAAATTCCAGAAGGAAAACCTCAAACAGATGTTGAAGAAAGCGTAAATAAAATTCCAGAAGAAAATCCTCAAATCGACGCAGAAAATTCTTCAATTCCAGAAGAAAAACCTCAAACAGATGTTGAAGAAAGCGTGATGGAAATTCCAGAAGGAAAACCTCAAACAGATGTTGAAGAAAGCGTAAATAAAATTCCAGAAGAAAAACCTCAAACCGACGCAGAAAATTCTTCAATTCCAGAAGGAAAACCTCAAACAGACGCCGAAGAAAGTGTGATGGAAATTCCAGAAGAAAAACCTCAAACAGATACTGAAGAAAGTATGGTGGAAATTCCAGAAGAAATAATTCAACCAAATGTTGAAGAAACTGTGATGGAAATTTCAGATAAACCTCAAACAGATGCTGAAGAAAGTATGGTGGAAATTCCAGACGAAATAATTCAACCAGATGTTGAAGAAACTGTGATGGAAATTCCAGAAGAAAAACCTCAAACAGATGCTGAAGAAAGAATGGTGGAAATTCCAGCAGAAATAATTCAACCAGATGTTGAAGAAACTGTGATGGAAATTCCAGAAGAAAAAACGAAGAATTCCAACCAACCAAATGTCGAAGAACGTCTGATGGAAATTTCAGAAGAAAAAGTTCAACCAGATGTCGAAGAACGTGTAATAGAAATTCCAGAAGCAAAAGTTCAATCGGATGTTGAAGAAAGTGAAAAGATTATAGAAGAGAAGTCTCAGCCCGCTGTTGAAGAAAGTACAAAGACAATTCTACTTGAAAAGGCTCAAACAGATAATGAAGAGAGCGTGAACAATACTACGGATGCAGAAATAATTAAACCTGATCTAGAAGAAAGTGTTGTGCAAACATCAGGAGATTGTGCGATGGATCATGAAACAATCGAAACTGCAAATGCTTCAGAAATACAGCAGGACAGTTTAGAAATGGCTGCTTCTAATGATGGCGAAATCTCAAATCAATATGAAGGTGCAGAGAAGATTCTAGAAGTAGAGTCGCAGCCAGAAAGTGAGAAGACTTCGGAAGATTTTGAAGAAAATGAGAAAACTACGGGAAATTTTGAAGAAAATAAGAAGATCATGGAAGAAAAACCTCATCAAGATGCTGATGAAAGTGTAAAAAAGATTACGAATGAAGAAAAGGCTCAATCAGATTTAGAAGAAAATGCTGTGAAAACGTCAGACGAACTTACGATGGAAACAGAAGATTCAGCCGTTAAAACAATAGAAGTCGAAAATGCTTCAAAAATACACGAAGACAGTGAAGAAGTTATTTCTTCGAAAGAAGATGGAACCTTAAATAAAGATACACCTGTTATGGAAGAAATTGAAAACTCTGAAGTAAGTGAAGAAGAAATAGTCATTACTTCAGCCTCAAATGAAGAGATTATGGAAGAGGAAAATCCAGAAGAAGATTCAAAACAAGTTACTTTAGCCTCAAGTGAAGAAGCCGAAGAAAAGAAGCAAAGTGAACAAGTTCAAGACACAGAAGATTCAGAACAAGTGTCTTCTGGCTTGACGGAAGAATTTGAAGAACAGACTCAAAGAGAAAATGTAACCGATACTGAAGACTCAAAACAAGTAACGCCTGGTTCGAGTGAGAAAATTGAGGATCACAGTGAACAAGCAAATGTTGCTGAAGATTTAAAACAAGTGACTTCTGGCTTGACTGAAGAATTTGAAGAACAGTCGCAAAGGGAAAATGTAACCGGAACTGGAGACTCAAAACAATTAACTTCTGCTTTAAGTGAAAAAGTTGAAGAACAGAAACAAAGCGAAGAAGATCAAGAGGTGACACAAATGACCACAGACTTAAATGAAGAAACCTGTACTGGTGATTCAGATGAAAAACTTTCTGAAGATTGTGAAGCAAAGATGGTTTCTGAGCCGGAGAATGAAGAAGAATCCATGCCAGAAAGTGCTGAAAATCCAGTGGAAATAACAAAAGCGACTAAAGAAGCAGTTGCTGAAGATTCCCAACTTGAAGAAAATTCCGAAAAAAATCTGGAAGAAGATAGTTCTCAAACTTTAGAAGAAACTAATAAAGATCTTCAAACAGAATCCATAAACGAAGATAGTTCTCAAACTTTACAAGAAACTAATAAAGATCTTCAAACAGAATCCATAAACGAACCTGAGGCAATCCCTGAAATACCTAAAGATGAACCAGTAACTTCAGAAATAATCCCTGAAGAAGAAACAAAAGAATTAACTTTGGAAGGAAGCAAAGAGTCTACTCATCAAGAGAAAACGGAAGATAATAAGGAGAAGATTTGCGATGAGCCAATGGACACGCAAGAATCAGATTCTGAAGCTGAAGATGATCTAGAAGCATTAGTTTTGTCGATTGGAAGCACTGAAGAAGACAAATCAAAAGATTCTAAATCAGAGCGAGAAAAAGATCCTCAATCACCGCAAGAAGACAGTAAGGATACAGCAAATGAAGTTCCTGATGATAAGGAAGAAATAGAATCTGAATCCCAGGAAGAATTGGGGAGAGAAGAAAGTGAAAACACGGAAAAACTCTTAGAAAAAGCTTGCGAAGAACCAGAAGAAGAAATGGAAACTGAAACTTGTAATGATTCTGCAAATGTGGAAGAAACAGTTGAAATACCACCAGAATCCTGCAAGGAGGAAGAGTCTGAAACTATAGAAGAAACTGTTGAAATGGCAGACGATGCTAGCTCGCAAAAACAAGTAGAAAATCCTGAACCTAGTGAAACGGTTGACATTCCTAAAGTTAACGAAAGTTGTGATTCTCAAAAAGCCGAAAGTTCAGAGATTGTAAGTCGCACAGTGGATGAAAAAAATTTGTCACAGAAAATAGAAAAAAGTTCTTTGGAGGAAAAGGAAAATCCTGCAATTGAAGCTATGAAAATAGAAGGTAGCGCTCCGCCGAAAGTAGCAGAAAGTCCTAAAAGTAAAGAAACTGTCCACTTGCAAGGCGCATTTGACTCGGAAACAATTAAAACTGAAGATAAGTCTAATGTCCAAAGAGTTGCAGAATCTGAAGAACAAAGCTCGGACTCTAAAATAGAGACAGAATGTGTTGAAAGCCAGGCATCACAAGATAAGGCAAATAAAGATTTAAAAGAAAATCTTGGGGTGGAAGATAGTTCAAACTTAGAAGAAGGGACAAAACGCTCTAAAATAGAAGAGAAGTCCCAAGAAGATTTACTTGAAAGTAAATATGATGAACCTGCAACAGAAATTCCTGAGAAGTCTTCGCTAGTCGAAACATGTTCACTAAAGGCGGAAGAAATTGCAGATGATGTTCAAATGGAAACTGAAGTTGCTGAAGAAACATCTGAAAAAGATGCAACTAAATCCATTGAGCAACATGAAGCTAAAGAATCCAAAGATGTTGCTGAAGATCTAGAGCAAATACAAACAGTAGATGAAGAAATAAAAACCACAGTAGATGAAGAAATAAAAACCACAGTAGATGAAGAAATAAAAGCTTTAGTAGATAGTAAAGATTCCATTATGGAGCAAGAAGTTGTTGAAGATATAGAAGGGAAAGTCGAGGACTCAATTGACGATACAACAGAATCCAAAGAGTCACATGAATGCGAAAAAGAAGAAGTCAAATCAGGTGAAGAAATCAGCGAATGCCAAGAATCTTCGTCAGAGATTGCGCCTCAATCCATGGAAGTTGAATCTTCTCAAGATGCGATAGAAGAAAGCCCACCTTTTGAAGAATTAAGCTCTGTTAACGAATCAAAAATTCCAGATGAAACTGAAGAAAACGGGGAAGAAGATATAGAGGCGATGTCACCGCTACAACTCAACGAAGACAGCGTTGAAGAAGAACAAGAAGATTTAACACCAAAACAAAATGCAGATGAAGTAGAAACAAAGCATAATATTGTTGACGAAACAACAAAAGATAGTCTTGATGCAGAGAAAAAACATACAGAAGAAGCTCCAACTGAAAGCACAAAAATAACTAGCATTGAAAGTACAAGCGACTCGAGCACCAATATAACAAAAGACCAAGGAGAAATGGAAACGAGCGAAACTCAAGTTCATCCAAAAACAGGAGATCAAGAATCTAAAACAAAAAAAGAATCTCATGCGGAAATTGCATCAGATACTAAAAATGAAGAATTGTCAGAGAATGAAGAATCAAAAGAAAACATGGCTGACACCTCCTCGGAAACCATGTCTCCACTGCAGATCAAAGATGATGAATCTGATGACGCTGACAAAGTCAAAACAAATGAAGAAGCTGTTTTAGAACAACTTGAAATGGAGAAAGGAGATGAAAGTCGAAAAGACGTTTGTGTCCAAGAAGAAAATATCGAGACTGTGGAAGCCGAAGTTATCACAGAAGATTCCGCAATGGAAACAGAAGAAACTGTTGAAAAGGAATGCGAAGAAAGTAAAGAAGTTTCTTATAGAAAGGATTTATCTGATAATATTGAGTCCATTGATAACGAAGCAAAAACTTCAGAAGAACCTGAAATTGTAAAGAATACCAAAGCTAAGCCTCAAGAATTGAATGTCGAAGCTAAGACAGTCGAACAAATTGTATCTAAACCATCTGAAGCTGGTGATAAAATGGAAGAAGAAACCCTAGATATGGAAATCGCCCAAACGAAATCTGAAGATAGTAATGACAAATCCAAAACTGAAGATTTAAAGCCAGATTTAGAAGAACCCGTAGAGTCTACAGAAGTTGGAACATCTGAAGATGCAGTAGATTGCTGTAGTAAAATAATTGAATGCGTAAATGCTGAAAATACCGAAGCTACGAACGCTCAAGTAATTGAAGATAATGCTAAATTAGCTGTGAAAGAAAACATCATGGCTGACACAGTTAAAGATCCAGAAGAACCAATGGTGTCCGGAGTAACTGAAATAATTGAACTTGCAAAGGGAGATACTGTATCTATTGAGAAGACCAAGGAAGGAACAGAATTAGCTGAAGTTACTAAAGTGGCTCCGGAAGAAATTGAAGCAACAAAAGAATCTGAAGTTGCGAAAGTTATTTCTGATGCAATTGGAGAAGAAAACGAAGCTAAAGTTACTGATGTGGTTGCAGAGGAAATTGAGCATACAAAGGAAGCTGATGTTACGGAAGTGATTTCTGAACCAGCTGGAGAAACAGAAAAAGCTAAAGTTACTAATGTGGTTGCTGAAGAAATTCAACAAACAAAAGAAGCTGATGTTACGGAAATAATTTCTAAGCCAACTGGAGAAACAAAAGAAGCTAAAGTTACTGATGTGGTAGCAGAAGAAATTGAAGAAACAAAGGAAGCTGATGTTACAGAAACGATTTCTGAACAAACTGGAGAAACAAAAGCTAAAGTTACTGATGTGGTTACAAAGGAAGTTGAAGAAACGAAGGAAGTTGTTACGGACGTGAGTTCTGAACCAACTGGAGAAACAAAACAAGCTAAAGTTACTGATATGGTTGCAGAGGAAGTTAAACAGACAGAGGAAGCTGATATTACGGAAATGATTTGTGAACCAACTGAAGAAACAAAAGCTAACGTTACTGATATGGTTGCAAAGGAAGTTGAACAAACAAAGGAAGCTGATGTCACGGAAGTAATTTCTGAACCAACTGGAGAAACAAAAGAGGCGAAAGTTACTGATGAGGATGCAGAGGAAACTGAACAAACAAAGGAAGCTGAAATTACGGGACCGGTTTCTGAAGCAACTGAAAAAACAAATAAAGCTGAAGATACTGATGTGGCTGCAGAGAAAGTTGAGCAATCAAAGGAGGCCAAAGATACTGATGTGGTTGCAGAGGAAGTTAAAGAAACAAAGGAAGCTGAAGTTGCAGATGAAATAACAAAACAACAGGAAGAACCTATGGAAGATGTTCAAGAGTCGACAGAACCTTCTGCTGCTGTTACAGAAACACCAATCGCTGAAATTCTAGCGAAACCGACAGAGACAGTGGAAAAAAAAACAACACTCGAAGAACAATCTGTAGAATCAATAGAATCTGAAACAATAGAACCCAAAACAAAAGTCAAAAAGACGACAGAAAAAGCTATTACTAAAAAACCATCTCCAGTGGCCAAACAGGAACTTAAAGAAACTGTTTCTGAAAAACAGACAATCGTAGAAAGTTCTACTGAAAAATTAGCATCTGAGGAAATTAAAATTTCTGTTGCTGAAAAATCAGTTCCAAAAGCGGCAGATAAAAACGGCAAATCGACTAAAATAGAGACAGACATTGATGAAGATATTAAAGTGACTACGGTTAAAACAAAAGCTACTGCTGCAGTTCAAAATGTAAAAAGTAAACTAAAAGACGTCTCCAAACCTGAAAAATCCGAAACGATAACCAATGCTAAATCTAAAAAAGAAGAACTTGCTGAGGCTCAAAAGGTCGGAGTATCTGAAACCAAAAGTAGCACAGAAGTTAAAAAAGGTACAACAAAAACTTCAGTAAAACACGCTAAAGCGGACGAGGTAAAGAAGGCCAAAACGAATGTTGAAAAAGTTGTCGAAACGAAAGAGATCGCTAAACCTGAGAAGAGTGTTCAAAAAACCGATAATACTACACCAAAAGTTGTTCTAGAGAAGTCACAAAAAATCCTAGCAGAAATTGATACAAAGACAGAAGAAGGCGGTGCAACAAAGACTGTTGTAGAAACACCACAAAAGATCTCAACAGAATCCGCAAAAGAGAAATTTGCAAGCGTTAATGCTGAAGCAGAAAAAGAGAAGGTCGTTAAAACCGAAGCTGAGAAAGACAAGAAACTTGACAGCAAACAAAATTCTGTTACACAAAAGGGTCAAAAACTTAAAGTAGTGAAAAAACCATCGAAAGCAGAAACTGCTAAAGAAAAAAGAAATGCCAATCTCGTGCAAGTAACAAAAGAAACGGCTGCATCAAAGATGAAAGAAACAAAAGATGAAAGTGCTGAAAAAGCTGTCAAGTCAGTAATTGCTACAGAAAAAGAGAGTGCTGTTATTGTGGAAGATACGAAAGAAGAAGCAGTACCAAAGGTAGAAGAAACGAAGAAAATGAGTACTAAAACAGCAAAACAAATAAACGATGCTGCATTGAGTGTAAAAGATGCAACAGAATCTTCAAGTGTAGAAGTGAAAACCGAAAAAGCTCTAAATGCACAAGATGAAGTTGCTGTTTCCGTGGTATCGACTAAAACAAGAAAAGCTGAACTTAAAAAAGTCGTAACAACGAAAGAAAAAATAGTCGCTGGAAAGGAGAAAGCTAATCAAAGAAAATCTGAAACACGAGAAGTCGCAAAAGCTGCACAAAAAGAAAATGCAGTAGCAGCTGATAAAGAGGAACAAAAACCACCAGTTGAAGAGGAAACAAAACCCGAAATAATAGAAACTCCTAAAGAAGTAAAAGCCAAGCCGGTGAAGAAAACTACACCGGCGAAACCGTTGTACTCCCTGGAAGATTCAATCGCGAAAACGCGAACCTCTCGTGAAAAATCGAAATACGCGCGTAAAGATTCCACTGAAGTCAAAAAGCCCGCTGAGGAGGAAAAAGTGGAAACTGCGGAAGCTGTGGAAGAAACCGAAACTCCAGCTGAAGAAGAGCCGGTTGTTAAAAGGCGCGGGAGGAAACCCAAGGCTAAAGCCGAGAGCGTTAAACCCGAGGAAGAAGATAAGCCCGAGGAAGAGGTTAAATTGAAAAGAGGAAGACCGCTTAAAAAGAAGAAAGATGACGTTGGCCTGACGGAAACTCCTGGAACTGAAAACGATGTGACTCCCAGTGTAGAGGCTGTTGTTGATAACACTAGCGGGAAGAGAAAGAGAAATTTGAGGAATCAAAAGGGGAAAATATCGATTTCCCCGGCGCCTTCTGCTGAAATTACTGAAACTCCCGTTAAGGAGGTGATTGAACCAGAAAAGCAAACTCCTGTTGAAACTACTGTGAATAAGAGAAAGAGGAATTTAAGGAATCAACTGGAAGCAAGCGTGGAATCTCCTGTAGTCGAAGTGGAAAATAAAGAATCTCCTGTTGAGCCTTTGGCGAAGAGAAAGAGGGGGTTGAGAAATGTTGATGTGGAGATAGAGAGTGAGGGTGCGGGGGAGATTCCCGCGGAGGGTTTGAAGAGGAAGAAAAAACACCAGCAGGAAGAGGGTGGTGATGTTGAGGAAGTGATCGAGGAAGAAAAAGTAGTTCCGGTTAAGCGGAGGAAGAGGAGTGCTGGTGTTGAGGAAATTGAAGAACAAACGGAGGGTGTTGTTAAGAGGAAGCGACTTAGCCGGGGGCGAAATGCGCCTGAGATTGCATTAGTTGAGGAACCTGCTGTAGCTGTTGAACCTGAAGTTGTTGAGAAGCCCGTAGAGGTTTTATCTGGGAAGAAAAAGCGGGGTTGGAAAAAGGATGCAGCTGAGGTTACAGAGGCGGAATCGACGGGTGTTGCCAAGGTGGAAACCGAGGCGCAAATAGAGCCTTCCCCAGGTTTAAAACGCAGGCGTAATTTAAGGAATCAACCCGAGGAAGAAGCTGAGGCTTCCCCGGAAGTCGTCACTACTAAAAAGAAGAAGGTGGCGAAGAATCAAGTTGAATCGACCATGTCAACACGCAGAAAGCGCGGTTTGAGGAATCAGGAAGTTGAAATCAAAGCGGACGCAGTTATTGAAATTGATGATGAAACTCCCGAGCAATCAGTGGGAAGCCGCTCGCCAGGAAGCGAGAGGAACATGGATGATGAGTTGGTTAAAGCAGCAATGGATGCTTCTAACGTGGAACCTCAAGAGGCACATCAAGTACCAGATTGCAGTGATGTTATCAAAGGCGCTGAGGACTTCGCAAAACGCGAAACCACACGTAAAGAAGAGATGATGCTGATACAAGCCGCGCAAGAATCGCAAAGCAGAGAAGTCCACGTTTCCGAAGAGTACAAAAAACCTTTGAACATAGTCGTCGACAACAGCAACGTCAGCGTGATTAAAGAAGCCGAGTCCACGACTTGCGAGGATTCAGAAATTCCCCAGAAAGAATTTTCCAGTGATGAGGACAAACAGGCGGAATACAGCTCCAAAATCAATCAAAACCAAGAGCTGAAGCTGACAATCACCAAAACGAAATCAGACGAGCCGTCTTCCATTCTAAAGATCTACGACCCGAAAAACCCGCAGCTTATTCAGATATCCCCGAGCGAGTCGGACACGGAAAACGAGGAGCTGCCGATTCCGAAATTCGTGATTAAACAGTCCAGTCCGAAAGTGATGAGTCCGTTGAAGATCACGATTAAGCCGGTTCTTAAGCCCGAGGAGCAGGGGATGAAAGGCAGCCCAAAGCTGATCATCAAGCCGATTATTAAGCCGGACGAGGAGAACATCAAGCATTCGGAGGATAAGGAAAGGCATCACAGCCCGAAAATTACAATAAAACCGATTATTAAGCCTGATGATGCTGATGCTAGCAGGTGCAACAGCCCGAAAATCACAATCAAGCCCATCATTAAACCAGTTGAAGCGAGCACAAGTCCGAAAATTACGATAAAACCGATTGTAAAGCCTGATGACCTCAAGGAGGAAGTCGAAGAGAGGATAGTGCTTAAAATTAATAAAAACAACATCCAGCAGCAGAAGAATGAGGATAGCGAGAAGCTGGGTAAAATCAAGCTGAAGTTTTCTAAAGAAGGTCGGCATGCACATATAGTCAATGAGGGTGAGGATAAAGAAAAGGAGAAAGTGAAAGAAAAGGATAAGGAAAAAGAAAAGGAGAAGGTGAAAGAAAAGGAGAAGGAAAAAGAAAAGGAGAAAGTGAAAGAAAAGGAGAAGGAAAAAGAAAAGGAGAAAGTGAAAGAAAAGGAGAAGGAAAAAGAAAAGGAGAAAGTGAAAGAGAAGGAAAAAGAGAAAGAAAAGCATTTAACTTCTACCGAAGAACCCGAAAACATTCCGATCATTGAAATTCCGGATGATGGTTCTAATTTAGATGCAGATCAAGTTCAGAAAGTTGAGGCTGGTGTGGATTCTCCGGCGGATTCTCCACTAGAGAATTCGCCTTCGGCGCCGCTGCCGAAGAGGAGGGGTAGACCTAGAAAAATCCCGCTGGTTGCGAGGGAGGAGTTTAAGGATCAGAAGGAGGTTGCGCCGCCGACGCAGGAGGAGGCTGTGGAGGCTATCGAAGTTGAGTCTCAGGTGGAGGAGGTTAAGGAGGCGGCTAGTGGGCGGCCGAAGAGGAGCTGTAGGGGGCCGTCGGTGACGATGACACTGGGGATCAAGCCTAGGAAACCCAGGGGTGCCGGTAGAGGGGGAAGGATCGGCTCGCGGGGTGGAGGTCGTGTTGAGAAGGAACCAAAGGTTAGTGTATTTTATGATAATTTAAATAATAAACACATTCACAATCCAATCGAATGAAACATATATCGACGATAGGGTAATCGCCATCTATTGCATATTTCCAAATAAAACTATAAATAAAAATGAAGGAGAAACCTTCACAATAGAAAACATCAGTTTATGAAGGTCATTATTGTGGCTTGCACTTCGCGATATATTTTGTATAGATGCAACAAAACCAGTGGCGGCTTGTTCATAAGGGCTGATTTAAGGTCGTGGCCAGGGGGGAGGGGGTATGGGTGTAAGTACAACAGCCCGCCTTTGGTTAGGGGTTAATTACAGGTGGCTTTATTTACAGAAACAATTAGGTAACAACCATAATCTTGTTACCTAATTGTTTGAATAAGGGTATTAAATAACGGCGAAAAGAGAATATCTGTTTGTTCGTTCAGGAGATTAATGTCGGTTTTTTTTTTAATGTTTGAAAATTTCGGCGGCTTCTAACAGGTTTAATTTTGTGCCTTTAGTACAGTTATGGAGAAATTTTACATTATTTATTTCGGGGAACTTGTGTTTACACTCTAGTGAATGGTTGGCAAATGTACTGGAATTTTGATTTAGTTTAAAGGCGCGGAAATGTTCTTTATAGCTCGTTTTTAAACTACGGCCCGTGTATATATATAGATGTGTAATATCTGTATACGGTATATATATATATAATTTAATAAAAGTGGTAAAAAACATAGTAATAGTTTCATTTAATTTAATATAAATTTGTATTTATAATTTGAAGTTTCGATATTTTTGAAAAGAACTGGATCGGCCTTTGAACTAATCAGACTTTTAACTGTTTTTTAAGATTAATGTAATATCGTATGTTCAATAAAAAAAACCTCTAAAGCGCCATGATTTAATTTTCTTTTCAATTTAAGTTGGCTACACGCTTTAGGAATTGACATAGAAAACGTCAGACATGATAATTATAATATATCATTTTAGAGTTGCCAACTTACAATATTTTCCATGGCACTCTAGAGGTTTTATTTCATTGAACATACGGTACTTATCTAAAGTTATCAACGTGCACCGAGGAAATTACATTATTTATACATACACGGATTTTTTTGTGCACATATTCCGATGCATGCGCTGTAAAATATCAGGCATTCATTGCTTGTTTAAAAGCGTGCAATTTCAAGTTTCGAACGAGTATTTCCACTCCCAGACTAAGCATGAAGTAAAATTTATTGTTTACAAAAGCCTTAAACTTTGGTTTAATCCCTCCACGTAGCAGAGGGACCAAACCAAATTTTACTTCATGCGCTACGCGTACATAACACTAACATATTGTGAAATTAAAAATATACTACTAAATCTTTATTAAATGAGCTCTTTCCATTTAACAAGGCAAGACATTCGATAAAATGCAAACATATTTGTATCTGTGGAGTTTTTCTAAGCAATTAATTAGGTGATTTTCCCTAAAAAATAATGCTATTTCAATACCATAATTCACTTTTGATAAGTTAAACCATTCACATTTTATGACTCTTGGTGTTATGAGCACAAATATGTTCTAATTTCTCGCCTAGTTAAATGGAATAATCTATGCATACTGCTCAAGCAGGACTAAAAATATACTGCTAAACAAGAATATTTTTAATGTTATAATATTTCAGTGATTTATACGCCTGACGCATGAAGTAAAATTTAGAGTTTAGAAAAACCTGAAAAATTTACGTCATGCTTAACCAAGTAGTGGAAACACTCGTCAGTAGTTTCAAATTGAACAATTTACCTGTATGCTTATATCTACCACTAAAAATTCTCACGAGCCGCCACTGCACAAAACACATGACTTAGTTGAAACTAGTGACAAAGTGGAAATTTAAGTAATACAAAAAATCACTAAAGTGAAATAGTTACGTCTTTTTTTGGGTTTTTATAAATAAATTAGTATGTTTCATAAGATTTGTGGACTGTGGAAGTGTTAAAACGTAAAATATAATTAGAAGTAGATGCTATTTTTTTAATCAAATTGTGTGTTTGGGTCCAATTATCTGAATGACTTGAAAAACTCGACTTCCAGTGGTGCCAATTTTAATTTGAAATGGAAATGACTTTCAATAGATCTCTAAACTCATTTGTGTTTCAATAATTATTAGCAACCAAGTAGCGCCAATTGTACGTTGGAACTGAAAAATCTGTTAACACTCTTAGCTCATTTGTATTCCAAATATTTGAAACTTATAATAGGTGTAGTAAAAAGAAATCGATTATTTTTGCTTGAAATTGAAGCCTTTATTTATGATAGTTACAATGATGCGATTTACGTCAAATATGCACCGTTTTGTTTGATAACTTGTTGCCATTTTGAAGGTAATTTTATTATGCCTCTCTGTAGAAGCCCTCGTCCCTATTGGTAAAAAAAACTGGGATAGTCAATTTTCACAAGCCTCTCTCAAGGCAAAGGGACAGATGGTAATCACTTGGTGCCAGGTCCGAACTATAAAGTGGATGCATAAGAACCTCCCAACCAAGCTCCAGGAATTTCTGGCGAGTCACTATCGAAGTGTGTCGCCTGGCATTGTCCTGATGGAATACAGTTCCTCCCCTATTCCCTGAGGCTAACCGCTTCTGGGCGATTGCTCTCTTAGGCGGTCCAGTTGTTAACAGTAACAGTGTTGACGTTGTCATAAGTGATCCACTTTTTATCACCAGTCACCATCCGCTTCAGAAATGGGTCGATTTTGTTGCGATTCAGCAGCCATGCGCCCATGGAAATTCGGTCCATGAGGTTTTTTTGCGTTTACTCGTGTGGCACCCATGCATCGAACTTCTTTTTGTATTCACCCTTATACAAATGGTTCCAAACGGTTTTTTGTGCAATGTTTAGCTCCTGGCCAATCGAAACAGTGGTTACATGGTGGTCGGACATGACGATTTCCATGACATTTTCGACAGTTGGCCTTCCAGAGCATGGTGTATCTTTGACATCGAAATTATCAATTGGAACGGAATCGACGAAACCAAAATTGCTCGTGATTGGCTGTTACAGTATCAGGACCATAAAGAAGGAATAACTGTAAAATATGGCGTTCTCTGCTGGTCTCCATCTTTAACGCGCGCTCAAATAAAACTAATTTAACCAATTAAAAAACTGTTACAGACGTTTATTTGTTTGAGATCCGGTTTTTCTAGCGCCATAAAGTGTAACCCGATTGGACTTCTGCAACCCGAGATACAGATTACTAAATCCATCTATTGGAAAAATAATAGATTTCTTTTTACTACACCTATTATAACTGTCAGTTATCTATATTGTTGTTCTCTTAAATCATTTGTGTTCCAAAACATATTAGTAAACAAAATATCGCTGAAGTACAGAAAAACAGGCTGACCACTCTAAATTATACAAAAGTTATTCAGATGATGGGCTAATATAATAGTAGCTCATTTTAAAAATTAAACAAATAAATTTGAACGGGCAAGGGATTCGAGGGGTTAGAGGTAAAAAAAATATCGACAAAACATTTCTCGAAATTTGCATATTTTATTAAATTAACAATTATTCTACACATAATGAACAATACAGAATATACAGCCCTTTTAGTAAATAATACATGTAAAATTATTTATACCGAATAATTTCGAGAAAATTCATATTTAATGTTTGGCAAACTAAAAGCGTAAGCAAATTTTTTCGAATTCAAGATAGCTTTGAATTCGAAATATACGTATACCAGTTTTTATACGGGACATTTTCTTTTAAGTATACATATCCCGATGCATATGTTGTATATTTTCAATCATTATTATTTTGAAAAACGATAAATTTGAAACTTCTAATAAGTGTTTCATATTCTTGATTAAACATGAAGTTAAATTTCGAGTTTAGAAAAGCCTGAAGATTTGGTTTAGTCGCTCCGCGGAGCGGAGTGGCCAAACCAAATCTTTTGGCTTTTCTAAACTCGAAATTTTACTTCATGCGCCACGCGTATACAACACTGAATTATTGTGAAGTTTAAAATGGACCGCTGAGGCAAAATCCGAAGGCAGTACATTTTGAGCTTCAAAACCAATTAGGGTTTTATGTGCCTGGCGCATGAAGTAAAATTTCGAGTTTAAAAAAGCCTGAAGATTGGGTTTCATCGCTTCGCTTCGCGACCAAACCAAATCTTCGGGCTTTTCTAAACTCAAAACTTTACTTCATGCTTAATCAAGGAGTGCAAACACTCGTTAGAAACTTCAAACTAAAATCTTTTGAAAACAATAAATGCCAAAACATTTACTGCGTATCTGGTATAGGGGGGAGTGCGCATTGCTGCACTGCACTTAGACCTTATTAGGCCCATTGTGCTGCCTCCCATTACGGGTCAGATCAACCATCCCACCTTGTCTAGGCAGTCCAGCATTACTAAGGTGTGCAAATCCCTGATGCCTGCCGTAGTTTTTTATGGCACTCTAGTGTTATCTCTGGAGTAGTGTATAACTTCTTCAAAGACATTGAAGCTTGCCTGCTTTCTGTTAGGATCAGTATGGCTTCATTTGACACTGTACGTCTTTAAATGATATCGGCTGCAAGTGTTATACCCATCGTCTCCAGTTGTGCGACGGTCGCATACTTACTCATGGGGATTTTCGTATGGATCCTCAGGGTTCTAGAGAAAACTTCAATCCCTGACCTATCCTTCCTTTTTGAGCCATCGGTGTAGATTTTTATAGCCGATTCTCTCATATGTTTCGTAGGCTGAATATTAACTGTGTAGGGTGCATTCCGTATTAGTGTCGGTATGCAGTAGTCAGTGGCAGCCTCTAATAGAGGTATATCGTTGCAGAACATCCTCCAGAGGTGATCTCTGACTTCCCTATAGTTGTTACTGTTCCAATCCCGCTACTTTGGGGCGAAGTATGGTCGCAATAACCTCCCTTTCCACGTGAATATCAAGTGGCGGAAGGCATAGCATGACCTCCAGCGCCATTGTCGGAGTTGTGTGCATAGCGCCTGTTACACTTAAACAGACTGTCCGCTGCACTTGCGCTAGTCTCTTTATCGTCGTTACTTGTTTGGTCCTGGGCCACTAAATTGAAGCTCCATATGTTAGCATAGGCCTTATGACGGCTGTGTACAGCTACATCGTCGTGCGCGGTTTCAACCCCCAGGTTTTCCCCACTGCCCGACGACATTGTCAAAAAGCTCTTATAGCTTTATCAGTTTTGATTTCGATGTGCGTTTTCCAGCTCAGTTTCCTGTCGAGTGTAATGCCCTGGTATTTCACCTCGTCGCTGTACTGCAACATCGTATTCAATAGCTTTGGTGCTCTTTTCGTCACTTTCCTTTTCTTGGTGAACATGACCATCTCTGTTTTAACCGGATTTACCGACAAGGAGTAATCATTGCACCACCGCGAAACTGTATTTAGAGCTCCCTGCATTTGATCGCAGAGAGCGTCTTCAAATTTGCCACGTACTATAATGGCCAAGTCGTCAACATAGGCTGTCACAAAGAAGCCTAATTGCTGGAGATGTTCTAGGAAGCTGTCCAGCACCATGTTCCATAGTAAAGGAGATAGGACACCTCCTTGTGGACAGCTGCTGTCAATCTTACAGGTGATACGTTCTCCACCTTCTTCCACTATGACCAAACGGTTGGCAAGTGCATTGTGTTCTGATGTCCTGCAGGCCCTTACCGTTTGTCTCGGACTTCGGTAAGGTTTGCTAGAACTCTTCTTTAGTCCCATCTGAAAAGTTACCCATCTATGATCCGACATAGATGCTTTCCGACCTACTACCCATTTATCTATATAATTAGAAATACCTAAGCTGGTATGACATCAATCATTGTCTGGCTACGCGCGTTCACAAAAGTGGGTTCCGTTCAGCGGTTAAGTATCTCTAAATCATTACTTACTAAAAAGTCGTGCAAAGACTTACCTCTTTTGTCCCTTGACCTGCTTCCCCATGCGACATGGCGCGAGTTAGAATCATAGCCCATGATTAGCGGTAGACTCTCCTTCTTGCAGTAATCGACCAGCCCCTCCATTCCCCTTGTGGGGCCGGAAGGGCTGAATCACCAGGTAGGTAGACTGCCGCCTTTCCTTTCCTTTGCCCATAGCTCCATAAATCCCAACTGGAGTGGTGTCACCATCTGATAGGTGTGGCAGCATATGGGCTCGTATTTGCCTAGGTGCATAAATTGCCTTTCTAGGCTTCGTGCTTGCCCTGTAAAATAAATTACCAGTCAATTTGCCTATCCCACAAATCCTGGATTAAACAATCCAAGGTTCCTGAATCAGGGCAATGGTGTCCATTGCCATGTCGAGTCGGTGGCATAGAGTTGCCGTAGCCGCTCTCGCATGGCTTAAATTGCTCTGAATAAAATACGTCAGTCCTGCTGCGTCAGTTCTCCACCGATCCCACGAGGGTGAATTCATCAGAATCGGGAGGAATAGCGTCGGACACTTCTGACGATAGCGGTGATTCCATCGTCACATCCTGAAGACGCTCTTTTCTGACCGGCGAGGTTGGTGGTTGCACAAACACAGATGTCGCAGCCACCTGCTCAGCCTGTTTGGCAGTTTACATTCTGAGAAGCGGTGAGTTGGATGTCGCAGGCTAGCTCTCCTCAGCCACCGCCTGATTTACCCCACTATTCTTCTCTTCTTCTTTCTTTGGGTCCTTGACCCTCAAGATTAAAGAGGTAAACCTGTAGCTAATATGGTTACCTCTTCCGCTTAGGATTTTACGATCCTCCTTTCCCACCTCCCAATATGAGCAACTGAAGATGGCTAATCCCGTATCCTGAGCTCAGGATTTGGCCCGCCAATCTCTTGAGCACCATTTCTTCGCCTTCTGGAGTCTCAAAATCTTCCCTTGGAACCCAAAGGGACGACCTCGTGATTTTGGGAAGGCGGTCCTCAGCTATGGCAAGTAGTCTAGCCTTAGGCCATGGCTTGATCACCGCCACCGTCCTCACAAGCCAATCAACACTACGTTGATCCTCGCAGTGAACTTTTACAAATTCGCCCGCGTAGGGTCCTACGCGGGCCCTGAATCTCGACGGAGAACTAGGTGTAGCTCCCTAAAAAGCGCCTGCCTAATCAATTTCGCCCTTTCCCGGGAGAGCTTACCAAAGGGGTTGGATCCATCCGTTATCACCAGCCTGAGGTGACTTTCCGCCGCAACCTTGTAGGATACCAGAGGTACTCTCCTTCCTCCTGCCGCGTATTAATGGGGATATGTGTATACACATCATTTTATTTAACTAGGCGAGAAATTCGAACAAATGCGAACATATTTGCATTTCTGTGGAGTTTATTCCCTAAAAATAATGCCATTTACTTACTATAATTTACTTTTCATCAGTTAAATAAGTCAGATGTTTTGACTTTCGGTGTTATGAGCAGAAGTGTTCTGATTTCTCGCCTAGTTAAAAGAAAAATTCCCTGTATATTAAGTAATAGGTGGAAAACCGATAACTTTAATCACATTAAAAATTTTAATAAAGTTAAACGTCTAATTTTCATATTCAAAAATGGCTTTCAAAAAAATTGATTAATTAATTTAAAGTTTTGAGTGGAGAACTTGTATCTGTATCGCTTCCTACTTGTACTTACAATTCGCGCGTGCGCGACTTTTATTTACGGCGATAACAATTTATTTTAGTGCTTAGTTTGTCACGCGTTCTCGGTCGGTAATATTCTTTGAAGAAAAAAAAAACATACCAACACAGTTTTATGTTTTCCACTAAGCTATCAGCGCGGACAGGTAATTAAATAGTAAATTGCTCAGTTGATAATTCAGTATTATATTTAATTAAAACACGAGAATTTTAATGCCTTGATAAGATTGTTAAACACATCATACATTTACTTGATGTGTAATTGAATCAAAAGCAAATTGTTTTTTATTTACAAAATGAAGGTTTGTTTTGTTAGTTCACTTAAAAATGTAAGTTAACAAAGTGGTTTATTAAAAAAAAATCAATCATATTTACACCTTGAAAGTATTTTTAGCAAGAATTAAAATAAAAATGGTTTATTTTGTTAGTTCACTTCGAAATTTAAGTTGAAGTAGTTTATTAAAAAAAATCAATCGTATTTACACCTTGAAACTATTTAGCAATAATTAAATTTAAAAAAATTGCAAAAATATACAGGGTGTCCGTATTTCAGCAGAATGTATGGGGATCGCGGTTATTTGAAGAGATAGAGAGTTGCAAAGTTGCGTATTTTAGGGCCCAATAATAATAATCTAAATACAAATTTTAAATATCTTCTTTCGTTTTTCAGATATTATCAAATAAACGGATCTTTTGAAAGTTCGTTTTTATTTTTTTATTCAAAAACTATTGAATCCAGACATTTACAACTTTCACATTGTAGAGCCACTTTTTAACATATTTTATTTTAAGATAACTGTAACACACCACATTTTTGTTTACAATTGTTTAAATGAAAACATTCTCCTAAAAATTGTTGCTTTTACTGTATAAATTTCAACTTTGGCTAAATATTTGAGGAAGATGCGTTGAGATCATTTATTTTCTTAGGAAACTGAAGCTTCTAACGAGTGTTTCCAATCCCAGACTAAGCATGAAGTAAAATTTCGAGTTTAGAAAAGCCTGAAATTGTACTTCATGCGCCACGCGTATAAAACACTGAAATATTGTACAATTTATATATATTTGAACCTTATTTGAAATCAGTTTTGTATACGCGTGGCGCATGAAGTAAAATTTCGAGTTTAGAAAAGCCTGAAAAGTTGGTTTGATCGCTCCGCGAAGCGGAGCGATCAAACCAACTTTTCAGGCTTTTCTAAACTCGAAATTTTACTTCATGCTTAGCCTGGGAGTGGAAAACACTCGTTTATAGCTTCAACTTAAACTCTTTAAGAAAAAATTATGAATATCTGAAGATTTATAGCATATAATTGGGATATGTATACGTGAAAGAGAAACTCCCTATATATAGAAATACTGAAACTAAAAATTTGACAAAAAACAGACAAATTAAAATAATTATATAAATAAAATCTAAACATTAAATAAATTATTCAATAAAAAACATAAAAAAATAGAAAAATTGAAACAAATCAAAATGTTATTAGTCTTTACATCGATAGTAACACATTGAAATGTTCTGTCAGGTTTTTGTCGGCCATTATGGACTTTTTTCGATTAATTAAAAAAAACAAATAAAACTAAATAACTTGAAAACTATTCAAAATGAAGAAATGCGATTTATATCCATATATAATTTTATTTATTTCAAATAGTTTTGAAGTATTTCGATCAACATTTTTTTTTTTTTTTGAAACATTTTTGATATTTGCTAATGACAATCTACGTTAAAATTATCAATTTATATGAAATTTATATTTTTAACTAAATGTCCAAATTCAGTAGTTTTTAAATAAAAAAATAAAAACTATTTTTCAAAAAACTAGTTTTTTTGTTGATATCTCGAAAACATAAAAAAATAATTCAAAATTGTTTTCAGATTATTGTTGGGCCCTAAAATACGCAACTTTGCCCCAATTTAACCGACTTTGAATCTCTTCAAATAACTGAGAACCCCATACATTCTGTGTACGACATTTGTTATAAACAATCTTGGACATTTACATCAAAATCTTTCGCGATATTTTTTTTTTAATACGTTAGAAACAAAACAGTAAAAATTACCAGGTGAACCTATAGCCTAAAATAAATCAAGAACTAATGACGTCATTCATTTGTACCTTACGACATTAATTGTTACTTAAAATAGTTCAATTTAAAGCTTTAAACGACTATTTTCCACTTCCAGGTTAAGCATGAAGTAAAATTTCGAGTTTATAAAACTTTACATTTCAGTAAATTAATATTTCCAGTGTTTTAAATCAAGTTTAAAATATGCTGCTAAACAATACACTAAAGTAGTATATTTTGAACTTCATTTGAAAAATAAATTTTATACGCTTGGCGCATGAAGTAAAATTTCGAGTTTAGAAAAGCCTTAAAATTTTACTTCATGCTTAACCTGGGAGTGAAAAACGCTCCTTTAAAGGTTCTAATTAAACGCTTTTAAATAACAACGACTATTTGAAAATTTGCAGCACATGTTTGAGAAATGTATACTTAAAAGAAAAATTCCCTGTATATTTGGAAAGCTTTCAACTGTTAATTTAAATAAGTTTGCATTTCCACATTTCTAAAATCATCAACACGGTTTGTAGAAGAAAATAAAAATATGTATTTAGGGCATTTCCGAAATGTTTAACTAAATAAACATCGATGCAATTTGTCATCGGTGAGAAGCCGCACTGAAATGATGTCACAATTGACCAATCCGTATAGAGTAAAATGTCATTTTCGAAGGGATTGGCCAATCTGTATAGAGTAAAATGACGTCATTTTGGAAGGAATTGACCAATCCGTAAAGAGTAAAATGACGTCATTGCAGTGCAATGTCATCACCGATGACAAATTGCATCGGTACTGCGAACGCCCCCCCTAACACAAATTAGGTAATTGAATAACCTCGAAAATCCACTTGCCCTTTCAAATCTCACTAAAAATTCACTAATGCAAAAATTACGTACAAAACGAAAAGCAAATGTGATTATTTGTGACTATATTCATCCTTGTCTGTTGGTGTTTTTTTATAACTGAAACATTAGTAATAAAGAATCTTGTTTTAATTTTTGTTTGATAAATTTTACGTTTAATTTCAGATCCAGGAGAACTAGTTGTAAAAAAAGTCCCTTTTTAAAAAAAGAAAACTGTTTGCAAAAACGAACTGAACAATGAATAACAGAAATAAATAAAACGAAGATTGTAAAACATAAGAAGAAATGTGATATTAATTTAAAACAGAAGAAGTTTAATTAAATAGTATTTATATATATATATATTTAAATTATAAAATTTTGGGTTTTGTGCGCGCGCGCGTGTGTAGATAATTAACGTTTTAATTGAGAGAGAGATAAAAAATAGTGGTAGGAACGTAAACCAACCAGCAGACATGTGAGAATATAATATAAATTTAGATCACATCACCTCCTCAGTGAGCGCTATTTTTAGAGAAAAGCACTTTTTTATTATTATTATGAGTGTGTTCACTTTGGGATTTGAGAATGAATCAGATGAAAATGAAAAAAAAAAACAAGCAGTTTTGTAAGAGGGTTTAATTGATTTGAATTGAAATTTTGTGAATACAGAAAGGGAAAATAAGTGAATCTAAATTAAAGTTGATAAAAGAAGCCGCTATTACTGCCAAAGTGAGCGAGTCGCTCGAGAGGCAAGATGTCGAGATGACGATCGAGAGCAGCAGCGTTATTTGCCCGTCGCCGATTCTCATCGAGGACTCCAGTGAGGAGAAGGAGGTTGTTGTTAAGGGTGTTGTTGTTAGTGAGGAGGAGGTCGCCGGGCCCCCCGCGGTGGAGCGGGATAATAAGGTGGAGGTTGAGGAGGCTGTTGTTGCTGCTCCGGTTGAAGCTAAGGAGGTCAAGGCCGAGGAAGAGGTTAAGGCGGAGGAGGAGGTTAAGGCGGAGGAGGAGATTAAGGCGGAGGAGGTCAAGGAGGAGATCGCCGCCGAAGCCGTCATCATGTACGAGGAGGAGACTAGGATGAGCGCCGATATCAACAGCAGCAGGGCGCAGACTCCGGCGAAACAAGTAAGTGCTGTTTATTTATTTCTTTTTGTTTTGGCATAACCTCAAAATTTGAAAGGTTTCGAAATTACATTACGAAACCTAATTTTTGAACCCTTTAAATTTTATTATGATAAATACTGGAAACCAGTTAGCATCTTAGAGGCTAAATAAAAAACGAATTTAATTTAAAAAAATTGCCGATGACGCCACGCGTCGAAATATTTTTGAGCGCGCAATAAAGGGAACATTAATAAAGATAAATCGGCCTGCTTCGGCGTTTTTAAAAAAACCGGCTGTGAGTTCGTTTTTTATTATTCCATACTTAACTCGCACCCTGTATATTTTTTTATTGGCCGGAACGAAAACCGCTACGCAAAAAATAACGGTGCAAAGCCCTGTTACATGGCCGGCCGGAAGGCGGTGCGACCGCACACGGCCCCGCATTTCTAAAGGCCCCGCGCTGCTGATTTAAAAAATCAAAATAGTTTCATTTTCATTTCTTTTTTTAATCCAAATACTTCGACTCTTATAAACATACTAGTTGCAAGAGCTGGGACGAATACTCGTAAAAAGGATTAAAATCACGAATCCGAATCACCTAATATGATTCGAATCACGAATACTCGAATAAAGGATTCGTAGGAGATAAATATGATTCGAATCAAAGATTCGGATCCTGTTTTTTTCGAATCACGAATACAAATCCTTTAGGAATAAATTTGATGTTATTATTTTTTTGCAACCATTAATATATAAATATCGTTACCAATTGTTTTAACAAAAATATTCAAAACCTAATTATTTATTATTAACACTGAACATCGTTGATAACAGACTAAATATCTCATTCCCTGTCACTCTGGCTAAAGATGTATTTGTGGGTTCTTGAGCTTCACTTCAAATCAGTGTTTTGTACGCGTAGCGCATGAAGTAAAATTTCGAGTTTAGAAAAGCCCGAAAATTTGTCTCGGGTCGCTGCGCGACCCGAGACAAATTTTCACGGGGCTTTTCTAAACTCGAAATTTTACTTTATGCTTAGCCTGGGAGTGGAATCACCCAATCAAAACTTCAAATTGAACTCTTATAAAATCGACGAATGGCTGAAAATGACGTAAATAAAAAATTCACTGAATGTCATTAAATCCGGAAAAGTCAGAGAAAAGTCATGGAATTATGTTCAAATTTACTAAAACACTAACAAAAAAGCCATATGATTTTATTAAATTTGTCAAAATCACCCGGCAAGTTACAAAACACGTAAATTTATAAAATTAACTTAAATATTGACAAAAACAATAAAAACAATTTAACAAAATGGAGGTTTCCACACAGAAGAAAGTCAGGGAAAAAATCTTAAATCAGGGAAATGCCGGAAAAATTTAACATTACAGATTGTGGCTACCATGCCAGTTTTACTTCAAATAATATTAAACAAAATTTTGAAAACTAGATTGGTATCTTTAAAAACATTTTCAGTCATTTAATGTTCTTATCAAAGCATTCAGTCTGAAGTTTCGAACGTGCGTTTCCACTCCCAGACTAAGCATGAAGTAAAATTTCGAGTTTAGAAAAGCCCCGCGTAGAAAATTTGTCGAGGGTCGCGCAGCGACCCGAGACAAATTTTCACGGGGCTTTTCTAAACTCGAAATTTTACTTCATGCGCCACGCGTATAAAACAGTGATTTAAGGAGAAATTTAAATACACACAAATGACATTTTTCAAGTTAATCCTCACAATTAATTCGAATAATTTTTGACGATTGAAAACCTTTTGTAAGTATTCGAATCCTTTTATACATATTCGAATCCTTTTATAAGGATTCGAATCACCCACATTTGGATTCGATTACGAATCCTCTTAAAAAATATAACCCAGTTAAACTAAAGTATTCGAATGCCTCTTTTGAATCCTCTAAAAAGATTTGAATCCTAAATGATTCGAATCCTGCCCAGCTCTGCTAGTGGCATATAAACGAAATCCGAAATCAAATTAATAGAAAATAAACTAACTTAATTTGAATGTTTACAAAGTTTAGTCGTTTAGTATGACATACTAAATTAAGCACACATCAAGTAGTAGTCTTTTAAAGACAGTTTTAAAATCTAGGTTAAATTCCACTTTGGAATTTACATTGTTGCTGATTTGTTAAATTTTTACATGTTTGTCAATTTGTTCTAATTTATAATAATTACTTAAAATTTGTGATTTTTGTTTAATATCGGATTTTTCTTTAAAGTATAAACATTTGTAAAATAAATGAACATGTAATCAAACCAAACAGTATATTTCGAACTTCACTTTAAATCAGCGTTTTATACGCGTGGCGCATGAAGTAAAATTTCGAGTTTAGAAAAGCCTGAAAATTTGGTTTGGCCGCTCCGCGAAGCGGAGCGACCAAACCAAATTTTCAGGCTTTTCTAATCTCGAAATTTTACTTCATGCTTAATCTGGGATTGGAAACATTGTTAGAGGCTTCAAATTGACAGTTTTTAATACAACAACGAATGTCTAAAAACTTACATACAAACATTCTGATATGTATATCAAAATGACAAATTTCCAGTATTCATCCTTTTTTTTTATTGATTTCAACATTACTATATTATTTTTATTCATAATTTTATATTCTAATACCCATTTTCAATACAATTGTGGTATTTTATATTGTAAATGGAAATCGTAAATAAATAAATTTAAATGGATCGATGTGTACGAATAATTACAGACATCGAAAAAAAAATTATTACAATATATTTTTGGTTAAAATTGTCTATATTTACGAATTTTATTGGTTGGTAACTTTGTACGTTTATTTTGTTGCCTTTGATGATTTTATTTAGAATTTGTTTTTTGCAATGTTTAGAAAATGAATTGTAGTTGATTTTTATTACTTTTACTATTTTTATTAAATGTCACTATACCGGGTGTTCGATAAAAAAAAATCGCCCAACGCCATAACTCTGTCAGATATTGACCGATTTAAATTAACTAAGAAACAAAGTCAATGGTTGTTTCAATACTATAAATTGACAGTAATTATATATTTTTTCATAATGAACTGCATTGCTAAATAGTAGTCAACTTTATTTTTAAATGGATGCATATGGGGCATTCCACGCAAAATCGGATATCATTTGGCTTTTGCATCTCTGATTTTTTTCATCATTTTTTATGTTTATAGTACCAGCTGATAAAGGCCTCAATGATTTTTTTTAATTTTATTTGTCTAGCCGCTTTCGAGATATCAATTTAAAAAAAAAACGTTCCTTTTTTTTAAATGCTAATAACTTTGCAAAAAAATGGGCCGATTGAAACTTTTTTTTTTCTATTTTTTTATTTTTTAAAATACTTTTGGTATATAAAATCCAAAAATTTTATAAACCATATTTCTAAAAAAAATCAAATTTTTAATATAAAATTTTGAGTTACAAAAAACACTTACTGATCGATTTTGTTGATTTTTTTTCTAAAAGACTGTTACTCATTCCGCAACTTTTAAGCCTAGTCCGGTAATGGGATAACAATAACAATAAAATATTTTTTTTGAATTTTTAAAATTACATATTTCAGTTATCAGTACTAAAAGTTAATAATAACCTTTCTTTCAGGTCCATCGGTAATAGTTTTTGCCATCTATGAAATGTAATAGATATGTCTTAATAATTTAATGGATAATGATCGTTTATTTTTAGTAAAATAAATATGAGTGTAATAATTCTTTTTTAATCGATATTGAAAGGACATAACTCATTTTTAAAGAATTTAATTAATTAATGTGTTTAAAAGTTGGCATTTTTAAAAATCAATTTTATCCATTGAGTACGGTCGGTAATGAAAATTGCGTTGGATAATCTAGAGGCTGAGTGTGTCCTCTGAATAACCTCAAAAAAACTTCTTCTTTCAAAAAAAAACATCTGTCAAAAATTACCAACTATTAAAAAAATCATTGTGAACATATATACCATGTCAAATTTTAGCAGATATAATTTGTGCTGTAATCCTTAAAATTGGAGAATCATAAAGTAAAGAAAAGACTTCGACACGCTTCTGTTACTCAACAAAATTTATATAATTTAAGTAAATTTATTAGTCATGAATAAACATCCTTGCCTATACTTAAAAATTTCACCTACATTCTATTGATTCATGGGGTACCCAAACTGACATCGTTTAAAAACTACCAGTCTATGTGGAATCTCGGTAAAACACGCAATGTGTGCATATGCCAGAGACCCCAAACATGTGGCCTGATTTTTATGTTTTTTGTTATTTTTGTCATATATTACAATATGTATATGTACACTTATGTAATAAAATGGAGATTCCGTTAATAAATAAATAAATATTATTAGGTACCTATTATTAGGTACGGTAATTTCAATTGCAGGTATTGTTTATTTGCACACTGCCCCTTATGTGATAGAGACCCTGTACATTAGTTGTGTTACACCCTGTATAACTAAAACATAGAATTTAAGAAAAATCGAAAAAAGAATAAATCCCATCGTTATCCCAGTATCGGAATAGGCTTAAAAGTTGCGGAATGAGCGACAGTTTTTTAGAAAAAAAATTCAAGAAAATCGATCAATACGTGTTTTTTACAAATCAACATTTTATATTGAAAATTTGAAAATTTTATAGAAATACGGTTTTGAATTTTTTTCATTTTTATATTTGAAAAGTGTTTTGATAAAGAAAAAATTCAAAAAAAATGTCCCAATCGGCCCATTTTTCGTTATGGGCATTTAAGAAAAAGGGAACTTTTTTTTAAATCGATATCTCAAAAACGGCTGAACAAAAAAATTGGAAAAAAATCAGTGAAGTTTCTCTCAATTGGTACTATAACATAAATTATTATGAAAAAAATCGGTGATGCAAAAGCCAAATGGAATCCAAGTATGCCCGATATGTTGATTTTAACCCATTAACTGCCGAGCAATTATAGAGTCAACTCTAAAAGTTGATTTTAGGTAAAATTCTGCATTTCTTTTTATGATTTCTATGAATAACTTATTGTATAGTATGTTCAATAAAAAAAATCTCTAGAGGGCCATGATTTTATCTTTTTTTAAATTTAAATCGGCAACACACTTTAGGAATTGTCATATAAAACGTCAGACATAATAATTATAATGTATAATTTCAGAGTTTCCAACGTACAATTTATTCCATGGCACTCTAGAGGTTTTATTTCATTGAACATACGATATTACCTACTGTGATTTTTTCTTTTAAATAAACATAATGTATACGCTGTACATTTGAAGTTTAGAACGAGTGTTTTCACTCCCAGACTAAGCATGAAGTAAAATTTCGAGTTTAGAAAAGCCCCCCGTAGAAAATTTGTCGAGGGTCGCGCAGCGACCCGAGACAAATTTTCACGGGGCTTTTCTAAACTCGAAATTTGACTTCATGCGCCACGCGTATAAAACACTGAAATATTGTGAAGTTAGAAATACACAATTATTTTTTTTTAATGAGAATGATCGAAATATTTAAATAACAAAATATTTACATTTTTCTTCATACATTTTCGAGTCAGCTCAAATAATTTAATATTTCAAAGTGAATTATTTACTAATTTAATTAAAAAAATTAATAATGTTGCGTGTATGCATCAATGGCGCTTAATGGGTTAATGTAATATTTATGCCAGAAAAAATATAATAAATCTTGTTTACATGATTTTATTTAGCAATAAATGTAGTGCGCCTTGAAAAAATGGCCTTTTAATACTGTTTTTCCAACACTATTAACGACTTTATACTGTTACTATGGTGCATATAAATTAACATCTTATGATGTCTTCAAAACACGCATCAACATTTATACATTTTATTAATAAATTGCCTGTGAACGATTTTTAGAAATATAAATTGCAATTATAAAAATATAATTCTTTCTTTTTAGGTATTTCTAAATCTTTCTCTTCTGATTTTTCTATATTTTTCTCTTCAACGGTTCTTGTTTGGTTCTCATATTCTGTCTTAATCACTTCTTCTTTACTCGTTCCAGCCCCAAAAACTTTTCTGGCAATTATTTCCCTTTCTTTAAACGACTCTTGTATATAGGACTCAACGGTTCTTGTTTGGTTCTCATATTCTGTTGTAATCACTTCTTCTTTACTCGTTCCAGCCCCAAAAACTTCTCTGGCAATTATTTCCCTTTTTTTAAACGACTCTTGTATATAGGACTCCGCAACTGTTGAACTTTTCCATCCTCCATGCTCTTCAAAGTAGTATTATCTGCGCCTACAGCGTAGAAAAAGTTCTGTCATAATTCAAATATTTTAAATATGCTAGAGTTTACCTGAACTAACTAGGAGAGTTTCTGAACTGCGAATTAACGTATGTCCTGTGTAAAAATCTGGATGTTTTACCTTAAGGAAGATTGGAACGCTCATCTTCGTTTCGTTAAAAATTTGCATTTTTATTTATTTGTTCATATTATTATTATAGCATCACGCACACTTCGTTAATAACATTCATCGCCTCACCACTGCGCTCTGCCGTGATGCTGTCAACGCTATCTTATTTTACAGATTAATAATTTCTGAAATTATCGATATTTGTTGCAAAAATAGTGTTTGAAAAAATCACGAGTTTTATGGATTCGGTCTATTAAATTCTCGTTCCTTGCGGTCGCTCGAATTTAAACTTCGACCTCAATTTTTAAATCCTTCATAAAACACTAGATGTCTTAATAGCTATTAAATTGTTAATTGGTTTATACTTAATCCGTGTGTTCCGTTAACGTTTACAGTTTGTTATTATTTTAAATACAACTTAAATATTTAACTAATACTTATTTTTTGTTTTAAATATACATAATGTATGCGCTGTTAATTTTCAGGCATTCTTCGATTTTATAAAAGAGTTCAATTTAACGTTCGAACGAGTGTTTTCACTCCCAGACTAAGCATGAAGTAAAATTTTAAGTTTAGAAAAGCCTTAAAATTTGATTTGGTCGCGTTGCGCTACGCGACCAAACCAAATCCGGATTCGTTACATTTTTTTAAGAGGATTCGTATTCGAATCTAAATGTGGGTGATTCGAATCCATATAAAAGGATATATTTATAAAATATCGAATATTTATAAAAGGATTCGAATATTCGAATATTTATAAAAGGATTCGAATATTTATAAAAGGATTCGAATACTTACAAAAGAATTTGAATCGTCAGAAATAATTTGAATTAATTGTGAGGATTAACATGAAAAGTGTCTTTTGTGTGTTTTTGAATTTCTCGTTAAATCACTGTTTTATACGCGTGGCGCATGAAGTAAAATTTCGAGTTTAGAAAAGCCCAGAAAATTTGTCTCGGGTCGCTGCGCGACCCTCGACAAATTTTCACGGGGCTTTTCTAAACTCGAAATTTTACTTCATGCTTAGTCTGGGAGTGGAAAACACTCGTTTAAATGAAGACAACCTTATACAAGACTGTCTCAGTTTAAACCGAGTTGACCTTATACAGTAATGACTTTGATTTTGACGTCATGTGAGAATTCTCGCGCGTGATAAGGTCGGCTCTTTTTAAATCGAAACAACAGTAATGATCTTGGTTTTTACGTCATATACGGATTTCCACGCGTGACGACATTAACCAAGGTGTGTAAGTAAGTTTGTCTTGATTTAAACCGAGCCGACCTTGTTAGTTTAATTACATTGACTTTCACGTCACGCGAGGAATTTCATGTGTGACGTCAGAAAAACTTCCTGTATTTCTCGGAACATAAATATTTCTAATAAAATCAAACTGAATTTGCTATGAAATTCAAACATAATAAGTAAAAACCAGTATACTTTCAATTTTACAATATTTCGGTGTTTTATCCGTTTCGCCACGCAACTAAACCAAATTTTCAGAATTTTCTAAACTCTATATTTTACTTCGTGCGTAAAGAAGGATAGTAAATCTATGTTAAAAAACAAAAATTAAAATTTCTTAAGATATAAACTTTTTGTCTAGTTTAATATAAGGCAAAAGTAATGTCATATTATGAATTGGCTGCCATTTTATTTGCTGATTTTGACAAATTTAATAATGTCATATGGCTTTCTTAGTGTTTGGTCAATTTGAATATAATTTAATGACTTTTCTCTGACTTTCCCGGTTTTAACGATATTCAGTGAATTTTTTATCTACATAATTTTCAGGCATTCGTAGATTTTATAATAAAGCTCAATTTGAAGCTTTAAACGAGTGTTTTCCACTCCCAGACTAAGTATGAAGTCAAATTTCGAGTTTAGAAAAGCCCCGTGAAAATTTGTCGAGGGTCGCGCAGCGACCCGAGACAAATTTTCGGGCTTTTCTAAACTCGAAATTTTACTTCATGCGCCACGCGTACAAATCACTGATTTGAAGTGAAGTTCAAAAACACACAAATCTATCTTGAATCGGAGTAACAGGGAATCAGATGTTTGGTCTGTTATCAACGATGTTCAGTGTTAATAACAAATAATTAGGTTTTAAATATTTTTGTTAAAACAACTGGTAACGATATTTTTATATAAATTGTTGAAAAGAAATTAATAAAATCAAATTTATTCTTAAAGGATTTGTATTCGTGATTCGAAAAAACAGGATTCGAATCTTTGATTCGAATCATGTTTACCTCTTGCGAATCCTTTATTCGAGTATTCGTGATTCGAATCATATAAGGTGATTCGGATTCGTGATTCGAATCCTTTTTACGAGGATTCGTCCCAGCTCTGTTACTTAGTAATTGAAAAATTATATAATAATGTTGCGTTAATCTCTTTCATTCTATTCTACATTAAGTTGTAAAGTTAGGTACTTATGTGTTCGCACGTTATTATTCATATTTGACATAACCCTACAATAAATGACATTTGACACTTTTTACAAGGCACACATAATTATAATGTTTGAAAAATATAATTTTAAATAGATTTATTTAAAAAAAAATTGACACAAATTTTAAACAAAAAAAAAGAAGTTAGACATTATTGGATTCAGAAAAATTACGTCTAAGGAAATAAAATTAAAAATTCTAGTCAGCCATTTAAAAATGTTAAGTTGGCTATTATTTGGCAATGAAGTTATTATTGAAAAAAATTAATACTCATATGATTTCTTAGTATTTAACCGGCCATTGACTTTGGTTTTTAGTTCAATAAAATCGGTCAATAGTTATAGCGTGGGGCGTTTTTTTATCGAACACCCGGTATGTTTATCAATTTTACGAGTTCATAGATTTACTAAAAAAATCCACAAAATTTCTTTTTCTTTAAATTTTGACGATTTTTCCAATCTTGACTTTTTGTAATCAATTTCAGTCTTTTCTTTGTTAATATTCCAATTTAGATATTTTTATGCTGTGTCTGGGCCTGGCCTCATGCAGAGCATTTTTCTTTGGGATATACATATCACGATTTTTCGATGTAAACGTTCAAAAATTCTTTGTTTTCATTAAACCTGTTAATTTGAAGCTTCTGACGAATGTTTCTAATCCCAGATTAAGCATAAAGTAAAATTTTGAAGCTTTCCTAAACTCGAAATTTTACTTCATGCGCCACCCGTATAAAACACTGATTTAAAGTGAATTTCGAAATACACCCACCCTTTATATTTAACCCTCACTCTAATACATTCTACATATGTTTACTATTTACTTATATACTGATACACCTTTTGTCGTAACTCTTGGATTTTGAGATATTATCTCTTTCATATTTAATTGTCATTTTAATGACGAGGAAATATCATAGTACGAGAGAGCCAGCGCCGAATGGTACATTTACGACCCAACGTTTTTAGGACTGTCTTGCCTAGGTTCGGGAAATGCTCTTCTACCGCGCAAGTGCCTAATTTGGGTAATACATCTATTACCCAAATTAGGCACTTGCGCGGTAGAAGAGCATTTCCCGAACCTAGGCAAGACTGTCCTAAAAACGTTGGGTCGTAAATGTACCATTCGGCGCTGGCTCTCGCAGAGATAACACCATTGAAATCGCGAAGGGTCCTCGTGCGATTTACCACTTGGAATGTGCGCGCGAGTTCCACTCTTTCAAATAAATGTACGCCTAACGTAGTGAGGTTCAGACAGTGTTTCTCATTTTTTGAGCAACGGAAATACACGAACGGCGCTCGTTCTGCGCATGAGAGTGCCTAATTTGAAAAATTCCATAAAACTTTTTTCGTATCGTTTTTGTCGTTTCACTATTGTGGGGGGGGGGGGGGGGATAATGCCCCCTTTCCCCCGTGGATCCTCGCCTGTTTAAGGCCCCGCAACTTAAGTTTGCACCGGGCCCCGCTTTTGTTTGGCCCAGCCCTGCCCCGTTATACACCAACCGAACGTTTTTTTCTAAATTTGGATTTGCCGAAGCATTACGCCTGTTATCTAGTTTATCGTTGTTCAAACAGATTTTGCCGTCGACGGATCAGGAGGTGGTGGAGGAGTCCCAAAGTTCGGTCCAGAGCAGCGCGACGACGGAGAGCGCCAAGGCCAAAAAGTGCTCGCGGCTGGACGTTTTCCGGGAACCGGACGCGATCACCTCCGCCGATCAGCTGTCCGAATATTACTGGGCCGGAGGCGGACCGTACATGCTCCAGGAACAGGTGGCACAGTTTTTGGGTATCAAATCTTTCAAAAGAAAATATCCCGGTAAGTCAAAAGAAGTAAACAATTCTAAAAACGAGTGTTTTCCACTCCCAGGTTAAACGTGAAGTAAAATTTCGAGTTTCGAAAAGCCGAAATTTTACTTCATGCGCCACGCGTATAAAACAAAGAAATATCGAGAAGTTAAAACAAAAATACTTGAGCAGTATTCTAAAGTATAGTGGAATTGGGGAGAGATGTCCTAAGACTCATTGATGTGGAATGTGTGGTTCAAATTTTTTAGAGAGTATGTCGACAGTTCTATCTGCAACAATTTTTCCTAGTTGTGTCAAATTTTGACGTTACATGACAATGTCATACTGTTTAGGTCGCGAGTGTATAAGTGTTCCTTCTTTTAGAAAAGCTTTAAATCATAATTTCTTGTTTTTTTTTTTTTTTTTTTTAGTATACATATCCCAAGTACGTGTTGTAGATTTTTAAATATTCATTGTTTTTTTTAAAAGAGGTCACTTTGATGTTTAAACGAGTGTTTTCCACTCCCAGGTTAAGCATGAAGTAAAATTTCGAGTTTAGAAAAGCCTGAAAATTTGGTTTGGTCGCGTAGCGCGAAGCGCGGAGCGGCCAAACCAACTTTTCAGGCTTTTCTAAACTCGAAATTTTACTTCATGCGCCACGCGTATAAGACACTGATTTCAAGCGAAGTTTACTCGTACACAATATTTTAGTGCTTGCAGTGTTCAATACGCGTGACGCATGAAGTAAAATTTCGAGTTTAGAAAAGCCTGAACATTTGTTTTGGCCGCTCCGCGCTTCGCGCTACGCGACCAAACCAACTTTTCAGGCTTTTCTAAACTCGAAATTTTACTTCATGCTTAACCTAGGAGTGGAAAACACTCGTTTAAAGCTTCAAACTAAAATCTTTAAAAAAAAAACAACAATTATCTGAACATTTAAAGAGTATACATTGCGATATGTATACTTAAAACAAAAAATCTCTGTATATAATATTTCCATGACAATTTAAACTTCACTAGGCTCTATGTTGCATGCTTAAGACCAGATAAAACTGTTGAATAACGTGGAATGTGCTCTATGTTGCATGCTTAAGCAGAGCTGGGCACGATTCGAATCATTCAGGATTCGAATCCTTTTAGAGGATTCAAAAGAGGCATTCGAATACTTTAGTTAAACAGGATTCGTGGTCCGGATTCGTTACATTTTTTTAAGATAATTCATATTCGAATCCAAATGCAGGCGATTCGAATCTCTGTAAAAGGATTTGAATATTTGAGCCGTTTATTTTGAAAGTGGCCTAACTCCATTTCTTAATTTTTTGTTATTGATCTTAATAACCTTTATAATTTGAGGTTTTTAGCCATAAAAAACAATTTGTGGTTCAGTATATTTAAAATATATTTTATATTTTTTAGATATACTTAACCAGAAATTGTTATTTATGACAGAAAATCTCAAATTATGAAGATTATTTCAGTCAACAACAAAAAATAAGCAATGGAGTTAAGTCACTTTCAAAATAAACGGCTCATTTATAAAAGTATTCGAATATTTATAAAAGGATTCGAATATTTATAAAAGGATTCGAATATTTATAAAAGGATTCGAATATTTAGAAAAGGATTCGAATACTTACAAAAATGATTCAAATATTTATAAAAGGATTCGAATACTTACAAAAGGATTCGAATATTTACAAAAGGATTGGAATCGTCAAAAATAATTCGAATTAATTGTGAGGATTAACATGAAAAATGTTTTGTGTATTTTTAAATTTTTCCTTAAATCACTGTTTTATGCGCGTGGCGCATGAAGTAAAATGTCGAGTTTAGAAAAGCCCCGTGAAAATTTGTCTCGGGTCGCTGCGCGACCCTCGACAAATTTTCTACGCGGGGCTTTTCTAAACTCGACATTTTACTTCATGCTTAGTCTGGGAGTGGAAACGCTCGTTCGAAACTTAAAACTGAATGCTTTGATAAGTACATTAAATGACTAAACATTTTTTTAATGATAATAATCTAGTTTTCAAAATTTTGTTTAATATTATTTGAAGTAAACTGACATTGTAGCCACAATCTGAAATGTTAAATTTCTTCGACATTTCCTTGATTCAAGATTTCTTTCCCTGGCCTTTTAATATAACTTTCTTCTGTGGGAAACCCCCATTTTGTTAAATTGTTTTCATTGTTTTTGTCAATATTTAAGTTGGTTTTACAAATTTTTACGTGTTTTGTAATTTTTATGATGCCTGTTGATTTTGAAAAATTTAAGGCTTTTTTGTTAGTGTTTTGGTTAATTTGAATAAAATTCCATGACTTGTCTCTGACTTTTCCGGTTTTAATGATATTCAGTGGATTTTTTATTTACGTAATTTTCAGGCATTCGTCGATTTTAGAGTTCAATTTGAAGTTTTGAACGAGTGATTCCACTCCCAGGTTAAGCATGAAGTAAAATTTCGAGTTTAGAAAAGCCCTAAAATTTGGTTTGGTCGCGTAGCGCGTAGCGCTACGCGGCCAAACCAAATTTTCAGGCTTTTCTAAACTCGAAATTTTACTTCATGCGCCACGCGTACAAAACACTGATTTGAAGTGAAGTTCAAAAACACACAAATAGATCTTCAGAGTAACACGGAATCAGATATTTAGTCTGTTATCAATGATGTTCAGTGTTAATAATAAATAATTAGGTTTAGAATATTTTTGATAAAACAACTGGTAACGATATTTATATGTTAATGGTTGCAAAAAATAATAAAATCAAATTTATTTTTAAAGGATTTGTATTCGTGATTCGAAAAAACAGGATTCGAATCATCTTTATTGCTTACGAATCCTTTATTCGAGTATTCGTGATTCGAATCATATTAGGTGATTCGAATCCTTTTTACGAAGATTCGTCCCAGCTTTGTGCTTAAAAATAGATAAAACTGTTGAATAACGTTTTTTGCCAATGTGCTGCTGACAATCTCGTTTTTTAAAATAACCATCAATTTACTCTTGGCTATTTTTAAACATATGATTGTGTTGCTAAATTATTAAAATTTTCATAAACTCTCCATTCAAATCTCCAACAGAAGAATCTTTCGAGGCAATTAACTCCAACACTTGATTAAAATTAATAAATAATCTCCAGAAACACGCCCTATCTCGCTCAAGGTATGCATCGCCCGAACATAACCTCAAACACGTCCTCATCCGTTTATTGATTACCGCCGCACAATGTAACTTTAGAAAAAAATATAACTAAAACCCGTTTTCTCATCAGCGTAAAACACAAAATATTCAAACACTAATTACACAAAAGCGCATCACAATCACACAATTACATTAATTTACATATAAACCAAGTCAATGACCCTCGACACTAGTGCTTCGTTGATGCAATAAAATCCACAATTCATGAAGAAATTAATAAAATGAGTTCAAAGAATTATTTACAAGAGTCGCTGGGCAATAATTGTTGGTGATTTAAAAAACAAAAGAATGTAGTAACAAAAAAATAGTAAATGTGATAATTGTATTGTTGGTGTTATGGAATTTTTTAACCTACACGTCCAAGAGTCGTTTTGTTTTATCATCATACGTTCGGTAGGTGATAAGTATTTTGTTACTTCTATAATTCTGAAAATTTAATTTAACTGTGATTGAATGACTATTTTTTGCTTTTCGATTTAAAATACTTATATTAATCAATTACTTCCGATACCTCGTAAGTGCACAATTTGAAATTTGACAGAAGCACAAAATAGTTGTTAACCTTTTGCTGCACGGAGTAACATATATGATATACTTCATAAAAAACATCATGGTAAATGTAATTTTATATTTCCGCTTGCGGGATGTGTTGCATATTACCTACGCAAGTATCAGAGATGTAAGTACCAGCGGCGGCTCACAGCCTAACTTCAGGGTAGGCCAGAGACCCAAGGCAATATGTATCTGTTATTGAAAGGTGACTTTGTGGTGCAATTCCTTGTATTTATAAAGCGCGATGCCAACCTCAGATTTTGTGTGCCTTGGCGCTGTGGCCTACCTTGAAGTTAGGCTGCGAGCCGTCGCTGGTATGTACATATTTTTAAGTGTACAAAATTGTTTGGCATCCGTGTTATGTAAACGGCAGATTTGAGTCTAGTGTTCAGATTGGGTTATACTGCTTTCAAAAAATACATTAGATATAAATTACATGTTTTTATACTTTACTGTTTAAAAAGGTATGTACGTTGGTTTTATCCATCTGCTGTGTTAAAATTATCTTATAAATGAAATCAGACAACGTTTAAAATATATGTAGGATATACCTCTATATTGTTGCTTTTATTTATTATTAATAAAAATCTATTGATTCGATCAGGTATACATAGGGATTTAAGATGTAAAACCACATTTATGCATTCACCTGCTTCCTCGGTCATTTTAAAGGAAAATACAGGAGTAAACAAAAACTAAGAAAAAAGTCCTACATATTTAGGTCGCTATTTGATTAAAATCTGATGTCGTTTACTATTTTTATCTAATTTTGAAAACCACGAAAATTTAAAAAAAAAAATAGCCTCATGAACACCCGTCTTCATTCATTATTTTTGATATGGAGGCACTAGAATCGTGGAAGGGGCATTAAATGAAAGCTACGGATGATGATTGATGATTTTTGACATAAAAGTTAAGTATTAAAACTCGGAATAGCCGTAATCACGTGCTGTAAATACCCATAACATTTTCTTGTACCTGGCTTGATGCTAATTTATAAAATGTTCGTACATTTCAAAAATTGGTTAAAAATAGTAAACGACATGGGATTTTAACCAAATAGCAACCAAAATGCGTGGGATTTTTTTCTTCTTTTTTCTTTACTCTTGTACTTTTCCCCTTAAATGATCCTGAAAGCAGGAAAATACATAAATGTGATTTTACATGTTAAATCCCTATGTATGTATCCTGATTGAATCAACAGATTTTTATTAATAATTAATAAAAGCAACAATATAGATTTTTTTCATTATTTTTCCTGTATTCTTTGACAGTTTTAACACGAAAAAACATTTGTTTTGTTAAAATTAAAAAAAATTGTAAGCAGCGTAATCCTTCTTATTTTTTTTATGGTACGTATAACTTCATCATGAGTGATTTTTTAAGTATTTTGAGTAGGTAGATGTTTATACTAATATTGGTAAATAAATAATATCTGAATTAAGAGAAACATTTTTTTTAAATCGGGACTTATGAGGTTTCGGAAGTAGATGATCGATATGTATTATTAAACAAATCAATATTTCTACAGTTTGTGTTTGTTCAATTCCCATTTGTTTTTTTTTTTAATAATTCACAAGGTTTTAATAGTTTTCTAATAATTATTTTCCACTTCTTAATTAAGCATAAAGTAAATATTTCAGGCAACTACAATTTTTCGAGCGAGTTAAAATATGCTGACTACGAGGGAATTAAATCGATCAGGCGTTTTCTACTTGTGTGCAACCATATTATTACTCTGCCTTGTATGTCGTAAAACTAACTTGATTATAAAGTACTCAAGACCTATATAATAAAAAAAAACAAAATTGAGTAGTGATAAACAGAGGCTCTAAACTTGAACTCGAACACGTAGAGTGGCATAAATTAGCTGATTGCAGTCTGGCTTCTGCTATTGCTCAGTGAAATTGGTGCATTATTCAGCGGCTATTTCTATTGGCTTCCTGGTTTCCTACTTTCACGTGATCACCTAACACAGTCAGCGGCCTGAGTTTAAGAGCCATTTGCACCATATCGGTTAAACTCAAATTCATCTCTTAAATTAGTTCAACATACATTTTTTGTTGGACCATTCAGATAAACTGGTTCAAGCCGCTCATAATAAAAATGTGTGGTTATATTTGACTAAACAGTTAACCTGTCACGATCGTCTTTTACAAAAAAAATGATTTAATAAAAAGAAAATATTTGCACATGTAATTAGTACCAATTTGCCATTATTCATTACATAGATGTTAATAGTGTGTACATAGACGATTTTATTATAAAAAATAACGGATAAACTTTTACCGCACTTGATCATATATATGAAATAAACTAAAAATTCCATAGATTTATAACTGCCAACGAATGAACTGAACGCCTTTAGGAACTTAATTTCAAGAAGATCTAGGGCCGGTTGCACCAGACACATTGAACTGGTTCAACTCTGATCTCGAGTTCAAAGTGACATTAGAACAATAGGAACTGTCATCCTGAACTAAAATTTAGCTTGAACTCGAGTTGCAACATTTCTGGAGCAACTGGGCCTTAGAGTTCAACTGAACTCGAGTTCAAGATGTTCTAGAGTTCAACTGAACTAGAGTCTCAGTCTAGAGAACTCAGTCTGGTCCAACTGGCCCCAGGTGTTTTTTAATCAGAATTAATATGAAAAATAAAACAACAAATTTTCTTTGGTATTATATTTTATTTATAACAACCACATAGCTTAAATGATGATGAGGAAACAGTTTTTTGTGTTTTGTTTTTATTTTTAAGCCAGCGTTAGGATTTTCATAAGAAATTCGAGCATTATTCGTGAAATTTATATTATACTCACTTCAGGTATTCCGAGGCGAACCGTCGACATGCAAGAACGCGACTTCATCCGTGACAGCAACCTGGCCTCGGAGCACATGTGCGACTTGGGCCTGACTGCCGTCAGCACCGCCGACATCCTCGACATTATGTACTCGGACTTCCAGAACAAATACGAAGAGTACTGCAAGCACCTGCGCGATCGCCAGACCAAAGATATCACGAACAAGCAGAAGGCGTTGAATTTGGCCGCTAGTCAGGAGAAGAACAAGCTGGATCTGATGCAGCAGGCGATCGAATCGGCTTCACAGTGGAATATTTCGTTTAATAAAACACGCCGGGAGGAACGGAAGGCATGTATGGATTTGCAGACGTTCACCATTAATTATCCGAAGGGTTCGGTGAAGCAGATACACAAGCCAAAGATCGGGAGTTATCCGATTGCACTGGTGCCCGGACAGTACACTGATCATTATGAGGTGGGTTTTTATGAGTATAGCTATTAACACATATGTTTTCTTCCAATTGAAATACCTTCTTCTTTCGCATATTTAATGGCCTTGGCATCTAAGCCCTGTTGACCAGTCACAGTATTAATTATACAAATATTTGTTTAACCATTTAAATAAATAAATAAATATAGGGATAGTTATTACAGGAAAAGGTTATAGGAACGATTGTAGTTATTTTGATAATTAGATTATTGGAGTGTCGACTGAATTTAAAATTTGGACTAACGCCCTTCCCGAGTAATAGGAAATGGAAAATACACGTGCAATTAGCAGGATGAGGTACACTAGAATTGAATGTAAGGAATAGGAATATGAAAATGGATGTGACTGAAAGGATAGGAGTCTAACCACGTGCTGGCTTTGCGTTTTAATTTTTGCGCAGCGATCCGACCTGCTCAGGATCTAGACACGGTCTTCCCCAAGTGAAATATAAAATCATGCATTCAAAAATTGAAGTTAAGCTATATTTTTAACTGTCAAGCATATAACAGCTATAAAGATATGCAGAATGCTCTCACTTGGTTCTCGACTGTTGGCACACGAATCACAAACGCATATAATTAGCATAGTATTTTCATCAATTTTTAATTTTATATTCATTATTTGTTATTTTAATAGTTCGTTACTTTTTTTTAAATTTCTTTAGTAAGCATATAAGATAAATAGCATCAGGCAACTGAATGCGGGGTGTGTGCCATTTTGTTTTTTAAATTTTTTGTTACTTTTGTACTTTTTCTCTATTATTCAGCACCCGTTATAACTTGTCGATATTTACAGACGTTTACACCGACACAATTAAACAACCTCCCTCTCAACACGATGCTCTACCATCCTATCAACGCGCACAACGAAGACGACAGCCAATCTGACGGGTCCGGTTCCGACACAGACTCGAGCAGCTCGGGATCCGACAGTTCGGACTCGGAATCTTCGGATGGTGACTGTACGATCTGCAACCCCAACAGCGCTCCTTCGGCCAAAAAGGCGGTCCTGTAAATTGTTTCTTGAACTAAAATAATTTTTGTTTTCTGTGTAGCAGTATTATGAGATTTTATATGGATATATATATTTAACACAGAGAAGTAAACGTAATGAGAAATGTAACATTTCGTACTTTTAAAATAAAACAAAATACATATATTATAAATAGATAGAATGATAGAATCTTTCGTTTCATAAATGTACATATATTTTTTTATATCAACCATTATTATATAAAACTTAAATAAATGTTTAAATGTATGTTTTGTTTTTTTGCATTGCTATTGGTTTTATTAAAATAAGAATACATTTTTTAATACTTTTGTCATGAAAATATGCAGGTGCGTTGTTTTTATTTACTTACTGTTAAAAAATTATGGTTGTAATATCTAAGCAATGAATTGTTTTAACAAAAAGTTAAACCAAGCCTGCTCTTTGATATTCATGATCTATTGTTATAGATAAGTAAAGTGTTGATATACAACTGTTTTAATAATTAGTATACACTGTAAATGTTCAGGTAATCGTTTTTTTTTTTCAAGAATTCAGTTTTAAGCTTCAAACGAGTGTTTTCCAATTCCAGATTAATCACGAAGTAAAATTTCGAGTTTGGAAAAAAGCTTCATGCTTAATCAGGGAGTGAGAACGTTCGTTAATCTATGATCATCCGTCGGATGGTGCAGTGTAATATTATACTCTATCTATGATAATGAAGGAATAAAGTACAGATGTACAACTATGACGAAAGTAGTTGGGTGATTAGTCGCGTGGTTTCGTGATGCTCGATTCAACCGTCAAATTTGAAAATCTCTAGTCTTTCAGCCGGTCTTTGTTTTTTGAGGTTAGGTAAAGTAAAATAATTTTGTATAAGAAATGGATACTTGCCGTTCTAGACTCAGTGTTGGGAACTGGGACTGAAATTCCCTTTTAAGGGGATTTGTTTTTAACACAAGTAGGATAAATTTCTATAAAAGAGGGATTTTTTAAATAGAATGATAAAATCTAAGGAAACTACAAGATCAAAAGTGTTTCGAGTTTCAAAACTTTGAGGGATTTTCTGTTTAAAATAGGGATATTTTACATGTTCCTAAGGAAAAATCTAGTCAGTTCCCAATACTGTCTGGATCCCGAACAGAGCGGACGTTGAGTGTGAGTAGTGTGTTCCATCCCTGCTCGCATTTGACCCACACGTGATTGTTTTACAAATCCTATTTCATCCTTTACAATCACCTATATCCTGAAAATCCATTTATTTATTACCCATCCTTACAACCACCTGTGTATTTTCTGTAAATCCCTTTCCTTTCCTGGGGAGTAGCAAAACTCTATTAAATTATTTAAATTGACTCTGACTTGTCAACAGGGGGGCTATTCACAGCACCGAAGGAATTTGTCATCGGTGAGAACTCGCACTGAAAAGACGTCATTTTAGGAAGAATTCACCAAACGGTACGAAGTAAAATTACGTAATTTTAGTGCAACTTCTCACCGATGACAAATTGCATGGGTACTGTGAATAGCCCCTCAGGACCTAGTTGCCAATGCCATTAATTACACAGAAGAAGAAGAAATGGATACTTCAATGCGGATTCAAGAAGAGCCCTGGAGTTTTGTGGATTTAAAAGAACACGGAACGATTATAGGAGTGCATTTTTCGCCGTATGAATGGAGTCAGGATATTATTCTGATTGCTTTTATGAACAAGATAATCGTCGGACAACTAAGCTTTAATGTAAGTGAACTTTGATTATTTTGCGGCTTGTTAAAAGAAAACATTTGATAGGCTTAGTAGATTTTTCTCCCTGTTATAAAATTTCAAAAATAAAGTACAAATCCACCAACATTACACAGTACTAATTTTGTTTATGAAAATGTAAAATTTTGGGCAGGTGGTGGCCGAGTGGTAATATCGCCGGGCTGTATCGCTTCGCAAACCTCAATTTGGGTTCGATTCCCGTGCATGGCGAGACTTTATGTAAAAATAATTTCTCGTCGTGACCCTGGGTGTGGTATGAATGTGCGTGTTTGTCTGTATGAAATAATAGCATACTACAAATTGTAATCTTAACAATTAATACAAATATGAATAAATGATGTTGGCTAATGGGTAAGTTTCCAAGGCTAGGCAAAAGCCAAAAACCCAACAACAAAAAAAATATTTAAAATTTTTTGCCCACACAAAAATAATTTAACTACATTTAGGTAATCCGTGCATAAAGGGATGCTTGGATTACCTAAATGTAATGGAAATAGACTTTCCAAAAATTATATCAATTAAATCATTCTTAAAGGTGTTCTTTTTTACTCCCTACTATTTGCATTATCACTTTAACATATTAACTGTGAGTGAGTTGTGAGGGTGCACTACTTTTTGATGCCTTAGAACCAAATCTACCGTGGAATCATATATAACTCGCTTGGTGCCGTAGCTTAGAGTACATGTGAGTTGTATTAAACTCGCATACAATACAAACTTTAAAAAGTATAATATTAACACTTTTAGTGCCAAACGTGTTAATATTATACTTTTTAAAGTTTGTATTGTATCGCATAATGTTGTATAATTTTAGGATGCGTTGGAATTAAAAAAACTAGCCGAATTCAAACACTTGGATGTGTGCACGGCAATGCATTTATCCCCTGAAACTTCTATCAGCATGATTCCGCTCAACGTCCAATTTTGCACTGCGGGTAGCAAGGATTATATGATCCGAATTTTCAAGGGTAATTTAAGTGAAGATAACACTTGCAAGGTACGCAATTTGTTCAATAAAACAAATATTTAATTTAAACAGTTTCTCCATAAAATATGAATATTCATTCAGTAAACTAGGACTATATTTTCCACATTTTCAATTACGCAATAATTAAAACACTTTCACATCGTATATTTATTGTGTTCATTTTTTATAATTATTGTGGAGTACCTATTAAAGGTTTTAATTTGAAAAGTCTTGATTAACAATCTTTTTAGGTACTCAGGGGGCACACCAGTTACATAAATGACTTAAGTTATGATATAGAGAATAATTTTCTGGCTTCGATTAGCGACGATTGCACGGCTAGATTGTGGAGCGTTTCGAATGATTATGATTGTGCTGCTGTGTTTACATTATCCTCACCAGGTATAATTTTTTTCAAAATAATTGTTAAAGATAAAATACAATATTATGTTGTCTGTTTAGGTATGTCTGTGGGTTGGCATCGAGAAGATAATTCTAAATTACTGGTGGCGGAAAAAAATGGAATCATAAGGTTTTACAACGTTGCCACGCAGCGCCCAATCCTCTCGTTTGATATAGATAAAAGCTTATCGACTGCACATTGGGCTCCCTCAGATTCTCAGCTCGTTGGGTCTTTGAATATGGGAGAATTAGTTTTATGGGATGTTACGAAACCTAGGTATATTAATTATAATTTTGCGATTTATTACAGAATTTCGGTAAATGTGTTTTGTTGTGTGCTTTCTTTTAGTAATCCAAGGCAAACTATCGTGTTTACTCAAAATGGGGGGTATTTAAAGTTCAGTCCGTTGGGTGAGTTGATAGCTACTGTGAATAAACTGGAGGGTGCTTTGAAGGTGATTCACATACACACTTTGCAGCAGAGGTTGTTTGCGAAGGTTGCGCTTCCGACGAATATTTCGTGGCATTTTAGGTTGCCGATTCTTTGTATTGGTGATGATAGAAAGTTGTGTTTTTTCAAAGTTATATAAAATTATTTTAAATATTATCATTTTTGTACTCTTTAAAACTCGTTTGTTCTAAAAAATTCCTGTGATACTTAAAGTGTTGTTTGATACAATGCTTAGTGAACGAGTTACCGTAAAATCTTGACTATTATAATACACACACGTGTATAATAAGCATGCTTGGTTTGGAATGCAATATTTAACTACGTTGTTTTTTGTACACAAGTGTAATATGCACCCTATGTTTTTTTGCAGACAAATGTAAAAAAAAAGGTGCATATTATACTCAAGATTTTACGGTAGTTGTTTTGTTAGTGCAGTAGAATAAAGGTAAGTGATGTGGCACAATGGGCCTAATGAGGCCTAAGTGCAGTGCAGAACTGCACACTCCCCTTTGCACCAGAACCAAGGTAAGTGATGTGAGAAAAATAATTTAGTGCAGGGTTGTTAAAAAAACGTTTTTTTTCTCATTTTAATCAAAACAAGCATTTTTTTTTACAAAACGTGTTTTTTTTTCACTAAAACAGCGTTTAAAACATTAACAATTAAAAACATGTTCAAAATGTGTTTAAAACAGGTTTAAAACAAACCATACAGGGCATTTTTCGTTTGAGTATACATATCCCGATAATTACAGCGTTTTTTAAATTTGCGGGAATTTGTTGTTTGAAAGCGGTTAATTTAAGGCTTTTAACGAGTGTTGTCCACTCCCAGACTAAGCATGAAGTAAAATTTCGAGTTTAGAAAAGCCTAAGAATTTGGATTGGCCGCGTAGCGAAGCGGAGCGGCCAATCCAAATTAGGCTTTTCTAAACTCGAAATTTTACTTCATGCGCCACGCTTAAAAACACTGATTTACAGTGAAGTTTTAAAAACACACACATGCAACAACGATTATAGGCAACCTAATATACATTAGTGTTATTGGGTTGCCTAGAATCACTGTTTTAAACAATTTGTTCTGCGCAGAATTTGACTCACGTTTTATTCACATCTACATATTAGATTGTTAAAGCCGTATATTTTAAACTTTACGATATTTCAGTGTTTTATATGGGTGGCGCATGAAGTAAAATTTCGAGTTTAGAAAAGCCTAATTTGGATTGACCGCTCCGCTTCGCTACGCGGCCAATCCAAATTTTCATGCTTAGTCTGGGAGTGGAAAACCCTTGTTTAAAGATTCAAATTGAAACCTTTTAAAAAAACAACGAATATCGTAAAATTTACAGTATATGCATATGTATACCTGAAAGAAAAATTCTGTATCTAAAATTCACATTTATGCACAGACAGTTGTGTAATAAAATGTTGTGTTTAATAATGTAATTTGAAATATCTTCAACAATTTAGCTAACATTTAAAAATGAAAACAAAAACTCTTAATGAAGTGGTATAAAATATAATTTAGCAAATTTAAGATAATAAAAAAACGTTTTATACAAATTTAACCTTTAAAACATGTTTTAAACAAATTTAAGATTTAAAACATGTCTAAAACAAAATCGTTTAAAACACGGCGGCTGTTTTTAAACATATTTAAAATGCTGTTTTAAAACAAAGTGTTTTAAACATAACAACCCTGATTTAGTGTATTGTTAACACACTTACAAGTAGTGATGTCAACTTACGTTGGAAATGACCACTGGTAATTTACCGTAAACTACGGTATATTACCCAGCTGTTTTGGTAACATGCGAATGCGAAAATAAAATGTTATTCTTATTTATTTGAAATGATAAATATTTATTTAAAAAAAGTATATCTTTAACTTCATATCAAATCGGTGTTTTACACCTGGTGCATGAAGTACAATTTTGAGTTTGAATAATTGGGATTGATCGCTCCGCTACGCTATACGACCAAACCAAATAGTAATTTTAAATATCAGAATTGTATGGAACATTTTTTTCTACAGGAAATAAAACAATTTGTTATTTATAACACGAAGAAGAATATCTGTGCCTTTTAAAAATTTTAATAATAAATTCCATTAAAAATGCAAAATATCGATAACGCATTTTTTTTCCAATTATATCTGTGATTTTTTTGGGAATGTACAAAATTCTTGAGAAATTCACAGATATTCTTAGCAATTTAAGTTTTACATACGTATTTTAGAAGAAAATTGATGATTGATGATGTATCCAAGATGTAATTATGAAGGGTGATAGGTTGGTAAATGCGTGAGTTCTGTTTGATGGTATCGTCTATATCGGAGGATTTCTTGGTGGAGAGGTGAATTTTTATATTTGGAATTCCTTCTATCGGCTCTTACCCCCGCAGGAATTATTATAAGTATTTTAGAAGAAAATTGAACTTACTATAAATTCTGAAATACCGGGCTTTCATTAATTCCCGAACCCCACGTGACCAAAAATACTAGGCAACCAAATGTACAAGGTGGTATGGCTCACACAAAAATTCCCTAGATTTAAAAATATTTATTCGCCGGCGTATTTTTATGACGACTGAAAATATTATATTTAAAATGATTCAAAAATAGGCTCATCTTCAAAAATGTAACTAATTTTTATTAATTTTTTCGTTGTAAATACCATTTTCGCAGTATTTGCTTATCCTAGCAAATTGACTCTGCAAAATAAATAGAAATAAAACTGAATGTTTCAGAATAATTAAACAATTTTTGCTTACCTGAAAATTCCGGGCGAATCTTGTAAGATCTCAAAGGTTGGTTTAACGATGCACCGCGCATAAACGTTTATGTCAAATTTGACTTTAGTAACGTTTGGTTACTTTTTTCAAAGCCTCCAACGTACAAATACAATAATTTACGCGGCAATTTTAAATTTAGTCACGTGGGGTTCGGGAATTAATGAAAGCCCTGTATATACTTTTTAGGATTATCTAATTTCTTTGCCCTACGGTACAGTTTTATGTCTTTAAATTATCCTTTGTTAACATGTTAACTATTATACACCAGCGATATACCTGAATTAGACCATGATACGATAGCCACATTTGCCGACGACACTGCTATATTGGCTGTAGGCAAAGATCACGAAGAAGCAGCAGTAAATCTGCAAACCTCGATAAATAAAATTAACATCTGGACTAAGCAATGGCGAATCAAATTGAATGAGACTAAATCGGTCCACGTCAATTTCACAAATAAAAGAAATCAACATATCCCTGTTAGTATGAATGATATCCAGGTACCATATGCTGTTACAGCAAAATATTTGGGTTTTACACTAGAAGCTAGGCTACGCTGGAGAGCTCATGTCAAAAAGAAAAAAGAAGAACTGGACATCAAATTTCGAAAAATGTATTGGCTGCTTGGTCGGAACTCCACCCTGTCAATCTACAATAAATTACTGCTGTATAAACAAATTCTTAAGCCCGTATGGACATATGGCATCCAGCTGTGGGGTTGTGCCAAAAAGAGCAATATAGAAATAATCCAGCGATACCAAAATAAAGTACTGAGGAGTATTGTCAATGCTCCTTGGTATTTCCGAAACAGTGACCTCCACAGGGACTTGGAAATGGATATTGTAAATGAGACAATACACAAATTTGCCAAGAGTCATGAACAGCGACTTCTTCAACACGTCAACATCGAAGCCATCCAGCTCCTCGATAACACAAATTTTACCAGAAGACTACAGCGGACTTAACCGTTCGAGTTAGTTTAATATTGTGTTAGTGCAAAAGCAGAGCATAGTGCTAGTGTACACATTAATTAGTGTAATTAAGTTATTAAAATCTAAGGGATACTAATGAGTAAACCCTTAGTATTACCTTTAGTAAATTAAGTTAGCTAAATATTACTCATTGATCCATTTGTGATCAGATTATAATTATAGTAAAATACAACTAAGTGTTTTGCAAATAATAAAAAAAAAAAAAACCATGTTACCGAGAATATTGAACAATTTCAAATTAACGGTAATTTTACATCAATACAAACAACCAGTGTTGTCTGTGATAAATAGATGATAGTAGACACTAGTAGATAGAAAATGAGAGTTCTGTGACAGAAAGTAAATATCAGACACCTCTCATGGCATGTATCGTGTGTGGTATCTGGACAATAATAATAATAATAATAATAATATAATAATAATAATCTTTATTTAGCATCTTTGCTATATAATAACATAGAAAAATATATGTATATCTATATATATATATAAAATAAACATTTGATCATCCTTAATCTATAAATTGTGTATGTATAATAAATTTATCACATAATAATACTTAATATATAATCTTTTTACTACTTCAATAAAATCAGTCTAAAACCATACTTAAATATCTATGTAAAAATAATAAATCCATAATACAACAATACTTATACATTTATGCAAAAAAACAATAACTAAAAAGGTAATAATACTTATTTAAAATTTGTACTTATACATATAGGAACAATTAATAATGTATACACATAATGCACAGCCCATACACTACGACTATTTCTGAAGACTCTTCAAGTAATCTAGCAACTTTGATTTAAACTTATTAATATTTTCTTCTTTTATTTTTATTGATAGCTTGTTGTGTTCTTGAGCAGCTTTAAAAAAGAGTGAATTCTGTCCTGCCTTTGTGTTTTTGAATGGGAGAAAAATATTTCCTCTGCCTCTTGTGTTGTACGTATGGATGTCTGCACTTGGGGTGGGCGTGTACCGAGGTGTTAATTGTGTAACACGAATGTGTTTTGGGGTAAGCGGGCGGGGGTTGGTGGTTTCTTGGTGTTGTAATATAAGAAGTTTGTGTAAAGTAGATTGCATCTGTGATAGGTGATTTTGAAGGTTAAGGGGGTAAATGTTCGATGGTGGGAGGGCGAAGGCAAAATATAATCTTTATAAAAAAAATTGTGGAGTAATGCAGGATAAAGGATTGACAAGAAGAGAAGGGGGTGTATGATGATAATTAAATATTTATGTTGAAAAATTGTTTGTTAGTTTACATAAAGTTTTGTGAGCACTCGGTTGACCAAAAAAAAAAAACAATGGAGTTAATTGAGCAATATAGCAAGAGTAGCAGCAGCAGCAGCAGTAGCAGTAGCAGCAGTAGCGACATTAGCAGTAGCAGCATCAGTATCAAAGATGTTGATAACAGTTCAGGGAATGAAAATGATGAGGACACCGAATCTGTTATTAATCTTTGTGACGAATATAATAGCCCCGATCCTTTTGATTATTTGGATGAATTGTTGAGCTATGATGTGGATATTCGTAATGAACAAAGGTTTGTAGGTGAAGTGAAATATGAATTAAATAATTGAAAACATCTGTTTGTATCTGTGGGTCTGAGTGCCGTTCGGGGTTTTTATCCAACAATCAAGATCGCATCAGAAAATCCTAAATTAAACGTTTCTTTCAGTCATTCCGAATGAAAAGAACTTCTACGTCAGCAATATTTCAGACTTTCCCCACTGAGGAAAAAACAAACAAATAACGTTATATCAATATTGTAGCAACATTAAACGTTATTTTAATGTTGATGTAACATTACTTCAAGGTGTTTGTTCAGTGGGCCAGAATATCTAAACAGTGAATCTAAAAAGAAAAAGAATATGAAACGGAAAAATTCCATGTTCTGTGGATCTAAAACTCTATTAACCATGTTAATCATGCCTTGTAGAGTCTTAAAACTATCTTTTAATAAGCTTATTAGTTTATTTTTCTAAACATTTTAAATATCGATTATATTAACATAAACAATAATCATAAATAATTAACACTGTTGTATCCTTTCTTCACACTTTAGAAGAAAGGATACAACAGTGTTAATTATTTATGATTATACTCTTCACGAAACTCAAAAACAAATATCGATAAACAATAATTCTGATAATTTCCAGATTTACATCAAATTAAATTAAAAAATAAACTTTTTTACGTGTTAAACTACAAAAAACCCTTTTCTCCACACTCTTTTTATCAGCAGAAAATTCTGCACTGCTTTTTATGATTTCTATAAATTCCTTATTATATTACATACTGGGACTTTTTCTTTTAAATATAAATAATGTATACGCTGTAAGTTTTCAGACATTCGTTGATTTTAGAAAAATATTCAATTTTAAGTTTTGAACGAATGTTTCCACTCCCAGACTAAGCATGAAGTATAATTTCGAGTTTATAAAACCCATAACCTTTGGATTTAAACCTAAATCCCGAATTCGAGCTTTTCTTAACTCGAAATTTTACTTCATGCCCCACGCACTGAAATATTGCGAAATTAGAAATACACTGAAAACATTTTTTAATTGAATAATAATCGAAATATTTAAATAACAAACATTTACGTTTCTTCAAATAATCTCAAATCAGGTCAAATAATGCAATGTATCAAATTAACTTATTTAGTAATTAAAAAAAAATATGTTGCATTATTGCATCAATGGTGCTTAATGAGGTAAAGGTATTTGATGAATAATAAATTCCACTTGGTTCTTTCACGAGATTCTGTGTTTTATTTTATTCCATGACTTTCACTGTTTAAAGGAAAACAGAATACATTAATTGGTTAGGTTTAAATTTAGTACATTTTCAGCGTATTCTCTATTTTGAAAATGCTTTAAGCAGTGAAACTAGTCCAATAAAATATATAGAATTTTTTGATGTAAATCAAGTGAAATTAATAATTATCAAATTTGAATCACAAATGATAATTTATAACAAATTAAGCGGGATTACTCAGTCGATAATGAAAATTACAGTTGCCTTGATTAAACACAGTGGCGACAACTTTAGTATTCTTTTTTTTTTATTGGTTGTTAGTAATTCTGATCCAAAATGACGGACAAACAGTGGCGTAGCTATGAGGTCAAAAATTGGCTACAGCAATTTCTTCTAAAGGTGGTGCTTTATTTCACTTACCCCAAAATCTTATCTCGAAAATTCATAAAGATAAATAGAGTCAGTCTAAACACGTTAATTTGAGTTATTAACCACGATATGTTCCTATTTCAAAATTAAGGGAATAGCTCTCGCCCATGGATGACGCTTCAAGTGAAAGATGACAACTCTCGCTGTCACAATTGAATATCAGATGTTTATATTATAACCTTTTGATTAATATTGCCTCATCATGACGGATGATAGAGATTTTCATTACAGTGACTTAATTAAACACAGTGGCGATATTGTTTAATTAAGTCACTGTAATGAAAATTAGCTAAGTTTCGGTTTATAGAACACAGATGTCGCTAGTGTTATTGATTGCTTGCAAAATAATGGCGTATTAGTTGCCGTTGGGATCCGCTAGGGCACGACTTGGGCGCAACGTGATTGGCCACGATATAACACGAATTGGTCAATGTCTGAGCATCCGAAATTAATGGTGAGGTGAAACCCGTTGGCGAATTAAAAATGGTTTAAAGCGTCCACGTCCCTGGTGCGGGGTTTCGAGTGAAGTGCTGGTGTGCGCGTGTATTGCATCGAGTGCTACGCAGACGGTGTCCACCGTACAAAAATAAGGGGGGCTCCGAGCAACGGCAATCGAACGCTGTCCGTGTGTTTCTCTTTTAAATGTCCGCCTGAGAAGTGCAGCGAAATTGCGGAAAGGAGGACAAGAGTTAACAACAGTGAGCCATTGTGAGGGGTCGTGCGTTTGGGTGTCAGCGGCGAGAAATGTGATAGATCACCACCACACACTACCACCACCGTCGCTATTCGGATTTACTCTTCGGACACATAGACATGAGTGGACGGCCGAGAACCACGTCCTTCGCGGAGGGCAACAAGCAGCCCCTGAATCCTCCATTGGGTGGAATGAAAATTAGCAGTAAGTTCCACCTCTTTCTCCTCAATCGAATCCCTTTGCATGCCCCTGACGAAAAAAACCCACGAAACTCTCGACATCTATTTGCGTGTGTATGAGTGTACGCGTACATGTAGAGCCCGCAACATGGCTGCCCCGATCGCCTGCATTCTCTGGCACCTCGTCGGAGGTGGGCCCCCGTTCGTAAGAAAAAAAATCCCACCTATAAATCCTCCCCGCATCGCGGATCGAAATTGGAAAGAAAGCTGGACGCTTAGCGCCGGGCCTCGCATCCCCGCCCACCCGAGGCGACGGCGGCGCTTCACTAGGTCATTGCTTTGTGCCTCCGGGCTTACGCATCCTCGAAATCTCACAAAAACACAAATCAATCCCCCCAAAAAAGATCTAAATTTAACTCCTAATTATTTTATTTATTTTGCGTGTCGCGTAATTGGGGTCGTGAGCTTGCAGCGCCACGCAAGGGAAACACCTGCGACGAATTTTCTTTTAAAAATGGTACAAAATCACAATCACGAAAATTTGCAAAATCCCACTTAATTTGAAACGTCATTTGTTTATAACCTAAAAATATTAATTTCACTCACTTTTATGTGCTCTCTTTCACATTAATTAATTTCAATTATACCCACTTTGCATTCCTAACCTGCAAAACGAATAGTAGATATTAATTTTTCGATATATTCGTAAATTGCATATCCATCTCAAATTTTTACTCTACGAAACTAGTTTAAATTTAATGTTGATTCGCAATTCGAATGTTTCTTAGAAAAAATTATAGGTCATTTTTTGAGTGTGTGTGTGTGATTTGACAACTACGAATGCAGTGGGTATGAAACAATTGGAACTCTATCAAAATGGTGTCCTTGCTGTCATTTTTGTGATGGATTTGGTGGCCTTGATGCTGCTAAAGTTATTTTTGATAGTTTCAACAGTAAAAGTGGATTTTCTTTGTTGAGTTAAATGTCTTGTCATTAGCTGGCCATACACGGAGAGATTTTCAAAACCATTTGCATAAACATTTGGAACTGATATCATCTGCTTTATTGCAGTTCGAAATGACGTTAGAACAATGGAAAACTTCATCGCACAGATGAACTTGGTTTGAAATGTTTATGTAACTGAAATTTAATCATTGATTAATTAAAAATGAAAACTCGATAGAAATATTTATTAATTCTTGAAAAATGAAAATGTCATCCTAGAGGAGAAGTTGGATAGAAATTTTTATTATTATTAATTCATGAAAAATGATTGATTAGTACTTAATAAAGTTTCATTACTAGAGCTAAAAATAGCAAAGGATCATAAATTAATAATTCATTTTGAAGGAAGTTAAGCATTTCTTGTGCTACGGTTGGCTTAAACAATCAAACAGTTGCAACATTAATGTTGAAGTGGGTTCTTTTTTAATAGCATTGACAACTGGGCCCGTTTAATTAGTCCTAGAAACTGGGTTCATTCCTTCAAAATGACAGATTCCATTGTTGTAGTGTCACTTTAGAATTGTAAACATCGGCAACTGGCCCTTGGAATTGGTAACATTTGAGGTTTCTACGTAGGCTGGGGCTCGAATACGAATAATTGAACTAGTCAAATATTTAAATAAGAATATGTCAATCATTACATTTTTTATATTTGAATAAATATCTAAATAGCAGAGCTGGGAGGAATCCTCAAAAAAGGATTTGAATCTGAATCACCTAATATGATTCGAATCACGAATACTTGTAAAAAGGATTCATAAGAGATAAATATGATCCGAATCCTATTTTTTAAAAATGAAAATAACTGGTGGTAAAGGATTTGTATTCATATCCTTTACCACCAGTTATTTTCACAAAAACAGAGTAAATATCTGATTCCGTGTTACCATAATTAAACATGTAATTGTGTGTTTTTGACATTTTTCTTAAAATCAGTGTTTTATACGGGTGGCGCATGAAGTAAAATTTCGAGTTTAGAAAAGCCTGAAAATTTGGATTTGCCGGGCTCGCTTCGCTCCACCCGGCAAATCCAAATTTTCAGGCTTTTCTAAACTCGAAATTTTACTTCATGCTTAGTCTGGGAGTGGAAAATACTTGTTAGGCAGCTATTAAAACCTTTAATGACAACCCTGGTATCTTAAAGAGAATGGAAAACAAACAATACCGTTGTTAATTTTATAATCTTTATGAGTTTCATTAATTATGTTGTTAATTTTCTCTTTAAATCTGGTGTTGTTATTTAAGGTTTTAATAAATTTTTAACAAGAGTTTTCTAATCCTTGATTAAGCATGAAGTAAATATTTGAAGTTTAGAAAAACCTGAAAATATTTACTTCATGCGCCAGGCGTGTAAAACACTGATTTAATATGAAGTTAAAAAATATGTTTAGTTATTGGTTATCTATCACAAGATTAAAATAATGATAAATGTTTTTATTCAGATATTCATTCAAAAACATTCAAATTCGAATATTCAAATATTTGAATAATTGGAATATTTGAGTACTTCAATTTAAAGAATGTCCAGCTTTAGGTTTTATTAAAGCCGTAATTCGTTTGAATGAAACAGTAACATTTATTAGAGATTTTGTGGTTTGCATTCAAGCCGACTGAGAGCAAGAAATCAAAACTGGCCAATGTAGTGAGTACTCCAGTTCCAGTGCACACATTTTGGCAGATAAAATAATGCAATTTGAAAACCAAACCAGTGGAATGACTGCACTGCCCACATTTGGTGCGCACCGATTCTGTGTTAGCCGACAACACTATAAGATTAAGCTGTTATCAATGTGGATGTATGCTATGTTATAATTGGTGTAATCTCTTTAATGTATTGATTTTCAGGAAAATATGTGCAATGACAATGAAAACGATACAGATACCTAACGTTCAAACTGTAACTTTTTTAATTGTTACTGTATGTATCTTGGGTATCGATGTGTTGTGTGATGTATTTTATTTCAGTAATTCAGCTATTGGTTTTAGTCACTAACACAGGTTTCCGTTAAACTAACTACAATTCTACCTGTACAGCGGATTGATTTACGCCAAGGGTCTCTAAACAATGTTTGTTGATGCTGAGTGGTCTGTGCTGCAAAATTAAGGTTATTCGTGTCAATATTATTAATATGCCGGATAAAACTCTCTGTCTTAACAAACTAAGAATTAATATTTCTTGATCAACACATTGCTGATGGTAAAACAATTTTTATTTCGAGGTTATGTTATGTCATTAAAATATTTACCATTCAACATGTTTGGATTTGTTTGTGATGTATGTTGGTATATAATGAACGGTACGCTGGTCGGTCTATTTTGTATGCTTGCAATAATCCCAAACTCGTTGACGATTAACAATACGGTCATCAGAGAATTCCCCAACAGTTGACAGTAAACTCCCAACTGTTGTCTCTGATAAACAGGCTCAATTTATTGTAACTTGAAGGTGGGAAGGAGCTTGTTTCATATTGTTACGTTTTGAACTATTTGGGATCAATATGCAATATATTTTGAAATAAAATATTTCTGTAGGGTTATAAGTTTAAATTTTGTTTGGCATATTTAGATTTTGTTTTTGTTTAGTCAATTTATTGTATTAAGATGTATATGTATTAATCCATTGTAAACTGGAGATTCCGTAAATAAATAAATTAAATTAAATTAAATTAAAATTGAGAGTTTACTGCCAACTGTTGAAGAATGGACAATTAACTGTGAACATGTTCGTGCAATGGTCGCAATTTTTGTAAGCGTACAAAATAGTCTGATCAGTGTTGAATTCAACGTGTTGACCATACGAAAAGTTATGAATTTTTCTTGATCACCAAATAGTTGATGATAAAACAATATTTACATTTTTGACGTTATGTTATGTTGAAATTGATTGCAATGGGCGCATTCATCAAACATAAAAGTTGAGTGTTTACTGCCAACTGTAGAAGAATTTTCAGACAAATGCATAGTTGCACGTATACGTTCAATACGTGCAGCGGTCGCAATTTTCGTAAGCATACAAAATAGTGTGATTAGTGTTGAATTAAAATAACTCCTTTCCTTACCTCCGAAAAGAATTTTAATGATGTCATATGTTTACATGAAGGATGAAGGACTGGCTAATTGTTTTTGGTGTATGCTGAAAGTAAGAAAGAAAATGATACTTTGTAAAAGCTTTATCAATTATTGATTTACCTTTTCTTTGTCTATTTGCGTTTGTCTAACGCAAAGAAAATCATGCAGAGTTATGCAAAGTTGTTTTTGCTAATAATATTTTACTAAGAAAATTGAATGTCACCTGTATAATTAATAGCGTTTTCGGATTACTGCACCAGTGATGCATTTTTGCACTGAACACGCTCTAACTGTGATAGAATTATATTATCAGTGTTTTATATTAAGATTATGTATCAGTGTTTTATGTTCGGGTTATTTTTTCAGTGTTCTATGTTCGGATTATATTTTCAGTGTCTTATGTTTAGATTAGAGATGAGACTGCTCTTACCACTGAGTGTGCACTTTTTTCCACGAGCTCTGTAAGCTCGTGCAGTGTTTAGTGCAATATGGGGGTGACAGAAGGTGATAACCTAATGAACAAAAGCCGATTAATTGCAATTTTCGAATTTTTGTCATCTTCATCCGAGCATAAAGCTGATGATACTTTTAGGTGATTGAAAAAAAAATTCCAAAAATACTTAATTTTGTTGATTTCACAGGGGAGTTTGATTGTACTGATTTGATGACTTATTAAATTGCAGCATTAAATTATACTGATTATGACATCAATAAAATAATAATCGGTATTTACTTTAAATGGTACTTCTTCTTAATGTTGTTTTCGTTTTTCCAGACTTGATGTATTTTTGCATTACTTTCACAATCTATTTCAGAAAAGTATGGAACAAACCTAACCTCAAACAACAAAACAGAAATCTTTTAAATGTGACAATAAATTATACTGAGAATACAACTCACAGCCTACTAGAACGAATTTTCAACCAATGAGATAAAGTTTCATGCAGTGACATTTATAGAGAAGTGAAAAGTGCGACGCCAAAAAACACCATCATAAACAAAGAATCGCAGTGCTTCTTGCTTTTGAGCGGTTAAAAAATTGAAATCAATAGGGACAATCAATAGGGAAACAACAATATCGATAATGTTGAGGGACTCACATTACTTTATTCGTTATATTCCCTCACTAAATATAACTCGTGATATGATTATCGATGATAATCACTCGTTAGAGTGAGATATCTGATAGAGAGGGGATGGGGTAGAGAGGAGAGGGTGATTGTGGCAAGGGCGAGGTGTGGATCGGAGGAGAGAGGAAGGAAAGTGTGGATGGGGGAGGAATATGGAAGGTGTGTATTGTGTGAGCATGGGAAGGATACCTGGGGCCACTTCGCGGAGGAATGTGAGGGGGTGAAGTGGGAATGGATGGGAGCGAAAGGGAGTAGAAGGGTGATGGAGTGGATGAGAGAGGATGGGCTAGGGGTAAAGACGTTGGAGAATCTAGGGAGGGAGAGATAAAATAGAAGGAAGGGGATTTCGTTTTAGAATAGAATTTAAAGTTTTGTTTGTAATGAAGAATGCCAATAAAGGTCTTTTTTTTTTTAAATCACTCGTTGAATCTGCAGATCGATTTCAACTCCAAAATATCATTGATAATAATCATACCATTCGTTATATTACGGCTGAAAATATAATTTATGCGACACATGGCTATATTTCCTCCAATCAGAATCTTTTATTTCCATAGATACATGTTATCACAGCGGTGACAGGTAAAATTTCGAGTTTAGTAAATCCTGAAAATTTGGATTAGTCGCTGTTTTATTCGTTATATTATCACATTGAATATAACTCATAGTATGATTAATAATCAATAATATTCGTTCGTGAAACCAGAGCAGCACATTCAAGGCGCCCTTCGGACTCGTTGAATCTGCAGCTCGGTTTCACTTATGAATATTACTGATAATGATCATACCACTTGTTATATTATACCTGATTATGACATTAATAAAATAATAATTTTTATTTATTTTAAATCTTATTATTTTGTTATGTTGTGTTCGTTTTTCCAGACTTGATGTATTTTTACAATCCATTTTAGAAAAGTACGGAACAAACCTAACCTCAAACAACAAGATGCGCAGAAATCTCGCACAAACCTGTTCAGATTGTTGAGCAAAACTAGTGCAGTTCGACTGCACTAGAAATGATTCTTGTATCCACTCAGTGAACACTGAGGGCAATTTTGCAAGGTAATCCGAAAATGCTATACATTTTTTTTTTTAAGTAATTGAATGTTTCACCTTTTATATTTCTTTTAAAAATCAACAGACATTTCATTATTCCAAGAAAATTGAACTTTGAGCTTTGAAAATGTGGATCTGCACGAAATGTTACTTCATCCTTAATTAATCAAGGAGTGGAAACACTTGTTGGAAGTTTCATTTTAAAAAGTACAAATAATATTGGTCCTGAGTGGGATCCTTGAGGAACATTGGAGGTTACTGAAAGTGGATTTGAAATGAAGGTACTTTTTCCACCTTTTTGAAGATAATGTCAATTGAACCAATAATTTAAAACGGTTATAAGCAACCCTATACTATTAATGTATATTAGGTTGCCTATAATCATTACTGCGTGTGTTTTTGAACTTCACTTTTAGTTAGTATTTTATACTCCTGGCGCATAAAGTAAAACTTAGAAAAGCCTGAAAGTTAGATTACAAAAATCTAAATGTTCAGGCTTTTCTAAACTCGAAATTTTACTTCATGCTCAATCAAGGGGTGGAAACCCTCATTAAAGGGAAGTCATTGCATGCTATTCATGTACTAATAACTTTTATCCCTTAAATCAGGGCTCTCCAAACTACTGCCCACGATGTCCATAAATCCGGCTCATAACCAGCAATTAAATATTGCGTAAATGTCATACTTTGAAATTTTATACCAATTTTTTGTTAAAGTTTTGAAAATGGTTATTAATTAATTGGATCTTGGTTCACTGGATTATGTAAATGGTATATGTGGCCCGCGAAGAAAAAAGTTTAGAGACCCCTGCCTTCAATCAATGGAATTGCGATTTACCTATAAATTATTGGTTAACTAGTTTTGACTCATAAATTTACAAATTTACTGGTAATTAAAATAGTGTACAAATTTACAATCCCTATTTTCAAAGAAGACTTACATACACCAGTACATTTTTAAAATTACCGATTTAATTCCAATCTAATTGGCATTCCAGTACATAAACAGTCTGCTGTTAATAAACACTTAAATGCTGTCATTCTATGATTTTTTTTTTTCTAATTCTAGAAATTCTTGTTATCTATTTGTATTTCTAACAATGCACTATTTTAAATATACAATCCGTTGAATTGTGATAGTTTTGACGAGTCAACAGATAACCGATTAATCACCGACACAATACACTAATTAAAATATTTGTTCGCATTGAAAATCAAGTGGGGTGTTTACTTACACGTCGTGTACACCTTTTATCTAATGACTCAGTTTGTTATAAATTTACAAAGCGGCTTGTTTATAAAATTTTATTTTCACGGGTGATTAATATGTTTGGTTATTCTTTATCTCAGCAAAGAGTTGATCACTGATATGTCAAACAATAATTGAAAGCATACTGTGCGATCATTTAAATATATTATAATTATAATATAATACGCTTTGATTAAAACACTTTTTTTGTTTCAACAAACCAAGTGTTTTAATCAAAGCGTATTAATTAAATATGTTTCACCACGGGTTAAGTGAGAAATTAATTCATCATAATTATAATATATTATAAATTAGTGTAGGCCATATTTTTTTTGTGTGGTTGCCCAGAATGCTGAAATAAATTTAAGGTTATAGTAAACAATAGGTCTGTTCATTGCGTGAACTAGTGCACCACATTTTACACTTTTTGCACTGAATCTGTTTGTTGCATGAACGGGACACCTGCAATTGTTAATGTGAAGTTACACTAACTTGAACTGTGATGTCACAAACTTGAACTGTCTAAGTGCAGTACAAACAAACAAATGTTGTGTTAACAGTCGGTAGTGCCAATCTAATTTAGAATTCAAAGCCTATTCTAATTTATATTTGAATTAATTGGTTCAATGGCACCACAAATTTCAGCACTCAGAATTGGCACGATTTATGTTTAATATTTAATGAATGAATTTTACTTTAACAATATAAAAGATATAGAGACTTTTTTTTTATTGAACAATTTTTTGAGACGTTATTTAATTTTTTTTTCGTTATTTCATTCTGTTTAATACGCTATGTGATATGGCAGTTACTGTTTTACCGACTTTTTCTATTACCTGTAATTCTGAACATTTTTGAATCAAAACTAGTTTACTGATAATTTACCGGCAAATCACAAAATCGTTGTTTTGGCGGTAAAAATCATTAAGTACATGGAACAATAATGGGCATTAAATGACTTACCTTTACGAATATTTTCCACTTTCAGATTAAGCATGAAGTAAAATTTCGAGTTTAGAGAAGCCTGAAAATTTGGTTTGGTCGCGTAGCGCTACGAAAACCAAAATTTGTAGGCTTTTCTAAACTCGAAATTTTACTTTATGCGCCACGCGTATAAAACACTGATTTCAAGTGAAGTTTAAAATATACTGATCAGGCATGTACATTGATGATTTATAGCATATTGAATACATTCTAAATAACCCTATTTTGTTATAACAATTGAGGTTATGTATAGATTTAAACTAGGGGTACCACGCTATTAAATTATCAGTTGAAAACTAACAATAGTAATTTTCTAAAACATTTTATTAATCCGAAAATGTTAATATCACCCTTAGAATCGCGTTAAAGCTGTATGTTAACGTCTATTAATAAGGCTATAAGTGTTTTTTATTTAAGTAAAGAGCATTTTATTTATTTATTTATACATATAGACGGTCAAGCCTTTTTGAAGATAAAATACAGATTTTTAAAATATTACAATTAAAACAAATTTTGTTATGGTTTACCCGGAAATCGGTAATCCGGTTTACCGTTTTTAAAATCCCTATTCGAAAGATCAATTAGATATTTTTGCACATCAGTGTAGTAAAAGTAACATTTTATTACCAGCTATTTACAAAAAATAAACATCTCTTCAGTGTTATGTTAATGCAAACGTTTATTTCCCTGTTGTTTATAGAATAATAATGACCATTGTTTTCGCTGTTGATAATAACATCTTAGTATTTTCCGTTATTCAGGCCCATCTGTTTCGCACGTTAACGATGACGTTATCGATTTCCACGGTTGCGTCGCGGCGCCGTCTCTACTGCCCCGTTTTATCTCCGACGCCGACGCCCCCCTCACAGGCGCGGCCTAGCCCCCTGGCCCTTATCAGGCTCTCGATATAATTATTACATCAATTTTGATTACCCATAAAATAACAGTATAAATTTAGCGCCTTATTAAATTAAAATAATTTCGCGAAAATCGCCGCGTTTCACGATTTCTTTCGTGTTTACACACGCTAGGATTCGATGTGCAGTTTTGTCTGAAATAACGATGAGTTATTGTCGCCGTTAATTGGAGTTAACGGGATAATTAGCCGGTCGTGCCAGTTAGCAGTTGACCGAGACCACGCGCGAGTTGCTTCGTTTATCTCTCTTGAGGAGGAAAAGTCGAAAAAAAAGAGGACCCGATCAAAACATCCACACAGTCTCTTTGAAAGAAATTTTAAAGAGCGGAGATTTCTTGTACAAAATTGTTTTTTTTTTGTTTTAGCAAAATGGGCTTTGGAAGCAAAACTAACACAATTGGTTTTAAAAAAAAATACTTACAATTCGCGTATCATTAAGCACAATATTTTTAATGTAAATTGTATGTTTTAATAGAGAAACTGCAAAATATTACAGGTATTTAAATTTCAAAAAGTTAGCACATACGAGTTATTTATAAGAAATTATCAAAACTATGTCAAAAAGTGGATAGAAAACGAGCATTACGGGTGGCAAATATACTGTGGATGTTTTGATGGGGTCCCAAATGAAAGGTGTGGAGGAGAGGGGGCAGACTAAAATGTGACAAAAATGTAATTACACGGCGAGCCTGTCGCTAGAGTCAGTCAATTGGTGACCTGGAGAGATGAAAAGGGAAGGAATGGGAATTAAATAATAGGGAATAAATTGCGAAAATATAGAGTCAGAAAAATAATATCTTGTAATTTTGCAGTATGTATCATTGAATAAAAAAAAGAAAACTTGGATATCAAATTTACTAAGAAAATTATACAGGGATTTTTAAGTATACATCAGAGTTCGGTAATATCATTATATTTATATAAATATTAAAATATCAATATTTATCTGATATACCGTTCGTTTATTTTATCGTGCTCACCATTGAGATTTCGTAAAATATTAGAGATAAGAAGAGGGTTCAATTAGACAAATGTATCCATTTTTATCACAAAATAAAACTACGTTGACAAATTTCAACTAGCTTCATTTGTTTTAAAACAGAGCTGGGATGAATCCTCAAAAACAGGATTCGAATCACGAATCCGAATCACCTAATATGATTCGAATCACGAATACTCGAATAAAGGATTCGTAAGTGAAAAATATGATTCGAATCAAAGATTCGAATCCTCATTTTTGAATCACGGATACAAATCCTTTAAAAATAAATTTGAATCTATTATTTGTAACCAGTAATATTTTATTCCATCAGTTTCTATTAACCAAAATGTTCATTTACCGACTAAATATCTGATTATATAATGATTTTAATTAATGATGATATATGTGTTATTGAACTTCATTTTAAATCTGTGTTTTATACGCGTGGCGCATGAAGTAAAATTTCGAGTTTAGAAAAGCCCCGTGAAAATTTGTCTCGGGTCGCTGCGCGACCCTCGACAAATTTTCTACGCGGGGCTTTTCTAAACTCGAAATTTTACTTCATGCTTAGTCTGGGAGTGGACAACACTCGTTCTTAGAAGTTTCAAATTAAAGGATCACTCTAGATTACTAAGTGTATTACCATTTTACAAAGGCTACAGCTCGAAGGACCAATCATGGTCTTCGGAGACCGAAGGACTACATGGAATCGAAGTTTATTTACAAGAAAACAACGAATATCTGAAGGTTTACAGCATGGATAGGAAAGAAAACATCCAATTTTGAAAAAATATCGAAGTTGGGCTGGTTTTCACTGCGTTTTTAACTTCACTTTAAATCAGTGTTTTATGCGGGTGGCGCATGAAGTAAAATTTCGAGTTTAGAAAAGCCCCGTGAAAATTTGTCTCGGGTCGCTGCGCGACCCTCGACAAATTTTCTACGCGGGGCTTTTCTAAACTCGAAATTTTACTTCATGCTTAGTCTGGGAGTGGACAACACTCGTTCTTAGAAGCTCCAAATTAAAGGATCACTCTAGATTACTAAGTGTATTACCATTTTACAAAGGCTACAGCTCGAAGGACCAATCATGGTCTTCGGAGACCGAAGGACTACATGGAATCGAAGTTTATTTACAAGAAAACAACGAATACCTGAAGGTTTACAGCATGGATAGGAAAGAAAACATCCAATTTTGAAAAAATATCGAAGTTGGGCTGGTTTTCAGTGCGTTTTTAACTTCACTTTAAATCAGTGTTTTATGCGGGTGGCGCATGAAGTAAAATTTCGAGTTTAGAAAAGCCCCGTGAAAATTTGTCTCGAGTCGCTGCGCGACCCGAGACAAATTTTCTACGCGGGGCTTTTCTAAACTCGAAATTTTACTTCATGCTTAGTCTGGGAGTGGACCGTCAAGATTTTGTAATAGTCGAGATTTTCGATATTTCTAGATTTATGTCGATTTATTCACAGTTTGTTATTGTATTAAATGCAACTTTAATATTAAATAAAAACGGTTTTTTTTTAGTAATAGAATATTCACCCTTTAAAAGCCGAGCAAATTATAAAGTTAACTCAAAAAGTTAATTTTAGGTAAAATGTTGCATCTTTTTCTTTGATTTCAATGAATGATTTATTATATTACGTACGTCGATTTTTTAAAAGAGTTAAATTTAAAATTCAAACGAGTGTTGTCCACTCCCAGACTAAGCATGAAATAAAATTTCGAGTTTAGAAAAGCCCCGCGTAGAAAATTTGTCGAGGGTCGCGCAGCGACCCGAGACAAATTTTCGCGGGGCTTTTCTAAACTCGAAATTTTACTTCATGCGCCACGCGTATAAAACACTGATTTAAAGTGAAGTTAAAAATGCACTGAAAACCAACCCAACTTCGATATTTTTTCAAAATTAGATGTTTTCTTTCCTATCCATGCTGTAAACCTTCAGATATTCGTTGTTTTCTTGTAAAAAAAACTTCGATTCCCCGTAGTTCTTCGGTCTCCGAAGACCATGGTTGGTCCTTCGAGCTGTAGCCTTTGTAAAATGGTAATAAACTTAGTAATCTAGAGTAATCCTTCAATTTGAAACTTCTAAGAACGAGTGTTGTCCACTCCCCGACTAAGCATGAAGTAAAATTTCGAGTTTAGAAAAGCCCCGCGTAGAAAATTTGTCGAGGGTCGCGCAGCGACCCGAGACAAATTTTCACGGGGCTTTTCTAAACTCGAAATTTTACTTCATGCGCCACGCGTATAAAACACTGATTTCAAGTGAAGTTAAAAATATACTATTAACGTTGGATATTTTTCATGGTTAAGTAACCAAATATGCATTCACAAATATTTGAATTATTCGAAAATTTAAAAATTCAAATATGAATAAATTAGTGATTTAAATATTCATATTAGAATATTTAACTATTTGAATTAATCGAATTCGAATCCCAGCCTTAATAGCGATGATTCGAATTATTTATTTATGAGGATTCGAATCCTTTTATAAGGATTCGATTCCTTTTATAAGGATTCGAATCCTTTTAAAAGAATTCGAATCCTATTATAAGGATTCGAATCATCTGCATCTGGATTCGAATACGAATCCTTTTAAAAAAATGTAACGAATCGGGATCACGAATCCGTTTTCACTAAAGTATTCGAATACCTCTTTTGAATCCTCTAAAAGGATTCGAATCCGGGAATCGAATCCTGAATGATTCGAATCCTGCCCAGCTCTGTTTTAAAATATTGCAAAACATTTTAAATTAACAATAACTTCGAAAAGCTAATTAGAAAAATAGCAAGCTAAAATTATAAACAAACCTAAAATAACATCCTACAAATACACCAGTATTGACACATTGTATACAGGGTGTCTCATTTTAAAGATACGATATCAACGTACAATTTGTTTTGCAATGTTATGTTGCAACTATTTAATATAAATATTACATATTTATTTATTCATCTACAACCCAACAGACAAATATGTCCAATTACTGGGCTAACAATATAACAATAAAAATAGGTACAAATAAAGTATGATTGCTTTCTTACTCATTTAACAATAAAATACCGATAACTAATTTGTTAAATCAAGTATAAATAAATGTAAGTATAATAATGGTATAAATAATTAATTAAATTAGGTATAGGTATGGAGATGATTAACAACTGCAAAAATGGGAAAGCGCCAGGAAAAGATGGTATAAACATGGAACTCATTAAGCATGGGGGGAAGCCGTTACTGGAAGCAATATCAAACCTAATCAAGAAAATATGGACCAGTGAAAAAATGCCCAACGAATGGAAGTGTGGAACAATAGTAACAGTTTATAAAAAAGGAAACCAGCAATTATGTGAAAATTACAGAGGCATAACACTACTGAGCACAGCATATAAAATACTGACCTCTATCATTCGAAAGCGTTTGGCAGAAAAAGCTGTTCATATTATTGGAGACTACCAACGCGGCTTCATAAAGGGTAGGTCAACAACCGATGCTATCCATACTCTTAAACAAATAATGGAAAAGACACATGAACATAAAATTAAAATAAAGCTATTATTCGTGGACTTTAAGCAAGCGTTTGACACGATAAATAGAAATAAGTTACTAATGGCATTAAAGGAAATGGAAATTGGAAATAAACTAATACGGCTAATACAAATGACAATGAAAGAAACAGCTGCTAGTGTTAAAACAGAGTATGGAGAAACAGATGAATTTGAAATAAATCAAGGCGTTCGTCAAGGAGATGCACTATCCGCACTATTGTTTAACCTAGCACTGCACTATACGCTAAGAAATATTGACACAAAGGGAACACTACGGACTAAAGGGTCACAGATTATAGCTTACGCTGACGATATTGTAATAGTTGCAAAACAACGGCAAATAATGATAAATGTGTTGGAGGAAATAGGGCGTGAAGCTAAAAAAATGGGAATGAACATTAACAATGACAAGACAAAAATTATGATATGCGATGGGAACAGTAGAAATGGGAACATAAAAATCGGGAAGTACACATTTGAGATAGTTGATAAATTCAAATATTTGGGGGTACATGTAACGGCAGATGGTAAAAGGCAGGAAGAAATAAAAGAAAAGATACAAGCAGCCAACAGAGCAGTGCATGCTAACAGAAAAATTCTAAGGAACAACAATATCACAAAAAGAACAAAAATGAATGTGTACAGAACGATGATAAGACCAATTATGACACATGCAGCAGAGACAATGACAATGACAGAAAAAGAGCAAAATGATCTACTCATAATGGAGAGGAAAATCATGAGAACGATACTTGGCCCAATAAAAGAAAACGACAACTATTATCGTAGAAGAACAAATGAGGAAATTCGGCAGCAAATGGGCGATGAAAATATAATTTCACATATAAAAATGAAACGATTAAGATGGCTAGGACATATTTGGAGAGCAGGACCGAACGCGACAATAAGGATTATGCTGGAGTGGAACTCAGGAGGAAGGAGAAGGCAAGGAAGGCCCAGATCGAGATGGCTAGATGAAGTGGAGGACGATCTTAAGAAAATAGGGGTGAAATATTGGAAACAAATTGCGATAAATAGGAAAGAATGGAAAGACATAGTGGAAAAAGTAAAAAACAACAGTTAAAAACTAAAAAAAAATAATATAGACACAAAGCATAAAAGTAAATGGGGTCTGATCCGCCCCTACAAGTAGATCATGAAAGCTTCAGAAAAGAAGCAGCCAAACTCCACGAGGAGTGTAGTGCTTATGTATATATATAATTAAATATAAGTACAATTATGGTATACAGGGTACCTGTATTTCAACAGAACGTATGGGGAACTCGGTTATTTTAAGAGATAGAGAGTCCGTTAAATTGGAGCAAAGTTGCGTATCTTAGGGCTCAATAATAATCTAAAATCAAATTTGAAATATTTTTTTTTATTTTTGAGATATCCTCAAAAAACGGATTTTTTGAAATTTCATTTTTATTTTTTTATTCAAAAACTATTAAATCCAGACATTTAAAACTTTCACACTTTCGCACTTTTTAACGAGAAATCTAGTAACATATTTTATTTTAAGATAACTATACCATTTATCCAGAGACCACAGCCAACTTTTGTTTTTCTTATGGGCGCCATTTTTGGATTTTTATATTTTTTTGAAGAATATGTTTTTCTGAATTCAATGATGTACCACACTTATAGTTTATTGTAGGTTTTATATGTAAAATTTTAATTTTTTGTGTTTGTAGAGAGTGCCTTGGAAACAGTTGAGTAAAACTCACTCATTTGACAACTCCTAGAACCCATAATTTGCTTACATATCATCCCTGAAGACGGGCATCCAGCTGATTAATTACTGTACTGATAAAAAATGTATCTTAATAAATTGCTTGACTGTCTTGGGACTATCATAGGGTTTTGTCATATTATATCTTTATTGACCTTGTTTTGACTATTGTGACTGTAAGTGACTTGATTGACTGTCTTTTGAGTATGCTAGGATTTTGTCTGATTTTGTCTCTCTTGCCGCCTACTCTAAATCATAATTTAAATGTTCGCACGATACTTTGTAATTGAATCGGTTATTTGGAAAAGGACACATCTACTTCAGAGTAAATTTTACAGTAGGAAGAAAAAACTTTTTCATTTAAATGTTCATATACATAAAGTCATATACATGTTATTGTATATTCGCTGGTATTCGAATAAGCCAATTCAAAGTAATTTTTCGTGGATATTTGAAAATTTTATATTATAAAAAATATTTTATATTTAATGCATTTGTGCCCTTTTCCAAACTTATTCAGAATGAAACATAAAAATAAAGGCAATTTACATTATTTATTAAAGAAAATATATTTTTACATAATAGGTAGAACTTAAGTAAGTTTATAAAAGCAAAATAGGATTTATATCAATAGGTATTAAAAGTCTTCTTCAGGAATTTCTTCAGAAACTCCTGTTGGCCAGGCAAATACCATAGTGTAAAATTCTTTGTTTTCCTCGGGAATATACTGGATTAAGGATTTCAAATTATCAACTTTTTTTTATTGATTGGAACCTTGTCAGTATAGGCTTTATACGCTTCCCCAGCAGGAAGATTAGTCCTGGACCCAGCAGGCTTTGCTAGTTGAAAAAAGAACGAGGTGAGCCATCTATATATTCGAAAACAATAAGCACTCCAGGATTTGTTGAATCGTATCTAAAGTGATTGTAATGTGAAATCTGAAAATGTACTCTTTGATCTCTAGGGACTTTCCTTTTTTGTGTTTCAATAGACTCGGTAGTTTTTTTATAGTGTGTTGGCCACCATTTTTTATAGTCTATTATTTGAGAATTTTGTATTTATTTCACATCAAATTTTCCGGATACAGATGCCTTTGCGATGAGCTCCATATATTCTTGATGAGTATAGATTCTATCGACTCTTCTTATTTTTCTTTTGGCAGTTCCAAAGTCTCTATCACAATCGTTGAATGAATGTCCTCTCAGGGGGAAATAGTGTATAATTTTCTTAAACCTATTGTTTGCCGCCAACGTCATTAAAAATCTTACCACAGTATGATTTTTGTTTTGTCCCGGGCAACCGTCAGAAAATATGTAGAGCTCATCTATACTTTTATCAACATGCTCATTAATGTACATATTTAAAAATGTACATACTTCATTCGGGCCTTTTAATGCTTGCCCCTCGTGGTATGAATAAAATGTTGCCTTTCCAGTCTTCAAGTTGTGGATGCAAAATTCATATACCCACAGCTGTCGCAGATACAAAATTTCTTGTACAGGAATATTTGGTAACGGCAAATTCTGCATGTAGTCGAATACTAGACCCATGACATTATCTTTCTCAGCGCAAAGTTCTTTTATCTCAATTTTTTTTGAGAAGAACTTTTTTGCTCCTCGTTTATGAACTACAAGTGAAGCAGCAGCAACACGCTTGGCGTTATCATTTAGATTGGGATCTCTCAACTTTTGTCCGTATTCCTCACAGTATGAACACACATCCACTTGCGGCCTACCAAATCTCAAATTAAAATTTTCATGAAAAAACTTTAAGAAAAAGTCGTACTTTACTTTTTCTTTTAGGTCTAAATTTTCATCAATAAACATCTTGTGCATAACTTTCACATTAAGTGTAGCCGGTAAGTATTTTTTGGTTATAGTATTCGAGTAGCGGACTTCTTTAACATCGAATTTTTTGATAAGCTCTTTTATCTTGGTACAAATTTCTCCAGAAACAGCATTATGTCTTGATCCTACTTCTTTCCCACGTCTATCTTTTGGTGTGGTATCGGATGCTGATAGTAAACTGAGACGTCTTACTTTTTTCATTGTAATCCCATGTAAACTAACAAACGCCTGTTTGCACACCTTAATGCGTTGCCCTTCTAAGCAGATATGATATGAAAAAGTAAGGGCCTTGGGTTTGGGTTTTTCGGTGACAGAAACTTTACTTTTTCTCTTGATGGAACAACTTTCGATGAGACTTTGAAGAAATGTATCTTGTGCATCTTTGTCATCAAAACTATTTACCCGATCTATAATATTCTTCCTTTGGTCTTCACTGAAGTTACTAAAACATTTCATTTGGCACCTACAAAAACCCAAAAAAAAAAGTCAAAAATACTTAATGTTTTATAATTTCAAAACTTCTACCTGCAGTCCGGACCTGTTATTCTGGCACTAATGACTTAACCAACATGATTAAGATGTTCAATTTCTTTCACTTTGGCCCTTTTTATAACATTTGATTTATAGTTTTCCGTATTCAAAACTCCTTTCTTGCGTTTTGGTAAATTATTACCATCAGATTCGCTTCCACTTAACTCACTCATTTCGCTTAAAATCTTTATCTGTTATTAATCTTTGCAAACACCAAAATTCACACCCGATTCAATGACAGTCAAATTCTAACTGAAATCTGACAGCGAGAACCAGCGCCATGATGTGACAAAACACATGCTTGATTATTTCGAAAAGGTCACATGTGCGTCGCATGTAACTTTTTCGAACCAAACGCAGTGGAGCGGGTATATGTTAGAGCGTTTCTAGCGTGATATTTGGTTCCCTTTTCGCACCAAACGCTGCGTCTTCAATAAACTTGTTGAAAAATAATATAAAACGAAAATGGCCGAAAATGTCTTTTGTGCCCTTTTCCAAATAATCGATTCAATTATATTCGTATAATTACAGACATTAAATTATATGAATGAAATTACAAAGTAATGAATTACTTTGTAACTATACATTTCGTATAATTTCAAAGTGATGCATTACAAGGACATAGCTTTGTAACTATGCATTTTGTTATGCATTACTTTATAACTAATTACCGTCTAACAATGCAAAACGTCTTTCGTTCAGGATGGTAGGTGCGTGCGGCAACCTCGCAAATCGGGCCGTAATTGTTTTGGAACGATGACAATTATACCGAATTAAGCCGGTGACACGGCGCATTGGCAGCATCGAAATGGCGTGACGAACGGATCTGAAAACGAATTAAATTGATTTGTAACTCAATTTCCAAGCTGAAAAATAAATGCGAATGTAGGCGCTCCAGGAACGGATCTGAAAAAAAATAAATCGAATTGTAACTCAATTTCTAAGTCGAAACATAAATGGGAATGTTGATGGTACGCTGCTGATTTTCGCAAATATTCTTTATATATATTTTTAAGGCATTATTATTCTTGTTATAGTACATTTACCAGGTTTAGCTCCAGTTGTACCAAACACGTTAAGCTGGTTCAACTGAGAACTTGAGTTCAAAGGGAAATTACAACAATAGGAACTGTCATCTTGAATTCTAGTTCAACTTGAACTTCAGTTTAACGTTTTTGGTGCAATTGGGCCTTAGATGTAATATAGTATATTTACATTATATGCGCGGTATGCCTTTCAGTTCCTTAAGGTTGTGATTTACAATAGGTAAAATCATATGTTTTTGGAAGTCACTAATTCCAGCACCATGGGTGTGCTAATTACTGTACCGTTGTATGATACATCAAAATGATCCTAAAACATGGAGGATTGTATTATCCCGAATTTAAAGCGATGTAGATTATTAGTTTTTTTGTAAAAAAATCCTGAAACTAGCTATTTTTTAGTCATTTATTTACTCAATTTTCTATAACAAATACGCGTTTTGCGGTAAATTCAAGAGTGTCCTTACATTTTATATTCAATTTACTAAATAATTATTACCAATTATGTCCATTATACAGGGTGCCCGTATTTCGACAGAATGTATGGGGATCTCAGTTATTTGAAGAGATAAAGAGTCGGTTAAATTGGGGCAAAGTTGCGTATTTTAGAGCCTAACAATAATCTGAAAGCAATTTTGAATTTTTTTTTATTTTCGAGATATCAAGAAAAAACAGATTTTTTTGAAAAATCGTTTTTATATTTTTATTCAAAAACTACTAAATCTGGACATTTATAACTTTGACAATATACAGGCACTTTTTAATGAGGAATTTAGTAGCATATTTTTTCTAAGATAACTATAACATTTACCCAGGGACCAAAGCCAACTTTTGTTTTTCTTATGAGCGCTAGTTTGGATTTTCATATTTTTTTAAAGAACATTTTTTTCTAAACTCAGTGATGTATCACATTAATAATTTATTTTAGATTTTATGTTTAAAATGATGATATTTTTATTTTTGCAAAGAGTGCCTTGGAAGCAATGACATCATATCTGTTAATCAATAAAATCTGACAGCAGTCAATCATTGTTAGCACTCAAAATTAATTAATAACTATCAATCTTTTGTAATAATAATAATAATAATTTTAATAATAATAATAATTTTATTTCCCAACAGAAATTAACATCCATTTACAGGGAAAATATATAAGACTACTTAGACTAAGTGTAAATTTAAACAAACAAAAAACAATGCTTACATACATACACAAACATACATAAAATTAAGGAGACGTATTATAATATATTTTTGATACATTTTATAAATTCTTTTGGACTAAGCATAAATATATCTGCATATTGTTGAACATCAAGATGTAACAGTTTCATGAAATTAATTGGAGAATAATAATATAAATTAGTGTAGCTATGGTTACGTATAAATGTTGTACAATTTCTACTAGACGCTCTAGGAACATATATATTTATTAGTGCCAATAAATTGGGATCATCTATATCAGTGATGGTTTTTTAAGACGGGCCATTTGTAATAACCAGACAATCGTAGCGGGCCAAAGAATAATGCTTAATCGTAGGTAGGTAGTTTTTATGCGGGTCGTCACGTTACGAAGTAAGAACGCGTTCAAACATTCTCACGACGGCACTCTTAAACGGACCGGATTAAACCTTTCCGCGGGCCGGACTTGGCCCGCGGGCCGTAGTTTCCCCATCACTGATCTATATCGTTATGAATGATCTGATGTAGACATTTTAGAAGTAAGATTTTGCGCCTTGAGCCCAATTCTTGTAAGTCAAACATTGACAACAGATCACTATAAGATACAGCAGTGTCGGGGTAAACCGAATGTTTTTTAAAATACAAATATTTAACAAACATTTTTTGCACTCGCTCTAATTTTTGCATATGCACATTGTAATTCGATGCCCAAACACAAGCACAATATTCCAATTTTGGACGCACATATGTTTGATACAATTTATTTATTGTATAAATGTCCCGAAAAGGCTCACTGATACGTCGAATAAAACCTAACATTTTTAAGGCATCTTTCTGTATAATAATGGGGTATAAACGATAAATCTTTATCAAATAAAACACCGAGATCTTTTAAAATAGTTACTCTTTCTAATGAGACATTGTTCATGTTGTAATCAAATGCTATATGAGTAAAGGTTCTAAAAAATGATATAATCTTGCACTTGGATATGTTAAGATGCAGTTTATTATTGAGGCTCCATTCTATGATGTTATCCAAGTCGTTTTGTAATGATTGGCAATCATCTACAGATTTAATACAGCTTAAAATTTTGACATCATCTGCATATATTAGGATTTTAGAATTGATATCTTTAACTATATCATTAATAAATAAAATGAATAATAAGGGCCCAAGGTTTGATCCTTGAGGAACACCACTTAAGGGGCAGTACGAGTGAGATTTGTACTGTTTGTATTCTACGTATTGTAGTCTATTGGACAAATATGAGCGCATTAATACTAAAACCCCATTGTTTTAATTTACAAAGCAGAATATTGTGATCGATAGTATCAAAAGCCTTGCTGAAATCGGTATGGATTACATCGACTTGAAGACGTTGATCTAGCTGACAAGCAATAAATTCAGTAATATTTAAAAGATTTGTTTGAGTTGATCGTTTCTTTATGAATCCATGTTGTCTAGTTGTTAAATATGCCTCCACTTGAAGGTATAACTTGTCAGCTATGACCACCTCCAACATTTTAGCAAAATTGTTTAGAATCGATATTGGTCGATAATTTTTGATAGCATTTTTACATCCAGATTTATGTACTGGTGTGACTCTCGCGGTTTTCCAGATAATCGGAAAATGTGAATGATTAATTATACAATTAAATATGTGGACCAGTGGTTCAGCAAGGCTTTGGATAGTATCAACCACAATAAATGATGGGATATTGTCGGTGCCGGATGTGAATTTTGTACTGAGCTGTTTTGCAGCATTAAATATGTCTGTTTCTGTGATAGTGGAAATGTTAAAACACTCATTAAACTCAGAATTTACGATATCCATATCAACGGCTGACGTTGTCCTAACATAAACAGATGAAAAATACTTTTGAAAGCTATTTACTATTGCGAATGGGTCAATAATTACTGCATCTTCAAATGTCACTAATCCTGGAATACGCGACTGATTTTTCTTTGAATTAATATAATTCCATACGTTTTTTGGATCATTCCGCACCGAACGTTCTGCATTTTGAATGAATGTATCTTGGTATTTTTTTATTATAATACGTGCCTCACGGCGGAGCTGCGACATTTTAGTTTTATAAATGCCGAGTTTATGCTTTTTGAATAATCTTCTATAGTGTTCTTTCTTTTTAAGTAATTGTATTGACGCACGTGTAAACCAACATGGATATTTATGGTGATGACTTTTCACTAATTTTCGCGGTACACACTTATCAAAAATATCGTAGAGTCCGCGGTAAAGCACGCTACAACATTGCTCAACATTATTGATTTTTAGTAGATCAGAAGTATCGATTATCTCATAAAGTTGCACAAACTAAATTTTGTCTACATATTATTATTATTATTCCAAAACTATTCACAAAAAATGTAATTCTTGCATTTTTCGCGTTATATACAGCGTGTAATCGAACTAATGTACATCCTCTTAAGGGCGTATACACAAAATATTTTGACACCAATTGAAGCAAAAATAAAATCGGAAAAAAAATATTGAATTTTTCATAATTTTTCATGCATTTTTTACTTTTTGAGAACTTCTGGTTACCTGTATTCATGATATTTTTCGTGGATGCGTAAGTTGTTGTATTTATTATTTACTTTTACTACTGCGAGGTGCATAAATCACTTCGCACGCACTATCGAGACGTATAAATCACTTAGCACGCACTACACACACACACACTGTCTAGAATTACTAGATGAAACTGGGCCAAGTATAAAAAAATCACAATAACAACATAGACATAATTCTTCACAATCTGACCCACTTTACTCTGGATGGTGTAATTCGATATCCAAATCGTTTAAAAACTACCAGTCTATGTGGAATCTCTCTTAAAATACGCAATGTGCGCGTATACCAGATACCACAAACATGTGGCCTATTATTATTAATTATTTTTAATAATTATTTGTGAGCTATCTACTAAAGGTATAGTAATTTCAAATGCAGGTATTGTTTATTTAAACGCTGCCCCTTATGTGGTAGAGAGCCTGTACAGTAGTTCGTTTACACGCTGTATTTTGAACTTTACTGTAAATCAGTGGTTTATACGCGTGGCGCATGAAATAAAATTTCGAGTTTAGAAAAGCCCCGAAAATTTTCTCTTGGGGCTTTTCTAAACTTGAAATTTTACTTTGTGCTTAGTCTAGGAGTGGACGACTCATGAAATTTTTATAAATCGACGAAAATCTCGAAATTTTGAAGATCTCGTGAGACTTTTATAAATGGAAAAAAAACTCGATATGTTGAAAATCTCATCAAAATGTTCTAAATCGATAAAACGAGTGTCGTCCACTCCCAGACTAAGCATGAAGTAAAATTTCGAGTTTAGAAAAGCCCCAAGAGAAAATTTGTCGAGGGTCGCGCAGCGACCCGAGACAAATTTTCGGGGCTTTTCTAAACTCGAAATTTTACTTCATGCGCCACCCGCATAAAACAATAATCTCACATTTGACATTTGATATTAACATTTTATATTTCACATTTAACAGTTAACATTTGCCGTATTTTGACAGATAGACTTATTTTTACATTTTATTGAAAATCTCTTTAAACGTCATTTTCGAGTGTATATTATTAAATAAAAATTTACAAAATATTATATACATTTTGAATCAAAATCCTGAACGTTGAGCTTGAATGTTAATAGTCAAAATTTATAGAAGGCCATTTTCACGGTATTAAAGATTTTCTATTTTTATCATGATTTTCGTTCATTTAATGATCGAAAATTGATTATTAAAATTTTAGTCAATTTTCATAATTTTTGTTGATTTACACAGTACTCGTTCTTTATTCTATTTTTTTTTTATTAGAACGTAGATATAATGTGTAATATTTTCTGCACAGATTTCTCTTAGCTCGGCAGAAAAATATAGTTAAAAATATGGCTATTGGCTATACTAAACGGCAGAGCTGGGCAGGATTCGAATCATTCAGGATTCGATTCCCCGATTCGAATCCTTTTAGAGGATTCAAAAGAGGTCTTCGAATACTTTAGTGAAAACGGATTCGTGATCCGGATTCGTTACATTTTTTTAAAAAGATTCGTATTCGAATCCAGACGTAGATGATTCGAATCCTTATAAAAGGATTCGAATTCTTATAAAAGGATTCGAATTCTTATAAAAGGATTCGAATCCTCATACACGGATTCAAATCCTCCTAAATAATTCGAATCATCGCAATTAAGGCTGGGATTCGAATTCGATTAATTCAAATAGTTAAATATTCTAATATGAATATTTAAATCACTAAATTATTCATATCTGGACGGGTGTGAAGTTAGCAATAGATCCAGCAATAGATTTAAAAAAATTCATATCTCGGAAAAAACAAAAGCAAATTAAATGAAATTTGAAAATATACACTTCAAATAGCCTAAATTATTACCCCAAGAAATATAAAACCCTTAACTTTTACCCTTCATATTTTCTCACCCCTTCCAAAAATATGTTATGATTTTTTTTTAATTTGGCAATATTTCATAAAGTTACTTTTTAGCTCAAAATATCTCTATTATACCTTCTTTTGATAAGTGAAATCAAAGAAACGTTTCGACACCCCGTTCGCCACTAAACTATTGTTTTACCCTAAGATTTCAAAAATTAATATCTCAGAGAAAAAAATACAAATCGAATTTAATTTGAAATACACGATAAGAGATGTCTAAGTTATCACCAAAAAAAAAATGACCCATAATTTTTACCTCTAATATTTTTTCACCCCTTCCAAAAATGTAATCAATTTTTTCTACTTTGTCAATGTTCCATAAAATTCATTTTTATCTCAAAATATCTCTATTCTACCCTCTTTTAATAAACCTAATCCAAAAAACGTTTCGTCACCCTGTTCACCCCTAAAATATTTTTTTTACCCCGTAAATATAGAAATCAATATTTCCGAGAAAGCAAAATCAAATCAAACAAAATATTACTAAGGAATATATCTTAATTAATAGCACAAAGAAGATCAACCCCTAAAATTACCCTTTCATTTTTTCTTGTCTTTAAATGTAATATATATATATATTTTTTAATTCACAATCTTCTTAAATGTTGATATGTATCATAAATTATTTCTTTTTATCATGAGTGTGTTTACTCTAATAAGCAAAAGTAAAAAAAAGTGTCAGGCACTTTACGCCCATATAATAAAATAATAATCTCCTGCTCATCGTATGGATTTATATGCGTATGGAATTATGTGCAACGATTTGACATTATTTTTTCTGAATTTGGCAAAGGGCCATAGATAAATAAAAATTGTTATTCATATCATTATTGTGTGTACTTTCATAATCAAAAGTCAAAAATACGTTTGGAGCACTTTTTCACCCCCGAAAAAAATAATAATCTCCCGCTCGTCACGTATGGATCCATATGCAACAAATTAAACATTATTTTTTCGGAATTTGGCAAAGGGCCATAGATAAATAAAAATTGTTATTCTTATCATTATTGTGTGTACTTTCATAATCAAAAGTAAAAAAAACGTTTGGAGCACTTTTTCACCCCCGAAAAAAAAATAATCTCCCGCTCGTCGTGTATGGATCCATATGCAACAAATTAAACATTTTTTTTCCGAATTTGGCAAAGGGCCATAGATAAATAAAAATTGTTATTCTTATCATTATTGTGTGTACTTTCATAATCAAAAGTCAAAAAAACGTTTGGAGCACTTTTTCACCTCCGAAAAAAAAAAAATCTCCCGCTCGTCACGTATGGATCTATATGCAACAAATTAAACATTATTTTTTCCCAATTTGGCAAAGGGCCATAGATAAAATAAAATGTATTCCTATCATTAATGTGTGCACTTTCAAAATCAAAAGTAAATTAAAAACGTTTCGGGTACTTCTTCGCCACCGAAAAAAAATAACCTCCCTCTCGTTGTGTATGAATCAATATGCAATAAATAATCAAAAAGAAAAAATAATCTCCTGCTTATTGCGTTTTTGAATTAACAGAAAATATCAAATTTTAATGTTTTAGAATCCTTTTCGAGGGTTCCATGATTTTTAAATGCATAGAAAATTAAAAAAATTGTGATGTGTTCATCGTAGTACTTTCCCCGGTGTTTTAAAACATTTGCTACAAAGAATACATATTTTAATTATTAACAGGTCTTCGCTAAATACAAATTTGAATATAAATTAAAATATCTCGAAAACTAAGGACAAAAGGAGGACAAAAAGTCATACGACAAAAAATACGTATTTTTTTATTTTTAGCAACTTTTATTTGAAAGATTTCTGAATCGGATCAATATTTAACCAAATATCGCAAAAAAAAAAGTGCTCGAAACGATTTTGGACTTGTGATTACGAAAGTACACACATTAAGGATAAGAATAACCATTTTTATTTATCTATGGCCCCCCCTTTGCCAAATTCAGAAAAAAATAATTTTGAATCAATACGCGACGAGCGGAAGATTTTTTTTTGGGGGGGAGTGAAAAAGTGCTTAAAGCACTAATTATTAAAGTACACACATTAATAATAAGAATAACTATTTTTATTTATTTATGGCCCTTTGCCAAATTCAAAAAATATATTTTAAATCAATACGCGACGAGCGGGAGATTATTTTTTTCGGGGGTGTAGAAGTGCTCCAAACGTTTTAATGACTTTTTATTATGAAAGTACACACATTAATGATAAGAATAACAATTTTTATTTATCTATGGCCCTTTGCCAAATTCGGAAATAATAATGTTTAATTTATTGCATATGGATCCATACGTGACGAGCGGGAGATTTTTATTTCGGGGGTGAAAAAGTGCTCCAAACGTTTTTTTGACTTTTGATTATGAAAGTACACACATTATTGATAAGAATAACAATTTTTATTTATCTATGGCCCTTTGCCAAATTCGGAAAAAATAATGTTTAATTTGTTGCATATGGATCCATGCACGACGAGCGGGAGAAGAAGATTGTTTTTATTGTATTTAAAAATATATATATATTACATTTAAAGACAAGAAAAAATGAAAGGGTAATTTTAGGGGTTGATCTTCTTTGTGCTATTAATTAAGATGTATTCCTTAGTAATATTTTGTTTGATTTGATTTTTTTGTAAAAAAAATATTTTAGGGGTGAACAGGGTGACGAAACGTTTTTTTGATTAGGTGTATTAAAAGAGGGTAGAATAGAGATATTTTGAGATAAAAATGAATTTTATGGAACATTGCCAAAGTAGACAAAAATTGATTACGTTTTTGGAAGGGGTGAAAAAATATTATAGGTAAAAATTATGGGTCAATATTTTTTGGGTGATAACTTAGACATCTCTTATCGTGTATTTAAAATTTTATTCGATTTGTATTTTTTTTTCTCTGAGATATTAATTTTTAAAATCTTAGAGTAAAACAATAGTTTAGTGGCGAACGGGGTGTCGAAACGTTTTTTTGATTTCACTTATCAAAAGAAGGTATTATAGAGATGTTTTGAGCTAAAAAGTAACTTTATGAAATATTGCCAAATTAAAAAAAAAATCATAACATATTTTTGGAAGGGGTGAAAAAATATGAAGGGTAAAAGTTAAGGGTTTTATATTTCTTGGGGTAATAATTTAGGCTATTTGAAGTATATATCTTCAAATTTCATTTAATTTGCTTTTGTTTTTTCTGAGATATGAATTTTTTAAAATCTATTGCTGGACCTATTGCTAACTTCACACCCGTCATATCTGGATATAAATATTCAAAATTTTCGAATAATTCAAATATTTGGGAACGCATATTTGATTACTTAACCATGAAAAATATCCAACGTTAATAGTATATTTTTAACTTCACTTGAAATCAGTGTTTTATACGCGTGGCGCATGAAGTAAAATTTCGAGTTTAGAAAAGCGGGGCTTTTCTAAACTCGAAATTTTACTTCATGCTTAGTCTGGGAGTGGACAACACTCGTTCTTAGCAGTTTCAAATTGAAGGATCACTCTAGATTACTAAGTTTATTACCATTTTACAAAGGCTACAGCTCGAAGGACCAACCATGGTCTTCGGAGACCGAAGGACTACAGGGAATCGAAGTTTTTTTACAAAAAAACAACGAATATCTGAAGGTTTTACAGCATGGATAGGATAGAAAACATCTAATTTTGAAAAAATATCGAAGTTGGGTTGGTTTTCAGTGCATTTTTAACTTCACTTTAATTCAGTGTTTTATACGCGTGGCGCATGGAGTAAAATTTCGAGTTTAGAAAAGCCCCGCGAAAATTTGTCTCGGGTCGCTGCGCGACCCTCAACAAATTTTCTACGCGGGGCTTTTCTAAACTCGAAATTTTACTTCATGCTTATCCTGGGAGTGGACAACTCTCGTTTGAATTTTAAATTTAACTCTTTTAAAAAATCGACGTATGTAATATAATAAATCATTCATTGAAATCATAGAAAAAGATGCAAAATTTTACCTAAAATTAACTTTTAGAGTTAACTTTATAATTTGCTCGGCTCTTAGTGGGTGAATATTCTATTCCTAAAAAAACCGTTTTTATTTAATATTAAAGTTGCATTTAATACAATAAACTGTGAATAAATCGACATAAATCTAGAAATATCGAAAATCTCGACATGTAGAAAATCTTGACGGTCCACTCCCAGACTAAGCATAAAGTAAAATTTCGAGTTTAGAAAAGCCCCGCGTAGAAAATTTGTCTCGGGTCGCGCAGCGACCCGAGACAAATTTTCACGGGGCTTTTCTAAACTCGAAATTTTACTTCATGCGCCACGCGTATAAAACACTGATTTAAAGTGAAGTTAAAAACGCACTGAAAACCACCCCAACTTCGATATTTTTTCAAAATTTGATGTTTTCTTTCCTATCCATGCTGTAAACCTTCAGATATTCGTTGTTTTCTTGTAAATAAACTTCGATTCCCTGTAGTCCTTCGGTCTCCGAAGACCATGATTGGTCCTTCGAGCTGTAGCCTTTGTAAAATGGTAATAAACTTAGTAATCTAGAGTGATCCTTTAATTTGAAACTTCTAAGAACGAGTGTTGTCCACTCCCAGACTAAGCATGTAGTAAAATTTCGAGTTTAGAAAAGCCCCGCGTAGAAAATTTGTCGAGGGTCGCGCAGCGACCCGAGACAAATTTTCACGGGGCTTTTCTAAACTCGAAATTTTACTTCATGCGCCACGCGTATAAAACACAGATTTAAAATGAAGTTCAATAACACATATATCATCATTAATTAAAATCATTATATAATCAGATATTTAGTCGGTAAATGAACATTTTTGTTAATAGAAACTGATGGAATAAAATATTACTGATTGCAAATTATAGATTTAAATTTATTTTTAAAGGATTTGTATCCGTGATTCAAAAATGAGGATTCGAATCTTTGATTCGAACCATATTTTTCACTTACGAATCCTTTATTCGAGTATTCGTGATTCGAATCATATTAGGTGATTCGGATTCGTGATTCGAATCCTGTTTTTGAGGATTCATCCCAGCTCTGCTAAACGGCAACCTTAATAAAATTAATTTCTATTCAATTGAGGCGTTGATTTCATAAACAGCTTATATCCAAAATTGTGGAAATTGATATTTTAGCGGGATTTGGTAGAGTATTTTGCAAGCTATCCGATGGTAAAAGTACTTCACTTAAAAGCCACACATGTACAAAGTTACAACGCTTTAAATTTTATAAACAGCACTTGCCTGGGACAACTTGAAAATCAAAAACCTAAAAGCCCTTATGGGATTTCTCCAAAACCAATAAGATAACCAGTTTTATGAAAAAATATTTTTGGCGAATATCTGTAGCAATGTATGTCTCGGAGCAGTGGGTGTGCGGATTAGGCGCCATTTCAGTTTTTTCAGTGTAGAAAATAGGTTATTTTGAAGAAAATATGTTTTCAGTTACTAATCATTATTTTATGTTAGTGCATTTCATAAAATAAACGAGGTTATTGCAACATTGTTCTTGTTTCTGTTAAAAACAACATATGTCCAACTGTTGTTCCTTGTTTTTTCTTAATACAAATAAATCGAGTAAATTATTTGTCACTTAATACTATTTGTTGTCTATGATAATTAATTAAAATAATTGTAAAAAAATGGTGATGTGTCCATCATAGTACTTTCCCCCGTAAATAGCGTATTAAATCACTTTTAAAATATTTGTAGCATTATTATTTTCAAAATGTCTTCAACTTTTTGATAACTACAACTTTTATTTGAAACATTTTTCAATTGTATCAACACATACACTGAGACAAACCAATGACTAGATAAAAGAACATTATTTATTAATTATCTCAAAAACTAAGAGTGCTATGACAAAAAGTAAAGATACAAAAAATCTTTAATATTTTATTACCTACAACTTTTATTTGAAACATTTTTCAATTGTATCAACACATACACTGACACAAATCAATGACTAAAAAACACTATTTATTAAATATATCAAAAACTAAGAGTGCTATGACAAAAAGTGAATCTACAAAAAATCTTTAGTTTTTCATTTCCTACAACTTTTATTTGAAACATTTTTCAATTGTATCGACACATACACTGTCACACACCAATAACTAGATAAAACACACAACTTTTGAAATATCTCAAAAACTAAGAGTGCTATGACAAAAAGTAAGTGAACAATACATCTTCATTTTGTTATTATCTACAACTTTTATTTGAAAGAATTTTTTGTTTGATGAACATTTATTGAAAAAATCTGAAAAAACTGAAAAACGCTAAGAGTAAAGTACCACTTCCGGTTTTCCGATTTTCACCAAAAGCTTTTCAGTTCTTCCGATTGTAACAAAAAGCTTAAGTTTCAAGTTTCATCTCGATATCTTTAGCGGTTTTTGCGGTACAGCGCACACAGACACACACTCAGACACACACTCAGACACACAGACAGACAGGCATTTTTCAAAAATGGTCTTATTCGACTCAGGGGACCTCAAAACGGATATTTCCGCTAAAATTTTTGATTCGAAAATTTTCACGAAAACAATACTTTCCCTTTGTATTACATACGGGGGAAAGTAAAAACATAAGTTGTAACGGTTAAACAGTTTTTTTTCTTTCGATTTTCTTACAATGTAATTTTTGGACAAATGCTGTTTATGAAACAACGCCTCATTTATAAAGAGCTACCTTGTTAATAAACTTAAGTCGAAACTTTTAAAACTCCACTAATCATAATATGATAAGCATCACCGTGTCTGTCATCTCTTCTAAATTAATGATCATTTAGTAAGTACCCACACTTCTATTCATACACTTACATATTCTAATGAGCATGACATAACCTCTTTTTTGCATTAAACAGATTAGTCATTAGTATTATTAATAAGGACGTAAGAATAATCTGTCGACAAAAACTGACATGATCGAGATAAGACCAGCTGTTTGCCGTTATTATTGGTGCTCTTAAACAGTTTTCACTTTTTTTTTCTTCGGCTGACCATTTACGGGATTAGTCTTTCTTTATTTCTTTTTGACTCGTGTGTGTTCACAAGGGGGATTACGTAAATCCGGATTTATGCACGAGGACTGGTTTCTCGGCGGATGTTGTCTATAATCGCGCGAAATAGGGTTCTCTCGCGATGGCTCGTAAACTCCTCGACGGAACGAGAGAAGAAAGTCGAGGGAATCATTGAACTTGAATGAAGATTTTTACGTACGCGCGAAATTTAGTTTTATTTTAGGCGATGATGAATTTACATTCAGTGCTTTCTAACGAGTGTCTATAAACTGTCGGCAGCTTGGTTGCTGTGAAAATCAAATTACATATATTAGATTATGCTATACGAAACGGTAAATCTTGGATACATTTAATTATATAATATCGTATGTTCAATTAAAAAAATCTGTAGAGTGCCATGGAAAATATTCTAGATTGGCAGCTCTAAAAATATACATTATAATTATTATGTCTGACCAAGGACGGTCGAGTATATGGTAAGAAGGATCGACAGATTCGAAGATTTTAGAGTGGGGGTAGAGATCGCTTACGTCACTAATGCGCGCTAAATTTAAATGTGGTTACTTCATGGTAAACTTTAGGTAAACATGCATAAGCTGTACATTTTCTGAAGAAGATTTTAGAGTGGGGGTAGAGATCGCTTACGTCACTAATTCAAGGAGAATTTCAAGGAGCATACTTCGCATGTGTGTAACAAGGCATTCAAAGTGTTGGGGTTTGTATATAGATTCGGCAAACAGTTCAAGGACACTACGGTCAAGTCTCTTTATTTGTCCCTGGTGCGCCCACATGTGGAGTATGCTTCTATTGTTTGGGCACCATACTCAAAAACGCTATCCATCAGCTGGAAATGACTCAGGGGAAATTTCTAAAAATTATGTCTTCCCGGCTAGGTGTAGCTAGTATCAATTTTAGTCATAGTGGCATGTTATCGCTATTGAACCTGAGATCGTTAGCTGAAAGAAGAGTATTTTTAAATTTGACTTTCTTACACAAAATTGTTAATGGTCTAATTAACTGTTGTTATTTGGTAGAGGCGCTAAATTTCTTTATACCTCGTGGTCTTCAAGCTAGACATAGGCCTATATTCCGTTTACGTTTTCATTCGACCAGATACGGGATGTCTAATCCCATCGATCGTATGATGAGGTATGCCAATGGTATTAGCAATAATCCCAACTTTGTTTTATTTACACCATCAATTCATCAGTTTAAGGTCCAGTTACGTCGTATTAGGCTATCCAATGTCATTGACTGTTAGTTCAGTAATAATTTAGGTGGCTGTAATCAATGTAACTCTTTATATGGTATTTGTTATTTTTGTTCAGTAATAATTTAGTCGGTTGTAATCAATGTAATTCTTTATATGATTTTTATGTTTTTTGTTATTTTTGTCATATATTACAATATGTATATGTACACTTATGTAATAAAATGATGATTCCATTAATAAATAAATAAATAAATAATGCGCGCTAAATTTAAATGTGGTTACTTCATGGTAAACTTTAGGTAAACATGCATAAGCTGTACATTTTCTGACATTCGTTGATTTTTAATAGAGTTCAATTTGAAGCTTCAAACGAGTGTTGTCCACTCCCAGACTAAGCATGAAGTAAAATTTCGAGTTTAGAAAAGCCCCGTGAAAATTTGTCGAGGGTCGCGCAGCGACCCGAGACAAATTTTCTGGGCTTTTCTAAACTCGAAATTTTACTTCATGCGCCACGCGTATAAAACACTAAAATATTGTGAAATTTATTTATATTCGAACGTCACTTGAAATCAGTGTTTTATACGCGTGGCGCATGAAGTAAAATTTCGAGTTTAGAAAAGCCCAGAAAATTTGTCTCGGGTCGCTGCGCCACCCTCGACAAATTTTCACGGGGCTTTTCTAAATTCGAAATTTTACTTCATGCTTAGTCTGGGAGTGGAAATCACTTGTTTAAAGCTCTAAAATGAACTTTGAAAAAATAAACAGGAAATATCTCAAGATTTACAGAAAATAGGCTAAATTTAGAATACGCACATTTTAAAGAAAAACTCTCTGTATAATGTAAGTACATATCTTTTCCACTTTTTGACCTTGACGAAATTGAGTTAGCTCCCCTGACGGATTATTTTGTGCATTATTTCGACTGAATTTTACATTTTAATTTGCACATCACGACATGTTTCACTGAAACCGGTTGGTCGACACTTAACACTAAAAAAATTCTTATTTTAATAACACTAATTTTTAACACAAAATATTAAAAATCTATCTATGAAAGTACAGCGAAACCGAAAAGAGAGGTTATAATATACTCAAAAACGTAACCAAATCAACGTCATTGTTCTCTCTCGCACGAACAAGGGTTTGCGGGGAAAGGGGTAGGGGAAAACATGGACAGATACAATTCTGTCATACCTTATAACACATGTGTTACGCCCATCGACGTACCTTGATGTCTGACGTTTTATATGTCAATTCTTGAAGTGTGTAGCCAACTTAAATTTGAAAAAAGATTAAATCATGGCATTCTAGAGGTTTTTTTTTTATTGAACATATGATACATTTAATTATATGTCAATTGGTAGTGTCACAGAGCTGAATTTAATAATGACGTATGTTTCTGAAGTCAGAACCTACTGGGTTGTTGACAGTTTATAGACACTCGTTGTTGACAGTTTATAGACACAAGTGAGTCACCTATTTCCAAAAACCCCAAAATCCATTTTTTTCAAATTCATTTAGGGGTTTTTGGAAACAGGCGACTCAAATATTTGAATATCTCTTTTAAATTCTTTAAAAGAATTCAAATTCTGCCCAGCTCTGACGCCACTGACGTAAATTACATAAAGCAGCAGCAAATCTTCAGTTTGGGGTTTTGATGCTTGTTATTTTTTCTGTATTGATCCATTTTTGTTTCTTCGCGATTTTTGTTCTAATAGAAAAAGTGGGTTAATTAAACACGGTTATATTCCTTTCTTCACTTTTATTTTTCTTGCTAGATGTACATTTCGGGTACTAAGTACCCATTATCAATAGCTAACTGAATAAAAACCGATAAATGTTTACAATATATACCTACTCGCACTAGGCGGAAAAACCAAAAAGGTAATTTGCATTTTGAAACGAATGCGGTATCTTGGAAATGGGGGTGTTGGGGATTAGTCGGTTTCGGACTTGGGAGGGTTTACAATGATGTTAATGAGGGTTATCTGTTGGGTAATAAATTTAATAAGGGGTTCATTATTGGGCTTAAATCGAAATTGAGTAGTTCTGTCTTATTTTTCATCATTTCTATCGCTTCCAACATGTTTAATTGATAACTGCTGGATTCTTTTAATAATTTAACTTTATTTATGTTGAATTTGTGGCCTGTTGTCAAAGTATGATGAACAATTGCTGATTTGTCAGGGTTTTGGCTTTTGATCAAAATCATCAACACTTGGAAAATTTAACTGTGTTTAATTAAGTGACTTAACACCTTCACGTAACTCATACAACTTCATTAAGAAAAAGTGGGCTTTCTTATTTCTATTCTATATTTACTATTTAATTAATTGAAGCATAAACTTTTTCATACCCAGAAAATACATTTCTCCTCAGTATATTACTCGAATTCAATTTGTTTAAGTGAACTCGTCTCCACCGTTGCTGCCTGCTTGCTTGCATGCATGCACGGTGGAAACGAGTCCGGTCGTTTTGGTCGTTGATTTACGGTACCGTTGACTCGCTGCGACGACTCACTTTGCTCGCGTCTATTTTCTACAAACTTGCATTCCTCTCCGGGTGCGGTGTACGCTTGGAAAAGGGCAATTTCTGGTAGGTACTGTTTTTCCTCCTTCCGCTTCATGAATCGTGTGTTCCGCCTCTGCGATTACGACCTCCTGGACTTACGCAGGTAAACTGGACCTGTTTTGTCGCTAACGGAGGTAAATCAGGTGTATTATTATACAATGGGGGATCGAGCTGTGTGTCGCAGCTATGGGAATTGTGCGAGAGCAACGGTAAAAAGTTAGTATGAAAAGATTCGCACACTGCCCTTGATTCATGTTGCGTGGACATGGGAAATGGGAATTGTTTTTTTTTCTTCAGGAGGTGTTTTCGTAGTTTGTTGAATAGTTACGAAGTTCTGTGATACAAGACTGTTTTCCGATCGATTGGTAAAGCACAGAGTATACCAAACACTTGGAAAATTTCCTTTCATATATACATGTCCCGATTGGTAAGCATCAGAGCTGGGCAGGATTCGAATCATTCAGGATTCGAATCGTTCACGATTCGAATCATTCAGGATTCGAATCCTTTTAGAGGATTCAAAAGAGGCATTCAAATACTTTAGTTCATTCACTGACTATAGAGGCTTCTACTTCGTTATACATTGTTGAACATAAATAAAACACTGTTTATCACTTTGTTTGTATAACAATTGGTTTATTTGGTGACTATAGTTTCGATACTACACGTATCATTATCAAACCGTTAGTAACAAAAAACTACAAAGGAACATTATTTATTTTTGCAAAATTTTCTAGAAAATTTGCAAATATAAATAATGTTCCTTTGTAGTTTTTTGTTACTAACGGTTTGATAATGATACGTGTAGTATCGAAACTATAGTCACCAAATAAACCAATTGTTATAGACACAAAGTGATAAACAGTGTTTTATTTATACTTTAGTTCAACTGGATTCGTGAACCGGATTCGTTACATTTTTTAACGAGGATTCGTATTCGAATCCAAATGTGGGTGATTCGAATCCTTATAAAAGGATTCGAATATTTATAAAAGGATTCGAATACTTACAAAAGGTTTTGAATCGTCAAAAATAATTCGAATTAATTGTGAGAATTAACATGAACAATTTGTTTTGTGTGTTTTTTAATTTCTCGATAAATCACTGTTTTATACGCGTGGCGCATGAAGTAAAATTTCGAGTTTAGAAAAGCCCCGTGAAAATTTGTCTCGGGTCGCTGCGCGACCCTCGACAAATTTTCTACGCGGGGCTTTTCTAAACTCGAAATTTTACTTCATGCTTAGTCTGGGAGTGGAAACGCTCGTTCGAAACTTCAAACTGAATGATTTGATAAGAACATTAAATGACTGACAATGTTTTTAAAGATAGTAATCTAGTTTTCAAAATTTTGTTTAATATTATTTGAAGTAAAACTGACATGGTAGCCATAATCTGAAACTTCACATTTTTTCGGCATTTCCCTGATTCAAGATTTTTTTCTCTAACCTTTTAATATAACTTTCTTCTGTGGCAAACCCGCATTTTGTTAAATTGTTTTCATTGTTTTTACTATTAAATGAAATCGATAGCTAACGCCATCTACTGCCCCATAGTGGCATCGTCAATGACACGGTGCACAAAGTGCATATACAGGTCACTGTTTCGTCCACGGAGCTATACTCTGTTTGTGAAACCAGAAAACAAATATCAAAATTGAATTTGAGTTCAGTATTCCGCACTAGATACCCACAGACCCGTTTCGGACTTCAAGGTCCTCTTCAGTGTGGTCCCGATCCAGTGCTGAGGAATACTGAACATTTCTGACTATATCAAGCCAATATGTGAACACTATTAAATGAAATCGATAGCTAATCTGTTTGTGAAACCAGAAAACAAATATCAAAATTGAATTTGAGTTCAGTATTCCGCACTAGATACACACAGACGCGTTTCGGACTTCAAGGTCCTCTACAGTGTGGTCCCGATCCGATCCTTAGCTATCGATTTCATTTAATAGTGTTCACATATTGGCTTGATATAGTCAGAAATGTTCAGTATTCCTCAGCACTGGTTCGGGACCACACTGAAGAGGACCTTGAAGTCCGAAACGCGTCTGTGGGTATCTAGTGCGGAATACTGAACACAAATTCAATTTTCATTGTTTTTGTCAATATTTAAGTTAATTTTATAAATTTTTACGTGTTTTGTAATTTTCCTGCTGAATTTGACAAACTTAATAATAATATATGGCTTTTTTATTAGTGTTTTGGTCAATTTGAATCAAATTCTATGACTTTTCTCGGACTTTCCCGGTTTTAATGATATTCAGTGAATTTTTTATTTACGTGATTTTCATTCGTCGATTTTATAACAGAGTTCAATTTAAAGTTTTGTACGGGTGTTTCCACTCCCAGGCTAAGCATGAAGTAAAATTTCGAGTTTAGAAAAGCCCCGTGAAAATTTGTCGAGGGTCGCGCAGCGACCCGAGACAAATTTTCGGGCTTTTCTAAACTCGAAATTTTACTTCATGCGCCACGCATACAAAACACTGATTTAAAGTGAAGTTAAAAAACACACAAATACATCTTTAATCAGAGTAACAGGGAATCAGATATTTAGTCTGTTATCAGCGATGTTCAGTGTTAATAATAAATAATTAGGTTTTAAATATTTTTGTTAAAACAACTGGTAACGATATTTATATATTAATGGTTGCGAAAATATAATAAAATCAAATTCATTTTTAAAGGATTTCTATTCGTGATTCGAAAAAACAGGATTCGAATCTTTGATTCGAATCATATTTATCTCTCACGAATCCTTTATTCCAGTATTTGCGATTCGGATCATATTAGGTAATTCGGATTCGTCATTCGAATCCTTTTTACGAGGATTCGTCCCAGCTCTGGCACAGAGTATACCAAACACTTGGAACGGCTACTAGCGGCTCGTGAGAATATTTATTGGTTGGGTTGCAGACATAACATACTAGAACATTTCCTTCCATGTATACATGTCCCGATTGGTAAGCATGGAGTAAAATTTCGAGTTTAGAAAAGAATGAAAATTTGGTAACATTTTCTAAACTCGAAATTTTACTTCATGCGCCACGCGTATAAACCACTTATTTCAAATCAAGCTCACAATATACATATAAGGTATGTACATTTATAAATCATAGCATAAATGAATATATTTGGCCGATTTATATGCATTTGTTTAAAGCCATTCTCTTAATTTTCAGTTTCCTTCCTTAAAACTCAAGTTGCTCCCCTATGGAGCCGTAAGCCCCACGTTGAGAACCACTGGTTTAGAAGATACATAATAGAGGGTATCCCGACTCTATTTGTCGAATTTGTGATATTATACTTATAAAATCTAAAATTAGCATTTGTTTCGCTAATGGTGTATAGTAACCCAAAAAAACGAATGTCGTACGTATTTATCGCCCCGTCGTAAAACTGGTTATCTTCCTGTCAGGCGATAACGGATCGGATTTTGCGCTTATCGGGGGGCGCTGATAAAGAAGGCCGCGACGACGCGGTTTCGTCACGCGCGCAACCGATTATACGCCTCCGATTACACTTTTCGAAATAATAGACCACGGTTTCTATTTTAATGGAAATCAATTTCACGGTGGCGCCCGCTCCCCACTTTTGGGCGAAATCTAATCGGAGGATGGGATTAGGAATGACCCGGGGGATTAAAACGCAAACATTGAAAGAGATATTAAATTGTATTTTACGATAAGAAAATTATTAAATGTAGAATACCTTACATATATTGTCATCATTTTTTATTTTACCTTTTAAAACAAACTTGTACAAAATTAAATAGGACCAAAATTGACAAAAGACGTTAGAGTACTGCTTTGGCCCGGCCCGGTCGGTGCGATGTAGAAAACCCCGCATATAAACATATGTACCTTTCAATGGCGGCTCCTCCAAAAGGGCGCGAGGTTGCAGCCAACATAACATCCAATTCACAACCAGTTTAAAACTAATTTTAGAATCAAAAAGCAATAAGAAATATATCAAAATAATTGAATTGCTAAAAATCAGTTAACACTCAAAAACTATTTCAATCCGCAACATTAAACCAATACCAAACATGAAATTTTATTGGGTAATACATATAAAAAAAACATGACCAGTTGCTAAATTCAGGGATTTACTCAGTCAATTGCAATAATTATAGTATATTGGGTAAACAAAAAGGAGAGTAAACATTCGATTCAAAGAACATATCCAATGCCTTAGCTCACCGATGTGTTAAGTGCTACAGAATCTGTATCAGAGCTGGGACGAATCCTCGTATAAAAGATTCGAATCACGAATCCGAACCACCTAATATGATTCGAATCACGAATACTCGAATAAATGATTCGTAAGAGATATATATGATTCGAATCAAAGATTCGAGTCCTATTTTTTCGAATCACGAATACAAATCTTTTAAGAATAAATTTGATTTTATTATTTTTTTGCAACCATTAATATATAAATATCGTTACCAGTTGTTTTAGCAAAAATATTCAAAATCTAATTATTTATTAATAACATTAAACATCGTTGATAACAGACTAAATATCTATGTATTTGTGTGTTTCTGAACTTCACTTCAAATCAGTGTTTTGTACGCGTGGCGCATAAAGTAAAATTTCGAGTTTAGAAAAGCCCCGTGAAAATTTGTCGAGGGTCGCGCAGCGACCCGAGACAAATTTTCACGGGGCTTTTCTAAACTCGAAATTTTACTTCATTCTTAGCCTGGGAGTGGAAACACCCGTTCAAAACTTCAAATTCAAATTTTTTATTTACGTAATTTTGAGGCATTCGTCGATTTTATAATAGAGTTAAATTATAAAATCGACGAATGCCTGAAAATTACGTAAATAAAAAATTCACTGAATATCATTAAAGCCGGGAAGGTCAGAGAAAAGTCGTGAAATTATATTCAAATTGACCAAAACACTGACAAAAAAGCCATATGATATTATTTAATTTGTCAAAATCAGCAGGCAAATTACAAAACACGTAAAAATTTATAAAATTAACTTAAATATTGACAAACACAATCTAACAAAATGGGGGTTTGCCATAGAAGAAAGTTATATTAGAAGGCCAGGGAAAAAAATCTTGAATCTGGGTCAGTTTTACTTCAAATAATATTTTGAAAACTAGATTATTATCTTAGTAAACATTTTCATTCATTTAATGTTATTATCAAAGCATTAGGTTGAAGTTTCGAACGAGCGTTTCCACTCCCAGACTAAGCATGAAGTAAAATTTCGAGTTTAGAAAAGCCCTGTGAAAATTTGTCGAGGGTCGCGCAGCGACCCTAGACAAATTTTCTGAGCTTTTCTAAACTCGAAATTTTACTTCATGCTCCACGCGTATAAAACAGTGATTTAACAAGAAATTTAAAAACACACAAATGACATTTTTCATGTTAATCTTTACAATTAATTCGAGTTAATTTTCATGATTCAAATCCTGTTGTAAGTATTCGAATTCTTTTATAAATATTCGAAACCTTTTATAAATATTCGAATCCTTATATAAATATTCGCATCCTTTAATAAATATTCGAATCCTTATATAAATATTCGAATCCTTTAATAAATATTCAAATCCTTTTATTAGGATTCGAATCACTCACATTTGGATTCGAAAACGAATCCTCTTAAAAAATGTAACGAATCCGGATCACGAATCCAGTTGAATTAAAGTATTCGAATGTCTCTTTTGAATCCTCTAAAAGGATTCGAATCCTGAATGATTCGAATCCTGCCCAGCTCTGATTTGTATGCATTTAACAGGTATGGCTTCGATATGTACCATATCAAAAGCCCAAACCCTGAAAAGTTAGCAATTGCTCATCATATTTTGACAACAGGCCATAAATTCACTATAAATAACGTTAAATTAATAAAATAATCTAGTAGTTATCAATAAAACATGTTGAAAGCCACAGAAATAAGGAAAAACAAGACCGAATTACTTAATTTCGATTTATGCCCAATAGCTAACACCTTATTAAATTTATTATACGTATGTTCAATAAAAGAAAACCTGTAGAGTGCCATGATTTTATCCTTTTTTAAATTTATGTTGGCTACACGCTTTGGGAATTGACATATAAAATGTCAAACATAATAATTTTAATATATATTTTCAGAGTCTCCAACCTACAATTTTTTCCATGGCACTCTAGAGGTTTTTTTTAATTGAACATACGATATTATATATTTTCAACTTGTTTCTCATTGATCAGTGGATGAAACATGATTAAATATTTAAAAAAATTAAATTTAAAATAAAATCACTTGGTATGTTTCACTAATTTTACGTCTTTATTCCGACTAGTTTCGGCTATCAGCCATTTTCAAGGAATGTACAAAAATAATGTTTTACAGTAAATATATACAGATTTACAAAAAGGGGGGGAGGGTCGAATTTTATGGCTCTGTTAGTTTCCAAGCCTTCTCGGAAGTTGAGGATACGACCTTTATTTCCTGTATAATGGATTTTGAAATTATTCGGATTGAAAAAATGTCCGAATGTGTTACAATGTTTGGACAGACCCGTAGACTGTTTATTATTAATTATATCTTTACGGTGTTCATCAAATCTTGTTTTGAAATTTCTACCTGTCTGTCCAATATATATTGCATCACATTCTCCACATTGCAGTTCGTATATTCTACTGTCGCAAAGTTTTTCTTGTTTAAATTTATTGTTAACTAAAAGTTTGCTAAGATTAATGGGGTTGGTCATAATGATGTTAAATTTATTCCCTTTGAAACAGTTTTTAATTAACGGTGTTAGGTTTTCAACATATTCTAACTTATTCCAATTTTTCTTTTCATTCCCTGTTTCTATATAAAAATATTTCATGAGTTGTTTCTGTTTTTTTGACTTAATTATTTGATCGATAATATTTTCATTGTATCCATTGTTTTTTGCAATTGTTTTTATGGTGTGGAGTTCAATAGAATAGTTTTCCGAATTCATCGGGATGTTTAACAATCTATGTATTAGTGTATGAAACGTACTATATTTGATTTGAGTATGTGTGTTTGATGAAGCTGGTATAATAGTATCTGTAAATGTTTCTTGTCTGTAAATCTTATATGTTAGGTTATTTTTAGTTTTTGTGAATTGTATTTTTGGATTTAATGAATTTAAAAATTGTGTAAAAATGTCTATCTAAGAGTACCTGTCCAAATGCAGAACACATCGTCCACATATCTAGCCCAGAAATGAATATACGATATATACGATATTATACCTAATTAGACAATCCACACTAACACTATCGTGAACCCTCCCTAGACCGATACCGAATAATCCTTAATCCCCCTAGTTCCAAGACTTTACTGCAAATTTCAAATTACTTTTTGTTTTCCCCCTAATCCAACTAGGTATATATTGAAACACTTTTCGTTTTGTATATAATTAGCTATTGATAATGAGTACCCGAAATGTACATCAGCATTGAACAATTAAAGTAAAGAATGGAATGTAACTGTGTTTTAATTAAGTGTTGACACTAATCTTTACGGTTAAAAAAAATACTCGGTTCAAAAAATGTTGCTATCTATATCAGTCGTTCTTGGCTGATACACTTTTGTAAGATTGCGTATACCCATTTTTGGATTTGTCCAAATTTGGTCGGACATTTAAGTGACCTTAGACCGATTGACCTTATTTCAATATCCAGTCGACTTTATTGGCCGAAAATCTTGTAAATTACCATTTTCGAAGCACAGTTCGAACAAACAGTAATCTGTGGTTGACGAAAATTTTGTAAATTCCCAAGCGATTTGTATAAATCGTAATTTGTAAATATTGGAAATTCCCAGAATTCGCACGTGTTTTCTAGGTAAATCAAGTTTAATATCAAACGCAATTATTTACACATTTCTAGAGCCCTGCACGAGCCGATTTTATTAGGCCCGGCCCGGTATCAAAAATTTGGTTTGGTGACAACGGTTCAGGAGCGATCCCTGCAAAAATCCGCGCTTTGGTGATAACACTTATAACAAGTGTTTATTGTTGATATTCTGGGGAAATATTGAACTTGAAACTAGTATGAATAAATAAATATGTTTATTAACCAAATAACTTCGTTCTGTTTTTGATGGCAAAAACAAAATACTTATTAAGAAACAATTATTACACTATTATTCATCGAAGTAATTACCACGATACTCAATGACTTTTTGCCAACGTGACACCAATTTTCGTGTGCCGGTTTTGTAGAACTCTTCATTTTTATAAATTTTAATTTTTAATAATAAATTACGCTTTATCCGACTATAGATCACTGTAATAGCCATATTTTCATTTAAAAAATACTGCAATAGTCAAATTTTCTTTTCAATGTGACGCTAATAAGTTAAATATTCGCTTGAAAGTGACGATACTAGTCAAATGTTGGCCTTATCATGGACCATAGATCACTGTAATAGTCACATTTTGACCTAAGAGTTTGACTATTGCAGTTCTAATAGTTAAATGTTCATATCAAAGTGACAATAATAGTCACATGTTGGCAGTATCGGGACTGTATAATAGTGACATTTTATAATGTAGCGATAATAGTGAAATGTTCTTTATAAAGTAACGGTAATAGTCAAATGTTCTTTTTAAAGTGACGGTAATAGTCAATTGTTCGTTTTAAACTGACAACAATACTGCAATTTTGGCTTTATGGTTTTATTTAGAATTTTTATGACAGTTCGCATTCGTGATATTTTTCAATGATTTTTACGCGTGGCGCATAAGTTGAGAAAAGCCCGAATTTGGATTTAGACGCTGCGCGTCTAGTCCAAATTCTTCAGGCTTTTCTAAACTCGAAATTTTACTTCATGCTTAGTCTGGGAGTGGAAATACTCGTTTAATATTTTGAAATCGTTGATGAATTTTTAAAATTTTAGTTAATTATCTAAGTTTTGACGATTTTTAGTGAATTTCCATTATTTTACCCATTTTTTTAATGCTTCTTGTAAATATACAATATTTCCTTAATTTTCGAAGTTCTGACGTATTTCCTAAATTTCCGTTGATTTCAAAAGTTTCGATACTTTTAAAATTTCCTTCAGTTTTCAAATTATTTGCAAAATAATCGTTAACTTAAAAATGTTTCTAAATTTCCTTAAATATTCAAATTCTTGGTAATTTTCATGAATTTCTTAAATATTTATTAACTTGAAAAACATTGAAGTTTTTCATGAAACTCCAAGATTTCCGTTCATTTCCAAAATTTAATGAAATGTATCAACATTTTTAAGAATGACAAAAATGTTGGAAATTCAGGAAAACAGTCAGAATTTTGAAAATTTAAGGAAATCTTGGAAATTTGCGAAAAGCGTTGTAAATTAACTAAAACTACCTAATATCTTGAAAATTCATCGTCCCTTTCTAAAAACTAAACGAGTGTCTTCCAATCCCAAATTAAGCATGAAGTAAAATTTCGAGTTTAGAAAAGCCTGAAAATTTGGATTGGTCGCGTAGCGAAGCGGAGCGACCAATCCAAATTAGGCTTTTCTAAACTCGAAATTTTACTTCATGCGCCACGCGAAAAAACACTGATTCAATTTGAGGTTCAAAATATACGCCGTGTTGATTAATTTTGCAAATGTTTATATGGAATATATACTTAAATGAAAAAAAATAAACATTTTGAAACCTATCCAGATACATTTCTCTTAAAGCGGGGAAATTATTAAAAAAATCATTCCCAAATAAAATACATATTATATCTATAGCGCATGGTTTACATAGAGTGGCAGAATTCATTCGAGATAGATTTCCTGATGTAAACTTATTCAACTCAAAATTCTATTAAAATCCCCATACCGAAAATCCTCATATAATGAAATGTGCCCCAATATAAAATTACCCCCACAACCAATAATTACCCGATGTGGTACTTGGTTTATGACATAAAACTAGCCTTGATTTTGAATAAAAAAATTGACGGACTGCATTTAACACACCCACTTGAGCTTTGAACTGTCTATGCCTCATGCAGTTGTCAAGAGGCAAAAAAGGTGGTAATCACTTGGCGAATTATCAGGAGAATATGAAGGGTGTGGTAACGTTTCTCAGCCAAGTTTAGAAATTTTGTCCCGGGTCACTCATTCAAAAACAGCCTTTGATCAATCGAAAGAAAGTGGTATTCTTACAGGATACCGCAAGAGTGGCCCGGGAAAAAAATTCTGAACTTGGCTGGGAAGCGTTACCACACCCTCCATATTCTCCTGACATTTCGCCAAGTGATTATTACCTTTTTTTTATCTCATGACAACTGTATGAGGCATAGACAGTTCAAAACTCGAGTAGATGTATTAAATTCAGTCCACCAATTTTTTTATTCAAAATCCATAGAGTTCTGCAAAACTGACATACAAAAATTGGTGTCACGTTGGCTAAAGGTCATTGAGTGTCATGGTAATTACTTGGATGAATAATAGTGTATAATTTATTCCTAATAAAAATTTAGATATGATCCAATGTTGCTCAAATAATGTACTTACTAAAGCAGGTTACCTGGCGACGTATCCCTACCATGGGACCGCTAGTTTTCCCGCGATCGCCCACAAGCTCTGTTCTCGTGACGTCATACGGGTTACTTCTCCATAACGCGTACACGTGATTTTTGTTTAATTATTATTTTTCGAAGTTCTGTCAATTATTTGTAGTGTTAATTTGATGTTGATAATAATAGACTTTATTTATACTGTGTTTTCAATTTAAGTTAACGATAAATAAAATAAAACAGTATTCAGATTAGAATTTAGAAGTCTAAAAATTTACTTCATACTTTATTTAGGAGTGGAAACACTCGATATAAGCTTTAATTGAACGCTTTTATAAATACAATGAATGCCTGAAAATGTACAGCGTATACTATACATCGAGATATGTATCAGCAGCGGCTCGCAGCCTAACTTCAGGGCAGGCCAGAGACCCAAGGTAATGTGTGTCCGTTATTGAAAGGTAACTTATGCAATTCCTTGTATTTATAAAGAGCGATCCCAATCTTAAATTTTGTGTGCCTTGGCGCTGTGACCTACCCTGAAATTAGGCTGCGAGCCGTCGCTGATATGTATACCTAAAAGACAAATACTTGGAATAATAATTGGGGAAAATTTAAAACAATTATTCACAATAATAACAGCTTAATTTGTTTATAGCGTTAGGGAAGCAACGTCTTTAAATCTGAACCAGAGATTAAAATAGTGATAAAACACACATCTATTTAAAAATTGTTAATAAACTTAATCAAAAGGATGTCTGTGTTTTTTTTTTTGCATTTATTGGTGCTTTTATAATAGTGTGTCAAACCTTAATATTTTTTAAATTAATTACTAGGTCAAATCACCTCCCATATTCGTTGGACTCTATCTACATTCACATAAAATAAACACGTATCATTTCATTCATCCAGTGGTAAATCAGTGGACACAAACGATGACATTTCGTTTTTATGTTTCGC